>JAEIFS010000531.1:6932500-8159573 GCA_018904165.1 Zaprionus camerounensis | reverse complement strand
CCAGAAGAGTGCACCTTTGACATGCCGAAGGTTTTATACCCTTATATAGTTAATGAATAAAGCAAAAAGAAAAGGCAATCTAAGTCCATCCAGTGAAAGAGTTGAACGCTATGAGCATTTAGAGCATAAAGTAATCCAATCAATTGGAATAAAATATCAATACGTAGAGAAAATAAAAAAAATAGTTATTCAAAGGTTTTAAAATAAACTATTAAAATAAATAAAATTAAAAACCAAAAGACAATTTGGTAAACCCCAAAAAAATATTAGGTGAGAGAATGATACGACACATACGAAGAAGGCCTGACGTGGACCAGAATGATTATGAGGAAAGGGACACAACTGCAGAAGAGTGCACCTTTGACATGCCGAAGGTTTTATACCCTTATATAGTTAATGAATAAAGCAAAAAGAAATGGCAATCCAAGTCAATCCAATGAAAGAGATGAACACTATGAGCACTTGGAGCATAAAGTAATCCAATCAATTGGGATAAAATATCAATACGTAGAGAAAATAAAAAAAATAGTTATTCAAAGGTTTTTAAATAAACTATTAAAATAAATAAAATTAACAACCAAAAGACACTTTGGTAAACCCCAAAAAAATTAGGAGGTGAGAGAATGATACGACACATACGAAGAAGGCCTGACGTGGACCAGAATGATTATGAGGAAAGGGACACAACTGCAGAAGAGTGCACCTTTGACATGCCGAAGGTTTTATACCCTTATATAGTTAATGAATAAAGCTAAAAAGAAAGGGCAATCTAAGTCAATCCAGTGAAAGAGTTGAACGCCATGAGCATTTGGAGCATAAAGTAATCCAATCAATTGGAATAAAATATCAATACGTAGGGAAAATAAAAAAAAATAGTTATTCAAAGGTTTTAAAATAAACTATTAAAATAAATAAAATTAACAACCAAAAGACGCTTTGGTAAACCCCAAAAAAATTAGGAGGTGAGAGAATGATACGACACATACGAAGAAGGCCTGACGTGAACCAGAATGATTATGAGGAAAGGGACACAACTGCAGAAGAGTGCCCTTTGACATGCCGAAGGTTTTATACCCTTATATAGTTAATGAATAAAGCTAAAGAGAAATGGCAATCCAAGTCAATCCAATGAAAGAGATGAACGCTATGAGCATTTAGAGCATAAAATAATCCAATCAATTGGGATAAAATATCAATACGTAGAGAAAATAAAAAAAAATAGTTATTCAAAGGTTTTAAAATAAACTATTAAAATAAATAAAATTAAAAACCAAAAGACAATTTGGTAAACCCCAAAAAAATTAGGCGAGAGAATGATACGACACATACGAAGAAGGCCTGACGTGAACCAGAATGATTATGAGGAAAGGGACACAACTGCAGAAGAGTGCACCTTTGACATGCCGAAGGTTTTATACCCTTATATAGTTAATGAATAAAGCTAAAAAGAAAGGGCAATCTAAGTCCATCCAATGAAAGAGTTGAACACTATGAGCACATGGAGCATAAAGTAATCCAATCAATTGGGATAAAATATATCAATACGTAGAGAAAATAAAAAAAATAGTTATTCAAAGGTTTTAAAATAAACTATTAAAATAAAATTAAAAACCAAAAGACAATTTGGTAAACCCCAAAAAAAATTAGGAGGTGAGAGAATAATACGACACATACGAAGAAGGCCTGACGTGGACCAGAATGATTATGAGGAAAGGGACACAACTGCAGAAGAGTGCACCTTTGACATGCCGAAGGTTTTATACCCTTATATAGTTAATGAATAAAGCTAAAAAGAAAGGGCAATCTAAGTCCATCCAGTGAAAGAGTTGAACGCTATGAGCATTTAGAGCATAAAGTAATCCAATCAATTGGAATAAAATATCAATACGTAGAGAAAATAAAAAAATAGTTATTCAAAGGTTTTAAAATAAACTATTAAAATAAATAAAATTAAAAACCAAAAGACAATTTGGTAAACCCCAAAAAAAATTAGGCGAGAGAATGATACGACACATACGAAGAAGGCCTGACGTGAACCAGAATGATTATGAGGAAAGGGACACAACTGCAGAAGAGTGCACCTTTGACATGCCGAAGGTTTTATACCCTTATACAGTTAATTAATAAAGCAAAAAAGAAAGGGCAATCTAAGTCCATCCAATGAAAGAGTTGAACACTATGAGCACTTGGAGCATAAAGTAATCCAATCAATTAGGATAAAATATCAATACGTAGAGAAAATAAAAAAAATAGTTATTCAAAGGTTTTTAAATAAACTATTAAAATAAATAAAATTAAAAACCAAAAGACAATTTGGTAAACCCCAAAAAAATTAGGAGAGAGAATGATACGACACATACGAAGAAGGCCTGACGTGGACCAGAATGATTATGAGGAAAGGGACACAACTGCAGAAGAGTGCACCTTTGACATGCCGAAGGTTTTATACCCTTATATAGTTAATGAATAAAGCTAAAAAGAAAGGGCAATCTAAGTCAATCCAATGAAAGAGATGAACACTTCGAGCACATGGAGCATAAAATAATCCAATCAATTGGGATAAAATATCAATACGTAGAGAAAATAAAAAAAATAGTTATTCAAAGGTTTTAAAATAAACTATTAAAATAAATAAAATTAAAAACCAAAAGACAATTTGGTAAACCCCAAAAAAAATTAAGTCTTGTCAGGGCAAGACAAAAAATAAGCATTAATGCTTTAATATAAAAATAAGTAAGAAAAAATAAAACGAGTTCTTGTCGGAGCAAACGCTCACAAGCAACTAAATGAGCAACATGTAGAATTTTTATAAAGACACTTGGAATAGTGCTGTATAACGTGGTCTGAAATAAAAGTATTTGTAATTTCGATAATTTTACTTAGACAATTATCGATTCATACTTATTGCAATACTTTTTTAATACCAACAAAAGAAACTTTAAAATTTGAAATACAGTTAAGAGAAATATACCCTATGCAAGGGTATAAAAATGTAATTTTACCGCTTGTACATTGGGTAGAGAAGGGATTAGAAGTGGGAGAGGGGCAAAGAGTGTAAAGAAGGCAAACTGGTAAATTGTGCAAACCCCATGGAAGACAAATCCGACGTCGATCGCAGCCTTTTCACATAATTATTAACAGAAATTAAATTTCAAGCCGCCGAACTGGCACTTCCCCCTCGTTCCGCTTGCACACCCGCCACCCATCTGTGTTTCACTCTCTATCTATCTCTATCTAACTATCTCTCTCTCTCTTCCAGCTACCTCCTGCCCTTCTTTCTGCTTAATCTTCATCAGCAGATCCTTTTAAGCCATGTTCGTCGCTGAAACAAATACGAGAGAAAGTTGAATAAACAACGAAGAAGAAATACTGTGCCACACTATCGCGCTCTCTTTCTTTTTAAGGACAAACATACCTATGTCATATGCATGTCATAAGGAAGTACGTTGAATTCTTTTCTTACTCAGTCTGTCTTCAAGGAGATTAGATAAATATGAATATATTCATGTCATACCTATCTTAATATATGCCATATATATGACAACATTATCCATACAAGAAACTTACACCAACTCATATATAAATATTTATGTTTGTGTTTTCATCTCTTTCACTTACCATGTATGAAGTATGCCATATATATTTATCAGACATATTGTAATATATTATCAGAACTATAGTTATATTTTTTCTGATATTTTCAGTTGTTTATTCGAAATTTGCATATATAAAAAGAGATCCATCAAGTTACTAAATTGCACCTCCATCATCCGAAGACATTAAGATTTGTTTATTATAAGTCTCAAGTTACATTGTACATGAAATATTTGGTAAAGTGTTTATTGCTAGACACACATGGACAAAATCTCACTTATCATGAGGGATGAGTTTTCCTTACAGAGCAAGACACTTATTAAATATATGTACTCATATATTTATGGTAGATTTCACACATTTAGCGTATACGGGGAGACTTGCAACATGCTACAGTTACATTCGCGACATTTGGAATCGGTTATTACTATTAATGCAGTCAACATTTGGGCAATGGACGACGCCCATTCGAATAGATTTGTAGCCCAATGTTCATTTTGGACTTCCCGCAAAATGTGAAGAAAAACATGTCATGTCATTTGTAGCGCCATAAAGGAGTCACTCACTCATCGTGTTGCTCAGCATATTTGGTAGACAGATATATGTATATAAATATATACTCTTAAATGGATATGGCGTGGTCGTCAAACTATGCTAACGCGTTCTGCAGGGAACACAATAAAAATTACACTAAATAAAACATAAAACATATCAAAAAAACTAACAAAGTAAAACAATAAACAAAGATGTTTCTTTTGGGGCATCATAATCTCGCGGTTTTGTGGAACGGTGTTGGATGTTTAATACTGCTTAGGTCTGTTGTGCTTGTGGCCAAAATCTATCTAGCAAACGACAGATGCACTGATGAGCAGCCACTAGGGCGAAGGCGCCGGCTATGGTGTAGTTGAGCCGATAGATTGCCGCCTGCGAGTAGAGCAGCACAATGCCAGCGCAGAGGTAAAGCACCAGCGAGAGGATCCAATAGCCGCGTCTGCAGAAGAACAAGGAACATGAGAGAGATAGAGATAGCTTGGTAACTTGGGCAACTGCTGGCACTTACAACTTTTGTGGTGCACGCAACTGCAGCAACAGGCTGAGCGAGACCAGCACCACAATGCTGCTGAGCTGCGATGGATCGGCCAGATAGATGCCGTGTCTGTAAAAGAAAGAGTTTAGAAAAGATTGAACAACAAGGAATAATTCTTGCGAGACTCACCGACGACTGCGCAGCCAGGCGAGCGTGGCTGATCCATTGAGCAGCAGCAGCACGAACAGCAGCAGCAGTAGCGTTATGTGAAACGGAAAGTTATGTAGCCCCACACACAGCTCCTGATCGAGCTTCTGCTGCTCATCCTTCTCAGCCACCAGCTCGTCCACATGCGCCTCCTCTCTGGGCTGCTCTTCAGCATCATCTTCAATGGGTTTTGCCAGTGACTGCTTCTCTGCTGTTTCCCCTTCACCTTCTCCTTGCGCTGTCTCTGTTGCTGCTGCGCCAGTTGCCTTCTTTGTCACTTGTTTCAACAAATTGACCGCCTTCTGCCACAGGAAATCCTCCAAATAGTCCTTGTAGGCATTCGATAGCATCATAAAGTAAAATACAAAAGCCAAAAGGTGCCCAGGGCAACGCTCACAGTGAGTATGCCGTACGTGATGGGCAGGTGTGTCACTATCGATAGCATTATGTTCGAGCCGGCGGCGCTAAGCCTTGTCAGACGTGGACCAGAATGATTATGAGGAAAGGGACACAACTGCAGAAGAGTGCCCTTTGACATGCCGAAGGTTTTATACCCTTATATAGTTAATGAATAAAGCTAAAAAGAAAGGGCAATCTAAGTCCATCCAGTGAAAGAGTTGAACGCTATGAGCATTTAGAGCATAAAGTAATCCAATCAATTGGAATAAAATATCAATACGTAGAGAAAATAAAAAAAAATAGTTATTCAAAGGTTTTAAAATAAACTATTAAAATAAATAAAATTAAAAACCAAAAGACAATTTGGTAAACCCCAAAAAAAATTAGGCGAGGGAATGATACGACACTTACGAAGAAGGCCTGACGTGAACCAGAATGATTACAAGGAAAGGGACACAACTGCAGAAGAGTGCACCTTTGACATGCCGAAGGTTTTATACCCTTATATAGTTAATGAATAAAGCAAAAAAGAAATGGCAATCTAAGTCAATCCAATGAAAGAGTTGAACACTTCGAGCACTTGGAGCGTAAAGTAATCCAATCAATTGGGATAAAATATCAATACGTAGAGAAAATAAAAAAAAAATAGTTATTCAAAGGTTTTTAAATAAACTATTAAAATAAATAAAATTAAAAACCAAAAGACACTTTGGTAAACCCCAAAAAAAATTAGGAGGTGAGAGAATACGACACATACGAAGAAGGCCTGACGTGGACCAGAATGATTATGAGGAAAGGGACACAACTGCAGAAGAGTGCACCTTTGACATGCCGAAGGTTTTATACCCTTATATAGTTAATGAATAAAGCAAAAAAGAAATGGCAATCCAAGTCAATCCAATGAAAGAGATGAACACTTCGAGCACATGGAGCATAAAGTAATCCAATCAATTGGGATAAAATATCAATACGTAGAGAAAATAAAAAAAATAGTTATTCAAAGGTTTTAAAATAAACTATTAAAATAAATAAAATTAAAAACCAAAAGACAATTTGGTAAACCCCAAAAAAAATTAAGAGGCGAGAGAATGATACGACACATACGAAGAAGGCCTGACGTGAACCAGAATGATTACAAGGAAAGAGACACAACTGCAGAAGAGTGCCCTTTGACATGCCGAAGGTTTTATACCCTTATATAGTTAATGAATAAAGCTAAAAAGAAAGGGCAATCTAAGTCCATCCAGTGAAAGAGTTGAACGCTATGAGCATTTAGAGCATAAAGTAATCCAATCAATTGGAATAAAATATCAATACGTAGAGAAAATAAAAAAAATAGTTATTCAAAGGTTTTAAAATAAACTATTAAAATAAATAAAATTAAAAACCAAAAGACAATTTGGTAAACCCCAAAAAAAATTAGGCGAGAGAATGATACGACACATACGAAGAAGGCCTGACGTGGACGAGAATGATTACAAGGAAAGAGACACAACTGCAGAAGAGTGCCCTTTGACATGCCGAAGGTTTTATACCCTTATATAGTTAATGAATAAAGCTAAAAAGAAAGGGCAATCTAAGTCCATCCAGTGAAAGAGTTGAACGCTATGAACATTTAGAGCATAAAGTAATCCAATGAATTGGAATAAAATATCAATACGTAGAGAAAATAAAAAAAATAGTTATTCAAAGGTTTTAAAATAAACTATTAAAATAAATAAAATTAAAAACCAAAAGACAATTTGGTAAACCCCAAAAAAAATTAGGCGAGAGAATGATACGACACATACGAAGAAGGCCTGACGTGAACCAGAATGATTATGAGGAAAGGGACACAACTGCAGAAGAGTGCCCTTTGACATGCCGAAGGTTTTATACCCTTATATAGTTAATGAATAAAGCAAAAAAGAAATGGCAATCCAAGTCAATCCAATGAAAGAGATGAACACTTCGAGCACATGGAGCATAAAATAATCCAATCAATTGGGATAAAATATCAATACGTAGAGAAAATAAAAAAAATAGTTATTCAAAGGTTTTTAAATAAACTATTAAAATAAATAAAATTAACAACCAAAAGACACTTTGGTAAACCCCAAAAAAATTAGGAGGTGAGAGAATGATACGACACATACGAAGAAGGCCTGACGTGGACCAAAATGATTATGAGGAAAGGGACACAACTGCAGAAGAGTGCACCTTTGACATGCCGAAGGTTTTATACCCTTATATAGTTAATGAATAAAGCTAAAAAGAAAGGGCAATCTAAGTCCATCCAGTGAAAGAGTTGAACGCTATGAGCATTTAGAGCATAAAGTAATCCAATCAATTGGAATAAAATATCAATACGTAGAGAAAATAAAAAAAAATAGTTATTCAAAGGTTTTAAAATAGACTATTAAAATAAATAAAATTAAAAACCAAAAGACAATTTGGTAAACCCCAAAAAAAATTAGGCGAGAGAATGATACGACACATACGAAGAAGGCCTGACGTGAACCAGAATGATTATGAGGAAAGGGACACAACTGCAGAAGAGTGCCCTTTGACATGCCGAAGGTTTTATACCCTTATATAGTTAATGAATAAAGCAAAAAAGAAATGGCAATCCAAGTCAATCCAATGAAAGAGATGAACACTTCGAGCACATGGAGCATAAAATAATCCAATCAATTGGGATAAAATATCAATACGTAGAGAAAATAAAAAAAATAGTTATTCAAAGGTTTTTAAATAAACTATTAAAATAAATAAAATTAACAACCAAAAGACACTTTGGTAAACCCCAAAAAAAATTAGGAGGTGAGAGAATGATACGACACATACGAAGAAGGCCTGACGTGGACCAGAATGATTATGAGGAAAGGGACACAACTGCAGAAGAGTGCACCTTTGACATGCCGAAGGTTTTATACCCTTATATAGTTAATGAATAAAGCAAAAAAGAAAGGGCAATATAAGTCAATCCAGTGAAAGAGTTGAACGCTATGAGCATTTGGAGCATAAAGTAATCCAATCAATTGGAATAAAATATCAATACGTAGAGAAAATAAAAAAAATAGTTATTCAAAGGTTTTAAAATAAACTATTAAAATAAATAAAATTAAAAACCAAAAGACAATTTGGTAAACCCCAAAAAAAATTAGGCGAGAGAATGATACGACACATACGAAGAAGGCCTGACGTGAACCAGAATGATTATGAGGAAAGGGACACAACTGCAGAAGAGTGCCCTTTGACATGCCGAAGGTTTTATACCCTTATATAGTTAATGAATAAAGCTAAAAAGAAAGGGCAATCTAAGTCCATCCAGTGAAAGAGTTGAACGCTATGAGCATTTAGAGCATAAAGTAATCCAATCAATTGGAATAAAATATCAATACGTAGAGAAAATAAAAAAAAATAGTTATTCAAAGGTTTTAAAATAAACTATTAAAATAAATAAAATTAAAAACCAAAAGACAATTTGGTAAACCCCAAAAAAAATTAGGCGAGAGAATGATACGACACATACGAAGAAGGCCTGACGTGAACCAGAATGATTATGAGGAAAGGGACACAACTGCAGAAGAGTGCCCTTTGACATGCCGAAGGTTTTATACCCTTATATAGTTAATGAATAAAGCTAAAAAGAAAGGGCAATCTAAGTCCATCCAGTGAAAGAGTTGAACGCTATGAGCATTTAGAGCATAAAGTAATCCAATCAATTGGAATAAAATATCAATACGTAGAGAAAATAAAAAAAAATAGTTATTCAAAGGTTTTAAAATAAACTATTAAAATAAATAAAATTAAAAACCAAAAGACAATTTGGTTATCCCCAAAAAAAATTAAGAGGCGAGAGAATGATACGACACATACGAAGAAGGCCTGACGTGAACCAGAATGATTACAAGGAAAGAGACACAACTGCAGAAGAGTGCCCTTTGACATGCCGAAGGTTTTATACCCTTATATAGTTAATGAATAAAGCTAAAAAGAAAGGGCAATCTAAGTCCATCCAGTGAAAGAGTTGAACGCTATGAGCATTTAGAGCATAAAGTAATCCAATCAATTGGAATAAAATATCAATACGTAGAGAAAATAAAAAAAAATAGTTATTCAAAGGTTTTAAAATAAACTATTAAAATAAATAAAATTCAAAAGCAAAAGACAATTTGGTAAACCCCAAAAAAAATTAGGCGAGAGAATGATACGACACATACGAAGAAGGCCTGACGTGAACCAGAATGATTATGAGGAAAGGGACACAACTGCAGAAGAGTGCACCTTTGACATGCCGAAGGTTTTATACCCTTATATAGTTAATGAATAAAGCAAAAAAGAAATGGCAATCCAAGTCAATCCAATGAAAGAGATGAACACTTTGAGCACATGGAGCATAAAGTAATCCAATCAATTGGGATAAAATATCAATACGTAGAGAAAATAAAAAAAATAGTTATTCAAAGGTTTTTAAATAAACTATTAAAATAAATAAAATTAACAACCAAAAGACACTTTGGTAAACCCCAAAAAAATTAGGAGGTGAGAGAATGATACGACACATACGAAGAAGGCCTGACGTGGACCAGAATGATTATGAGGAAAGGGACACAACTGCAGAAGAGTGCACCTTTGACATGCCGAAGGTTTTATACCCTTATATAGTTAATGAATAAAGCAAAAAAGAAATGGCAATCCAAGTCAATCCAATGAAAGAGATGAACACTTCGAGCACATGGAGCATAAAGTAATCCAATCAATTGGGATAAAATATCAATACGTAGAGAAAATAAAAAAAATAGTTATTCAAAGGTTTTTAAATAAACTATTAAAATAAATAAAATTAACAACCAAAAGACACTTTGGTAAACCCCAAAAAAATTAAGAGGCGAGAGAATGATACGACACATACGAAGAAGGCCTGACGTGAACCAGAATGATTACAAGGAAAGAGACACAACTGCAGAAGAGTGCCCTTTGACATGCCGAAGGTTTTATACCCTTATATAGTTAATGAATAAAGCAAAAAAGAAATGGCAATCCAAGTCAATCCAATGAAAGAGATGAACACTTCGAGCACATGGAGCATAAAGTAATCCAATCAATTGGGATAAAATATCAATACGTAGAGAAAATAAAAAAAAATAGTTATTCAAAGGTTTTAAAATAAACTATTAAAATAAATAAAATTAAAAACCAAAAGACAATTTGGTAAACCCCAAAAAAAATTAAGTCTTGTCAGGGCAAGACAAAAAATAAGCATTAATGCTTTAATATAAAAATAAGTAAGAAAAAATAAAACGAGTTCTTGTCGGAGCAAACGCTCACAAGCAACTAAATGAGCAACATGTAGAATTTTTATAAAGACACTTGGAATAGTGCTGTATAACGTGGTCTGAAATAAAAGTATTTGTAATTTCGATAATTTTACTTAGACAATTATCGATTCATACTTATTGCAATACTTTTTTAATACCAACAAAAGAAACTTTAAAATTTGAAATACAGTTAAGAGAAATATACCCTATGCAAGGGTATAAAAATGTAATTTTACCGCTTGTACATTGGGTAGAGAAGGGATTAGAAGTGGGAGAGGGGCAAAGAGTGTAAAGAAGGCAAACTGGTAAATTGTGCAAACCCCATGGAAGACAAATCCGACGTCGATCGCAGCCTTTTCACATAATTATTAACAGAAATTAAATTTCAAGCCGCCGAACTGGCACTTCCCCCCTCGTTCCGCTTGCACACCCGCCACCCATCTGTGTTTCACTCTCTATCTATCTCTATCTAACTATCTCTCTCTCTCTTCCAGCTACCTCCTGCCCTTCTTTCTGCTTAATCTTCATCAGCAGATCCTTTTAAGCCATGTTCGTCGCTGAAACAAATACGAGAGAAAGTTGAATAAACAACGAAGAAGAAATACTGTGCCACACTATCGCGCTCTCTTTCTTTTTTAAGGACAAACATACCTATGTCATATGCATGTCATAAGGAAGTACGTTGAATTCTTTTCTTACTCAGTCTGTCTTCAAGGAGATTAGATAAATATGAATATATTCATGTCATACCTATCTTAATATATGCCATATATATGACAACATTATCCATACAAGAAACTTACACCAACTCATATATAAATATTTATGTTTGTGTTTTCATCTCTTTCACTTACCATGTATGAAGTATGCCATATAATTATTTATCAGACATATTGTAATATATTATCAGAACTATAGTTATATTTTTTCTGATATTTTCAGTTGTTTATTCGAAATTTGCATATATAAAAAGAGATCCATCAAGTTACTAAATTGCACCTCCATCATCCGAAGACATTAAGATTTGTTTATTATAAGTCTCAAGTTACATTGTACATGAAATATTTGGTAAAGTGTTTATTGCTAGACACACATAGCCAAATCTCACTTTACTCATATATTTATGGTAGATTTCACACATTTAGCGTATACGGGGAGACTTGCAACATGCTACAGTTACATTCGCGACATTTGGAATCGGTTATTACTATTAATGCAGTCAACATTTGGGCAATGGACGACGCCCATTCGAATAGATTTGTAGCCCAATGTTCATTTTGGACTTCCCGCAAAATGTGAAGAAAAACATGTCATGTCATTTGTAGCGCCATAAAGGAGTCACTCACTCATCGTGTTGCTCAGCATATTTGGTAGACAGATATATGTATATAAATATATACTCTTAAATGGATATGGCGTGGTCGTCAAACTATGCTAACGCGTTCTGCAGGGAACACAATAAAAATTACACTAAATAAAACATAAAACATATCAAAAAAACTAACAAAGTAAAACAATAAACAAAGATGTTTCTTTTGGGGCATCATAATCTCGCGGTTTTGTGGAACGGTGTTGGATGTTTAATACTGCTTAGGTCTGTTGTGCTTGTGGCCAAAATCTATCTAGCAAACGACAGATGCACTGATGAGCAGCCACTAGGGCGAAGGCGCCGGCTATGGTGTAGTTGAGCCGATAGATTGCCGCCTGCGAGTAGAGCAGCACAATGCCAGCGCAGAGGTAAAGCACCAGCGAGAGGATCCAATAGCCGCGTCTGCAGAAGAACAAGGAACATGAGAGAGATAGAGATAGCTTGGTAACTTGGGCAACTGCTGGCACTTACAACTTTTGTGGTGCACGCAACTGCAGCAACAGGCTGAGCGAGACCAGCACCACAATGCTGCTGAGCTGCGATGGATCGGCCAGATAGATGCCGTGTCTGTAAAAGAAAGAGTTTAGAAAAGATTGAACAACAAGGAATAATTCTTGCGAGACTCACCGACGACTGCGCAGCCAGGCGAGCGTGGCTGATCCATTGAGCAGCAGCACGAACAGCAGCAGCAGTAGCGTTATGTGAAACGGAAAGTTATGTAGCCCCACACACAGCTCCTGATCGAGCTTCTGCTGCTCATCCTTCTCAGCCACCAGCTCGTCCACATGCGCCTCCTCTCTGGGCTGCTCTTCAGCATCATCTTCAATGGGTTTTGCCAGTGACTGCTTCTCTGCTGTTTCCCCTTCACCTTCTCCTTGCGCTGTCTCTGTTGCTGCTGCGCCAGTTGCCTTCTTTGTCACTTGTTTCAACAAATTGACCGCCTTCTGCCACAGGAAATCCTCCAAATAGTCCTTGTAGGCATTCGATAGCACCATAAAGTAAAATACAAAAGCCAAAAGGTGCCCAGGGCAACGCTCACAGTGAGTATGCCGTACGTGATGGGCAGGTGTGTCACTATCGATAGCATTATGTTCGAGCCGGCGGCGCTAAGCCTTGTCAGACGTGGACCAGAATGATTATGAGGAAAGGGACACAACTGCAGAAGAGTGCCCTTTGACATGCCGAAGGTTTTATACCCTTATATAGTTAATGAATAAAGCTAAAAAGAAAGGGCAATCTAAGTCCATCCAGTGAAAGAGTTGAACGCTATGAGCATTTAGAGCATAAAGTAATCCAATCAATTGGAATAAAATATCAATACGTAGAGAAAATAAAAAAAATAGTTATTCAAAGGTTTTAAAATAAACTATTAAAATAAATAAAATTAAAAACCAAAAGACAATTTGGTAAACCCCAAAAAAATTAGGCGAGAGAATGATACGACACATACGAAGAAGGCCTGACGTGAACCAGAATGATTATGAGGAAAGGGACACAACTGCAGAAGAGTGCCCTTTGACATGCCGAAGGTTTTATACCCTTATATAGTTAATGAATAAAGCTAAAAAGAAAGGGCAATCTAAGTCAATCCAATGAAAGAGATGAACGCTATCGAGCATTTGGAGCATAAAGTAATCCAATCAATTGGAATAAAATATCAATACGTAGAGAAAATAAAAAAAATAGTTATTCAAAGGTTTTAAAATAAACTATTAAAATAAATAAAATTAAAAACCAAAAGACAATTTGGTAAACCCCAAAAAAATTAGGCGGAGAGAATGATACGACACATACGAAGAAGGCCTGACGTGAACCAGAATGATTATGAGGAAAGGGACACAACTGCAGAAGAGTGCACCTTTGACATGCCGAAGGTTTTATACCCTTATATAGTTAATGAATAAAGCAAAAAAGAAATGGCAATCCAAGTCAATCCAATGAAAGAGATGAACACTTCGAGCACATGGAGCATAAAGTAATCCAATCAATTGGGATAAAATAAAAAAAAATAGTTATTCAAAGGTTTTTAAATAAACTATTAAAATAAATAAAATTAACAACCAAAAGACGCTTTGGTAAACCCCAAAAAAATTAGGAGGTGAGAGAATGATACGACACATACGAAGAAGGCCTGACGTGGACCAGAATGATTATGAGGAAAGGGACACAACTGCAGAAGAGTGCACCTTTGACATGCCGAAGGTTTTATACCCTTATATAGTTAATGAATAAAGCAAAAAAGAAATGGCAATCCAAGTCAATCCAATGAAAGAGATGAACACTTCGAGCACATGGAGCATAAAGTAATCCAATCAATTGGGATAAAATAAAAAAAAATAGTTATTCAAAGGTTTTAAAATAAACTATTAAAATAAATAAAATTAAAAACCAAAAGACAATTTGGTAATCCCCAAAAAAAATTAAGAGGCGAGAGAATGATACGACACATACGAAGAAGGCCTGACGTGAACCAGAATGATTACAAGGAAAGAGACACAACTGCAGAAGAGTGCACCTTTGACATGCCGAAGTTTTTATACCCTTATATAGTTAATGAATAAAGCTAAAAAGAAAGGGCAATCTAAGTCCATCCAGTGAAAGAGTTGAACGCTATGAGCATTTAGAGCATAAAGTAATCCAATCAATTGGAATAAAATATCAATACGTAGAGAAAATAAAAAAAAATAGTTATTCAAAGGTTTTAAAATAGACTATTAAAATAAATAAAATTCAAAAGCAAAAGACAATTTGGTAAACCCCAAAAAAAATTAGGCGAGAGAATGATACGACACATACGAAGAAGGCCTGACGTGAACCAGAATGATTATGAGGAAAGGGACACAACTGCAGAAGAGTGCACCTTTGACATGCCGAAGGTTTTATACCCTTATATAGTTAATGAATAAAGCAAAAAAGAAATGGCAATCCAAGTCAATCCAATGAAAGAGATGAACACTTCGAGCACATGGAGCATAAAGTAATCCAATCAATTGGGATAAAATATCAATACGTAGAGAAAATAAAAAAAATAGTTATTCAAAGGTTTTTAAATAAACTATTAAAATAAATAAAATTAACAACCAAAAGACACTTTGGTAAACCCCAAAAAAATTAGGAGGTGAGAGAATGATACGACACATACGAAGAAGGCCTGACGTGGACCAGAATGATTATGAGGAAAGGGACACAACTGCAGAAGAGTGCACCTTTGACATGCCGAAGGTTTTATACCCTTATATAGTTAATGAATAAAGCAAAAAAGAAATGGCAATCCAAGTCAATCCAATGAAAGAGATGAACACTTCGAGCACATGGAGCATAAAGTAATCCAATCAATTGGGATAAAATATCAATACGTAGAGAAAATAAAAAAAATAGTTATTCAAAGGTTTTAAAATAAACTATTAAAATAAATAAAATTAAAAACCAAAAGACAATTTGGTAAACCCCAAAAAAAATTAAGTCTTGTCAGGGCAAGACAAAAAATAAGCATTAATGCTTTAATATAAAAATAAGTAAGAAAAAATAAAACGAGTTCTTGTCGGAGCAAACGCTCACAAGCAACTAAATGAGCAACATGTAGAATTTTTATAAAGACACTTGGAATAGTGCTGTATAACGTGGTCTGAAATAAAAGTATTTGTAATTTCGATAATTTTACTTAGACAATTATCGATTCATACTTATTGCAATACTTTTTTAATACCAACAAAAGAAACTTTAAAATTTGAAATACAGTTAAGAGAAATATACCCTATGCAAGGGTATAAAAATGTAATTTTACCGCTTGTACATTGGGTAGAGAAGGGATTAGAAGTGGGAGAGGGGCAAAGAGTGTAAAGAAGGCAAACTGGTAAATTGTGCAAACCCCATGGAAGACAAATCCGACGTCGATCGCAGCCTTTTCACATAATTATTAACAGAAATTAAATTTCAAGCCGCCGAACTGGCACTTCCCCCCTCGTTCCGCTTGCACACCCGCCACCCATCTGTGTTTCACTCTCTATCTATCTCTATCTAACTATCTCTCTCTCTCTTCCAGCTACCTCCTGCTCTTCTTTCTGCTTAATCTTCATCAGCAGATCCTTTTAAGCCATGTTCGTCGCTGAAACAAATACGAGAGAAAGTTGAATAAACAACGAAGAAGAAATACTGTGCCACACTATCGCGCTCTCTTTCTTTTTTAAGGACAAACATACCTATGTCATATGCATGTCATAAGGAAGTACGTTGAATTCTTTTCTTACTCAGTCTGTCTTCAAGGAGATTAGATAAATATGAATATATTCATGTCATACCTATCTTAATATATGCTATATATATGACAACATTATCCATACAAGAAACTTACACCAACTCATATATAAATATTTATGTTTGTGTTTTCATCTCTTTCACTTACCATGTATGAAGTATGCCATATATATTTATCAGACATATTGTAATATATTATCAGAACTATAGTTATATTTTTTTCTGATATTTTCAGTTGTTTATTCGAAATTTGCATATATAAAAAGAGATCCATCAAGTTACTAAATTGCACCTCCATCATCCGAAGACATTAAGATTTGTTTATTATAAGTCTCAAGTTACATTGTACATGAAATATTTGGTAAAGTGTTTATTGCTAGACACACATGGACAAAATCTCACTTATGCAGTCGAGTCTTACAGAAGACATGCTTTATTTATAATATATGTACTCATATATTTATGGTAGATTTCACACATTTAGCGTATACGGGGAGACTTGCAACATGCTACAGTTACATTCGCGACATTTGGAATCGGTTATTACTATTAATGCAGTCAACATTTGGGCAATGGACGACGCCCATTCGAATAGATTTGTAGCCCAATGTTCATTTTGGACTTCCCGCAAAATGTGAAGAAAAACATGTCATGTCATTTGTAGCGCCATAAAGGAGTCACTCACTCATCGTGTTGCTCAGCATATTTGGTAGACAGATATATGTATATAAATATATACTCTTAAATGGATATGGCGTGGTCGTCAAACTATGCTAACGCGTTCTGCAGGGAACACAATAAAAATTACACTAAATAAAACATAAAACATATCAAAAAAACTAACAAAGTAAAACAATAAACAAAGATGTTTCTTTTGGGGCATCATAATCTCGCGGTTTTGTGGAACGGTGTTGGATGTTTAATACTGCTTAGGTCTGTTGTGCTTGTGGCCAAAATCTATCTAGCAAACGACAGATGCACTGATGAGCAGCCACTAGGGCGAAGGCGCCGGCTATGGTGTAGTTGAGCCGATAGATTGCCGCCTGCGAGTAGAGCAGCACAATGCCAGCGCAGAGGTAAAGCACCAGCGAGAGGATCCAATAGCCGCGTCTGCAGAAGAACAAGGAACATGAGAGAGATAGAGATAGCTTGGTAACTTGGGCAACTGCTGGCACTTACAACTTTTGTGGTGCACGCAACTGCAGCAACAGGCTGAGCGAGACCAGCACCACAATGCTGCTGAGCTGCGATGGATCGGCCAGATAGATGCCGTGTCTGTAAAAGAAAGAGTTTAGAAAAGATTGAACAACAAGGAATAATTCTTGCGAGACTCACCGACGACTGCGCAGCCAGGCGAGCGTGGCTGATCCATTGAGCAGCAGCAGCACGAACAGCAGCAGCAGTAGCGTTATGTGAAACGGAAAGTTATGTAGCCCCACACACAGCTCCTGATCGAGCTTCTGCTGCTCATCCTTCTCAGCCACCAGCTCGTCCACATGCGCCTCCTCTCTGGGCTGCTCTTCAGCATCATCTTCAATGGGTTTTGCCAGTGACTGCTTCTCTGCTGTTTCCCCTTCACCTTCTCCTTGCGCTGTCTCTGTTGCTGCTGCGCCAGTTGCCTTCTTTGTCACTTGTTTCAACAAATTGACCGCCTTCTGCCACAGGAAATCCTCCAAATAGTCCTTGTAGGCATTCGATAGCATCATAAAGTAAAATACAAAAGCCAAAAGGTGCCCAGGGCAACGCTCACAGTGAGTATGCCGTACGTGATGGGCAGGTGTGTCACTATCGATAGCATTATAAGCCTTGTCAGACGTGGACCAGAATGATTATGAGGAAAGGGACACAACTGTAGAAGAGTGCCCTTTGACATGCCGAAGGTTTTATACCCTTATATAGTTAATGAATAAAGCAAAAAAGAAAGGGCAATCTAAGTCCATCCAGTGAAAGAGTTGAACGCTATGAGCATTTAGAGCATAAAGTAATCCAATCAATTGGAATAAAATATCAATACGTAGAGAAAATAAAAAAAATAGTTATTCAAAGGTTTTAAAATAAACTATTAAAATAAATAAAATTAAAAACCAAAAGACAATTTGGTAAACCCCAAAAAAAATTAGGCGAGAGAATGATACGACACATACGAAGAAGGCCTGACGTGAACCAGAATGATTATGAGGAAAGGGACACAACTGTAGAAGAGTGCCCTTTGACATGCCGAAGGTTTTATACCCTTATATAGTTAATGAATAAAGCAAAAAAGAAAAGGCAATCCAAGTCAATCCAATGAAAGAGTTGAACACTTCGAGCACTTGGAGCATAAAGTAATCCAATCAATTGGGATAAAATATCAATACGTAGAGAAAATAAAAAAAAATAGTTATTCAAAGGTTTTAAAATAAACTATTAAAATAAATAAAATTAAAAACCAAAAGACAATTTGGTAAACCCCAAAAAAAATTAGGCGAGAGAATGATACGACACATACGAAGAAGGCCTGACGTGAACCAGAATGATTATGAGGAAAGGGACACAACTGCAGAAGAGTGCACCTTTGACATGCCGAAGGTTTTATACCCTTATATAGTTAATGAATAAAGCAAAAAAGAAATGGCAATCCAAGTCAATCCAATGAAAGAGATGAACACTTCGAGCACATGGAGCATAAAATAATCCAATCAATTGGGATAAAATATCAATACGTAGAGAAAATAAAAAAAATAGTTATTCAAAGGTTTTTAAATAAACTATTAAAATAAATAAAATTAACAACCAAAAGACACTTTGGTAAACCCCAAAAAAATTAGGTGAGAGAATGATACGACACATACGAAGAAGGCCTGACGTGGACCAGAATGATTATGAGGAAAGGGACACAACTGCAGAAGAGTGCACCTTTGACATGCCGAAGGTTTTATACCCTTATATAGTTAATGAATAAAGCAAAAAAGAAATGGCAATCCAAGTCAATCCAATGAAAGAGATGAACACTTCGAGCACATGGAGCATAAAGTAATCCAATCAATTGGGATAAAATATCAATACGTAGAGAAAATAAAAAAAAATAGTTATTCAAAGGTTTTAAAATAAACTATTAAAATAAATAAAATTAAAAACCAAAAGACAATTTGGTAATCCCCAAAAAAATTAAGAGGCGAGAGAATGATACGACACATACGAAGAAGGCCTGACGTGAACCAGAATGATTACAAGGAAAGAGACACAACTGCAGAAGAGTGCCCTTTGACATGCCGAAGGTTTTATACCCTTATATAGTTAATGAATAAAGCTAAAAAGAAAGGGCAATCTAAGTCCATCCAGTGAAAGAGTTGAACGCTATGAGCATTTAGAGCATAAAGTAATCCAATCAATTGGAATAAAATATCAATACGTAGAGAAAATAAAAAAAAATAATTATTCAAAGGTTTTAAAATAGACTATTAAAATAAATAAAATTCAAAAGCAAAAGACAATTTGGTAAACCCCAAAAAAATTAGGCGAGAGAATGATACGACACATACGAAGAAGGCCTGACGTGAACCAGAATGATTATGAGGAAAGGGACACAACTGCAGAAGAGTGCACCTTTGACATGCCGAAGGTTTTATACCCTTATATAGTTAATGAATAAAGCAAAAAAGAAATGGCAATCCAAGTCAATCCAATGAAAGAGATGAACACTTCGAGCACATGGAGCATAAAATAATCCAATCAATTGGGATAAAATATCAATACGTAGAGAAAATAAAAAAAATAGTTATTCAAAGGTTTTTAAATAAACTATTAAAATAAATAAAATTAACAACCAAAAGACACTTTGGTAAACCCCAAAAAAAATTAGGAGGTGAGAGAATGATACGACACATACGAAGAAGGCCTGACGTGGACCAGAATGATTATGAGGAAAGGGACACAACTGCAGAAGAGTGCACCTTTGACATGCCGAAGGTT
The DNA here is from genome assembly GCA_018904165.1 of Zaprionus camerounensis. Classification (NCBI taxonomy): domain Eukaryota; kingdom Metazoa; phylum Arthropoda; class Insecta; order Diptera; family Drosophilidae; genus Zaprionus; species Zaprionus camerounensis. The sequence goes on along the minus strand of JAEIFS010000531.1, from coordinate 8,139,469 downwards.
TTATACCCTTATATAGTTAATTAATAAAGCAAAAAAGAAATGGCAATCCAAGTCAATCCAATGAAAGAGATGAACACTTCGAGCACATGGAGCATAAAATAATCCAATCAATTGGGATAAAATATCAATACGTAGAGAAAATAAAAAAAATAGTTATTCAAAGGTTTTTAAATAAACCATTAAAATAAATGAAATTAAAAACCAAAAGACACTTTGGTAAACCCCAAAAAAAATTAGGAGGTGAGAGAATGATACGACACATACGAAGAAGGCCTGACGTGGACCAGAATGATTATGAGGAAAGGGACACAACTGCAGAAGAGTGCACCTTTGACATGCCGAAGGTTTTATACCCTTATATAGTTAATTAATAAAGCAAAAAAGAAATGGCAATCCAAGTCAATCCAATGAAAGAGATGAACACTTCGAGCACATGGAGCATAAAATAATCCAATCAATTGGGATAAAATATCAATACGTAGAGAAAATAAAAAAAATAGTTATTCAAAGGTTTTAAAATAAACTATTAAAATAAATAAAATTAAAAACCAAAAGACAATTTGGTAAACCCCAAAAAAAATTAAGTCTTGTCAGGGCAAGACAAAAAATAAGCATTAATGCTTTAATATAAAAATAAGTAAGAAAAAATAAAACGAGTTCTTGTCGGAGCAAACGCTCACAAGCAACTAAATGAGCAACATGTAGAATTTTTATAAAGACACTTGGAATAGTGCTGTATAACGTGGTCTGAAATAAAAGTATTTGTAATTTCGATAATTTTACTTAGACAATTATCGATTCATACTTATTGCAATACTTTTTTAATACCAACAAAAGAAACTTTAAAATTTGAAATACAGTTAAGAGAAATATACCCTATGCAAGGGTATAAAAATGTAATTTTACCGCTTGTACATTGGGTAGAGAAGGGATTAGAAGTGGGAGAGGGGCAAAGAGTGTAAAGAAGGCAAACTGGTAAATTGTGCAAACCCCATGGAAGACAAATCCGACGTCGATCGCAGCCTTTTCACATAATTATTAACAGAAATTAAATTTCAAGCCGCCGAACTGGCACTTCCCCCCTCGTTCCGCTTGCACACCCGCCACCCATCTGTGTTTCACTCTCTATCTATCTCTATCTAACTATCTCTCTCTCTCTTCCAGCTACCTCCTGCTCTTCTTTCTGCTTAATCTTCATCAGCAGATCCTTTTAAGCCATGTTCGTCGCTGAAACAAATACGAGAGAAAGTTGAATAAACAACGAAGAAGAAATACTGTGCCACACTATCGCGCTCTCTTTCTTTTTTTAAGGACAAACATACCTATGTCATATGCATGTCATAAGGAAGTACGTTGAATTCTTTTCTTACTCAGTCTGTCTTCAAGGAGATTAGATAAATATGAATATATTCATGTCATACCTATCTTAATATATGCTATATATATGACAACATTATCCATACAAGAAACTTACACCAACTCATATATAAATATTTATGTTTGTGTTTTCATCTCTTTCACTTACCATGTATGAAGTATGCCATATATATTTATCAGACATATTGTAATATATTATCAGAACTATAGTTATATTTTTTCTGATATTTTCAGTTGTTTATTCGAAATTTGCATATATAAAAAGAGATCCATCAAGTTACTAAATTGCACCTCCATCATCCGAAGACATTAAGATTTGTTTATTATAAGTCTCAAGTTACATTGTACATGAAATATTTGGTAAAGTGTTTATTGCTAGACACACATGGACAAAATCTCACTTATGCAGTCGAGTGTAGATGAGTTTTCCTTACAGAGCGAAGACATGCTTTATTTATAATATATGTACTCATATATTTATGGTAGATTTCACACATTTAGCGTATACGGGGAGACTTGCAACATGCTACAGTTACATTCGCGACATTTGGAATCGGTTATTACTATTAATGCAGTCAACATTTGGGCAATGGACGACGCCCATTCGAATAGATTTGTAGCCCAATGTTCATTTTGGACTTCCCGCAAAATGTGAAGAAAAACATGTCATGTCATTTGTAGCGCCATAAAGGAGTCACTCACTCATCGTGTTGCTCAGCATATTTGGTAGACAGATATATGTATATAAATATATACTCTTAAATGGATATGGCGTGGTCGTCAAACTATGCTAACGCGTTCTGCAGGGAACACAATAAAAATTACACTAAATAAAACATAAAACATATCAAAAAAACTAACAAAGTAAAACAATAAACAAAGATGTTTCTTTTGGGGCATCATAATCTCGCGGTTTTGTGGAACGGTGTTGGATGTTTAATACTGCTTAGGTCTGTTGTGCTTGTGGCCAAAATCTATCTAGCAAACGACAGATGCACTGATGAGCAGCCACTAGGGCGAAGGCGCCGGCTATGGTGTAGTTGAGCCGATAGATTGCCGCCTGCGAGTAGAGCAGCACAATGCCAGCGCAGAGGTAAAGCACCAGCGAGAGGATCCAATAGCCGCGTCTGCAGAAGAACAAGGAACATGAGAGAGATAGAGATAGCTTGGTAACTTGGGCAACTGCTGGCACTTACAACTTTTGTGGTGCACGCAACTGCAGCAACAGGCTGAGCGAGACCAGCACCACAATGCTGCTGAGCTGCGATGGATCGGCCAGATAGATGCCGTGTCTGTAAAAGAAAGAGTTTAGAAAAGATTGAACAACAAGGAATAATTCTTGCGAGACTCACCGACGACTGCGCAGCCAGGCGAGCGTGGCTGATCCATTGAGCAGCAGCAGCACGAACAGCAGCAGCAGTAGCGTTATGTGAAACGGAAAGTTATGTAGCCCCACACACAGCTCCTGATCGAGCTTCTGCTGCTCATCCTTCTCAGCCACCAGCTCGTCCACATGCGCCTCCTCTCTGGGCTGCTCTTCAGCATCATCTTCAATGGGTTTTGCCAGTGACTGCTTCTCTGCTGTTTCCCCTTCACCTTCTCCTTGCGCTGTCTCTGTTGCTGCTGCGCCAGTTGCCTTCTTTGTCACTTGTTTCAACAAATTGACCGCCTTCTGCCACAGGAAATCCTCCAAATAGTCCTTGTAGGCATTCGATAGCACCATAAAGTAAAATACAAAAGCCAAAAGGTGCCCAGGGCAACGCTCACAGTGAGTATGCCGTACGTGATGGGCAGGTGTGTCACTATCGATAGCATTATGTTCGAGCCGGCGGCGCTAAGCCTTGTCAGACGTGGACCAGAATGATTATGAGGAAAGGGACACAACTGCAGAAGAGTGCCCTTTGACATGCCGAAGGTTTTATACCCTTATATAGTTAATGAATAAAGCTAAAGAGAAATGGCAATCCAAGTCAATCCAATGAAAGAGATGAACACTTCGAGCACATGGAGCATAAAATAATCCAATCAATTGGGATAAAATATCAATACGTAGAGAAAATAAAAAAAATAGTTATTTAAAGGTTTTTAAATAAACTATTAAAATAAATAAAATTAACAACCAAAAGACACTTTGGTAAACCCCAAAAAAATTAGGAGGTGAGAGAATGATACGACACATACGAAGAAGGCCTGACGTGGACCAGAATGATTATGAGGAAAGGGACACAACTGCAGAAGAGTGCACCTTTGACATGCCGAAGGTTTTATACCCTTATATAGTTAATGAATAAAGCAAAAAAGAAATGGCAATCCAAGTCAATCCAATGAAAGAGATGAACACTTCGAGCACATGGAGCATAAAGTAATCCAATCAATTGGGATAAAATATCAATACGTAGAGAAAATAAAAAAAAATAGTTATTCAAAGGTTTTAAAATAAACTATTAAAATAAATAAAATTAAAAACCAAAAGACAATTTGGTAATCCCCAAAAAAATTAAGAGGCGAGAGAATGATACGACACATACGAAGAAGGCCTGACGTGAACCAGAATGATTACAAGGAAAGAGACACAACTGCAGAAGAGTGCTCTTTGATATGCCGAAGGTTTTATACCCTTATATAGTTAATGAATAAAGCTAAAAAGAAAGGGCAATCGAAGTCCATCCAGTGAAAGAGTTGAACGCTATGAGCATTTAGAGCATAAAGTAATCCAATCAATTGGAATAAAATATCAATACGTAGAGAAAATAAAAAAAAATAGTTATTCAAAGGTTTTAAAATAGACTATTAAAATAAATAAAATTCAAAAGCAAAAGACAATTTGGTAAACCCCAAAAAAAATTAGGCGAGAGAATGATACGACACATACGAAGAAGGCCTGACGTGAACCAGAATGATTATGAGGAAAGGGACACAACTGCAGAAGAGTGCACCTTTGACATGCCGAAGGTTTTATACCCTTATATAGTTAATGAATAAAGCAAAAAAGAAATGGCAATCCAAGTCAATCCAATGAAAGAGATGAACACTTCGAGCACATGGAGCATAAAATAATCCAATCAATTGGGATAAAATATCAATACGTAGAGAAAATAAAAAAAAATAGTTATTCAAAGGTTTTTAAATAAACTATTAAAATAAATAAAATTAACAACCAAAAGACACTTTGGTAAACCCCAAAAAAATTAGGAGGTGAGAGAATGATACGACACATACGAAGAAGGCCTGACGTGGACCAGAATGATTATGAGGAAAGGGACACAACTGCAGAAGAGTGCACCTTTGACATGCCGAAGGTTTTATACCCTTATATAGTTAATGAATAAAGCTAAAAAGAAAGGGCAATCTAAGTCCATCCAGTGAAAGAGTTGAACGCTATGAGCATTTAGAGCATAAAGTAATCCAATCAATTGGAATAAAATATCAATACGTAGAGAAAATAAAAAAAAATAGTTATTCAAAGGTTTTAAAATAGACTATTAAAATAAATAAAATTCAAAAGCAAAAGACAATTTGGTAAACCCCAAAAAAAATTAGGCGAGAGAATGATACGACACATACGAAGAAGGCCTGACGTGAACCAGAATGATTATGAGGAAAGGGACACATTTGCAGAAGAGTGCACCTTTGACATGCCGAAGGTTTTATACCCTTATATAGTTAATGAATAAAGCAAAAAAGAAATGGCAATCCAAGTCAATCCAATGAAAGAGATGAACACTTCGAGCACATGGAGCATAAAGTAATCCAATCAATTGGGATAAAATATCAATACGTAGAGAAAATAAAAAAAAATAGTTATTCAAAGGTTTTTAAATAAACCATTAAAATAAATAAAATTAAAAACCAAAAGACACTTTGGTAAACCCCAAAAAAAATTAGGAGGTGAGAGAATGATACGACACATACGAAGAAGGCCTGACGTGGACCAGAATGATTATGAGGAAAGGGACACAACTGCAGAAGAGTGCACCTTTGACATGCCGAAGGTTTTATACCCTTATATAGTTAATGAATAAAGCAAAAAAGAAATGGCAATCCAAGTCAATCCAATGAAAGAGATGAACACTTCGAGCACATGGAGCATAAAGTAATCCAATCAATTGGGATAAAATATCAATACGTAGAGAAAATAAAAAAAAATAGTTATTCAAAGGTTTTAAAATAAACTATTAAAATAAATAAAATTAAAAACCAAAAGACAATTTGGTAAACCCCAAAAAAAATTAAGTCTTGTCAGGGCAAGACAAAAAATAAGCATTAATGCTTTAATATAAAAATAAGTAAGAAAAAATAAAACGAGTTCTTGTCGGAGCAAACGCTCACAAGCAACTAAATGAGCAACATGTAGAATTTTTATAAAGACACTTGGAATAGTGCTGTATAACGTGGTCTGAAATAAAAGTATTTGTAATTTCGATAATTTTACTTAGACAATTATCGATTCATACTTATTGCAATACTTTTTTAATACCAACAAAAGAAACTTTAAAATTTGAAATACAGTTAAGAGAAATATACCCTATGCAAGGGTATAAAAATGTAATTTTACCGCTTGTACATTGGGTAGAGAAGGGATTAGAAGTGGGAGAGGGGCAAAGAGTGTAAAGAAGGCAAACTGGTAAATTGTGCAAACCCCATGGAAGACAAATCCGACGTCGATCGCAGCCTTTTCACATAATTATTAACAGAAATTAAATTTCAAGCCGCCGAACTGGCACTTCCCCCCTCGTTCCGCTTGCACACCCGCCACCCATCTGTGTTTCACTCTCTATCTATCTCTATCTAACTATCTCTCTCTCTCTTCCAGCTACCTCCTGCCCTTCTTTCTGCTTAATCTTCATCAGCAGATCCTTTTAAGCCATGTTCGTCGCTGAAACAAATACGAGAGAAAGTTGAATAAACAACGAAGAAGAAATACTGTGCCACACTATCGCGCTCTCTTTCTTTTTAAGGACAAACATACCTATGTCATATGCATGTCATAAGGAAGTACGTTGAATTCTTTTCTTACTCAGTCTGTCTTCAAGGAGATTAGATAAATATGAATATATTCATGTCATACCTATCTTAATATATGCCATATATATGACAACATTATCCATACAAGAAACTTACACCAACTCATATATAAATATTTATGTTTGTGTTTTCATCTCTTTCACTTACCATGTATGAAGTATGAAATATACATATATTTATCAGACATATTGTAATATATTATCAGAATATATTATAGTCATATTTTTTCTGATATTTTCAGTTGTTTATTCGAAATTTGCATATATAAAAAGAGATCCATCAAGTTACTAAATTGCACCTCCATCATCCGAAGACATTAAGATTTGTTTATTATAAGTCTCAAGTTACATTGTACATGAAATATTTGGTAAAGTGTTTATTGCTAGACACACATAGCCAAATCTCACTTTACTCATATATTTATGGTAGATTTCACACATTTAGCGTATACGGGGAGACTTGCAACATGCTACAGTTACATTCGCGACATTTGGAATCGGTTATTACTATTAATGCAGTCAACATTTGGGCAATGGACGACGCCCATTCGAATAGATTTGTAGCCCAATGTTCATTTTGGACTTCCCGCAAAATGTGAAGAAAAACATGTCATGTCATTTGTAGCGCCATAAAGGAGTCACTCACTCATCGTGTTGCTCAGCATATTTGGTAGACAGATATATGTATATAAATATATACTCTTAAATGGATATGGCGTGGTCGTCAAACTATGCTAACGCGTTCTGCAGGGAACACAATAAAAATTACACTAAATAAAACATAAAACATATCAAAAAAACTAACAAAGTAAAACAATAAACAAAGATGTTTCTTTTGGGGCATCATAATCTCGCGGTTTTGTGGAACGGTGTTGGATGTTTAATACTGCTTAGGTCTGTTGTGCTTGTGGCCAAAATCTATCTAGCAAACGACAGATGCACTGATGAGCAGCCACTAGGGCGAAGGCGCCGGCTATGGTGTAGTTGAGCCGATAGATTGCCGCCTGCGAGTAGAGCAGCACAATGCCAGCGCAGAGGTAAAGCACCAGCGAGAGGATCCAATAGCCGCGTCTGCAGAAGAACAAGGAACATGAGAGAGATAGAGATAGCTTGGTAACTTGGGCAACTGCTGGCACTTACAACTTTTGTGGTGCACGCAACTGCAGCAACAGGCTGAGCGAGACCAGCACCACAATGCTGCTGAGCTGCGATGGATCGGCCAGATAGATGCCGTGTCTGTAAAAGAAAGAGTTTAGAAAAGATTGAACAACAAGGAATAATTCTTGCGAGACTCACCGACGACTGCGCAGCCAGGCGAGCGTGGCTGATCCATTGAGCAGCAGCAGCACGAACAGCAGCAGCAGTAGCGTTATGTGAAACGGAAAGTTATGTAGCCCCACACACAGCTCCTGATCGAGCTTCTGCTGCTCATCCTTCTCAGCCACCAGCTCGTCCACATGCGCCTCCTCTCTGGGCTGCTCTTCAGCATCATCTTCAATGGGTTTTGCCAGTGACTGCTTCTCTGCTGTTTCCCCTTCACCTTCTCCTTGCGCTGTCTCTGTTGCTGCTGCGCCAGTTGCCTTCTTTGTCACTTGTTTCAACAAATTGACCGCCTTCTGCCACAGGAAATCCTCCAAATAGTCCTTGTAGGCATTCGATAGCACCATAAAGTAAAATACAAAAGCCAAAAGGTGCCCAGGGCAACGCTCACAGTGAGTATGCCGTACGTGATGGGCAGGTGTGTCACTATCGATAGCATTATGTTCGAGCCGGCGGCGCTAAGCCTTGTCAGACGTGGACCAGAATGATTATGAGGAAAGGGACACAACTGCAGAAGAGTGCCCTTTGACATGCCGAAGGTTTTATACCCTTATATAGTTAATGAATAAAGCTAAAAAGAAAGGGCAATCTAAGTCCATCCAGTGAAAGAGTTAAACGCTATGAGCATTTAGAGCATAAAGTAATCCAATCAATTGGAATAAAATATCAATACGTAGAGAAAATAAAAAAAAATAGTTATTCAAAGGTTTTAAAATAAACTATTAAAATAAATAAAATTAAAAACCAAAAGACAATTTGGTAATCCCCAAAAAAATTAAGAGGCGAGAGAATGATACGACACATACGAAGAAGGCCTGACGTGAACCAGAATGATTATGAGGAAAGGGACACAACTGCAGAAGAGTGCCCTTTGACATGCCGAAGGTTTTATACCCTTATATAGTTAATGAATAAAGCTAAAAAGAAAGGGCAATCTAAGTCCATCCAGTGAAAGAGTTGAACGCTATGAGCATTTGGAGCATAAAGTAATCCAATCAATTGGAATAAAATATCAATACGTAGAGAAAATAAAAAAAAATAGTTATTCAAAGGTTTTAAAATAGACTATTAAAATAAATAAAATTAAAAAGCAAAAGACAATTTGGTAAACCCCAAAAAAAATTAGGCGAGAGAATGATACGACACATACGAAGAAGGCCTGACGTGAACCAGAATGATTATGAGGAAAGGGACACAACTGCAGAAGAGTGCACCTTTGACATGCCGAAGGTTTTATACCCTTATATAGTTAATGAATAAAGCAAAAAAGAAATGGCAATCCAAGTCAATCCCATGAAAGAGATGAACACTTCGAGCACATGGAGCATAAAGTAATCCAATCAATTGGGATAAAATATCAATACGTAGAGAAAATAAAAAAAATAGTTATTCAAAGGTTTTTAAATAAACTATTAAAATAAATAAAATTAACAACCAAAAGACACTTTGGTAAACCCCAAAAAAATTAAGAGGCGAGAGAATGATACGACACATACGAAGAAGGCTTGACGTGAACCAGAATGATTATGAGGAAAGGGACACAACTGCAGAAGAGTGCCCTTTGACATGCCGAAGGTTTTATACCCTTATATAGTTAATGAATAAAGCTAAAAAGAAAGGGCAATCTAAGTCCATCCAATGAAAGAGATGAACACTTCGAGCACATGGAGCATAAAGTAATCCAATCAATTGGGATAAAATATCAATACGTAGAGAAAATAAAAAAAAATAGTTATTCAAAGGTTTTAAAATAAACTATTAAAATAAATAAAATTAAAAACCAAAAGACAATTTGGTAATCCCCAAAAAAATTAAGAGGCGAGAGAATGATACGACACATACGAAGAAGGCCTGACGTGAACCAGAATGATTATGAGGAAAGGGACACAACTGCAGAAGAGTGCCCTTTGACATGCCGAAGGTTTTATACCCTTATATAGTTAATGAATAAAGCTAAAAAGAAAGGGCAATCTAAGTCCATCCAGTGAAAGAGTTGAACGCTATGAGCATTTGGAGCATAAAGTAATCCAATCAATTGGAATAAAATATCAATACGTAGAGAAAATAAAAAAAAATAGTTATTCAAAGGTTTTAAAATAGACTATTAAAATAAATAAAATTCAAAAGCAAAAGACAATTTGGTAAACCCCAAAAAAAATTAGGCGAGAGAATGATACGACACATACGAAGAAGGCCTGACGTGGACCAGAATGATTGAGGAAAGGGACACAACTGCAGAAGAGTGCACCTTTGACATGCCGAAGGTTTTATACCCTTATATAGTTAATGAATAAAGCAAAAAAGAAATGGCAATCCAAGTCAATCCAATGAAAGAGATGAACACTTCGAGCACATGGAGCATAAAGTAATCCAATCAATTGGGATAAAATATCAATACGTAGAGAAAATAAAAAAAAATAGTTATTCAAAGGTTTTAAAATAAACTATTAAAATAAATAAAATTCAAAAGCAAAAGACAATTTGGTAAACCCCAAAAAAAATTAGGCGAGAGAATGATACGACACATACGAAGAAGGCCTGACGTGAACCAGAATGATTATGAGGAAAGGGACACAACTGCAGAAGAGTGCACCTTTGACATGCCGAAGGTTTTATACCCTTATATAGTTAATGAATAAAGCAAAAAAGAAATGGCAATCCAAGTCAATCCAATGAAAGAGATGAACACTTCGAGCACATGGAGCATAAAATAATCCAATCAATTGGGATAAAATATCAATACGTAGAGAAAATAAAAAAAATAGTTATTCAAAGGTTTTTAAATAAACTATTAAAATAAATAAAATTAACAACCAAAAGACACTTTGGTAAACCCCAAAAAAATTAGGAGGTGAGAGAATGATACGACACATACGAAGAAGGCCTGACGTGGACCAGAATGATTATGAGGAAAGGGACACAACTGCAGAAGAGTGCACCTTTGACATGCCGAAGGTTTTATACCCTTATATAGTTAATGAATAAAGCAAAAAAGAAATGGCAATCCAAGTCAATCCAATGAAAGAGATGAACACTTCGAGCACATGGAGCATAAAGTAATCCAATCAATTGGGATAAAATATCAATACGTAGAGAAAATAAAAAAAAATAGTTATTCAAAGGTTTTAAAATAAACTATTAAAATAAATAAAATTAAAAACCAAAAGACAATTTGGTAATCCCCAAAAAAATTAAGAGGCGAGAGAATGATACGACACATACGAAGAAGGCCTGACGTGAACCAGAATGATTACAAGGAAAGAGACACAACTGCAGAAGAGTGCCCTTTGACATGCCGAAGGTTTTATACCCTTATATAGTTAATGAATAAAGCTAAAAAGAAAGGGCAATCTAAGTCCATCCAGTGAAAGAGTTGAACGCTATGAGCATTTAGAGCATAAAGTAATCCAATCAATTGGAATAAAATATCAATACGTAGAGAAAATAAAAAAAAATAGTTATTCAAAGGTTTTAAAATAAACTATTAAAATAAATAAAATTAAAAACCAAAAGACAATTTGGTAATCCCCAAAAAAATTAAGAGGCGAGAGAATGATACGACACATACGAAGAAGGCCTGACGTGAACCAGAATGATTATGAGGAAAGGGACACAACTGCAGAAGAGTGCACCTTTGACATGCCGAAGGTTTTATACCCTTATATAGTTAATGAATAAAGCAAAAAGAAATGGCAATCCAAGTCAATCCAATGAAAGAGATGAACACTTCGAGCACATGGAGCATAAAATAATCCAATCAATTGGGATAAAATATCAATACGTAGAGAAAATAAAAAAAATAGTTATTCAAAGGTTTTTAAATAAACTATTAAAATAAATAAAATTAACAACCAAAAGACACTTTGGTAAACCCCAAAAAAATTAGGAGGTGAGAGAATGATACGACACATACGAAGAAGGCCTGACGTGGACCAGAATGATTATGAGGAAAGGGACACAACTGCAGAAGAGTGCACCTTTGACATGCCGAAGGTTTTATACCCTTATATAGTTAATGAATAAAGCAAAAAAGAAATGGCAATCCAAGTCAATCCAATGAAAGAGATGAACACTTCGAGCACATGGAGCATAAAGTAATCCAATCAATTGGGATAAAATATCAATACGTAGAGAAAATAAAAAAAAATAGTTATTCAAAGGTTTTAAAATAAACTATTAAAATAAATAAAATTAAAAACCAAAAGACAATTTGGTAATCCCCAAAAAAATTAAGAGGCGAGAGAATGATACGACACATACGAAGAAGGCCTGACGTGAACCAGAATGATTACAAGGAAAGAGACACAACTGCAGAAGAGTGCCCTTTGACATGCCGAAGGTTTTATACCCTTATATAGTTAATGAATAAAGCTAAAAAGAAAGGGCAATCTAAGTCCATCCAGTGAAAGAGTTGAACGCTATGAGCATTTAGAGCATAAAGTAATCCAATCAATTGGAATAAAATATCAATACGTAGAGAAAATAAAAAAAAATAGTTATTCAAAGGTTTTAAAATAGACTATTAAAATAAATAAAATTCAAAAGCAAAAGACAATTTGGTAAACCCCAAAAAAAATTAGGCGAGAGAATGATACGACACATACGAAGAAGGCCTGACGTGAACCAGAATGATTATGAGGAAAGGGACACAACTGCAGAAGAGTGCACCTTTGACATGCCGAAGGTTTTATACCCTTATATAGTTAATGAATAAAGCAAAAAAGAAATGGCAATCCAAGTCAATCCAATGAAAGAGATGAACACTTCGAGCACATGGAGCATAAAATAATCCAATCAATTGGGAGAAAATATCAATACGTAGAGAAAATAAAAAAAATAGTTATTCAAAGGTTTTTAAATAAACTATTAAAATAAATAAAATTAACAACCAAAAGACACTTTGGTAAACCCCAAAAAAATTAGGAGGTGAGAGAATGATACGACACATACGAAGAAGGCCTGACGTGGACCAGAATGATTATGAGGAAAGGGACACAACTGCAGAAGAGTGCCCTTTGACATGCCGAAGGTTTTATACCCTTATATAGTTAATGAATAAAGCTAAAGAGAAATGGCAATCCAAGTCAATCCAATGAAAGAGATGAACGCTATGAGCATTTAGAGCATAAAATAATCCAATCAATTGGGATAAAATATCAATACGTAGAGAAAATAAAAAAAAATAGTTATTCAAAGGTTTTTAAATAAACTATTAAAATAAATAAAATTAACAACCAAAAGACACTTTGGTAAACCCCAAAAAAATTAGGAGGTGAGAGAATGATACGACACATACGAAGAAGGCCTGACGTGGACCAGAATGATTATGAGGAAAGGGACACAACTGCAGAAGAGTGCCCTTTGACATGCCGAAGGTTTTATACCCTTATATAGTTAATGAATAAAGCTAAAGAGAAATGGCAATCCAAGTCAATCCAATGAAAGAGATGAACACTTCGAGCACATGGAGCATAAAATAATCCAATCAATTGGGATAAAATATCAATACGTAGAGAAAATAAAAAAAATAGTTATTCAAAGGTTTTAAAATAAACTATTAAAATAAATAAAATTAAAAACCAAAAGACAATTTGGTAATCCCCAAAAAAATTAAGAGGCGAGAGAATGATACGACACATACGAAGAAGGCCTGACGTGAACCAGAATGATTACAAGGAAAGAGACACAACTGCAGAAGAGTGCCCTTTGACATGCCGAAGGTTTTATACCCTTATATAGTTAATGAATAAAGCTAAAAAGAAAGGGCAATCCAAGTCCATCCAATGAAAGAGATGAACACTTCGAGCACATGGAGCATAAAGTAATCCAATCAATTGGAATAAAATATCAATACGTAGAGAAAATAAAAAAAAATAGTTATTCAAAGGTTTTAAAATAAACTATTAAAATAAATAAAATTAAAAACCAAAAGACAATTGGTAAACCCCAAAAAAATTAAGTCTTGTCAGGGCAAGACAAAAAATAAGCATTAATGCTTTAATATAAAAATAAGTAAGAAAAAATAAAACGAGTTCTTGTCGGAGCAAACGCTCACAAGCAACTAAATGAGCAACATGTAGAATTTTTATAAAGACACTTGGAATAGTGCTGTATAACGTGGTCTGAAATAAAAGTATTTGTAATTTCGATAATTTTACTTAGACAATTATCGATTCATACTTATTGCAATACTTTTTTAATACCAACAAAAGAAACTTTAAAATTTGAAATACAGTTAAGAGAAATATACCCTATGCAAGGGTATAAAAATGTAATTTTACCGCTTGTACATTGGGTAGAGAAGGGATTAGAAGTGGGAGAGGGGCAAAGAGTGTAAAGAAGGCAAACTGGTAAATTGTGCAAACCCCATGGAAGACAAATCCGACGTCGATCGCAGCCTTTTCACATAATTATTAACAGAAATTAAATTTCAAGCCGCCGAACTGGCACTTCCCCCCTCGTTCCGCTTGCACACCCGCCACCCATCTGTGTTTCACTCTCTATCTATCTCTATCTAACTATCTCTCTCTCTCTTCCAGCTACCTCCTGCCCTTCTTTCTGCTTAATCTTCATCAGCAGATCCTTTTAAGCCATGTTCGTCGCTGAAACAAATACGAGAGAAAGTTGAATAAACAACGAAGAAGAAATACTGTGCCACACTATCGCGCTCTCTTTCTTTTTTAGGACAAACATACCTATGTCATATGCATGTCATAAGGAAGTACGTTGAATTCTTTTCTTACTCAGTCTGTCTTCAAGGAGATTAGATAAATATGAATATATTCATGTCATACCTATCTTAATATATGCCATATATATGACAACATTATCCATACAAGAAACTTACACCAACTCATATATAAATATTTATGTTTGTGTTTTCATCTCTTTCACTTACCATGTATGAAGTATGCCATATATATTTATCAGACATATTGTAATATATTATCAGAACTATAGTTATATTTTTTCTGATATTTTCAGTTGTTTATTCGAAATTTGCATATATAAAAAGAGATCCATCAAGTTACTAAATTGCACCTCCATCATCCGAAGACATTAAGATTTGTTTATTATAAGTCTCAAGTTACATTGTACATGAAATATTTGGTAAAGTGTTTATTGCTAGACACACATAGCCAAATCTCACTTTACTCATATATTTATGGTAGATTTCACACATTTAGCGTATACGGGGAGACTTGCAACATGCTACAGTTACATTCGCGACATTTGGAATCGGTTATTACTATTAATGCAGTCAACATTTGGGCAATGGACGACGCCCATTCGAATAGATTTGTAGCCCAATGTTCATTTTGGACTTCCCGCAAAATGTGAAGAAAAACATGTCATGTCATTTGTAGCGCCATAAAGGAGTCACTCACTCATCGTGTTGCTCAGCATATTTGGTAGACAGATATATGTATATAAATATATACTCTTAAATGGATATGGCGTGGTCGTCAAACTATGCTAACGCGTTCTGCAGGGAACACAATAAAAATTACACTAAATAAAACATAAAACATATCAAAAAAACTAACAAAGTAAAACAATAAACAAAGATGTTTCTTTTGGGGCATCATAATCTCGCGGTTTTGTGGAACGGTGTTGGATGTTTAATACTGCTTAGGTCTGTTGTGCTTGTGGCCAAAATCTATCTAGCAAACGACAGATGCACTGATGAGCAGCCACTAGGGCGAAGGCGCCGGCTATGGTGTAGTTGAGCCGATAGATTGCCGCCTGCGAGTAGAGCAGCACAATGCCAGCGCAGAGGTAAAGCACCAGCGAGAGGATCCAATAGCCGCGTCTGCAGAAGAACAAGGAACATGAGAGAGATAGAGATAGCTTGGTAACTTGGGCAACTGCTGGCACTTACAACTTTTGTGGTGCACGCAACTGCAGCAACAGGCTGAGCGAGACCAGCACCACAATGCTGCTGAGCTGCGATGGATCGGCCAGATAGATGCCGTGTCTGTAAAAGAAAGAGTTTAGAAAAGATTGAACAACAAGGAATAATTCTTGCGAGACTCACCGACGACTGCGCAGCCAGGCGAGCGTGGCTGATCCATTGAGCAGCAGCAGCACGAACAGCAGCAGCAGTAGCGTTATGTGAAACGGAAAGTTATGTAGCCCCACACACAGCTCCTGATCGAGCTTCTGCTGCTCATCCTTCTCAGCCACCAGCTCGTCCACATGCGCCTCCTCTCTGGGCTGCTCTTCAGCATCATCTTCAATGGGTTTTGCCAGTGACTGCTTCTCTGCTGTTTCCCCTTCACCTTCTCCTTGCGCTGTCTCTGTTGCTGCTGCGCCAGTTGCCTTCTTTGTCACTTGTTTCAACAAATTGACCGCCTTCTGCCACAGGAAATCCTCCAAATAGTCCTTGTAGGCATTCGATAGCACCATAAAGTAAAATACAAAAGCCAAAAGGTGCCCAGGGCAACGCTCACAGTGAGTATGCCGTACGTGATGGGCAGGTGTGTCACTATCGATAGCATTATGTTCGAGCCGGCGGCGCTAAGCCTTGTCAGACGTGGACCAGAATGATTATGAGGAAAGGGACACAACTGCAGAAGAGTGCCCTTTGACATGCCGAAGGTTTTATACCCTTATATAGTTAATGAATAAAGCTAAAAAGAAAGGGCAATCTAAGTCCATCCAGTGAAAGAGTTAAACGCTATGAGCATTTAGAGCATAAAGTAATCCAATCAATTGGAATAAAATATCAATACGTAGAGAAAATAAAAAAAATAGTTATTCAAAGGTTTTAAAATAAACTATTAAAATAAATAAAATTAAAAACCAAAAGACAATTTGGTAATCCCCAAAAAAATTAAGAGGCGAGAGAATGATACGACACATACGAAGAAGGCCTGACGTGAACCAGAATGATTATGAGGAAAGGGACACAACTGCAGAAGAGTGCCCTTTGACATGCCGAAGGTTTTATACCCTTATATAGTTAATGAATAAAGCTAAAAAGAAAGGGCAATCTAAGTCCATCCAATGAAAGAGATGAACACTTCGAGCACATGGAGCATAAAGTAATCCAATCAATTGGGATAAAATATCAATACGTAGAGAAAATAAAAAAAATAGTTATTCAAAGGTTTTTAAATAGACTATTAAAATTAACAACCAAAAGACACTTTGGTAAACCCCAAAAAAATTAGGAGGTGAGAGAATGATACGACACATACGAAGAAGGCCTGACGTGGACCAGAATGATTATGAGGAAAGGGACACAACTGCAGAAGAGTGCACCTTTGACATGCCGAAGGTTTTATACCCTTATATAGTTAATGAATAAAGCAAAAAAGAAATGGCAATCCAAGTCAATCCAATGAAAGAGATGAACACTTCGAGCACATGGAGCATAAAGTAATCCAATCAATTGGGATAAAATATCAATACGTAGAGAAAATAAAAAAAAATAGTTATTCAAAGGTTTTAAAATAAACTATTAAAATAAATAAAATTAAAAACCAAAAGACAATTTGGTAATCCCCAAAAAAATTAAGAGGCGAGAGAATGATACGACACATACGAAGAAGGCCTGACGTGAACCAGAATGATTACAAGGAAAGAGACACAACTGCAGAAGAGTGCCCTTTGACATGCCGAAGGTTTTATACCCTTATATAGTTAATGAATAAAGCTAAAAAGAAAGGGCAATCGAAGTCCATCCAGTGAAAGAGTTGAACGCTATGAGCATTTAGAGCATAAAGTAATCCAATCAATTGGAATAAAATATCAATACGTAGAGAAAATAAAAAAAAATAGTTATTCAAAGGTTTTAAAATAGACTATTAAAATAAATAAAATTCAAAAGCAAAAGACAATTTGGTAAACCCCAAAAAAAATTAGGCGAGAGAATGATACGACACATACGAAGAAGGCCTGACGTGAACCAGAATGATTATGAGGAAAGGGACACAACTGCAGAAGAGTGCACCTTTGACATGCCGAAGGTTTTATACCCTTATATAGTTAATGAATAAAGCAAAAAAGAAATGGCAATCCAAGTCAATCCAATGAAAGAGATGAACACTTCGAGCACATGGAGCATAAAGTAATCCAATCAATTGGGATAAAATATCAATACGTAGAGAAAATAAAAAAAATAGTTATTCAAAGGTTTTAAAATAAACTATTAAAATAAATAAAATTAAAAACCAAAAGACAATTTGGTAAACCCCAAAAAAAATTAGGCGAGAGAATGATACGACACATACGAAGAAGGCCTGACGTGAACCAGAATGATTACAAGGAAAGAGACACAACTGCAGAAGAGTGCCCTTTGACATGCCGAAGGTTTTATACCCTTATATAGTTAATGAATAAAGCTAAAAAGAAAGGGCAATCTAAGTCCATCCAGTGAAAGAGTTGAACGCTATGAGCATTTAGAGCATAAAGTAATCCAATCAATTGGAATAAAATATCAATACGTAGAGAAAATAAAAAAAAATAGTTATTCAAAGGTTTTAAAATAAACTATTAAAATAAATAAAATTAAAAACCAAAAGACAATTTGGTAAACCCCAAAAAAATTAGGAGGTGAGAGAATGATACGACACATACGAAGAAGGCCTGACGTGGACCAGAATGATTATGAGGAAAGGGACACAACTGCAGAAGAGTGCACCTTTGACATGCCGAAGGTTTTATACCCTTATATAGTTAATGAATAAAGCAAAAAAGAAATGGCAATCCAAGTCAATCCAATGAAAGAGATGAACACTTCGAGCACATGGAGCATAAAGTAATCCAATCAATTGGGACAAAATATCAATACGTAGAGAAAATAAAAAAAAATAGTTATTCAAAGGTTTTAAAATAAACTATTAAAATAAATAAAATTAAAAACCAAAAGACAATTTGGTAAACCCCAAAAAAAATTAGGAGGTGAGAGAATGATACGACACATACGAAGAAGGCCTGACGTGGACCAGAATGATTATGAGGAAAGGGACACAACTGCAGAAGAGTGCACCTTTGACATGCCGAAGGTTTTATACCCTTATATAGTTAATGAATAAAGCAAAAAAGAAATGGCAATCCAAGTCAATCCAATGAAAGAGATGAACACTTCGAGCACATGGAGCATAAAGTAATCCAATCAATTGGGATAAAATATCAATACGTAGAGAAAATAAAAAAAATAGTTATTCAAAGGTTTTTAAATAAACCATTAAAATAAATAAAATTAAAAACCAAAAGACACTTTGGTAAACCCCAAAAAAAATTAGGAGGTGAGAGAATGATACGACACATACGAAGAAGGCCTGACGTGGACCAGAATGATTATGAGGAAAGGGACACAACTGCAGAAGAGTGCACCTTTGACATGCCGAAGGTTTTATACCCTTATATAGTTAATGAATAAAGCAAAAAAGAAATGGCAATCCAAGTCAATCCAATGAAAGAGATGAACACTTCGAGCACATGGAGCATAAAATAATCCAATCAATTGGGATAAAATATCAATACGTAGAGAAAATAAAAAAAAATAGTTATTCAAAGGTTTTAAAATAAACTATTAAAATAAATAAAATTAAAAACCAAAAGACACTTTGGTAAACCCCAAAAAAATTAAGAGGTGAGAGAATGATACGACACATACGAAGAAGGCCTGACGTGGACCAGAATGATTATGAGGAAAGGGACACAACTGCAGAAGAGTGCACCTTTGACATGCCGAAGGTTTTATACCCTTATGTAGTTAATGAATAAAGCAAAAAAGAAATGGCAATCCAAGTCAATCCAATGAAAGAGATGAACACTTCGAGCACATGGAGCATAAAGTAATCCAATCAATTGGGATAAAATATCAATACGTAGAGAAAATAAAAAAAAATAGTTATTCAAAGGTTTTAAAATAAACTATTAAAATAAATAAAATTAAAAACCAAAAGACAATTTGGTAATCCCCAAAAAAATTAAGAGGCGAGAGAATGATACGACACATACGAAGAAGGCCTGACGTGAACCAGAATGATTACAAGGAAAGAGACACAACTGCAGAAGAGTGCCCTTTGACATGCCGAAGGTTTTATACCCTTATATAGTTAATGAATAAAGCTAAAAAGAAAGGGCAATCTAAGTCCATCCAGTGAAAGAGTTGAACGCTATGAGCATTTAGAGCATAAAGTAATCCAATCAATTGGAATAAAATATCAATACGTAGAGAAAATAAAAAAAAATAATTATTCAAAGGTTTTAAAATAGACTATTAAAATAAATAAAATTCAAAAGCAAAAGACAATTTGGTAAACCCCAAAAAAAATTAGGCGAGAGAATGATACGACACATACGAAGAAGGCCTGACGTGAACCAGAATGATTATGAGGAAAGGGACACAACTGCAGAAGAGTGCACCTTTGACATGCCGAAGGTTTTATACCCTTATATAGTTAATGAATAAAGCAAAAAGAAATGGCAATCCAAGTCAATCCAATGAAAGAGATGAACACTTCGAGCACATGGAGCATAAAGTAATCCAATCAATTGGGATAAAATATCAATACGTAGAGAAAATAAAAAAAAATAGTTATTCAAAGGTTTTAAAATAAACTATTAAAATAAATAAAATTAAAAACCAAAAGACAATTTGGTAATCCCCAAAAAAAATTAAGAGGCGAGAGAATGATACGACACATACGAAGAAGGCCTGACGTGAACCAGAATGATTACAAGGAAAGAGACACAACTGCAGAAGAGTGCCCTTTGACATGCCGAAGGTTTTATACCCTTATATAGTTAATGAATAAAGCTAAAAAGAAAGGGCAATCTAAGTCCATCCAGTGAAAGAGTTGAACGCTATGAGCATTTAGAGCATAAAGTAATCCAATCAATTGGAATAAAATATCAATACGTAGAGAAAATAAAAAAAAATAGTTATTCAAAGGTTTTAAAATAAACTATTAAAATAAATAAAATTAAAAACCAAAAGACAATTTGGTAAACCCCAAAAAAATTAGGAGGTGAGAGAATGATACGACACATACGAAGAAGGCCTGACGTGGACCAGAATGATTATGAGGAAAGGGACACAACTGCAGAAGAGTGCACCTTTGACATGCCGAAGGTTTTATACCCTTATATAGTTAATGAATAAAGCAAAAAAGAAATGGCAATCTAAGTCCATCCAGTGAAAGAGTTGAACGCTATGAGCATTTAGAGCATAAAGTAATCCAATCAATTGGAATAAAATATCAATACGTAGAGAAAATAAAAAAAAATAGTTATTCAAAGGTTTTAAAATAGACTATTAAAATAAATAAAATTCAAAAGCAAAAGACAATTTGGTAAACCCCAAAAAAAATTAGGCGAGAGAATGATACGACACATACGAAGAAGGCCTGACGTGAACCAGAATGATTATGAGGAAAGGGACACAACTGCAGAAGAGTGCACCTTTGACATGCCGAAGGTTTTATACCCTTATATAGTTAATGAATAAAGCAAAAAAGAAATGGCAATCCAAGTCAATCCAATGAAAGAGATGAACACTTCGAGCACATGGAGCATAAAATAATCCAATCAATTGGGAGAAAATATCAATACGTAGAGAAAATAAAAAAAATAGTTATTCAAAGGTTTTTAAATAAACTATTAAAATAAATAAAATTAACAACCAAAAGACACTTTGGTAAACCCCAAAAAAATTAGGAGGTGAGAGAATGATACGACACATACGAAGAAGGCCTGACGTGGACCAGAATGATTATGAGGAAAGGGACACAACTGCAGAAGAGTGCCCTTTGACATGCCGAAGGTTTTATACCCTTATATAGTTAATGAATAAAGCTAAAGAGAAATGGCAATCCAAGTCAATCCAATGAAAGAGATGAACGCTATGAGCATTTAGAGCATAAAATAATCCAATCAATTGGGATAAAATATCAATACGTAGAGAAAATAAAAAAAATAGTTATTCAAAGGTTTTTAAATAAACTATTAAAATAAATAAAATTAACAACCAAAAGACACTTTGGTAAACCCCAAAAAAATTAGGAGGTGAGAGAATGATACGACACATACGAAGAAGGCCTGACGTGGACCAGAATGATTATGAGGAAAGGGACACAACTGCAGAAGAGTGCACCTTTGACATGCCGAAGGTTTTATACCCTTATATAGTTAATGAATAAAGCTAAAGAGAAATGGCAATCCAAGTCAATCCAATGAAAGAGATGAACGCTATGAGCATTTAGAGCATAAAGTAATCCAATCAATTGGAATAAAATATCAATACGTAGAGAAAATAAAAAAAAATAATTATTCAAAGGTTTTAAAATAGACTATTAAAATAAATAAAATTCAAAAGCAAAAGACAATTTGGTAAACCCCAAAAAAAATTAGGCGAGAGAATGATACGACACATACGAAGAAGGCCTGACGTGAACCAGAATGATTATGAGGAAAGGGACACAACTGCAGAAGAGTGCACCTTTGACATGCCGAAGGTTTTATACCCTTATATAGTTAATGAATAAAGCAAAAAAGAAATGGCAATCCAAGTCAATCCAATGAAAGAGATGAACACTTCGAGCACATGGAGCATAAAGTAATCCAATCAATTGGGATAAAATATCAATACGTAGAGAAAATAAAAAAAAATAGTTATTCAAAGGTTTTAAAATAAACTATTAAAATAAATAAAATTAAAAACCAAAAGACAATTTGGTAAACCCCAAAAAAATTAAGTCTTGTCAGGGCAAGACAAAAAATAAGCATTAATGCTTTAATATAAAAATAAGTAAGAAAAAATAAAACGAGTTCTTGTCGGAGCAAACGCTCACAAGCAACTAAATGAGCAACATGTAGAATTTTTATAAAGACACTTGGAATAGTGCTGTATAACGTGGTCTGAAATAAAAGTATTTGTAATTTCGATAATTTTACTTAGACAATTATCGATTCATACTTATTGCAATACTTTTTTAATACCAACAAAAGAAACTTTAAAATTTGAAATACAGTTAAGAGAAATATACCCTATGCAAGGGTATAAAAATGTAATTTTACCGCTTGTATATTGGGTAGAGAAGGGATTAGAAGTGGGAGAGGGGCAAAGAGTGTAAAGAAGGCAAACTGGTAAATTGTGCAAACCCCATGGAAGACAAATCCGACGTCGATCGCAGCCTTTTCACATAATTATTAACAGAAATTAAATTTCAAGCCGCCGAACTGGCACTTCCCCCCTCGTTCCGCTTGCACACCCGCCACCCATCTGTGTTTCACTCTCTATCTATCTCTATCTAACTATCTCTCTCTCTCTTCCAGCTACCTCCTGCTCTTCTTTCTGCTTAATCTTCATCAGCAGATCCTTTTAAGCCATGTTCGTCGCTGAAACAAATACGAGAGAAAGTTGAATAAACAACGAAGAAGAAATACTGTGCCACACTATCGCGCTCTCTTTCTTTTTTAAGGACAAACATACCTATGTCATATCCCTATAGTTCTGGCGACTAGTTCGTAGCTAGTGAAATAAGTACTTACAAAGGGACTACCCCTACTTACTTTACACACCCTAAGCAATGTATTTTTTCATTTCGTGTTTTGTATGAAATGTCCGCAAATAGGGTCAATCGCCACCACATCGTTTACCAGTAAGTAGAGAATAGGGTACCCATGATTGGAGTACTTATGTAGCTACTACAATTGACTACTCCTGATTAGAGTACTTATGTAGGTACCCATGAATGGGCTAGTGAAAGAAGTACCTACAAAAAGAGTAGTACAGAAGTTACCCGTGAATAGGTAGGTAAAAAGAGTACCCATGACTAGAGTACTTATGTATATACCCATGAATAGGTGGGTGAAAAGAGTACCCATAACTAGAGTAGTTATCTGTCTAGTCATAAATAGGTGGGTGAAAAGAGTACCCATAAATTGGTGGGCCAAAAGAGTACCCATGAATGGGTTGGTGAAAAGACTACCCATGACTAGAGTAGTTATTTATGTACTCATAAATAGGTGGGCCAAAAGACTACCCATAATTAAAATAAAATGAATAAAATTATGATTTATGTATAAGATTTTTTGTTTATTTACAATATTTTAAGTCTCTATTATAGTTTCAATTAATTTTTTTTTGGAGCAGCTTGAGTTTTTAAAATAACGTTTTTTTTGCAGCTGCAAGGCCTTTCGGAGCTGGTCCTCAGCTGACCCATTTTCTTTTCCGGTATCAATTGCCTCTGAAAAGAACAAGATTAAAAAAATAATCACTTTCAATTGAGCAATGTAAGTTAGCTAGCTTGTTCTGCCGAGAGATGGCGCTGACAGATGAGCTGTGTGGCTGTTCGTCAGCGCCATCTATCGTCTGGCGTGACGATGTATGTGTTAATTATACCTACCAAGCAAAACTTTATAAAAAATACTTAGTTTTTTTAAGGCAGATTTGCCTTGAACGCCATCAACGTTGTAGGCCAGTACAACCGCATTGGCCATAATATTTTTAAATTTTTTGATATACCGCCTGGCGTTATTAACATTTTGATTGCATCAATCTATAGAAAATACAGATAAATTCTAATTAAAAACCAATTTTAAATTTATCTCCTACTTACATATAGCTCTCGATTTGTGCTGTTTATTTCATCATTAATTGCATTTAGGTCTTCTACGGTGTTTATCGGGAACTTTGAGGTCACCATTTGTCCCTGACCTTGCTGCTTTGTCATACCTTTGATGGTACCGGTTTGCTCTGTGATAGCTTCTAGCAGGACCTTTTGAGTAACTAAATATAAAAACAATGAAATGGTAAAATATGTACATAATCATGTACTAGCCTTTTAAATTATACTTATACCCTTTAAAGAATTAATTGCATCCGAAAGCTCGGAAACCATTTTTTCAAGGCTCCTTATATGGTCACAACAGCCACAGGCGTTAGGTTTTGGGTCTGTAAATGGTATTTTTAGTTGGCTTAAAAATTATAATTTATATAAATTAATTGTTACTTACGAGTGTAAGCAAACTCCAGTCGTTTAATTTTTCTATCCGGACTATTTGACATATTTGATCTCTTTTATTTTGTTATAAGCTATTTGAATGGCTTTAATTAAAAGTAAAGATATGAGTTTAGTTTTGTAAATTAAGAGACCGACATCTCACTTAATTGTCAATATGATTAAGTAAGGGTAATATAATTAAGCTATTAGAGAAAGGGATAACGACCGCCTTACAAAGCAACTGGCTTATATGAAAAATTTCCACAGAAGATGAAGGCTCGACATCTGCAAGGTAAATACCTATGTCGCAAGAGTTTATAGGCTCAGTATAAAAATGGGGTTATAACTGATTTAGTTGCCGAAGTGCAGTTGTAAAATGGCGAAACATTTACATTATTTGTCTTTAGGACATGCACTAAGTCCATTGCGCAGTCACGGGTTGGTCTATGTCTTAAGAACCACTTTTTTAAGTCCTCATTGAGGGTATTATTAGAATTTTCAAATTTATCATTAGGTCCACTTT
This sequence comes from Zaprionus camerounensis, assembly GCA_018904165.1. Classification (NCBI taxonomy): domain Eukaryota; kingdom Metazoa; phylum Arthropoda; class Insecta; order Diptera; family Drosophilidae; genus Zaprionus; species Zaprionus camerounensis. Next base: position 8,114,264 of record JAEIFS010000531.1, on the reverse strand, counting down.
CATTATTTATATTTTCATCCACTTGCACTTCACTTCCACACGAAAAATTTTGCTCATTTTCTTCTGGCGGAATATAAGTTAGTTTGTCTTCATATTTTCTTTTAAGTTGCTGTTTGAGCCTTCTTTTATGACGCTCACTGTACATTTTCACTTTTTAACACGTAAAATATATTATTGAATTAAATTTTAGTTTAAATAAAATTAAATCTTACCACTTAAAATATAACGCTTAAACTTATTGAATTCAATTTTTTTTTTATAATTTTGATTCGTCTTGCTCTCGCTCTGAATGACTCCTCGCAATTATCACAAATTTGGTCAAAATAAAAACATTAAGCATGACAATTGTTTTTGTAAATTTTCAAAGCCAGCTTAGACAAAAATTTTCATTATCGAAAATAGTGTGAAAAATTTAACAACGAAAAAATTACGAAAAGTAGGCGTTTTATTTCGTTTGACGCTTAGTGGTTCGGCGTTCGCTTACCTTAGGGTGAATAGGGTAACTACCCATATAGGGAGTAGTCGGGTAAGTTGTTTAAATATTGCTTAACGAAAATATGAGTTATAAAGCATACACAAAAAAATTACGAAAAGTAGGCGTTTTATTTCGCTTGACGCTTAGTGGTTCGGTGTTCGCTTACTAAAGGGTGAATAGGGTAACTACCCATGTAGGAAGTAGTCGAATAAGTAGTTTATGTATGGCTTATCGACACCCCTAGAACGACTGGGATGCATGTCATAAGGAAGTACGTTGAATTCTTTTCTTACTCAGTCTGTCTTCAAGGAGATTAGATAAATATGAATATATTCATGTCATACCTATCTTAATATATGCTATATATATGACAACATTATCCATACAAGAAACTTACACCAACTCATATATAAATATTTATGTTTGTGTTTTCATCTCTTTCACTTACCATGTATGAAGTATGCCATATATATTTATCAGACATATTGTAATATATTATCAGAACTATAGTTATATTTTTTCTGATATTTTCAGTTGTTTATTCGAAATTTGCATATATAAAAAGAGATCCATCAAGTTACTAAATTGCACCTCCATCATCCGAAGACATTAAGATTTGTTTATTATAAGTCTCAAGTTACATTGTACATGAAATATTTGGTAAAGTGTTTATTGCTAGACACACATGGACAAAATCTCACTTATGCAGTCGAGTGTAGATGAGTTTTCCTTACAGAGCGAAGACATGCTTTATTTATAATATATGTACTCATATATTTATGGTAGATTTCACACATTTAGCGTATACGGGGAGACTTGCAACATGCTACAGTTACATTCGCGACATTTGGAATCGGTTATTACTATTAATGCAGTCAACATTTGGGCAATGGACGACGCCCATTCGAATAGATTTGTAGCCCAATGTTCATTTTGGACTTCCCGCAAAATGTGAAGAAAAACATGTCATGTCATTTGTAGCGCCATAAAGGAGTCACTCACTCATCGTGTTGCTCAGCATATTTGGTAGACAGATATATGTATATAAATATATACTCTTAAATGGATATGGCGTGGTCGTCAAACTATGCTAACGCGTTCTGCAGGGAACACAATAAAAATTACACTAAATAAAACATAAAACATATCAAAAAAACTAACAAAGTAAAACAATAAACAAAGATGTTTCTTTTGGGGCATCATAATCTCGCGGTTTTGTGGAACGGTGTTGGATGTTTAATACTGCTTAGGTCTGTTGTGCTTGTGGCCAAAATCTATCTAGCAAACGACAGATGCACTGATGAGCAGCCACTAGGGCGAAGGCGCCGGCTATGGTGTAGTTGAGCCGATAGATTGCCGCCTGCGAGTAGAGCAGCACAATGCCAGCGCAGAGGTAAAGCACCAGCGAGAGGATCCAATAGCCGCGTCTGCAGAAGAACAAGGAACATGAGAGAGATAGAGATAGCTTGGTAACTTGGGCAACTGCTGGCACTTACAACTTTTGTGGTGCACGCAACTGCAGCAACAGGCTGAGCGAGACCAGCACCACAATGCTGCTGAGCTGCGATGGATCGGCCAGATAGATGCCGTGTCTGTAAAAGAAAGAGTTTAGAAAAGATTGAACAACAAGGAATAATTCTTGCGAGACTCACCGACGACTGCGCAGCCAGGCGAGCGTGGCTGATCCATTGAGCAGCAGCAGCACGAACAGCAGCAGCAGTAGCGTTATGTGAAACGGAAAGTTATGTAGCCCCACACACAGCTCCTGATCGAGCTTCTGCTGCTCATCCTTCTCAGCCACCAGCTCGTCCACATGCGCCTCCTCTCTGGGCTGCTCTTCAGCATCATCTTCAATGGGTTTTGCCAGTGACTGCTTCTCTGCTGTTTCCCCTTCACCTTCTCCTTGCGCTGTCTCTGTTGCTGCTGCGCCAGTTGCCTTCTTTGTCACTTGTTTCAACAAATTGACCGCCTTCTGCCACAGGAAATCCTCCAAATAGTCCTTGTAGGCATTCGATAGCACCATAAAGTAAAATACAAAAGCCAAAAGGTGCCCAGGGCAACGCTCACAGTGAGTATGCCGTACGTGATGGGCAGGTGTGTCACTATCGATAGCATTATGTTCGAGCCGGCGGCGCTAAGCCTTGTCAGACGTGGACCAGAATGATTATGAGGAAAGGGACACAACTGCAGAAGAGTGCCCTTTGACATGCCGAAGGTTTTATACCCTTATATAGTTAATGAATAAAGCTAAAAAGAAAGGGCAATCTAAGTCCATCCAGTGAAAGAGTTGAACGCTATGAGCATTTGGAGCATAAAGTAATCCAATCAATTGGAATAAAATATCAATACGTAGAGAAAATAAAAAAAAATAGTTATTCAAAGGTTTTAAAATAGACTATTAAAATAAATAAAATTCAAAAGCAAAAGACAATTTGGTAAACCCCAAAAAAAATTAGGCGAGAGAATGATACGACACATACGAAGAAGGCCTGACGTGAACCAGAATGATTATGAGGAAAGGGACACAACTGCAGAACAGTGCACCTTTGACATGCCGAAGGTTTTATACCCTTATATAGTTAATGAATAAAGCAAAAAAGAAATGGCAATCCAAGTCAATCCAATGAAAGAGATGAACACTTCGAGCACATGGAGCATAAAGTAATCCAATCAATTGGGATAAAATATCAATACGTAGAGAAAATAAAAAAAAATAGTTATTCAAAGGTTTTAAAATAAACTATTAAAATAAATAAAATTAAAAACCAAAAGACAATTTGGTAATCCCCAAAAAAATTAAGAGGCGAGAGAATGATACGACACATACGAAGAAGGCCTGACGTGAACCAGAATGATTACAAGGAAAGAGACACAACTGCAGAAGAGTGCCCTTTGACATGCCGAAGGTTTTATACCCTTATATAGTTAATGAATAAAGCTAAAAAGAAAGGGCAATCTAAGTCCATCCAGTGAAAGAGTTGAACGCTATGAGCATTTGGAGCATAAAGTAATCCAATCAATTGGAATAAAATATCAATACGTAGAGAAAATAAAAAAAAATAATTATTCAAAGGTTTTAAAATAGACTATTAAAATAAATAAAATTCAAAAGCAAAAGACAATTTGGTAAACCCCAAAAAAAATTAGGCGAGAGAATGATACGACACATACGAAGAAGGCCTGACGTGAACCAGAATGATTATGAGGAAAGGGACACAACTGCAGAAGAGTGCACCTTTGACATGCCGAAGGTTTTATACCCTTATATAGTTAATGAATAAAGCAAAAAAGAAATGGCAATCCAAGTCAATCCAATGAAAGAGATGAACACTTCGAGCACATGGAGCATAAAATAATCCAATCAATTGGGATAAAATATCAATACGTAGAGAAAATAAAAAAAATAGTTATTCAAAGGTTTTTAAATAAACTATTAAAATAAATAAAATTAACAACCAAAAGACACTTTGGTAAACCCCAAAAAAATTAGGAGGTGAGAGAATGATACGACACATACGAAGAAGGCCTGACGTGGACCAGAATGATTATGAGGAAAGGGACACAACTGCAGAAGAGTGCACCTTTGACATGCCGAAGGTTTTATACCCTTATATAGTTAATGAATAAAGCAAAAAGAAATGGCAATCCAAGTCAATCCAATGAAAGAGATGAACACTTCGAGCACATGGAGCATAAAGTAATCCAATCAATTGGGATAAAATATCAATACGTAGAGAAAATAAAAAAAATAGTTATTCAAAGGTTTTAAAATAAACTATTAAAATAAATAAAATTAAAAACCAAAAGACAATTTGGTAAACCCCAAAAAAAATTAAGTCTTGTCAGGGCAAGACAAAAAATAAGCATTAATGCTTTAATATAAAAATAAGTAAGAAAAAATAAAACGAGTTCTTGTCGGAGCAAACGCTCACAAGCAACTAAATGAGCAACATGTAGAATTTTTATAAAGACACTTGGAATAGTGCTGTATAACGTGGTCTGAAATAAAAGTATTTGTAATTTCGATAATTTTACTTAGACAATTATCGATTCATACTTATTGCAATACTTTTTTAATACCAACAAAAGAAACTTTAAAATTTGAAATACAGTTAAGAGAAATATACCCTATGCAAGGGTATAAAAATGTAATTTTACCGCTTGTACATTGGGTAGAGAAGGGATTAGAAGTGGGAGAGGGGCAAAGAGTGTAAAGAAGGCAAACTGGTAAATTGTGCAAACCCCATGGAAGACAAATCCGACGTCGATCGCAGCCTTTTCACATAATTATTAACAGAAATTAAATTTCAAGCCGCCGAACTGGCACTTCCCCCTCGTTCCGCTTGCACACCCGCCACCCATCTGTGTTTCACTCTCTATCTATCTCTATCTAACTATCTCTCTCTCTCTTCCAGCTACCTCCTGCTCTTCTTTCTGCTTAATCTTCATCAGCAGATCCTTTTAAGCCATGTTCGTCGCTGAAACAAATACGAGAGAAAGTTGAATAAACAACGAAGAAGAAATACTGTGCCACACTATCGCGCTCTCTTTCTTTTTTAAGGACAAACATACCTATGTCATATGCATGTCATAAGGAAGTACGTTGAATTCTTTTCTTACTCAGTCTGTCTTCAAGGAGATTAGATAAATATGAATATATTCATGTCATACCTATCTTAATATATGCTATATATATGACAACATTATCCATACAAGAAACTTACACCAACTCATATATAAATATTTATGTTTGTGTTTTCATCTCTTTCACTTACCATGTATGAAGTATGCCATATATATTTATCAGACATATTGTAATATATTATCAGAACTATAGTTATATTTTTTCTGATATTTTCAGTTGTTTATTCGAAATTTGCATATATAAAAAGAGATCCATCAAGTTACTAAATTGCACCTCCATCATCCGAAGACATTAAGATTTGTTTATTATAAGTCTCAAGTTACATTGTACATGAAATATTTGGTAAAGTGTTTATTGCTAGACACACATGGACAAAATCTCACTTATGCAGTCGAGTGTAGATGAGTTTTCCTTACAGAGCGAAGACATGCTTTATTTATAATATATGTACTCATATATTTATGGTAGATTTCACACATTTAGCGTATACGGGGAGACTTGCAACATGCTACAGTTACATTCGCGACATTTGGAATCGGTTATTACTATTAATGCAGTCAACATTTGGGCAATGGACGACGCCCATTCGAATAGATTTGTAGCCCAATGTTCATTTTGGACTTCCCGCAAAATGTGAAGAAAAACATGTCATGTCATTTGTAGCGCCATAAAGGAGTCACTCACTCATCGTGTTGCTCAGCATATTTGGTAGACAGATATATGTATATAAATATATACTCTTAAATGGATATGGCGTGGTCGTCAAACTATGCTAACGCGTTCTGCAGGGAACACAATAAAAATTACACTAAATAAAACATAAAACATATCAAAAAAACTAACAAAGTAAAACAATAAACAAAGATGTTTCTTTTGGGGCATCATAATCTCGCGGTTTTGTGGAACGGTGTTGGATGTTTAATACTGCTTAGGTCTGTTGTGCTTGTGGCCAAAATCTATCTAGCAAACGACAGATGCACTGATGAGCAGCCACTAGGGCGAAGGCGCCGGCTATGGTGTAGTTGAGCCGATAGATTGCCGCCTGCGAGTAGAGCAGCACAATGCCAGCGCAGAGGTAAAGCACCAGCGAGAGGATCCAATAGCCGCGTCTGCAGAAGAACAAGGAACATGAGAGAGATAGAGATAGCTTGGTAACTTGGGCAACTGCTGGCACTTACAACTTTTGTGGTGCACGCAACTGCAGCAACAGGCTGAGCGAGACCAGCACCACAATGCTGCTGAGCTGCGAAGGATCGGCCAGATAGATGCCGTGTCTGTAAAAGAAAGAGTTTAGAAAAGATTGAACAACAAGGAATAATTCTTGCGAGACTCACCGACGACTGCGCAGCCAGGCGAGCGTGGCTGATCCATTGAGCAGCAGCAGCACGAACAGCAGCAGCAGTAGCGTTATGTGAAACGGAAAGTTATGTAGCCCCACACACAGCTCCTGATCGAGCTTCTGCTGCTCATCCTTCTCAGCCACCAGCTCGTCCACATGCGCCTCCTCTCTGGGCTGCTCTTCAGCATCATCTTCAATGGGTTTTGCCAGTGACTGCTTCTCTGCTGTTTCCCCTTCACCTTCTCCTTGCGCTGTCTCTGTTGCTGCTGCGCCAGTTGCCTTCTTTGTCACTTGTTTTAACAAATTGGCCGCCTTCTGCCACAGGAAATCCTCCAAATAGTCCTTGTAGGCATTCGATAGCATCATAAAGTAAAATACAAAAGCCAAAAGCAAACCGACGCCGCTGCAGGTGGCCAGGGCAACGCTCACAGTGAGTATGCCGTACGTGATGGGCAGGTGTGTCACTATCGATAGCATTATGTTCGAGCCGGCGGCGCTAAGCCTTGTCAGACGCGTTGCCAGGCGATGCAGCACATTGCCATAGCAGGCCAAGACAAACCAAATGACTAGTGCAAACACAATGGACAATCCAATGGCGGTGCAGTGTATGATAATGGATATATTAATGCTATAGTCCAGTGGCTCCGGCTCAGGCAGGAATTTCAGATTCAATATGAGCTTCTTCAGCAGACGGCAGCCTAGAGTAGAATGATGATAGTGGATTAGGAAGTGCGCACATGAGCAAGCAAGGAGTGCAGCTCACCTGTGACCAGATAGAGCGACGTGTACTGCAGGTAACCTATGTACGGCTTGAGGCTGTTGAAGCTGCCCACCTCCTGGAACTTGTCCAACTGATTGCGTAGCACAATCAACAACACGCAGACCAAATGCGCGGGTAACCAGCCATTGAACTGCTGCACCAAGCGCGACAAGGCATCCGCATGCGAGTACTCATAGCTTAGAGGAAGACAGGGAGACGGAGAGAGAGAGACAACATGAGTAAACAGCATGAATTAGAGCAGCACAAGCCACAAAATTATCAATTTTAGATTAGCAAAATATAAAATATGCACGCAGAGCTCTTAAAAACATAACTAGCTGTTCTTGCAGGCTTCGCTCAGCTGGATTGACCCATAAGCAGGTGAAACCAACCGGTTTGCAGCCTGCACTACAAATCCTGCTCTGCCAGTGCTGCCTCGGCTGCTGCTGCTGCTGCTGCTTACCTCACTCGATAGCGACAAATGGGATCCAAATACAGATCCAGCGTAACTGGATTCAATGTGGTGTTATAATGCCTCGGCATCAACGTGGGCACATTGACATACAGACCAGGCTTTTGATCGGCTGACCTGCAAGTGGAGACAACAACGTGAGTCAACAAGAAACACTTCAACTCCTCAACACTCACGTCAACGTCTGATAGCGCTCGAAGCCCGCAGCCCAGGGCACACACAGCCTGGCAGTGAGTCGATAATTGGGCTGCAGGCATTGCAGCGGCTCCACATGGATGCGCAGACTCTGATACGGCTCCACAACATCGCTTATGCGCAGCTTGTAGTGCAGTGTGCCCTGCAGCGTCTCGTTGATGGCAGTGCGACGCCCAAAGACATACCAGCGTGGTATGCGTATGTCCACCACACGCTCGCGCTGATCATAGATGTCCAGATTGTAGCCGCTGCGCTTGGTAGCAGGCGGCAGGCGTATCAACACATGTGTCCATTGCTGATAAGTCTTGCGCAGGTTGTGCAAATCCAACACAGCAACGCTACGCGATTCACTCTCAGTGTTGGGCAGCCGCTGTACAAGATGCGTCAGTGGAGTCGCCTTATCGCTGTGTAAGAAAGGAATGATAATCAGCAGTGCAGATGTGTGTGTGTGTGTGTGTGTGTGTGTGTGTGTGTGTTACCAGTAGCTGGACTCATTTTCGCCGCGAGCTTTAGCCTCGCAACCGAACAACCAATTTTCATCGTCCTCCACATTGAGCGCCTCAATGGAGAGTTTCTGTAGGAAAGAGAGAGATTTAGTAATCAGACTAATCCCAGTTGCTTCTTTACCTTATAGCGCTCTTGTCGCTGTATGGCAATCAGCTCATGGTAGTGTGTCTTTAGTCCGTTCGCAAAGAACCTGTTAATCACCAGACGACGCTCCTCATGCCAATTGCTCTGCGCATGCAGATTGACCACGCTCTGCTGGCGTATGCGACGACGCTGAGGGAAAGAATAGAGCAGTCATTAAGCTGGCAGAGATTGAAGCTTGCAACTTACCACAAAGTGAGCCGAGGCTGAGTGCATGTTGCGTTGCTTGTCGCTGCTGAAGATGACATTGCCATCGCTACGACGTTTGGCAATGTTGAAGAGGAAACGATTGATCACCTGCATGAATTGCAGACACCACACGGCAGACAGATGATCGCAGCTGAGGCTGACGCGTGGTATGGCGGAGGTCTGCCAAAGATGTGGACAGTAAATTGTGTATTAGTTGACTCTCTATCTCTCTCTTTCTCTCTCCTACTGACTCACCATGGCATGCAGATCATTGAACTGCGAATTGGTTAGCCCGGCATGCACCAACAGATCGCGATTGCCACCGCCCGTTGAGATGAGCAGCACATTGTCCAGCTTTGGCGTGAGTTCCTGACTGGCCATGCGTTCCTCGCTGAGCTGCTTCTGATGCAGACTCTGACAGACATTTGTCTGGTTCGTCGGCTTGCTGACAGTGCGTGTGTGTGAGAGCTGCGTGTGGGTGTCCATATAGAATTGGCCAAGATGTGCATCCAAATTGAGCACCGGCTGATCCAGCGGTGTCGATATGCTGATTATCACATTAATGTGTTGACTAATTTCCGGATCCGTCAGCACCGATTGGGCCAGCTTGCCGCCCATCGAATGGCCGATGAGCACAATCGGACTGGCCGGCTGATGGCGGTACAGCGAGAGAACTGTGCGTATGCAATGCTTGAGGAACGATTGCTGGTGATACATATAGCCGCCATAGAAGGCCGACAATTCCTCGTCAAAGTCAATTGTATAGTAGTCCATATGTATGCCAGCCTGATAGTTTTCATGCGCTTTGCGCAACGCAACGGAGGCCAAGGAGCGCACCTGCTTATAGGAGCCAGCATTGCCATGGACAAAAATAACCGGCGCGCCGGTCATGCGCATCTTGAGCGGATCCGGGGGCTGGCGGTTTCCTTCGTAATAGTAGTAGAGACCATAGTTGGGATACTGCTTATTGGCAGCGAATTTTACGCGCTATTGAAAATACACACACAAAGATTTGCAATTTCAGATGATAAATGGCAATGAAAACTCTTATCTCTTCTTGAATTTACCGCAAACATTGGCTCGCCGAACATATAGGTCATCCGGCAGGCGTTTGGCTCGACCTCGATGTGCAGATAGGCAATGCCATAGAGGAAGCTGCATATTGAAGCAATTACTAAAAGTACTGCACAGTTTCGAAACACTATCATTTGTTCAAACGACGGAATTTTAACTATTTATTCGTGTTATTGTCTATTGTTATTATTTAGTTTGAGCTCGAGCGTTGCCAGATGTTTTCAACTTTCATGTTTGTCTCACTAGAGCTGGCGCTGTGTGTCGTGTCGTGTCACAGTGACACGAGCTTGGACAAATGCTAACAGCTGTTTTGTTATCAACAACAGTCGGTGAACAGCAAATTAAAAAGTAATTGTAAAAAATTTGAAATAATATAATTATTTAACACAAACTCTGTATGCTGTTTAATTTGTTCAATATATGTTCATAAAAAGTGAATGTTATGACAACATTACTGATTTATCTGTTTATTGTTATCGATTACACATTGAATAGCAGCGATAGCACGGCTTCAAATAAATCGACATCGATAGTACGGCTTGCTCTGATAATCACACTATATCAATGCACACGCACACACACACATGCACGCATTCCAATCGAATACCTCTTTGGTTTCCATGTACGTAAGTGTGTGTGTATTGATCATATTATTGTTGTTTGTTCGCATCTCGTTGTGGTAGTCCATCATTCAGTTAATGAACGCGCTTGCGCTCGCGCTCTTCTACTGTGCGCCCTCCGTCACACCGTAATCTCGCCCCTGACCCCGCCCGCCTTCGTCTGCCGCAGATCGTACGACGCATCGCGCTTCGTAACGTGTTTACGTTTCTCTAAGCCATGAGTGTTTGTGTGTGTGTGCGCGCGCTTAATTCGCGCATTGTATCTAGCTAACTGGCTGGCTAGGTACCCTCTGGGCCTGGCTGAGAAAAACAACAACAACAACATCAAGAAAAAGACAGTTATGCCCTGCTGCGTTGCGCCAATAACAAAAACAAGCTATGTACATTGCTGACGCCGCCGTCTCGTTGTCGTTGTTGTCGCCGCCTTCGTTGTCGTCGACGTCGTTTGCCTCTCTCAGTCTCTCGCATCTGTCGATCGTTTGTCTGTGTCTGTGACTGTGTGTGTCTGTGTTGTTTCTTCTGGTTCGTTGTTAGTGTCGTGGTGTCGTTTATTGTTGTTGTTGTTGTTACGCGCTGTGCGACAGACTTGTTCAATGATTTAGTAAAATATTCATAGAGCTCATTCCAAAACTTGTTCTTGTGCCTTGCGCTAATACAATATAAAAAATAACGCGCTACAATAAAAAACTTCAATTTTAATGTGTATCTAACAAATATCAAATATAACTGTAATGCTTTAAATGTGTAGCAATAGTTAACAATTGTTTGTGTTGTGTTCGTTTTCTGTTATTCGTTGTAATTATACACACACGCACAGTCACACACACAGCATCATCCGCAATTAATCAAAGTCGTTTAAATTGTCGGCGTGTCTTGTGCCGCGCTCGCTCTCTCTCCCACTCCCTTGCACTTGCTGTTGTGCGTGCAATTCACCACCACACCAACCACCCACTCACCACTCACCACCCGCAACTCGAATTCGAACTCAACATTCACAATGGAGATTTGGCGATCGGTGACAGTGGGCGCAATTGTTGTACTGGGATTTGTCTGCTTCTATGGCATGGTGGAGTCGTGCAACGAAGTCGTCTGCGCCTCCATAGTTTCCAAGTGCATGTTGACGCAGAGCTGCAAGTGTGAGCTCAAAAATTGCTCCTGCTGCAAGGAGTGCCTCAAGTGCCTGGGCAAAAGGTATTACGAGGAGTGCTGTAGTTGTGTGGGTAAGTAATAATAATGGGGGGATAATAAATAAATGGATGTGTAGCTATTACATATATGTAAATATAAATATGCATGGCTGATGATGTGATCTGCTGTGTGACATTATCATTATTCACTATTGCGCCTTCTGCTTTTGTTGTATTCATACTAGATTTGTGTATGGAAATGTATGTGTGTGTGTGTGTGTGTGTGTGTGTTGTGTATCTGAGAGTACATGGTTTGCTAGTATTGGTGCATAAGTGTGTGCAAATGTGCGATGTGTACGCAAACGTATCGTGCCCGGCGACTATCGATAGTGAGCCACTGTTTGAATTCACGATAACAACCATGCAAAAAATAGAAAACTTTAACACTTATCTTGCGACAAGTGGTTGAATTTGCTAGCCCAGTCAAAGATGAGTGAAAAGATATAAAATTATTTGATTTCTTGAGATGTATTTAATGTTTTTCTTTATTGGGTAATAAAATCAGTTTATGGCTAACACCTGATTGTATCTCGTACATTACAGAACTGTGTCCCAAACCCAATGATACGCGTAATTCGCTATCGAAGAAATCTCATGTTGAGGATTTCGATGGTGTGCCCGAGTTGTTCAATGTGCTGGCCACAGCGGAGGATAGTGAATCTGATTACTGGGATGCTTTCACATTTCAAGTAGACTGGTCCAGGGGAAAGCCCACACTGGAAAAGGATGAGAAATACTATCTAAGTGAGTGCTTGGACCTCACCTCAAGTGGTTTATAAATATATCTTTTAATATTCTACCCATGATTCACACAGAGTTCAATGACAAAAACATAGAAGACGGACATGAGGATCGCGACAATATGATGACAATGAATTGCACAGTTATATATCTGGATCAGTGTGTATCGTTAAATAAGTGCCGTCAGAGTTGTCAAACAACAGGTGCCAGCAGCTACAGGTGAAATAAATGTAATTTAAATAGTTCCATAATATTAATAGTAATATTACTTTTTAGATGGTTCCACGATGGATGCTGTGAATGTGTGGGCTCAACGTGCATTAACTATGGTGTCAATGAGAGCCGTTGTCGGCATTGTCCAGAGTCAAAAGATTCGGATGATGATTTTGACGATAATATCGATGAGGAGATGCAGGACTTTGGCGATAGCATGGGTCCATTCGATGGCTCAGTGAATAGTAATTATTGATAGCAGTGAGCAAATGCCATTTAAAGAACAAGAACATTTAACAAATTAGTTACTCAATTCAGTGACATTATTATTGTGTAGTACGAAGTAATTTTGTATAGCATTATTATTATGTATTATAATATATTTTTTTGTATATTAAAGAATAGGCCCTCTTGATTGTTTTTCAGACCATATATATATATATATTTTTACAAGCAATATATAAATAAAGATTATATATAAACTGAACATCGAGATAGTTTCTTTTCACAAGCCTTTTGACATGCGATCACACAAGGGTTAACACATATGCACACACACACAAGTTATCTATGTAAACGATGTTATGAAGAATAATCAAAGCAAATAAATTGTTATAAATTTTTATTTTAATAGAGTATAGATCAGTTCTGTACGTTTGTCTATAGTTCATAAACATGATTTTTCTCAAAATTGTGTAAAAAAATTAAAAAAAAAAGTTAATAATCAGACCACCCCAAGCAAAAACGAAAACAACATCACAAACAGCTGATTCAATACGCTGCTGTCAGGCCATCCGTTTTGCGACGGGGTGGCAACACTAATGCGTGTAATTTCAAGCGAACAACATTAAGTTACGTATTAAAGAACCGGCGCGGCGCGGCCACAAATCGTAATTTCAATAAAACAAAAGTGGCTTGAAAAAATATGTTCAAGGGCTTGCGACATGTAAGAAATGTGCTGCAACGTGGACACTTCAATTTGGCGCGCTGCCAAGCCAACGTTACGCAGTGCACCCATCCAAATGCTTCCGTTGGTCTCTCCCCACGAAAGATGATGCCGCCGCCGTCGCTGGTGCAGCCATTGAACTGGCGACAGGTGAGTGACCAGTCCAAGTCGAATGGACTCCTTCATTATCCTCAACTTGTCCTCAACAGATGCAAATGCTACGCTCTGAGTACAAGGCAATTGTTGGGGTAATTGCGAGATCGCTAGAGTTGACGCCACGTGAGGTGCAGAAATTGCATTTGCGAGGTTTAAGCTCCAAGACACCTTCAGGCGATAGTGATAAGAGCAAGAAGAAGGACATTGCTAAGACGGAGGACAGCGCTAAGCCATCGTCCAAATCCGAGGAGACACTAGACAGCAGCGACAGCAGCAACAAGGCCAGTTCAGGCGAGGAGCCGCCACCCAATCCGAACAACAATAAGAACAACGAGAACGATGAGAAGATGCGTTCGGTGCTAACGAAGGCAGTGCTCTGGCTGTTTACCATCTATATGTTTGTCGCATTCATTTCCCTGCTAATTACACCACGTTCAGAGCGACCCGAGGGCTCCACTCGCTATGTGTCGTGGAATGAGTTCGTGCACCATATGCTGGCTGTGGGAGAGGTCAAGGAATTGATAATACGCCCTGATATGGAAATGGTTACGATCATATTGCACGAGGGTGCCGTCATCAAGGGACGCAAAGTGACCTCAACCATTTTCCACATGGCTGTAGCGGATGCCAACAAGTTTGAGGAGAAGCTACGATTGGTAGAGAAACGTTTGGGCATCAAGGAGGGCGTGCCGGTCACCTACGATCGACAGACAGACACCACGGGTCGCATCCTCATGCTGTTACTCTTCTGCGCACTGCTCATGTCCATCGCGACGCGCATGAAGAGTATGAAGAGCCCGCTCAGCATGGACTCCTTTGTGAGTAAACCACGTCTCTGTCTCTCTCTCTCTCTCTCTGTCTCTGTCTCTGTAAAGATTCTCTGTATTAATTATTTGCTCATTGTAGAACCAAATGGGACGAGCCAAGTTCACTTTGGTAGATCCATTCGATGGCGGACGCGGTGTACTCTTTCGCGATGTGGCCGGCCTCAGTGAGGCCAAGCAGGAGGTTAAGGAGTTCGTCGACTATCTGAAGACACCGGAAAAGTATCAGCGCCTGGGCGCAAAGGTGCCGCGTGGCGCACTGCTGCTGGGACCACCGGGTTGTGGCAAAACTCTGCTGGCCAAGGCGGTGGCAACGGAGGCGCAGGTGCCGTTTCTGAGCATGAATGGTTCCGAGTTTATTGAAATGATCGGAGGCCTGGGAGCGGCACGTGTACGTGACCTCTTCAAGGAGGGAAAGAAGCGAGCACCCTGTATTATTTACATTGACGAAATCGATGCAATTGGACGACAACGATCCGGCACCGAGAACATGGGCCAGGGCAGCTCGGGTGAATCGGAACAGACGCTCAATCAGCTGCTAGTCGAAATGGACGGCATGGCCACCAAAGAGGGTGTTCTCATGTTGGCCAGCACGAATCGAGCAGATATATTGGACAAGGTAGGATTAGATTCAATACAGTTTGTGCTCCTTGATTGACTTTCTCCCTCTCTCTCTGTAGGCTTTGCTGCGTCCTGGTCGCTTTGATCGCCACATCTTGATAGACCTGCCCACACTGGCAGAGCGCAAAGAGATATTCGAGAAGCATCTGTCGTCGGTCAAGCTGGAGGAGTTGCCCAGCACATATTCACAGCGTTTGGCACGCCTCACGCCCGGTTTCTCTGGCGCGGACATAGCGAATGTGTGCAACGAGGCAGCGTTGCATGCAGCCCGACACACGCAGTCCGAGGTGAGCAGCAAAAATCTGGAGTATGCCGTGGAGCGTCTAGTGGGTGCGTCTTAATCCCACTGTCAATTTGCCAGCAATCAGCTTATCCTTCCCTACTCCTCTTCTCTTCTCTCCCTCTGCAGGTGGCACTGAGAAGCGTTCGCATGCGCTGTCGCTTGCCGAGCGCAAGGTGATTGCATATCACGAGTCTGGACACGCGCTCGTCGGCTGGATGCTGCCCAATTCCGATATATTGCTCAAAGTGACCATTGTGCCGCGCACCAGCTTGGCCCTGGGCTTTGCCCAGTACACACCA
Organism: Zaprionus camerounensis; assembly: GCA_018904165.1. Taxonomy (NCBI): domain Eukaryota; kingdom Metazoa; phylum Arthropoda; class Insecta; order Diptera; family Drosophilidae; genus Zaprionus; species Zaprionus camerounensis. Next base: position 8,098,577 of record JAEIFS010000531.1, on the reverse strand, counting down.
AGCGAACAGCATTTGTACAGCAAGGAGGAGCTGTTCGACAAGATGTGCATGGCCTTGGGTGGTCGAGCTGCGGAGAATTTGATCTTTAATCGCATTACAACGGGTGCACAAAACGATCTGGAGAAGGTTACCAAAATTGCCTATTCGCAGATTAAGAAATTTGGCATGAACGCCAAGCTGGGACCGATCTATGTGCGTGATGCCAACGAGTCTGAGGGTGATGGTGGCGGTGGCAAACCCTATTCGCGTGCCATGGAGAGCATCATTGATAACGAGGCACGCAACATGGTGGCAGAGGCGTACAAGAAAACGGAGGGAATACTTATGGAGCATCGCGATAAACTGGAGAAGGTATTATCGTCTTGTTCATCTTACTGTATTTGTCACTTATCTCTCTCTCTCTCATCTGTGCTTGCAGCTGGCGGAGGCTTTGCTGGAGAAGGAAACCCTGGACTATGATGAGGTGGTCAGTTTGATTGGACCACCGCCATTCGATAGCGCCAAGCGTCGCGTTGAGTCCGTTGAGTTTGAGCAATCGCTGAAAAATCTCAGCACAGATAAGCCTCATGTTTAGTTTAGTGCAATCTGACCTCCTGACTGACCACCAATGACAATGGACACATACGACCCATACGGACATGGACACACACACACACACTCCCACGGACACACACACACACACACACACACTAAACTGATCCACACCCTGGCGGTTCATGTTCAATAAATGTAAATAAAGTTGTTTACCTTTTTAATTGAATTTAAACATTGTACAGACATGACTTGATCAGGCATTAGCCTTGACTCGGCACTGTTCAAAGGGATGACACATGCACCCAACACACACACACACACACACACACATGTATACAGTGTGATCTTTTTACCTTTTTTGCTTATTGTTAAAACAATTACGCCGCCAGTTACAGCTCACATGGAGCCAGTTTTTCACACTGATCTCTACTTAGTCAGCACGTGTTCTAGCTGAATTCTAAGTCGCTGCGCTGCTGCTGCACCCTACGCAGGGCATATGTGAACTAATAGGTGAAGCAAATACTTGAAAAAGAATATTCTTTAAAGAAGAAATTGACGGAAATTTCAATATATGATGTGCAGATGTGATGTTGCAGACATATGTTAATGATTGGAATATAGACATATATTGTGGGGTATATAACATTAGAAATTGTAGTATATAGAGGGATATAGAGACATTATTAAGGTTCATAACTGGAGAATATTAAATGCCTACAATATATTGGGTTGATCGAAAAGATCATATGATCATGTATGGCTGATTGTGGTATATTTAACTTGTCGCCAAACTCATGCTCAGTTACATGACGATCCGTTTCGATTAAAGCCTTGATACCCTCATCATCAACTGCACTTGGCCGACCTGGTCTTTGAGTGAAAAATTTCCTAAACGGAATTTGACAAACCAACTTTGACACTGTTTCTTTTAAGGCTTTGTTACCATACACATCACGTAACTTTTTAGCAACCTTAGCTGCATTTTTCCTTTACAGAAATAATAAAGTAAAATATGACGAAAATGCTCCTTTGTGGGATCCATATTAAAATTGCGGCCAAACAAACAGATATAAACAAAACGAGAGCAACAGTCGAGCGGCACGCGACAGTGGGATACCCTTCGACTTATATTTTAATTTAATTTTTAATTTGTTTAATTCACACACATATTTATATGAACATACTTTCAAGTTATTCTCGACAGATGGCGCTCGCGCTTGGCGTTCGCCTGCCTTCCGTGTTAGCTGACACAAGCACTTAGAGTTATACTCATACTTTCTTGAATAACTTCTGTGTTTATAGTTCGATCCGATTGAAATTTCGAGAATAAGTAGATATAAATATCAGCTTAGTATATGTTAAAGTTAGAAAGTTATATATTTTTTACGACGCTTACAAATCGAGTTTAAAAACTAAATAAGTGATTTGCGGGGGCGGTGGGCGTGGCATCCAACATTTGAAATAAACTTTATCTGCGCCTGGTACACAGAAACCTTCTTACCAAATTTAGTGTCTCTAGCATCTATAATAGCTGAGATCTGTGTGTTCATCTGGTCAGACAGACATCTGGACAGACAGACAGACAGACAGACAGACAAACAGACAGACAGACGGACAGATAGACAGACAGACATGGCTCAATCGACTCGGCTAGTGATCCTGAGCAAGAATATACATACTTTATGGGGTCTGCCACGCCTCCTTCTGCCTGTTACATACATACCATACATTTGTACAAAGTTAGTATACCCTTTTTTGACCATTTTCAATGGGTTTTTTTTCTAATGCAAGCTTAAAGTGCCAGCTGATAACGGACAAAAGATAGAATGCAATAACAGAGTCAAAGGCCGTTCAATAAAATTGTCAAAAAATTGTATGCAAAATCATCGGTTTCTTTTCGGTCAACCCAATATTATGGCAGGAAGTTTTTTGCCAGTGCTCCAACTAATCAATTTGAATTATGCTTGTGTACTTTATCTCGGCAAATTCGACAGAATAGTTTACCCTCTACAACTCTTTCCCTCTTTTACTCTCTTTCTCTGTCTCTCTCTCTCTCTCCCTCCCTCTCTCTCCCTCCCTGTCTCCCTCTTTGACTGCCCATATGCCCCATCTGTTGTTGCACCCTACAGCGATTATTACTTGTACTTAGTTTGACATTATCGGGGTCTTGCCATTTAACCTTACATGTTTTATAGATGTTAGTTTGACAGAAAGTGTAAAAATTGCTAAGAAAGTGCGCTGAAGAGTGCGACTAACAGATAACCTGTAGGGCATGCGAACAGAGTGGTAAACAAGGGAGTAACTTATGCATAACTTGGACTCTCTAGCAAGTTCTTGTCACTCTATATAGACACCCTAATGAGTATATGTTGAAGGAGGCAATCGCTGTGCTTACCTTACTTTTACTATAGCCATATTACAGGGTATACAATCGCACTAGACATGAGAGCAGCGCTGAGAGATTGACGATAAGTAAGTGTCGATTATTTAGTTGATATTCAACACGATATTCTGTTCGACAGCTTGGGGGGCTGCCAAACCAATCAAGAGAATCTCAAAGTGATTATTTGTACGGTTACCCAATGCACCCCGACGCAGTACGCACACTCACACTCCGACTCGGATTCCCAGTTGGACTCTGCTCCGTCTGTGACTCCGACTCGGGGTGTGTGCCCATAAAAACGCATCGCACGCAGTGCAGCGCGTTAGTTGACGAATAAAATGTTTGGCGACAGATCAAAGCAAATGCTGCTCCTCGCAGTCAGTCTGGAACTCTTCTTCCTCTTGGCTCTGGCTGGTGGGACAACCTGGCGTAAGTTGCAGCATTCCCTTGGCATGGCAACAATTTCAGTCTTCACTGTACTCCCTTCACAGCTGCTGCACTCACGCGTTGTCGCATGCAGGACGATGCATGCATGCGGGCACAGGCTGAGATCTATTTCCACAGCTATGCACAGGGCATACCCGAGTACGGGGTGCCCCCCATTGAGCCCCTGCAGCTGGGCACAGTGCAGATCAACAGTGGCCAGAGCAGCGGCTCCTTGCAGTTCAGTCTGCGCATGATGAACACCACAATGCATCATTTCTCGGAGTCGGTGCAGGTGAAGAGCATCAAAGGCTTCAGCCGCGATCTGTCCAAGCCGATGAAACTCTATTGGGCCATCAGCACGCCAGAGGTGGAGGTGCGTGCCAAGTATGATGTCAATGGCAAGATACTCATTCTGCCCGTGGTCAGCCAGGGCGACGTGGTCATCAATCTGCGCAATGTGCACGCCAAATCGCGGGTTACTGTCGAGCCGGAGCAGCGAGCGGATGGACAGAGCTATCTGAAGATCGTGGACTACAAAACAATTGCTAAGGTGGAAAAGTAAGTGAAGGGGGAAGAAGGGGGGATTGATTCGTTATACTTCTTTATTTTAACTGCTTTCTACTCTTCATATTGTGTTTGTATATTTCTTTTGCATTCTTCAGAATTCTTCATTCTTTTCTGCTAAAGTAGACAAGTAAAAAGCTTGATTCGTTATCCTTCTTCACATCATCTTCTTTCTACTCTCCATATTCTGTACATATGTATATTTTTATTTCTCTTGTATTCTTCAGAATTCTTCACTCTTTTCTGCTAAAGTAGACAAGTAATTGAAGGGGGAAGAAGGGGGGATTGATTCGTTATCCTTCTTCACATCATCTTCTTTCTACTCTCCATATTCTGTATATATGTATATTTCTCTTGTATTCTTTATAATTCTTCAAGCTTGATTCATTAGCTTTCTTCACATCATCTGCTTTCTACTCTTCATATTGTGTAGAGTAAAATATATAACTATGAGTTATATGTCTTGTGATCTTCACACTGTACTTTTATCATTTTCACTCCTTTATTCTATTCTTCTACTTCTTTTTCTTGTCTCTTTAGCGTTTACACTCTCTGTATTCGCACTTTATTGTTCCCCATCTTTAATTCTTCTCGCTACCATTTTCTTCATGCATTTATTCCAACATTTTCTACACTTCTACCTTGTTAACTTCTTTTTTAACATTTATTTACATATTTTTTTACTTATCTCTCCTCCTCTCTTACTGTCTCTCTCTCTAACTCCTCTCTCTCTCACTCCCTCTCTCCCTGTCCCTCTCAGCGGCCATTTCGATATGTCAAATCTCTTCAATGACAACGTGGAACTACGCGAGAGCACATTGAAGGTGCTAAACAGTGAATGGGACACCCTTTCAGCGGATATACAACCTCGTATAATGGAGGCAGCCGATCGTGTCTTCAGAAGAACGCTACAAAAGTTTTGGGATATTATGCCATATGAGCAATTCTTCGAACAGGAATAGTGCCAGACCAGTTGAACATACCTATAAATATATAACTATGCTGTATGGTCGGATTAGAGAGAAGGCAGTAACAAGTCTCTTATGGATCTTATGTAAGAAATGATAATAAAGAAAGTTGTTTTTGTTTACGCACAAATTGATTTGATTTTTAAGATCGTATGTGCCCCGATTTTACTGTCCTATTTCCGACAACTTGCTTGACTTTTCATAGAGGGCTGTAGAAAGTTAGAGCAAACATTAATTGTCGATTCGTTTTTTTTAGTGATTCATTCAATCGAATAATTTTCCTTGAGTAAAATTAGTTCGAACTTGACGTGGTAAACCGGTTTTTGGTGCAAAAAGGAAAGGAAAGGTTTATAAAAGGCAAAAACAACAGAGACTTCAGTTCAGTTCAGTGAAAATGTTCTTAAAGAAATCGACTAGATTGTGGGGTATCACTTTGCTGGCATTGCTAATTGGACTGGCAGCAGCTGAGGCCATAGATTCCTTGCGTGAGTAACTCCTCTACCTTCCATTTATCTGGTACAGTAAACCTCCACTCCAACAGCTGCAATTGTTAAATCCTGCAATGCGGATGATGAGGCCTGCATAATGCAACAAGTGCAAACGTCTATATCGGATATCTATAGGAAGGGTATACCCGAACTGCAATTGCCAGCTGTAGACCCGATGGCACTGGAGGATATACACATCAGCAGTGGCTCTCCGGGAAGTCAGTTCCAATTTCAGCTACACCTAAAGAATGTTTCAATGCATAAGTTTGGCGAAACGGCCAAGGTAACCCAAATCAAGGGGTACACCAAGGATGTTAGTAAGCCCTTCAAGCTGAACTGGGATATTAACACAACGGAAGTTGAGTTCCGAGGCAAGTACGAGGTGAATGGCAAAATGCTGATACTGCCGATCATAAGCAATGGAGACATACGAATCACTCTCAAGGATTGGCAGTTTAAGACGCAAGTTGAAGTCACTCCGGAGAAACGAACGGATGGACACATCTATCTCAAGGTCAACAGCTACAAGACGAAAGTGATCATTGGCTCGTGAGTGCGAAGTCTTGGGATCACTTACTCACTTACCTTCTAACCCTTCCCTCTCTGCAGTGGTCACTTTGATGCAACTAATCTCTTCAATGGCGACGAGGAACTTAGCAAAAGCACACTGAAGGTGCTCAACGACGAGTGGAATACCCTCTCGGTGGATGTGGAGCCCAAGTTGACTCAGGTAGTTGATCGTGCCTTCAAGAAGTTTGCTCAGAAGATTTGGGATATCATACCGTACGATCTACTCATTCATATCGAATAGACTTTGGCGCCCAACGTGAGCACAGTTTAAAAAACAGTTTGAGTAAAATTGAAGTATTTGTCTCTATGAAACTGGAATGTACGAACTTTGCTTTAAGCGATAGTAAATTAAATCGGACCACCCTAATTAAATTAGCTTTTATTGTTCTGCAAATGGTTTTCTAATTGATCAGATCGAGTTTTTGTTACTCAACTTTTGTCGTTACATTCAGAACTTGTCCGCACCTGACATAGTTTATAATTGTGTCAATATAGTTGCATTAAATTAATTTTAAATTAACAAACATAGCAAGTTACCCTGAATCTACTACTCACTAAAGGGTGATTTTTTAGCTATTTTCTTTTTGGCAACACTGCTTTAAGCAGCTGACGCACGTTATGTGTTTTGTAACACTGTCAAACATCTTCAGTTTGGTCTTTAATTTAACCTTGAAATTGGACATTCGAGGCGCAGTCACGCTCAACATTTGCATTAAATAATCTACAAACACGAAATTATATGCACCGTACTATCAATTCAAATAAAGACTTCATGCATTGCTTTGAATTTTATGTGTTTTTGAATGAAAAACTTTCCTGTAGCTCTTAAAAAATCACCCTTTATATTGCTTTTTTAGTCATATTGCTATTGATTCATAAATGTGTCGTGGCTAAGCATTGAGGTACTTGTAAGTTACAAGGTGTCTTTATTTGTTTGTAGTACGTAATAGCGATTAGAGAGGATTAAGGAACTTCACAGAACTGATTGTCTAAATGTATAAATTCGTCTATAAACTATTCAGTTGTGGATCTCAAGTCAAGTTGGTAAAGTCAAAATGAAAATGATAAGTAGCAAATCAGCAATATATATGAAAAACTGCTAATTCTGTCTATTAAGAGTGACGGCAAGTTGAACAGTAGATAATTATCAGTTCTCAATGTGGATAGACCTTAGGCTGGAGTTGGCGCCGGATGGACATTACTATATAAAGATTTCCTTCTTCAAGCCGATCGATTCATTAAGCGGGTAAGTTTCGAAAGGGACAAATGGGGCAGACGGATTTGAGAAGTGCTGAGGATCAACACTTGTCAGTAAAGCACTTTGGATTAGGCGGATTTAGGAGTGCTGAGGCTCAAAAATTGTCAGTAAAGGACTTTGAGTTAAGCAACTCTATTTTAAAGGGCACCTTCCCATCTCATTTATAAATATATTTCTCTATGATTTTTCTTCTTCTCTCCAGCCGTTATTTGAACTTGACAAATTCAAGACAAGACACATTCAAGACACGTTGAAGGTATTCAACGATGAACGAGCATTCATTAATGAGGCTTTTCCAAATAAAGGTTTCTCTTGCAAACATGTTTCACCCAAAAGGTAGTGCAAAGTATACTCCATACCATTCCCTTTGATGATTTTCATTTAAAGGAAACAGTCTAGTTACGTATTATTTATTGTATTTTATTCATGGACTAATCTTAGTTCACTAAAGAATGAAATAAAAAAAAATCGTAGCATTGCTGTTCTCAGTAAATTGCAACGTTTATTTTGTTTAGTTTTTGTATATTTGTTTTCGTATGATTAGAAAAACAGTTTAATGTAGCTTTTTGCAGTTGCAATCATCAATCCATTTTGGGGAACTTCAAGATAGCGAAAGAGAGAGAGAGAGAGAGAAGGGAAGAGAGAGTAAGATAGAGAGCCACATGTATAGTAATAGAAGAGAGTCTTTACCTCCTGCCCTTTGTGAGTTGTGAGTTAAAAGGGTTCAGCTCCTTGGGGCCTGGAACCGGGGAAAAAACGCTGTAAGTGCCTTAGAAACAGAAACTTAGCAACAGCTCCTCATTCATTGTTGGCTATCCATCACCATGCTGCGTCTGATCTTCCTCCGGGTGTTCCACAATTTTGTTGTCCGTCTGTGTTACGGGCTGAGTAGCGATGAAGGAAATTACAAGTTAATTAACATTTGAGGGGGTTTTGTGGTTAGGACTACCTTAATTTTGCGATGTTTCATCTCTTTGTCATTGTCGGGCGGGCTCTCTGAACCATCTGTGGTCTTGATAAACGATGAGTAGAAGGAGGAGAAGCTGGAACCGTCCATGTCATCACTGTTGCCATTGCTGTCGGTATAGCGCTGTAGAAAGAGAGATAGAGAGAGAGAGAGAGAGTGAGAGAGAGGAATATAAAGTCAGACACATGGAAAAAGGAATATGGAGTTAGGTAGATGGAGATAGGAACATGAAATTAGGTATATGGAGATGGGAACATGGGGTAAGGGACATGAAGTTAAGAACATGAAGTTAGGAACATGAAGTTAGGAATATGAAGTATGGAATATAAAGTAAGGAACATGAAGTAAGGAATATGAAGTTAGGAACATGAAGTTAGGAATATGAAGTTAGGAATATGAAGTTAAAAATATAAAGTTAGGAATATGAAGTTAGGAACATGAAGTTAGGAATATGAATTAAGGAATATGAAGTAAGGAACATGGAGTAAGGAACATGGAATAAGGAACATGAAGTTAGGAATATGAAGTATGGAATATAAAGTAAGGAACATGAAGTTAGGAATATGAAGTTAGGAATATGAAGTTAGGAACATGAAGTTAGGAATATGAAGTTAGGGACACGGAAAGAGGAAGAGGGAGTGGGGAACATGAAGTTAGGCACCTTAGCTTAGGCACATGAAGCTAACTACACAGAGTGCCTCCCTGGCTATGGACTTACCTTGAGATTGGTGGGATTACTGGGCTGATTGGAGCTGTAGCCGCCCTCGCCAATGTCCGAGGGAATGGGAGAGTCGGCAACCTCCTTCTTCGACGAATCCGAAGGTGCCACATTCGAGCCGGGTTCCGCCTTCACAGACGTCGCCTGCGATGGCGGTCGCTGCAGCTGCGCGGGTGTAATCGAGTGAAAGGCACCCTGTGTCTTATTGGACGCCGACAATGGAGCCACCATAACCTGTTGGGCCTGCAGAGACAAGAGAAAATCAGTACAAATCCACATGCATAAGGGGTGTCTCTACCCACCGAGTAGACAGTCTTGTTGTAGCTGGCCTGGCTGCCATTGGAACCGCGATCGGGCAGCTTCATGACATTGCCAACACTGGAGAACGGCATGGGCTGGTACATCATGGCTGTGGCGGCTGCTGCTGCCGCCGGATGGCTGTAGAAGAGCGAGGGATGTGGATACATGACGCCGGCCATATACTGCAAGGGCATAGCAGCTGCTGCTGCCGCCTGCTGGGATGTGCTCGGCTGATCGCAGCTCTTGTGATTGGCCCCAGCACTGGAGGCATTCGCCAGCGAGGCGGGTATGTAGTAGAAGGCGGGAAAGAGGCTATGCTGTTGTGGGGAAAAGTTGCTCTGCGCCACGGCCGTGTGCGTCGAGGTGTGTGCCGAGGGTGTGGTGATGCCCACCGAGAATGGTGGCCACAAATTGATGTTCTGTGTACAGTTGAGGCTACCCTGCACGAACTGTTGATTGTTGGCCATTGTCTGGCTGCCAGGCGGTTGGCCACACTTCCCATCGGGACCGCCCACTCCCACTGCCACGCCCACATTGGCATTCACACCAACAGCATTCAATGTCAACTGTTGCTTTGGCTTATTCGCCTCACCCTCCCACGAATGGGAGCCGCCACGCTTGATGCCATGTCCATGTCCCGGCCCGCTATACTCGAGCATTTTCTCATTCGCCGACTTCTTGTTCTTCTCCCCCGATCTGCCGCGTGACTCACGATGTTTCTTTAGCATAAATTTCTCCATTTCATCGTTATGCTTGTTCAGCAATGATTCAGTTAGGGTGACCGTAACGAGCGGAGCATTTGCAGCGACACCAACAGCACCAACACCACCGCTGGCACCACCCGCAGAATTGCCACCACCCGAGGTGCCGGTACCAGCATTGCTGGTATTTGTCACTGAGCTCATACGCACATTGCTACCTGTGGTAAAGTTGCCCGAGGAACCGCTGCCGCCGCTACCCTCGAATCCATGCACGGGACTCAGTGTGCTGCGCGCATCCTCGCGTGCACTGCTCACATACGATGACTCCAATTTGGGCGGATCTAATTCCACGGGAGCTGTGACAGGCTTGCTGTTAAAAAAACGCAGCAGGTTCTCGTTATAGTTTAGCTGATTGTAGCTCGGCGGCGTCTCAGTTGAACTCTTACTGTCATAGTAGTCGTGGTGCGGCGATATCTCGCCAAGCATCACACTATCTCGCTCCGATACGGTCAGCTCGTTCTCGTGCGGCATCTCCAGCTTTAGATCCGCCCGCGTCACCTCATCCATCAGCGTTTCCATGAAGCTGGCCAATGCCTGGCAGCGACGCGATACCTCCTGCTTGACAGTGTCCGACGGACGTGACACTGTCTCTGCCAGCAATTTAACAATATCCTCCTTGATGCGCGTATTGCGATTCTGTGCCTCCTCCGAGATCTTCGGCTTAACCCCCTGCGCCAGCTCGAACACATTGCACTGTTTGGGACCTGCAAGGAAAGCAATGATTGTCAGTTTGTTACTTTCAGATATGTATATATCTATATATATCAGGGACCGTAAATAATAATTATGAGCTTAAAAAAATCAAAGCTCTTAAAAGTCTCTGAAAAATGTGGGAAAAATCCAATCGTGCTAGTTTTTATTGGCGTACACAAAAACCGCCTAAACTTTTTTTTTCCAATTTTTAATTTAAAAATCATTTTCCAATTTTTAATTTAAAAATTGTTTTTAAATTTTTATATTTGATTTTTAAAAATAAAAATCAATTTTTAATTTTTATATTTGATATTTAAAATAAGAATTAAAAAGTGATTTTGATTTTTAAAAATAAATATCTATTTTTAACGTTTATATTTGAGTTTGCAAATAAAAATCAAAAAGTTAGAGTTATGAATTGATTTCTATTATAAAAATCAGAAATAAAAATCAAATTGAAATTGATCATTAAACGAGCTAGATCATATTTCGGCTTTTCGAAGCATGTCGCTATAAATCTTGAAGTTTTTAAGAGTTGATCGACTGCAAGTTTGTCTGATGAGGAGGTTCTTGTGTATTTTATATATTTTGCCCTTGAACTTAGGTAGTTATAAATTGATTTTTATTATCAAAAATCAAATATAATAATTAAAAATGATTTTTAAATTAAAAATTGGAAAAAAAAGTTTACGTTAAGTCTTTTCCCACATTTTTCAGAGACTTTTAAGAGCTTTGATTTTTTTCATATCATAATTATTATTTAAATCAAAATATAATAATTAAAAATGATTTTTATATCAACAAAATTAGTTTATAACTCTTATTTTGCAAATTGTTTAATAAAAATAAAAACTGCTCAAGTGTGGCTCAAATGGAATACCTCTGCTGTATGGTATCTTACCCTGAAAGACACGATGGTGTCCAACCACAAACTCCAGTTTGCGCGACCAGGGATTCACGAAACTGGTCCACTCCGTTTCCAGGAGTATATAGCAACCGTTCTGTATAAGAAAACGATAGGGTTTGCTGCAGAACGATGCGCCTGCGGTTTGTCCCTTCTTCATGACCATCTCATAGGTCTCCTTCATGACCGTCAGATCCTCGTGATGGTAGAAGTCCATGATGGAACGTCCAATAAGATCTTGTGGCAGATAACCCAGCGCACTCACCGATGCGCTGTCCACGTGCGAAATGATGCCAGTTGCCGTATGGCGTATGGCAAACTTGGGACTCTTCTGCGAGAGTATCTCGTCGGGCACTGCAAGTGGAGAGTGGAGGAAGTAAATAATGACAGACTGGAATACCATCTAAAGTCATCGCTACGCACCTTTGTAGCTGCTCTTGATGGGCGTGGCTGAGATGACGAGCAGCATGTTGGTGCCATTGGAGACCAAATAGTTGTCGGGCCGCGCCTCCTCGGGTGCCTCGCGGAATGTCAATCCAAGGCGAAAGGGTTCGTAGTTCACAGCGCGTCCGATGACACCAAATCCACCAGAGGTGAGACCACGATAGCGTCGCAACATTACACAGAACGTACTCCGGGCATCTTTGGGTGTGCTGCCTCTGGACTCGGCAATGGGTATACCCGTCGTTATCTGACTGGCGAATGTGGCGCGATCTTTGTGATGCACGAAGTCAATGAAAGATCTGCCCAGCCACATGTCCCGCGGGAAGCCCAGCACGTCGGTAATGCTGGGCGTGGTGAAGAGCACGATGCCGTCGTGCATGGAGATGACACAACAGAAGGTATCCTCCTTGATGCGCTCGTGTTGCTGCTGCTTACTGCCCACCGTGCCACCGGCGGCAGCAACTGTCTCCAGTTTGCCGGGTGCCGATTCGCAGGTCTTCTCCGACTTGACAGCAATGCCGCCAGCCACAGCATTGTTTGTGGCACTGCCTGTGGCACCTACGCCGCTGTTGCCAGCCGCCAGCAATGTTGCTACATGCGCCGATGTCGACGGCAACTGTTGCACCTGTTCCGATTGTGTGGCTGTCTCGCTCTGCTCGGAGCATTCGAGCATCTTCATTTCTGTTATCTGCTGTGTGCCGCTTGCTGCTGGCTCCCCTGTCTGTGTGTGTGTGTCCTGGTGCAGTTCCTGCATGGCGGGTTCGCAGTTGCCGCTGCTGGGCATGGGTAAATCACCTTCGGCATTCTCCAATGTTGTTGTCGCCGTGCCCGCCTGCAATCCCAGCGTGCACTTGGCCTTCTTCTTCTTGCGCAGCTTCTCCTTGTTCCGCTTGATGATCATGTCGCTGCTGCTGGCCTGTGTCGATGGTTTGCCCCCATAGCCGCTGCTGCCCGAGGAATGACTGCCGCTGAGACGGGACTTTGAGCTGCCACTGGGGGAGAAAGAAAAACATACAGTATAAGAGAGAGTGGGACAGAGCATAAGCTGACCTGAATTTGAAGTCATAGCTGTCAGATATATGTATATACTATATATATATCTATGTATTTATACATGTATATATTGTATATGTATATCTATATATATAACTATCTATTTATCTTTGTATTTATAAGTATATATAACTATGAATCTATATATCTTTTGATCTATTCATCTATTTACATATTTATCTTTTGATCTATGTATCTACTTATCTATTCATTTATTAATCTGTTTATCTACTTATCTATTAATCTATTTATCTATTTGTCTATTTGTCTATTTATCAATGTATATGTTTATCCATTTCTATATTCATTTATTCATCTATTTATTTATTCTTATAATTATCTTATTATCTGTTAATTTATTTATCTACTTATCTATTTATATATTCATCTATTAATTAATTCATCTATTTATCTATCCATATAATTATCTATTCATCTGTTCATCTACTTTTCTATTTATCTATTCACCTATTTATCTTTTTATATATTCATTTATTCATCTATTAATTTATCATCTATTCAACTATTTATCTATTCACCTATTTATCTTGTTCTCTATTCATCTATTTATCTGTTCATCTATTAATTTATTCATTATTTATATATTTATCTGTTTTTCTATTCATCTGTTTATCAATTCATCTCTTAATCCATTTATTTTTTGACCCAAAACAAATATAAATAAATAAAATATATAAATCTGTTTACCTCATTCATCACAATGTAAATCGAATTAAAATTATACATCTATATACAATATCATACATATCGTATTATCAGCTACAGATCTCTGAATAGCCCCTTATAGTTATGGATCTACCTTGATCATTATTAAAGTTCACTTACCTTCGCTGTGATTGACTGTTGCTGCAGCTAGTCGAATATGCCGAATCGGATACTTTGGTATTATGTGTTGATTCTGTTGATTCGCCCTCCATTTTGTTGCTTTATTCTTTGTTCACTGTTATTCAAGAACTTTCAGCTTGGTTTATAAATAATTTCACTTTAATATTCTGCAGTTTTCACAAGTTTTGCTTTAGTTTTTCCATCAAACTCCTTAAAGTATACTACAATAAAATAGATGAGGAAAATAAAAGCTAGACTTTATTTCTAAATTTATACAGAAAATATATATACAGACAACATCCAGTTAGAAATTCTATTCATTTACATAAGTATGGATATTCTATTTGATAACACGTTACGTTACGTTACGTTCTCAATTGTTTCGAAATTGTCGTAGTCCGAAGCTCATTAGATGATTAATCAGCAGCGAACTACGTAATGCCGTCACGTTTACGTGTGTTGAGTACGTCACACAATGCACCAAGAGAGCGCAAGAGAGCAAGAGAAAGAGAGAGGCATTGCACTGAGCTCACGTGCAGCTGCCACTTGGCGGCAGCTATGTAAAATGCACTCGTTATGCACGCAAAGAAAAAAAAGCTAAAACAAAAACAAAAACTGAAACCGAAACCGTAATGAAAGCAAAGACGTAAATAGATAATTGCCGGCACAGCAAAGCAATGCAAAGAAAAAGAAAATGGCGATCAAAATTTGCAAATCGTAACGCAAGCGCAGCCAACTTTGCATGCTGGTGCTGCCAGATTGCCAGCAGAGGCTGCTGCAAAGGCCAGCAATAGTGCTGTCAATTCAGCTACTTTCCCGTCAAAACTGGCTGCTTTTCACTACTGTTGGAAGGAGCACAAACAACTTGGAAGCTGCAGTTCCTAAAAATTGTAAATGAGTTGCTTTTTTGTTTGTTTTTAACTCAACTGTTTTTCAACCGTTTCTCAACTGTTTGTTAGTTTCTTTGATGCACTGTGTTGTGTTGTCTGACACTTTCTGCTAAGCTAAGCATCGTTTTATTCATGTCTCCAGTTTCGCATAGCCAAACACAATTTCGACCAATGTGAAGCAAGAAGTCGGAAAACGCCCAGAAGAAGAAGTTTATGTTATGTAACACATTTTGACAACAACAACAAATCGCTGACAATAATTTGGTCTGTAACCTGATGATAATTTGCAAATGATAAGAATCATTTTAAAAATACATTTCAAGTGGCTGCAACTACACAGACAAATTATGCAAGCAACGATAATTGCAAACAATTAAAGGTTCTGCTTTCCATTCACAGTTTATTCATGCGTACTTTTTATAGTATATATATAAATATATATATACATATATATTTATACATACATATATATAGTATGTGTATTTATATGTATATGTAGTATACATATATATGTACATACATACATACATTGATAAACATCATTTGTATATAATCTTATCGAAAAATCTTAATTTGTCAACTCTTTAAATTGTAGAAGGTCTATAACTTAACTATATGTTGGCCCATTTTGATGATATTTATAGATCTATAGATAAAAAGTAAAATACTATACACTATATACTAGCATATACATCTGTGTATAAGTGTTAAGTTGTTTATAAACTATCGAAATACTGTGGGAAAATCTTAATTTTGAACTTATCAAATTACAAAAGGCACTATAACTTAACTATATGTTATATGTATGCATAGTTTGCCGATTTTGATGAAATTCATAAATTTATAGATTGTTATTGTAGTTAAAGTGAGATTTAATGACATTGGTTGGAATATCGTTAAAAATACAAGAATTTTCCGATTGTTTTCAACTTTTGCCAAATCTTCACGAAATTCACAAAACCTTAAGATAAGGGATATGTCTAGTTGGACTCGTCTTTTGACGCTGATGAAGAGATCAAAGCGAAGACTTGGTCAGGTCAGTTATGTATTAAAAACGGACTACACGGCGTATGATTAATATTTGCATTTGTTAAACGCGGGACTACCGCAACGAAAACAACACACAAACATACATACAAACTGTATGTATGTATGTGTTGCGGATATATATTGAGTGCCATGACAATTGTTTTTATTTTCATCATTTTTTTTTATTTTGCCGGCCCTAGCTACTGTTGTTGGCCTCTCCAACAGCTCACTTTCGTTATCTTTTCTCTCCACACACACCTACAATGCACATACAAACAGACATATGTACATATGTAAATGGATGGAAAGGGCAGCAGCCACTCAACTACGTTACGTAGCGACATCAACAATAACAACAACAACAACGACATTTATGTAAGCTGCTGTTGAGCTTTTTGCAGTATATTTATGATAATTAGAATGAATGCGCTCTTCCTCTCTCTCTCCCTCTCAGCTGCGATCAGTTGCTCTTTGCTGCTAGTTTGAACTTGCACTAACTCTCTCACTCTCTAACTCTGCGCCTCTGGCTCTCCCTCTCTCTCGCTCTCTCTGTGCCGATCTACGCATTGCAAATGCAGTTTGTTCTTGCACTTATAAGCACGAAATATGTTTGTTTGTTTGCATGTAAATAAAATATGTATATTTGGTATATTTAGTATATTTCACATACTTTGAGTATTTAGTTCACTTTGCTTGCATTTGGTCACATTAACAAAAATACAATAAATAAAATGCTCGATTAAGTGCAACTTGTTCTGCACTATTTCTGTTTGTATTTGTATTTATATTTATATGTGTTTGTGTGTGTTTGTGGTTTCTTGTATATATTTCTCAAAAACTTCTTGTTTTTATTTTCCGCTTAGCTCGACCTACTTGTTGAAAACTCGCACGAATACTGAGAGACGAGAAAAGCGCATTGCTGCGGCGCCAGCGTGCCAAGCTTTGCAAAATTGCAAACACACACACACACACATAGACACTTAGATGCACAGTCGCGACACGTACACACACTTACACTTTGGCACGTACACAGAAACGTTACATGGTGGCAGCAGCAGCAGCAGCGGCAGAGGCAGCAGCACTGACAACGTGCGTTCTTCTTCTTTTTCTTCCTCTTCTTCGTTCTTCGGCATATCGACAAGTTCGGGCTTTGGGCTTCGGGCTTGGGGCATTCGGCTGCGTTTGATTGGGTTTTGCATAGTTTTGCCTGGCATTAACCCTTAGTAGATCACAGAATTGAACATATTGTACAAAATATTAACAATAAAATAAAAAGTTCTAATCAAGAAAATTTCGTAAGTAATATTATACATTAAATTATGAAATTATTTTCAGGTTTGTCGAAATATGTTTTTAATATATCGAAGATATATTTCTTTTTAAATGATCATATCACCAGATTAATATCAATAATATTGTATTTCTTTCATATTTTTGTCAACATTAAACTCCTGACAATTTTCCACAGTTAAAGCACTTGAAATAATTTATAAATATTATTTTTATAAAAGCTCTTTATTATAAAACAACAAAATATTACGATAAAAATACCTATATATTTCATTCACAAATATAATGTTATTTTGTTGTTATAACATATTTTTGGTATATATATTTTGTACAACTCTTATTATATTTCAACTTGCTTGAAGCAGCGTAGGGGTTAAGGTTAGTACTCGTAATCAAAACAGCAAAAGAAGCTCAAATAGCCGCAGAGACCGTGGCAGCGGGCAGAGGCAGAAGCAGCGGGCAGAAGGCATCAGCATCAGCAGTTAGATGGACCGGGAAGTTGTGTGCTGGTCACCAAGTTTGCCCTGCAGCAGGGTGAGATGGGGGCATAGGGATGGTGCAGAGGGGGTGCGGGGTCACATGGGGTAGGTTTGGCGGCACGTTGACTCATTGCCTTGTGTTGAGTTGAGTGTGTTCTGTGTGCGAATTCGAATGTGCCTCAAAATGTGCATGGCGAGTCACGCATAAGAGCCACGTGAGTCGTTGTTGTTCTTCATGTTGTTATTGTTGTTGCCGGTTGAGAGGCCCTCTCGCCCTGTCTCGCTTGGTTTCCATTGTAACGGCAATTACTCAACGAGTCGATCACAAAGAGTGACAACAGTTTGCACTCTGTGCCGACACGACACAACCAATTCTAGTCGCGCGTCTGTCCGTCTAGCCAGTCTGCCCACTCCCTGTCCAAGCCCACAATGTGGCAGCCTTTTAGGCGTTGCCAGCTATTTTCAGAATTGGATCGCACAATGCGCAATTGTCTTTATTCAAAGCAGTGTTGCCCTAGTTTAAGTTTAAGCCTTATATGGCTAAAAAATATGCTAAAAAAAAGCTGAAATACAAAAAATATACGCCCAGCTTGTTGGTTTATTATTATTAATATTATATTATTATCGATAATTAGTAAATCATTATATTGCGCAGTCGCTGCTAAAAATTGCAATTCAAAGGAAAAGATAACAGCTAGATTTCTTAATGCCGCTGTTTTTGTGTTTATGACGCTATGAAACATTGAAAAAAGCTAGATTTGACGGAAAATAATGTTAAGTTGACAACACTGGTTGCATGGAATCTATTTACTTTACTTACTATGGGTAATTAAGAGAATAGAACTTCCATATAATAGAATAAATAGAAGTGCATTAAAATAAACATTTATATACAATATAACTTAAGTGATTTATGTCTATTTGTATATACATACATATAAATTTACATTTTATTATTGAGTATATTAATTAATTAATTTAAGGAAGTAATGTAAGTTTTTTAAATAGTTTTTAGCATTATAATCAATTAAAGGGTTTAAAATATCAACAAAATATTATTCCGTGAAAATTTGTGGTAACTCTAAACAAGGTTCTTATGGGTTTTGAGGTTAAATACGATATCATAACATTATATTCTATTATTTTAAAGATTTCAACGTGATTTTGTCAAGAAATTAACATCCACAAATCTGATTGCTTAAAAAAGGATTTTAAAATTAAACAAAACTAAAATAATCACATGACATCAATAATTTATATAAGTTTAAGACAAATAGATGCAGGTAAAGCTATAAATTATGAATAATTTATAACATAAACAAAGTCTGTCAGTCTGTTAAGTCTGCTGGAATGCAAATCTGTTTACTCTGCACAGAAGTTACAATAGTTCGATATTGATGACTTGACAGTCAATAAAGGAAGATAACGAGGCTGCTGTTTTGTTTGTTGTTCTGCTGTATGTCAATCAATCTTTAATTCTGTTTTGGTCACGTTTTAATTGAACATCCCTCCCCCACTTAATAAACTAAAGTGAAACTACAAATAGAGCAATCACAACGTGGCGCTGTTACACAAAAACCCTCAAAGGGATGGTGGAAGGGAAGAAGGCAGAGGAGGGTCGCTATTTGTGTCAACAGTGCTGCGAATGTCAGTGGAATAGTTAGATAACGTGTTGTTGCAACGGGACTGCTGGTGAAAGGGCTGCCAAAGGATTCCCCATAAATGCAGGACAAAGGACAAGGCGCATACTCACATGTGACAAGCGTGTATAGACTAAAGTACATGTTATGCATAAGAAGAAGGGTGCTGAGGGTTGATCACGTGCGTTATATACAGAGACACCCTGCAACATAACAGTTGATCAAAGGTTAAGATTGTGCATGGTATAAAGCTGTGTTCATAAAAATAGCAGTGCTCATGAGCTGCAACTTTAAACTTAATTTTGTGTATCAAAAAGTAAATGAATGTTCACAAATATAATTTTGTTTTAACTTTGTGATTATTTTAAAGAAAAACAAATCAATATTGTAACGGAACTTGAAAGAAATAACATTACTTGATTGCATTTCTCGCACTGCTATTTTTATACCCTTCGACCATTGAAAATGGTCAAAAAAGGGTATACTAACTTTGTGCAAATGTATGTAACAGGCAGAAGGAGGCGTGGCAGACCCCATAAAGTACATATATTCTTGCTCAGGATCACTAGTCGAGTCGATTGAGCCATGTCTGTCTGTCTGTCCGGATGTCCGGATGTATGGATGACCAGATGAACACACAGATCTCAGCTATTATAAGAACTAGAGTTACCAAATTTGGCATGAACATTTCTGTGTAGCCGGCGCAGATCAAGTTTATTTCAAATGTTAGGTGCCACGCCCACCGCCCCCGCAAATAAATAATTTAATTTTTGAACTTAATTTGTAAGCGCTGTTTAAAAGATACAACTTTTTGACTTAAACATATACTAAGCTCATTAAAATATCTACGTATTCTCGAAATTGCAATCCGATCGGACAATAAACACAGAAGTTATTTAAGAAAGTATGTGCATGAAACCAAGTGCTTATATCAGCTAACAAGGGAGGCGGGCGAGCGCAAAGCGCGAGCGCCATCTGTCGGCCATAATTTAAAAGCATATGAACGTAGGTCGAAGGGTATCCCACTGTCGCGTGCGACTGTGGCTTTTTTCTATTTTTTTTTAATAAAAATGAAATTAAAGAAAGAGAGGCTGAGGATATAATTTTCTTATTTCCTCCGACTGTTCCTATACTAGTTATATATAACATAATTGTACAAAATTAAATAATAAAATATATATAATATTTTATATTCATTGACAGTCATAATAGCTCAAATTGTTGGAATGTATAACTTTTAATTAAAATCTCTATTTCTAAATTATTGTCCCTAAGAAAACTATAGAATACAAGTGTCTAATTGTATTGAAATGGAAAAAGTATATGTCGATTACTGTATAACTTTAAGTTAAGTTAAGATAAGTTAAACAAAACTGGTCTTTAAACAAAAACTCTCATTTCGTGCGATTGTTCCTTTGGCAGCTATATGTTATAGTTATCCGATTTTAATGAAATATTACATGCAAATTACTTATAAAAAAAAAAGTTTGCTGTAGTAAATTTGCTTGCAATATCTTGATAAATAACAAAAATCAACCGATAGTTTGTATGGCAGCTATACGATGTATCGTGCCGATTCGGCTCGTTTTAACTTATAGACAGCGTGCAGTAATATGAAGCATGTGTGCCGAGTTTCATAAAGATAGCTCTAAAACGGAGAGACCAGTATGCGTTGCAACAGACGGACATACAGACAGACAGACGGACATACAGACAGACGGACAGACAGACAGACAGACAGACAGACAGACAGACGGACAAACAGACATGGCTTGTTCAACTCCTCTGATGTTGCTGATTCATATTATGCAATATATACTAAAAGATGTCTCATTGCAAACTTTAAAATCAATATAAAAATTAAATAAATTGTATCCATCAGATATATTTATTTTCTATTTATTAATTTAATTGATTATAGCCCTGAGTCACCCTACTCACTGGCAAGTTTCCTCACGCTCTTGTTGGGAGGCTAGATAAAAACTATCCGATTACGCGGCATGCATTTCACACGCTTTGTCTATCCAGCTCTTCATTCATCTACCTCCCTTTTAGTCTCCCACTCTCTCTCCCTCCCTCTCTCTGCCCTTCGCTCTTTGCAGTACTCATTCTTGTTTTAGCTTCTGCTATTTGTTGTCTACAATTATTTGGTAATTGGCTGGTCAACTGGTCAGTTATTCGATGGTCTTTCCTTCGATTTGTTGTCAGATTACGCAGTAATTGGAAATTCAGTGGAAAGTTGTAAAGTTCCAACAGATAAACAGATAATGAAGGCACTGAGAAAAGTTGCAGAAAAAGGCAGCAACGATTTTAAAGAAAGAAATAATTTGTTTTTATTTCTGTTTCCGAATCACTTTCATATTGACCAGGAGGCCATGAATTCTTTGCTTTCAAATCCAGAGAGCCTAGTGAGCTCAAAACGTGATTTCAAAGTCACAATTTCTGTAAATTTGTTCCAAACTAGAACAAAAACATATAACAAATTTTAAATTTAATTTTAAACATATATACAAAAATGAGCAACAACCAGCCTCTGAGTATAGTCCTCAAGCAAATTGTGAAATGCCTGAGGACTGTGAATGAACCTATATCAATCGATAACCTATTGCTATTCTCCGGTCCGCCCAATGCAGGTAGTGCGAAAGTTAAGCGTAAGGTTAAGACCCTGTTGGATCTGGCAGTGAGTCTGGGGTACGTGAAGAGGTGCAACAATCACTACTTCGCCTCAACACATACTGAAGATGTGCTGCCTTTCCTTGGCCTTGGTACTGAAACTGATTCAAGTGACGAATCGGCCCCATCCAGCCGATCATCGTCACTAAGCAATCTTAGTGACCTAAGCGATGTCTCTGAAGTGTTTTGCAAACCAAACTCCACGCCACCCAGCTAAACCTACTTATGCTGCGTCTATCATCTTCATTTGCCGAAGAAACTCTTATCCATTGACGAATTCAAATTTCATTGAAATTTTTACCAAATTCTTAATTAAGTGTAATCTGAATTAAAAATGAAATCACAGAGCATAATTGAGCTATAGACAAATCAGATATTTCTAATTTTCACAGTCTCTTCTAACCTCATCAACTGCATGTACATCCATCCTTAGACATATTTATACCCTTCGACCATTGAAAATGGTCAAAAAAGGGTATACTAACTTTGTGCAAATGTATGTAACAGGCAGAAGGAGGCGTGACAGACCCCATAAAGTATATATATTCTTGCTCAGGATCACTAGCCGAGTCGATTGAGTCATGTCTGTCTGTCTGTCCGGATGTCCGGATGTATGGATGACCAGATGAACACACAGATCTCAGCTATTATAAGAGCTAGAGTTACCAAATTTGGCATGAACATTTCTGTGTAACCGGCGCAGATCAAGTTTATTTCAAATGTTGGGTGCCATGCCCACCGCCCCCGCAAATTAATAATTTAATTTTTGAACTCAATTTATAAGCGCTGTATTAAAGATACAACTTTCTGACTTTAACATATACAAAGGCCATTAAAATATCTACGTATTCTCGAAATTGTAATCTGATCGGTCAATGAAGACAGAAGTTATTTAAGAAAGTATGTGCATAAAACCAAGTGCTTGTGTCAGCTAACAAGGGAGGCGGGCGAGCGCAAAGCGCGAGCGCCATCTGTCGAGAATAATATCAAAGTATGTGCATATGTATATGTCTACAAACATAGTAACATAGGTCGAAGGGTATCCCACTGTCGCGTGCCGCGCGACTGTTGCTTTTCTTACTGGTTGTGAATACAGCTGTATAACAGATATACATATAAAGTGATGCCATATTCCTGTCTTGCATTGTAAGATCATGGCTTGAAATCTAGTGTACTATCCCGTCAGCTCTCTACCCACTATATTCCTTGCCTTCTCAGACTCAGACACAGACTCCCCCAGTGCATTTGCATAAGCCAGTAATCTGGAGTTACGTAATGCCATCTGAGCAGCAGACATGCCCCTGAAGACGTGTCTTTCCCAGCCAGAAGATAGATACCGCTCAGTGCACTCAACTTTTCCGGCTTAAACAAAGGCCGCCCTGGGCAAGGCAGGGGAACGCGGGGGTAGGGGAAGCGGGGGTAGGGCACACTTCACAGACAGAAATTGAGTTACACGCAAAAACGGAATGGGACACTACATTTCAGTTTCGGTTTCAGTTTCAGCTCAACGTTGATGTTGATGGTGTCTGCCTTTTGTCACTTTGTGACGGTACCGGGAGTAACTCCCTAAAAGACACACGCCATACACACACACACACACATACAATTAAAACTCAGTTAGTTGAATTTGATACGACGAACGCGTTAGCAAAGCAAAATGACACAAAACACGAAAGACAATGAACGAAATGAAGAGAGCAAGAGGAAACAAAATACAAACAGAAGTCGACACTACCACAACAGAGACGGGCCTAAGAGGGACCTGGAGTGAGGGGGGAGGTACTGCGCCAAGAAGTTAGATCTTCAGCGCGTTGTAAGTGATTTCCGTATAATGACAATTTTGAACATCTAAATGTTTCTTTTTTCTGTGGACATTACATGACTTTATGGCTTCAGATTTACGGCGAATTTCGGGTAGGGTTCTGCGGGACCCTTCACTACCTCCTCTCCCCCCTGGCCCGGCTGGCAAAGCACAAATAAGATTTCAGACAAACATTCGACATGTTTAGGAAATGTTCAAATTGCGAGCGACGGTAATAAAGAGAGTTGTTTCTGGGGGGGCAAAGTTAAAGAGCCAAAAAAGCTGGACTTAACTGAAGAAGCGTCTCAGTTCATGTAGAAAGAGGCATTATTTAGAGAGATATCTGAAGTAAAGTAAACTATTCTTTGGTAATTATTCAGTTTTCTTAAGTATTGCAAATATAAGTATTCACAACTCTACATAACCTCAAAGATACCACTCTACTTATTGAATATTTAAGAACTTATGCTAGTAAAATGTGAATTTAATCTACAAGACGGAACCTTTTATGCAAATTTTCAATTTCAGCTGGTACTGAATGCGAATTTTCAATTTCAGCTGGTACTGAGGTGCCTAACCTCAAAACATTGAGCTTAATAACACATTAAAAATGCCAAGTCATGGGCACGCATTGTCATTAGCCATGACAAGAGGGGCATGCCCCACAGACAGCATTTTTCCTGAACTCCAGTCATCTGAAATATTTCGCACATACGTTTAAAATCGGTTTTAAGATATGTGCATATATCAGTTATACTATTATATATATGTATATATAAGAGGGTGTTATTCGTAGAAGAATTAGTTAGGACTAAACACGGCAATTTTGATGGCAAAGAGGTACAGTAAAGACCTAGTCTGTGTAACTTAAGGAATGGAATCCTTACTAATTCCATCAATAAGGAATAAAATTCGAGATTTTAAAAAATCACCATGAAGTTAGTGGAGAAAAACGTATAAGAAAGGATCATTATGAAGCAAGATACTTGATAGAAGGCAATTTATGACGGTTTGATGATACTAAAGGTACTTTTAAAGTGTGCTAGATAGTAAAGGCTAAAGAAGAAGAAAGTTAAAGGACACTAAAGTAGGAATCTAATATTATAGTTATAGCCAACTTTGATTATGATATAGTATAGTAAGAAGAAGTTACAGAGAAGTTACAGAAGTTACATACATATAATATCTAGCCGGTATGGCTGTATTGCAAATAGTCTTATGGGTATTGTCAAGTATGACTGTAACATCTCAGTTTGTCCTAGCCAACTACCACTGTAGCTGCACCGATATCATGGCCGGCTATATATACATTTAACAAAGATATAGCGGCGCCTGGGAGCCTGAGAGAGCGACCTTTAATGTGGCCATTGTGTGCTAAGTGCCTCAGACCCCCCGTCCACCCGACTAAGACACCGTCTGAAACTGAGTCTCCAACTCGCCTCGCATCGTCGTTGTCATCCACATTGCCATCATCCACATGCACATTCATATCCACATCCACATCGTCATCATCATCGTCAGCTTTGGGTTGGCGATTTCACACGGTCCGCTCTGTTCCATTGTTCCCACAATTTTCCATTCATTCGGTTTGTGCTCACTTTGTGTTCCTACTTTGTAATAAGTTTTGCTCCGGAAAAAACTACCGTAGAAGCTGTCGCTCTACCCGTCTTCTTTACCAGTTCTCCACTACCCCCTTCTCTCCTCTCTGTGTTTGTCATTTTGGCCACTGGCTGTCATCGTCATCCACATCCACATCCCCGTTGAGAGCGTCGTCTCAGTCTCAGTCTCAGTCTCAGTTGCATGCAATGCCAATAGCCCTTTAATGAGTGTACTTTATATGGGGTTACTAGCGAGTACCAGCTCTACCCAGACTAACTAGAAGCACTACATGCAGAGGCAGTAGATGAAGAAGCAGTAGATGAAGAAGAAGAAACAGAAGACAAAGATGTAGACGTAAATGGAGTCGGTCCCCTCGGCATGCAATGTTCCACTTGTACCCATCGTGGGAGTTGCTTAGTCGCTGCTTTAGCTTAATTGATTGATCTTTCGGCAGTTCGTGGAAGCCAGGCCCAGCTTAAGATACGACTGTCATATTCTTCTCTTTTTTATGACAGTTCAGGTGAATAATACCACACTTAAAACGCTGCTATTAGCCGAAAAATACTTATGATTTAACTAGCGTGAGTGTAGTTGCTGCAGCTTGAAGATTTTAGAAAGAAAGAAAGGCTACCTTTGGCATGCCGATAGTTTTATACCCTTCCACGTTCTTATATTCTCCAATCGTAATAGTGCAGAATTGAAAAGTATTGTGTATGTTTAATATTATGTTTTACTTTAATTGGCACTGATAAGTTAAGTTATTTCTAAATTCAAAACTGGTGTTCTTACAAAAAACTAAATTTCGAGCGATTGTTCCTATGGCAGCTATATGTTATAGTAGCCCGATGTTGATGAAATTTGATATGCATATTATATATATAGAAAAAGTCAGATGTAGTAAATTTGGTTGCAATATCTTGACAAATAACGAAAATAGGCCGATAGTTTGTATGACAGCTATACGATATATCAGTCCGATCCGGCTCATTCTGACTTATATACAGCGTGCAGCAATATGATGCATGTATGCTAAGTTTAATAAAGATAACTCTTTAACTGAGAGACTAGTTTGCAGACAAACGAACGGACAGACGGATGGACGGACGGACAGACGGACATACATAGACAGATCGGTTCCCCTGTAGTTGCTGACTAAGAATATATACACTATATGGGGTCGTAGATGTCTCCTAAGTGCAAGTGTATAAAAAGCTTCCAATTTATAACTAACTGTTTCTCCTAACTCTTATAGACAGCTTAATATTTGTTCTCCCAAGTATAAACCAAATTGTCTCACATTGAAGAGGCTTTTAAATTATAAACACAATTGTACAACAACTGAAAGATCGTAGTTTGTATTCTTAGGACTCTTTTAAAGCTAAAATTATAATCAATTGTAAATAGGCGTCTCTCTCTTGAGTATTCCTAGTTGATCGACCTTTTTAGTAGAAAAGTAAAATTAAGAGACTTCTCTAAGTTTTCCATTAACTTTTCAATTATCTCGAGCTCAACTTGACACTTCGCAATCTGTCTTGCAGTTGAGATACCTTATCTGCTTTTCTTTACACTATGAATGTGTGTGACCGCAGATATCTGAACTCTTTGCTGGGTTCTTCCTATATACTAAACGCAGTATGTGCTGAACTTGCGCTGGGCACGTTTAAGTGCTAAAGAAGAAGAAGATGCAGAAGCAGAAGAGAAGAGAAGAACTAAGTAAATTGTCACTGGGTGCTGGGGTTAGGGTAGGCTGCGGTTAGGCAGTGGCAGAGGGGAGGGTGCCTCATAAAACTAGCAAGTGCAGCGCGTAATTGCCACTGGCAACACGCAAGCAGCGACGCGACTGAGCAGTAGCGGCAGCAGCTGCGCAGCGCCTATGATCGCATGCGATCTGCGACGCGAGGTCGGGTAGTCCGACTCATAGACAAGCCCATTGGCTCAGACCGGCAGCAGTCATTAACGTTGCTCTCCGCAGCGCTCTCCCCTCTCCCCTCTTGCTTTCACACTCTCTGCTTGCTTGCCCAGAGAGGCAGTCATGAAGTACTCATGAATTAAGTTGGTGAATGACTTTATCAGACTATCGATAGTTGTGGTATCGATAGTAATGGATAGTTATATCAATATATTTACGCAATTGTTATTGAAAGTATTGGTGTGGATTATTTCTGCTATTTTAGTTTAATAATACCTTAATTAGTTGAAGTAAACTACCTTTTAAATATATCGATATATTGAAATTGATGCAGTAAAAAATTATCGATTTCAAGAACTATTCATCAAATATAAAATTTAAATTAGATGAAAGACTTTTAATGCCATTTTTGCTTTATGTCATCATGAATTACTCATGAATTTATTTGGAGAAAGACGTTATTGAACAATCGATAAACGCTATCAATAGTAGTACCAAAATATTTACGCGATAGTTATTTAAAGTGATGGTTTTGATTATTTCTGTTAAATAATATCTTACTCCATTGAAGTGAACTTTACCTACCATTTAAATATATCGATATATTCATATTGATGCAACTGATGTAGTAAAAAATTATCGATTTGATAAAAGTTTGAAAGTTTTTCAATTCCGTCTTCGCTTTATGTCATGAATTACTCATGAATTTAGTTGTTGAATGTCTTCATCAGACCATCAATAGTTATGGTATCGATAGTAATATCAATATATTTACGCAATAGTTATTTAAAATATTAGTGTTGATTATTTCAGCTATTTAAGTTTAATAATACCTTAATTTATTGAAATAAACTATACCTATACCTTCATATACATTGTATGTGTATTGATACGTGCATGTTCATAATATCGATATGTGCATGTACATAATATCGATATATTGATTTTGATACTACTGTTACAGTAAACCATTATTAATTTCAAAAATTAGTTGAAAAATTATAAATTTCGTCATTGCTTTACGGTCTAGAAAGACAGTTCTTTATCAGACTTTAAACGATAGTTAAATGCGATAGTAACTCGTTTTAAATGTATTTAGAAATTCTGAGGTCTTTCTTTTTTTCTTCAACTTAAAATCGCTAACATTTTTAAAGTTTTCACATTAAGTTTAGCTCGATCTCTCTGCGCATCTATCTTGCTCTGACAAAAACCTAACCGATTATTGATTGTAGAAAATACTGCAATACTATCGTGCATAGAAAGTGCATAAAGAAAGTTGCAGTTTTTTTTTGCATTATTTCACTCGATCTTCCAGGCTCTCTCTCCCTTTCTCTCTATCGCTCACTCTTGCCCTGAGTTTTTCCTGCATTTGAGAGTTTTTTTGAGAGTCGGGGAGCTACGACAGGCAGACTTGAGTCGTTGCTCTGCTCCCCCACTACCACGACATGAGTTTTCTCTCGTGCACATGCGCCGCATTCTCAAGAGCCCAGCCGAGTCGAGCCGAGCCGAGACACGACTGCCGAGTGCCGAAGAGAGACTTGAGACTCGTGACTTGAGTCGAAGCGCAGCGCGTTGCTTAGCATTTGCTCAGTCAATTTCCGCCACGAAACGCGTTCGGACGTGTCGGCCGTGCCCGCGTCTTTATAGAGCTCGTTTCAGATCGCCGTGATCGTGCAACCACGAAGAGAGAATTCACGATAAACACGACAATTTCACGTACACATATTGTTTATGTTTTCTTTTTTGTTATTGTTCTCATTTTGTGCTGTGTATTTTTTTGGTGGTGTCTTTCGCCCATTCTTCAATTCTCCCGTTCTTCCCGTCGCGTCGTGCATTGGCGCGTAACGTGCAGTTCGTAATTTCCTCATTATTTACTTCCCCTCCCCACTCTCTCTCTTCACTAACCCCCGCAACGCTTTGTCCTTTGGACGCAGGATGCGCTTCGCTGCCGACGCGCACCTGTTTTCCGACAACAACAACAACACGAAGAAGAAGAGGCAACAACTCGCTCGCGCGTAAAATTCCCAAGCGGTTTGTGTTGTTGGGTTTCGCTGTCAGCGCCAGGTAAATTTAATTTATGCAAAAAGAGTCAAAATAGTAAGCTACATATAGACACCATGTATATGGTATATGATAGATATCCCTATCCCTAGCAGAGTGTGTGGAAAACTCCGCGCTAACCTGTTGTGTGAGAGTTTCCGATAAGAAAAACTCCCACACTTTTTTGTCAACTCGTAAATATGCTAATCGCCTTTGCCACCGGAACTGGTCTTAACCCTAGAAAAAGAGCTAGAAAAGAGAGAGGTAACTTGTGAGCAGAGCGATAGATATACATACATATATATATATACATATACATATATATATACATAAATAGGTATATTTGTGGGTTGCAGGAATCAGTTTGCATAACGCTAAATCTTTGATTTTTTTAATATACTGAGAGAGGGTATACAGGTTAGGAAACATAAAGTATATACATACATTCTGAATTGGCATCACCAAGGTAATTAAACAAGCCCCGTCTGTCTGTCTGTACCTCTGTTGCAACGCAAACTAGTCTCGCAATTTGAAAGTATCATCAGGGAAGTCCGTCTATCCGTCTGTCTGTCCGTCTGTCCGTCCGTCTGTCTGTCTGCCGGTCCGTCTGTCTGTTACAATGGAAATTAGTCTCTCAGTTTAAGAGCTAACTTGATGAAACTTGCCACACATGTTTCTTATTGCTGCATGCTGTAAATAAGTCAAAACGAGCCGCATCGCAGCGATATAACGTATAGCTGCCATACAAACTATCGGCCTATTTTTGTAATTTTTCAAGATATTGCAACCAAATTTACTGCATCGAACTTGTTCTATATATATAATATGCATATAAAATTTTATTAGAATCGGACCACTATAACATATACATAGCTGCCATAGAAACATTCGGTCGAAAAGCAGGTTTTTGTATGAAGAACAGTTTTGATTTTGAAAAAAAACTTAACTTATCAATGTAACAATGAAAGTGAGACATAATATTGAATATACAGAATACCATTAAATTCCGCGCCATTATATTTAGTATAGGAACGATCGGAGAAGATAAGAACTTGCAGAAGGTATAAAACTTTCGGCATGCCGAAGGTCGCCTTTCTTTTCTCGTTGTTCAATAGTTTTTCAAAAAGATCTGCGATATGATGATGATCAAAATAATTGTTGATAAAATAGCAGTGTTTAAGAGGGGAATTTGGAAAGGGTTAAAAGAAATGCCTTATCATGCTATATTTACAATGCTTTAAAATACAAAACAAGTTTAACAAGCAAAAACCCCAAATTTGTATGTAAAAATATTCAAATTTCGATTAAATTTAGACAGCATTTTGTTATTTGTATAATGTTTTAATATAGTTTGTTTTATGCGATATCTAAGCTACCAACTATAGAAAAAAGGCTTTATTTATTTATTTATTTAATAGGCCAATTATTAAGTTGAAACTTATTAAAAAGTATTGAAGAAGAGAAGCAGTTACTGCTGTGGCCTTCAGTTAAAAAGGCTTTAATGCTATATGCTTTATGGCTATAATTCGTCTAGTTCCAATTCATATAAAGTTGAGCAAGAACATATATAATATATAGTTTCTTAATGCAGTTGGCGACTTCTTCTATACTATTTCAAGAATTTAAAGTTAGCACAACTATACAATTATATATAGTACATACATAGCCCTGTCTGTGCGTCTGTTTGATTGACTATATCTCAGTAACTAGAAGAGCTAGAAGAGCAATAACTAGAAGAGAGTTACCAAACTTAGTGACAATATTCTTAACTATCAAATTAATAAAATTAACAAGTTTATTCCAAGGCAACATGCAGGGTTAGATATATAAATATATAAACTATAAGACTAACAAGTTTTAAATAACAAACAGTTTACTCTATTTGATTTATAGACTTCAAATCTTCAAGGAGTTCTTTCTTTATGCAAAACATTTCATGAAATATGCAAAAATATTTAAATTAAACTGTAGTTTCTTCAGCTGTCTATACCGCTCTAAGCCAACACCTCAGAAATCCAATTAGAATTGTTTTCCAATGCAATCTTTCAGTTGAGCAAAGTAATTAAAGTGCGATCGCGTGTGCCAGAAAGAGAGAGAAGAAGAAGAGTTGAATTGGGTTGCTAACGGTGCATGCTCAGTGTATGCATACAATTAGGTTAGGTAGAGCACGGTACGGCACGTCTTGGCAGCTTGTCGATAAACCTGTGCGATTATTAATAATAATCGATTGTTAATTTAGCAACTTGAACTAATTGGGGAATTACAATTGCAGCGCTGCTTGATTGGATGACGACGTTGCCGGACTGTGGATGCAACAATGCTCATTGTGGACATGCTGACGCTGGCATTGGCGAGCGACAGAGAGCGCGATAGAGCGTGCGATAGAGACAGAGACAGCATTAGAGATAAGGCTGAGATAATGACGGCCACACTGGGCAAGCAACATGAGCAGGCTAATTGCAACGACAGCAGCAACAGCGGCAGCTTGCCACACAGTGTGGCAGCAATGGCAGCGGACAACTTGGCCAACTGTGCACTAGGCTCCAGCGCCAGCCACTTGGCATGCGAGACACGCAGCAGCAGCAGCAGCAGCAGCAACTCACGTGCAGCTCACGCACGGCGTGTTGTCGTGCAATACGAGGCGCATTGTGCGTGGCAGCCGCAGGGGGCGGGGCAGGCAAATGACATGCTAGCACAGGCAAATGCGCAGGCGCGTGCTGAATACAGCGACAATACAAGCAGCAACAACAACAGCAGCAGCAACAGCAACAACAATTGCTGGCGAGCGGAAGTGCCCACAAAATGTGAGCGCGCGCAAGTCGAGCGTGAGAGCGAGAGCGTCAACGCAAGCGCAGTTGCTGCTGCTGCTGCTGGCCATGGCCAACAACTACCCCACAACAGCAGCAACAACAGCAACAACAACAACAACAACAAGGGCAGCCTGAGCTGCGACAGCGCCTGCTCAGACCGTGAGCTTTGCCAAGCCAAACTCAGAGCAGCAGCAGCAGCAGCAGCAGCAGCAGACACAGCAGTCGTCGCACGCAGCGCAGCTGAGCAGCAGCAGCAGCAGCAGACACAGCAGCAGCAGCAGCAGCAGCACGCAGCAAGCACAAGTTCTGCTACAAAAATAACTGTAAAACAATTGTTGAAAAATTCTAAAGAAAATTTAAAATATACTGTGCAAATTAAACAAGGCAAGGAACAACAACAACAGCAGCAACAACACGCAGACCCTTGCCAGCAACAACAACAGCAACAACAACAACAAAATTTGTATACTCTCAACAACGACAACGTCAACAGCGACGCCAACTGCGCAGTCAACGCAGCTGCTGGCGACGCTGTCGCGCGACGTACAGAAAAATTTGTGCAAATCGCAAGTGAAAATGAAAATGTTGATGATTTTTTTTCGTTAAACTGTGAAAATGTGCAAAGTGTTAAATTAACAAGAGCAACAACAATAATTGCTGCTGCACAAGCAGCAACATTTGCTGGCAGCCAGCACAAGCCAAGGCAGGCAAACGAGCAGCAGCAGCAGCTGGAGAAGGAACAGGAGCAGAAGCAGGAGCAGGAGAAGGAGCAGCAGCAGACGCCATTGTCATTGCCATATACCAAGTTAGCAGCAGCAACAACAACAACAACAACAACAAATTTAGCTAGCTGTATTGTTGATAATGTTGTTGATGGTGTTGCTGGTACTGCCTACGTGCCAGCAGCAATTGTTGTCGTTGCTGACGGTTACGTGGATAACGTGAAAAGCGAACAAGAAGAAGCAGCAGCAGCAGCACAAGTTGCAGACAGCACAGCAGCAGCAGCAGCACAGGACCAACAACAACAACAACAAGTAGCTGCTGCAAGTAACAAGTGCAATACAACAGCAGCAGCAACAGCAGCAATAGCAGCAACAACAGCTGCAACAAGCTGCAACGATTGCGATCTTATCGATTTTGAGTGCGATTTACTCGATGATTTTGAGGCCAGTCAGCGACTCAAGCGTTTACAGCACAATTTTCAGGGACGCGTTAACAGCAGCAGCAACAACAGCAGCAGCAGCAACAGCAACAAAAACAATAGCAGCAACAGCAACGACAACAACAGCTGTAGTGGAGTTGATTGTGTAAAGGCATCCTTGAGACAACTAGAAGAAGAGACACAGCAAAAGGAAAAGGAGGAGGAGAAGCAGAGGGAGCAGGCACAACTAAATGCCTGCACAACAAAGAAACTACCCCCACAGGCGATAACAGCAACAGCAACAGCAGTGGGAGAGACAGCAACAGCAACAGCAGTGGGAGAGACAGCAACAGCGACAGCGACAGCAGCAATCAGTTGCACTGCAGAGGACAATAAAATATTTCTTGCAAGTGTAAATCAATTCAATTTACAATCAAATTGTGCACTACATTTGCAATTGGCAAATGGCAACAGCGACAGCAACAACAACAACAGCAGCAGCAACAACACTGGCAACATTAGCAGACAGCAGCAACAACAAACAGAGCAACAACAGCAACAACAACAGCAACAACAACAGCAGCAGGAGCAGGAGCAACAGCAATTGCTGAATTTGCTGCTGCCAGAGTTGTCGCTGCGCAGTGAGAGCAAGAGAGCAGAGAGCAAGAGAGAGACAGAGAGAGAGGGAGAGACAGAGACAGAGAGAGAGAAAGAGGGAGAGAAAGAGAAGCAGAAGGAGAAGGAGAGAGTTGCCAGAGAGAGTGCAGAGCAGGAGTTGCTGATTGAAATCGAAACTGAAAGCGATTGTCAGCAGGCAAAGCACGAACAGAGGCACGCACAGCAACACGACAAGAAGCACGAAGGCAAGCACGACAAGGAGCACGAAGGCAAGCACGACAAGGAGCACGAAGGAACACGTGAAGAAAAGCACGCAAAGGAGAACGAAAGGCAGCTAGAAAAGAAGCACGAAAGAAAGCAGGAAAGGAAGAACGAAGAAAGCCTCGAAGGAAAGCAAGAAGAGAAGCACCCAGAGAAACACGAAGAAAAGCACGTAAAGGAGCACGAGTTGAAGCACGAAAAAGAGCACCAAAGGCAGCACATAAAGGAGCACCAAGGGGAGCACCAAGGAAAGCACGAAGAGAAGCACGAAAGGCAGCAGGAAAGGCAGCACGAAGAGCAGCACGAAAAGGAGCACGAAGGAAAGCACGAAGAGCAGCACGAAAGAAAGCACGAAGAGCAGCACGAAAGAAAGCACGAAGAGCAGCACGACAAGGCATACGAAGGAAAGCACAAACTTGGGAACGCAGCAAGTCAGGAGCTTGCACAGTCAAACAAGCACGAGCACGAGCAGGAGCACAAGCACGACAGAGAGCACGAAGATCAGTACAGACAGCAGCACGAAAGGGAGCACGAACTGAGGCACGAAGAGAGGCACGAACAGCAGCAGCAATACGTGTATCAGGGACAGCATAAAGCAGAGCTCCAACAGCAGCACGAAAAGGAGCAGCTACAGCGGCAGCAGGTGACAACAACGAGCAGCAACAACAACAGCAACAACAGCAACAACAGCAGCAGCAGCTACAACAACAACAACAACAGCAACAACATCAGCAACAACAGCAGCAGCAGCTACAACAACAGCAGCAGCAGCCGCACACGCAGCGCCTTTGTGGACGTGCAGACAGAAGGACACAGTGCGATAAATTTGTCCACGTCAACGAGAACACAGCAAGGCAGAGGCAGCGGCAGCGGCAGCGGCAGAGGCAGCGACGTTCAAGTCGAAGATTTTGCGGCGCCACTCAGCGAGTTCGATGTGCGACGTTTTGGCGAGTATCTGAGGGCAGCCAGGCAGCTGCAGTTGCTCGACATCAATCACAATCCCAGTCACAGTCACAATCACAGTCACAGTGACTGTGCAGCGATCTGTCGCAGTGACAGCGTTGGTGTGAGAAAGAGAAGCAGCTATCAGTGCTACGACGAGCTGCTCGCTGAGTTTGTTAGCGAGCAACAGGACAACGATAACGAGAGTGAGAGTGCGAGCGATAACGATAGCGATAACGATAACGAGTCTAGCGATTGTCAGTGCGATGAGTGCTTAGCCAGCGAGTGGCCAGAGTACAGCAACAGCAACTACAATAGCGGGCGACTCGTTGCATATGCAGCGAGTGCAGGAGTAACGAGTGCAGGAGTAACGAGTGCAGGACTAACGAGTGCAGGACTAACGAGTACAGGAGTAACGAGTAAAGGAGTAACGAGTGCAGGAGTAACGAGTAAAGGAGTAACGAGTGCAGCAGTAACGAGTAAAGGAGTAACGAGTGCAGCAGTAACGAGTAAAGGAGTAACGAGTGCAGCAGTAACGAGTGCAGGACTAACGAGTGCAGGAGTAACGAGTGCCAGTCTAGAAGGTCCTGGTGCACGACTAACGAGTACCAGTTCAGCGAGTGCGCGACTAACGAGTTCCAGTCTAATCAGTGCCAATCTAGCGAGTCGTGCAGCAACGTCTGCCAGTCTAGCGAGTGCAACAACAACGAGTGAGCAAGAGATCACAATGCGCGAGGTAAACGGCCAGCTGAGGGGCCTGCTGAAGAAGCCCAATCGTCCGCCGCCAGCACGCAAGAATCGCGTCGTCTTCGACGAGACACGCAACGAGTTCTTCGAGGCGGACTACATCATATTGATACGCGAGGATTGCGCCTACGATGAGGAGGACGAGGAGCCGTGCACCTGCGGCGAGCACGAGCTGGTGCGTCTCTGCTGCGAGGAGGGTTGCCAGTGCAACTATGCGGTCAATGCCGCCGACGCAGCGGCCGATGGACGAACGCCACAGGTGAGTGAGCTGAGTGTACACACATACAGACATACATACACACATACATACAGACATACATACATACAGACATACATACATATGTACATGTATGTATGTGTAAGGGAGGCACCTTCCTGTTGCACGTTAAGCGGATTACGGCAAGTTGCACGAGTTGAACTACTTAGGCAGCTTATGCGCTAGTCTGTGGCAAGTGTAGGGGCTGTGTGTGCGTCATTATGGTTGCCACATGCCACACGCTGAAGTAGCCTAGAGCCACATTGACTTCATGCAACTCTGACAGCTACAGCTAATTATCGCTCTACGCAGCGCGAGGCTTTCTCTTAATTATTTCTTTTTGCTTTCGCCTTTTCTCGCCACTTTTACCTCCCTACCTCTCTCCCTCCCCCTCTCTCCCATGCTCACATTTTATGCACTTATCCGACTTTTTGGCTCTTTAGCCTTTAGGCCCTCTTCACTCTAGGCTCTTACTGAGTCGGGGTAGACAGGGCACGGGACTAAGGGTGCCAGTTGGGGCCCTGCAGTTCGACTTTTAGCTCTTTAGCCAGCCCCATTTACTGTTGTCAGCTTTATTACGAATTCATTTGCTCCTTTTATGTGGATTCGATGTGCTCTACCTTTGTTTTAGTTGGTATAGGGTATATAATACAAACATATGTGTGAATAAGGTACCTATGCTCATTTGCTTAGGACCTTCATTCGTTTGCCTGACTATAAATCATCTTTGACTCTCTGTGGTTACTTTATTCAGCTTGAATTTCTGTCTTAGAAATATCTAGAGTTTCGTGTGCTCCCTCATTGTTTCTACTTAGCATAGGTCTATATGTGTGCGAGGTACCTAACCTATGCGCATTTGGCTAGGACCTTCTTTCATATTTCTGAGTATAAATCATCTTAGACTCTCTGTGGTTACTTTATTCAGCTTGGATTTCTGTTTGTTATCATCAACTTCTATTAGAAATATCTAGAGTGTGCTCTCTCGTTGTTTTTACTTATATATGTGTGCGAATAAGGTGCCTAACCCCATTTGGTTAGGACCTTCTTTCATTTGCCTGACTCTAAATAGTCTTAGACTTCTCGTTGTATCATTATTGGATTGCATTTCTGTTTGTTATCATCAACATCTTCAAGAAATATCTAGAGTTTCTCTGCTAGTCACTGTGTATAACAGTTATGCGTATAACAGTTTGTCTTTCAAGCTATTTTCACTAAGATTTCTTTGTCATTCATTTAGCTTTAAGTTTAATTGAGTTCATTGTGCATAGCGTACAAGTATTTTGTGTATAACAGTTGTGCGTATAACAGTTGTGCGTATAACAGTTGTGCGTATAACAGTTTAATATACTGCATTTATATGTAAATATATATGTTTACAATTGCAAATATCATGAATTTCTCAATCGTCGTCTCTCCGTATAACAGTTGCGCGTATAACAGTTAAATATATAGCACATATACTTATATATATTTACATTTATATACCTATGTGTGTGTGTGTGTCTGCTCCAGTTGCCTTCGCATTTGCCTTTGTCTCGCAAGTCGCCTCGCGCCTTTCTTCTTATCCTGCCTTTGTGCCTCAGCAGCATGCAGCACAAGTGGCAAGTGAAGTTGCAAGCAAGCTCAAGTTTGTAACTAGCTGCCACACAATCCCTTACTGCTCTCCACCTTCAGCACTACCTCCCCACCCTCTTGAGCTTCATTTAGTGTGGCGTATAAATCACTTAAAAAACTTTTGCACAGCAACTCGAAACTGCAGCAAACATTGTTGTGCCACTGAGCCAGTGAGTGTGTGTGCCCTGGTGTGTGTGTGTGTGTGTGTGCCTTTGTGTGTGTGTGTGCCCTTGTATGTTTGTGTGTATGTGTGTGTGTGTGTGTGTGTGTTAGCTAGTGTATTCGATATTGTTTTATGAAATTGTGCGCTTTATCGTGATGGGCGCGTTTCATGTGTTAAAGGACATTGCTAAAGTTGCTGTCGCAGCTGCTGCCCCTAGCGCCCTGCCACGCCCACGCCCTTGCTTCCCCCCTCTACCTTCATTCCCTTCCCTTCTCTCTCCTCTCTCCTCACTGTGTGGCAGCATGGCCCTCTCATCGATGCTAAGCGGCCCCTTGAGCTGCGTTTAAATTTCAATTTTCTGCCACACAAGCGGCACTTGAGTGCGCCGCTTTTTTACTTGCCACACAGCCTCAGTGGCAGGCTTATCTGCCCCCAAACTGTGGCAGGGCCACGGCAGGCCGCAGTCTCTATCTCTCCCTATGCCCGTGCCTGTCCCTACGCTGTCTGAGTGCAACGGCCAAGTGGACGAGCGCGGCACAGTGGAGCGTATATAAGTATTTGCAGCAGCTGCATACCCTGTAAACAATGAGTGGACAAGTTGCATAGGCAACTAGAGAGAGTATATGCAGAGAGATAACACTTGAATACATCTTGTACCCTGTAAAAGTGTGCAATGAAGTGTATGCTAGACTAACTTAGGCTATACTGTTTAACAATTTAACAATGCTCTGCACTAAAGTCGCACATTTTGAACCACTGTGCGCAGTGTACACTTCACTTGACGCTGCTCAAGCAGTTTAAGCTTGTCTGTGTGTGTGTGTGTGTGTTTGTCTGTGTGTGTGTAGGGTGTCATTGTGTCCCACTGAAGAGTTTAATATGCATTTAGTGTACGTAACAAGAAGCCGCGTTGCATAACCTCATGCACACTCCCACACACACACATACACACACACACACGCACACCTTCCACATTTTCAATTCCAAAACTAGACGCGAAAAAAGTACAGAATTTTTTGTTATACTTTTTATACTCTTGCATTGGGTACATACGCTGAGAGAGAGACATTTCCTCTCACACTAACTGTATGTATGTATATGTTACATATTTAGTTTAGCTGTTAAAACATTCATATTCATGCAAACATTCACTCATATTCATTCTAAACTGTACTCAACAAATACTCAAATTGTACCAATTTTAACAGTGTGTAATACTTGCGCTCTTTTCAATGCATTCATGCAGTACTCTACACTATATAATACATATTATATATCCATCTGTCTGTATGTCTAGACAGTCTTTGGGTTGTAAAACTCTCGATATTGTTTCTTTTTTCACATATCAAGGTTTATTTATGGTATATAGTAAAATATGCAGTTCATAAAGTGTTGTTAGAATTGATGAAAATTTGAACATAAACAGCATAAATATATGTATAGAGAAACTTCTACTCTCTTTCGTATAAGCTGTCAAAGTCTGGCTAATACTATAACTACAATAGGAATATAGTAGAAACTAGCGGCTGATACTGATGTATTTCTATGAAAACCGTATTATTTTTATTTGTATTTATTTATTTTTTATTTAATTGTTACAAGACTATCAATATTATAGAAATGAATAAATAAATAAAATAATAAATAAATTAGGACTATCAATATTATAGAAACGGATCATTTTTAGCCAACTTGAGGTCAAAATTCGTTTAGGTTGAGCATTTAAATTTATCTAACCAACATATATTCTGACATAAAAACAATGAAAGAACTTGTCAAAAGACCTCGAGAACTCTAAATATGTGCAAATTATAAAAATAGGTCGTTTAGCATTTAACCTAAATGATTGAAGTTGTATAATATTGTAGATACATATAAAAGATAAATCGTTCAAAAATAGAAAGTATCTATTGCCTTTTTCCTAGAGTTTTTAAAGCCAGACTCTTATATACATATAAAGACTACAAAGAAAGAAGGAAGAATAAAGTTAATGGGTACAACTGGAACTACAGATATAATAAAGAGTTCCTATTGCCTTTTTCCTAGAGTTTTTAAAGCCAAACTCTTATATACGATACATATGACAAATACAAAGAAAGAAGAAAGAATAAGAATAATGAGTAAAAATGCAAGAGTATTAAGCCTTCGGCATGCCAATGGTAAATAAAGAGTTCCTATTGCCTTTTTTCCTATATCTTATATCATAACACATGTTATAATAATTACAAAGAGAGAAGGAAGCATAAAGAAAATGGCTACAAATGCAAGAGTATAAAGCCTTCGGCATGCCGAGGTATCCTTCCTTGCCATGGCAAAGTTTTTTGCAACAAAAGCTGGAGCTCATTTTCCGTTTTACCATTTTCCCATTTCGAGTAGTATTTTCATATGTCGTGTATGATATACTACCAGACATACATACATATATACACACATACATACATACATTGCATTATATGTATTGTATATGGAGAAATAACATAATAAACACACATGTTGTATGTGTCAGGGAGCCGGGAGCTTTATGTGGCACTTGGCAAACTTAAGTTAACTACAACTTAACTCGACTTGAATGAACTTACCAACTTACTGCCTGAAGGCAAAGAAGGGGAAGTGGGGGGAGAGGTAAAGTGGGGGAAGGAACCACACAAAATAAAACCTGCAAACTTGCGACCTTTTGGCCTCGAAGATGACTTTGTTTCGTGGTTATGTTTCGCGTTTCCTTTTTGGCAAACGCAATGCAAGTGTATATACTATATGTGTGTGTGTGCGTGTGTGTATGTGTGTGTGTATGTGTGCGTGTGTGTGTATTTGCGTGTGTGTGTGCCACAATTGTCAAACCTTGTGCCACATCCTTGCTGCAAGTTTGCTTTTTATTGTGCTGCTTGTTATGACAATGTCATTTGATATACAAAAGAAAAGCAAAAACTGTTATACAAACTGTTATACACACTGTTCTACAAACTGTTCTTAAACTGTTCTTTAAACTGTTATATAAACTTTTACACAAACTGTTATACACACTCTTATACAAACTGTTATACAAACTGTTATACAAACTGTTATACAAACTGTTATACAAACTGTTATACAAACTGTTCTACAGTCTGATTTTACATTTCTGCCACGGTGCTCTGTGCCTACATACATACATATGTTAATATGTACATATATACTATGTGTGGTCATGCTGCGTAGTCTACACTGTTATACAATCTCACATTAACAGTCAAGCAGTTTTATGGTTCTACAAAACAGTTATGTGACTGTTATGCATATGACAGCTTGCGCTGTAGCTGCCAGTTTAATTGTTATACAAACATGTTATACGCACACACAGGCATGTTGTTACTGTCATATGTAACAATCATGTGCTGTCATGCAGCTGTTTATTTGCTCATCAATTTGTCCAAATGATTTGAGGCTGCACGACTGTTATATAACTGTCATACACACACTAACGAGCCCTGCATACAGCGAGACAAGTCTGAGCTAACAAGGATTTATGATGAGTGGAGCAGAGCACACACACACACACACACACACACACACACACACACAGTTCAGCAGCCAGACAGTAGACAGGAATACACAGACACACACAGAGAGAGGGGGAGAGAGAGAGGGAGGAGGCAGAGAGGAGGCAGAGGGAGAGAGATAAAGAGAGCTATGCTCCCAATTTGTCTGGCTATAAAACGCAATTAACTTAATTTGCGGTCGTGTCGTCTGAGCCTGTGCAAAGCCTTGGCCTCTGCTGTCTATATCTCTCCCTCTCTCTCTCTCTCTCTCCCTCTCTCTCTCTCCCTCTCCCTCTCTCTGTGTCTACTGCTGCCTGCTTTGCTGACCTACCAACTAAGCAAATTTCTTAACTAAGTTTAGTTTCCATACCTGTTTGACTCTCTGCATGTATCTATCTCTCCTGCTCTCTTCATCTCTCTCCATCTCCCTCTCTTGCAGGCTTGTTAAATTCCCAATTAAGCAAGTTGTTAACTTACTTAAGTTATAATGCTTTTTTGCCTCTCATTCTCTCTCTGACACCTCTTGCTCCCATGCCCCCTCTCGACCTATTTCTCTCTCATTCTTTGCCCTTCCCTTGCCTGCTCTTCCTTGCCTTCCAACTCGCTCTCTCCCTTTCACTCTCTATATCACTCTACATCTATCTCATCTACTCACTTATTTAATATATCTCTCTCTCTCTCTCTCTCTCCCTCTTTATCTCTCTGTCGCGCACACAGAGTCCCAAGTATCAGCCTCCCATTGACTTTGTGGACGATGCCGCTCTCAGCCCGCCCGACGGCTACAAGGACAACAGCCTGAAGAACACGCTGGGCGGGGCGCTGAGCGGTCACATCTTTGGGGCGCAGCATCTGCAACAGTTGCAGGTGATACA
Source organism: Zaprionus camerounensis (assembly GCA_018904165.1). Classification (NCBI taxonomy): domain Eukaryota; kingdom Metazoa; phylum Arthropoda; class Insecta; order Diptera; family Drosophilidae; genus Zaprionus; species Zaprionus camerounensis. The sequence goes on along the minus strand of JAEIFS010000531.1, from coordinate 8,056,414 downwards.
GCGGCTGCAGCAACAGCGGGCTGCGATGCTGGCGGCGCGTAATAGCAGCAACAGCAGCAATGCCAATGGTCAGATACCGCCGCCGCCGCCGCCCGCTGGCAGTGCACAGCAGCAGCAGCAACACCAGCAACAGCAGCAGCAGCAACAACAACAGCAACAGCAACAACAGCAGCAACAACAACAGCAACAGCAGCAACAGCAGCAACAACAACAACAACCGCAATCAGAGGAGGAGCTGCAGGGCGTCTGCACGGAGTGTGCCGAGTGCGCTGAATGCGCCGCCAAACAGCTGCAGGATGCAGGTGAGTGACGCAACGGGTTGCCAAGGTTGTACAGGGGGAGGGGGGGCGGTGCAGAGGCAGTGAGCGGGGCAGACTACTAAGCCGTGGGGCACCTTTACAAATTTGTTTTTTGCCTGCGCCTCTTTGTGTAATCTAATTGTGAATTATTTATGCAAACACAGGCACAGGCACAGTCAGACTGTGTCTGTGTGTGTATGTCTATGTCTGTGTGTGTGCCTGCCATAAATCGGACGCCATTTTGTTGTTATGCTTAATTAAATCTGTGAAAATATGGCTGCGAAAATGCTTTGCGCGCGGGGTCAACGGAAACTGCGGAAACTCTTTCTGCTGGGCAACGAATTTCAATGGATTTAAATGGCAATTAAAACTGTTATACAATTGTTATACTACCTTTTGAATGTAGCCAGTGGACAGACATAAAAGGCACACAGAAAACAGTTACTCTGGCAACGCATTCCAAGGGATTTATTTGCCTTTTGTTAACTGTTATACAGATTGCAAAGAGGTTCAAGTAAGAAATAAATTAAAAGAGGAGAAAGCAATTCAAATAGAAGTTGAGTAAAGTGTTATATTATGCTCCATTGGCTTTACTTGGCTGGTAATAAAACTGTTATACAGTTGTTATACTGAGCAAGGATTATGTAGTAATGCATGAAAAAGTCAATTAAAGCTGTTATACATAGCTTTGAAAGAAGGTGAGGCCTTAAATTGTTAGATAGCTGTTTTACTGAGAATAGGTCAGGTTTGTCAGGCTGTTAATGTCTCTATATATGCATTATAACGTGCATTAATTCTGTTATAATTAAAAAAGAAGGTTCGTTTTTAAGCTGTTATACAGTTGTTATCTGTTAAAAGGTTAGGCAAGTGGTTACTGTGGCGAAGAATGAATGAATTATAAATTGAATTGATAGTAAGTAAAGGGTTTGCAATTGAGAAGGAAGTCTTTTAGTCCATTAACTGTTATACAGTTGTTATACTGTGTATAGGAGGTTAGGAAAGTTGTTACTGTGGCTGTGAATGCATGAATTATAATTTAAATTAAAAGTAACTTAACATAAAAAGGAGGTTAGTCTTTCAACTTGTAGACAGTTATATTCAAAGATTAGGCAGGTGGTTAATGTGGCTGTGAATGAATGAAATATAACTTGCATTGGTAGTAAGTTAAGGTATTAAAACTTAGAAAGAATATTAGTCCTTAAACAGTTATACAGTTGTTATACTGTGAATAGGTTAGACAAGTTGTTAATGTGGCTATAAATGAATCAATAAAAACTTGAATTGGAAGTAAGTTTTCTCAGAAAGGAGGTTAGTCTTTCAACTTTTATACAGTTATATTCAAAGATTAGACAAGTTGTTACTGTGGCTATAAATGAATAAATTATGACTTGAATTGATAGTATGTAAAGCAGTTATAACTTAAAAAGAATGTTAGTCTTTCAACTGTTTTTCAGTACAACTGTGAATAGGTTATGCAAGCTGTTACTGTGAATGAATAAATCATAACTTGAATTGGAAGTAACTTAGATAGGGGGTTAGTCTTGAAACTGTTAAACAGTTATATCAAAAGGTTAGGTAAGTGCTTACTGTGGCTATGAATGAATGTATTATAACTTGAAATGGTTTACTATCAAAGCTGTTATAACTTAAAAAGGATGTCTTTAAATTGTTATAAAGTTATATAAATAGGTTAGGCAAGTGGTTACTGTGACTGCGAATGAATAAATAATAACTTGAAATGGTAATTAGTAAATCTATTACTTTAAACATGTTAGTCTTTCAACTGTTATACAGTTGTTATACTGTGAATAGGTCATGCAAGCTGTTACTGTGAATCAATGAATTATGACTTGAATTTGAAGTTTTTAAGAAAGTAGTTTAGTCCTCCAACTTCATTAGATTTGATTTACTATACAATTTAAATCGAAATGCAACCTTGATTAGACAAAGTGTCTCAAATCGCATCGAAATTGCATAATGACTGCAAGGAACGACCACTGTGCAAGTTCAGTCTGTTCAGGTATTCAAAATTCTGTTATAATAGACCAATTAGCATTAATAAATAATCCCAAAATGCTTGTTTGCAATATCGATTATCAAAACAAGAAACTTTTCCAAGAACAAGAACAAATAGTTCTTCGATTTACAGTTACTTTATGCCGCCCGCATTTGCGCAAAAGTTCAGTTACATTTACAGTTATGGTTGTGAAAATGTCGCGAGTATTGATTGATTTATGGCAACTCTGGCAAATGGGTAAACAAGCGCGACGTTTACTTTTGTTTATCGCTTTGTTTGCGGAACCTCCTCCTATCCATAGAAGGACGCACAACTTTTACACTGTTTTTGGAACAGACGTGGCAGTAGGGGCAGGCGTAGGTGGCAGGGGGGCGGGGGTGGGGTTAGTGGCACATTACTTTTGCATTAATATTGGTCACGGTTTATTGATTATCAAGCAATGGAACGTAGGCAGCAGGGTTGCCTTTGAAGCAACACAACTTGGCTGTCTGCATTAATTGTTGCGCCTAACGAAGCGGAATGTGACCAACCCTCACTACAACTCTGCGCTGCCACTCCCCGCAACGCCCTGGCCTGGTCTTTCCTGCCCTGCCCTGCTCTGCCCTGCCCTGCCCTGCTCTGCTTTGCCCTGCCCAGCTCTGGCTCTGACTCAAGTTTTGTAGCGATCCTTCAAGCGCGCTTCCGCTTGAGTCAGCACTAAGCAGTCGTGAGCTTGTCGTGCCTCATTGCGTGTCACGTGTACGTGTAGCACAGTTTATGCTAGTTTATGCTGCTTGCCTGCTGCGTGTCACGCTGCCCTCACTAGCGAGCGCAGTGTGCGCAACAGGCGTATACAATAGATCATCGCACTGTTACCCCCCTCTCACCTACTCTCTACTTACTCCCACTCACTCCGTCTCTCTCTCTCTTTTAGAATGCAACTCCTCGCAGTGTGGGGAGGAACTGACGCCCATCGGCGTGCCAGCTGTGGCACTGTTGCCGCTGCACACCAGCTCACCGGAGCGTCGCATCACGCAGAAGGAGATCATTGCCGGCGAGGAGAGGCCCAAATATGTGCTGCAATCGCAGTACAAGCCGCAGGCGGCAACTGCAGCAGGTAAGGTTCATATGCCACGCCCCCCCCCCTCTACCCCTCTCCACCTACACCACATTGTCAAACACACGCACACATATGACACACACACACATCTGTGCACATCTCGCTCGCTCTCGCTCTCGTTATCTCTCTCGCTCGCTCGCTCGCTCGCTCACGCCCGATTCGGTCAAAGAACATTCATCATCAGACTCAGCGCCACCCTGCCCGCGACCGTGACCCCTCCCCCCTCAACTGCAAATTGCGCATCACCTGAAGACAACTCTGTCGAGTTCGACTCACATCTGGCAGCCCTCTCTCTCTCTCTCTTTCTCCCCCTCTCGCTCTATCACATCTACTTCGAAGGTTTATCGTAAATACCTTTTAAAGCCAAATTCTAAATATGCATTGACATTATGGTATAATCTGAACACACCTTAACCGATTTGTGCAGCTGTTATACAACTGTTATACGACTGTTATACAAATAAACGACAAGCATACGACTGTTATACCACTGTTATTGTTTGTATTTACTTTGCAAGTGCTCTTTAAGATTTGTACAACTGTTATACAACTGTTATACAACTGTTATACAACTGTTATACATCTGTTAAACAACTGTTATACGACTGTTATACAACTAAACTACTTATATACGACTGTATTACTACTGTTATTGATTGCACATACTTCATATGTATATACTCTGTCAGTTTTGTACAACTGTTATACAACTGTTATAAAACTAAACGACTGGTATACCACTGTTGACCACTGCTATTGATTTTATAGACTTCAAAAGTACTCTACCATTATTGTACAATTGTTATACAACTGTTATACAACTGTCATACAGCTGTAATACAACTGTTATACAACTGTTGTTGATCAGTTAGTACTCTACCAGCTTTCTACAACTGTCATACAACTGTTATACAACTGTTATACAACTGTTATATAACTGTTATACAGTTTAACACGCTTTATAGTTGCCAACCAACCTATTTGGCTACGCTTAGCAAGAGCTCTTCTACAGCTGTTATACAAACTATTATACAGCTGTTATACGCACTGATTTACAACTGCTCGACAAACAATTGTATAGCCTCGCACACAATCGCCGCCAAAGTTCACATCGCTTTCATACGCTCTTGCGCTCATCCTCCCGATCGCTCGCTCTCGCTCTCTTTTGCTCTCTCTCTCTCTTTGTCTCTGCCAAAATATGTACAATGCTCTCTCTTTGTCCATGACCCCATGACCAACTCCGTATAACACTTAACACTGCACGCAATCGTCGTGTGCGTTGCGTATAACAGTGAAAGTCAGAAAGGATTCGAGCAGTAGTAGCAAGTCCAGTTCCGGTTCTAGCACCCTCTCGGGCTGTGCCCCCGCCCTCGTACCCGTACCGGTTCACGGTGCACTACCCAGTGGGGGCTATGGCGCCACAGCAGCGAGCAGTAGCACAGCCAAGCAAAAAAAGAGATTTGTTGTTGAAACTATTACCACTATGACCACAGTGACCGAGCGACGCATCATACGTGAGGCCCACGAGGATGCCGCAGCAGCAGGAGGTGCTGTTGTTGTGCCCGGCTCGGAGATGCTACCGCCAGCGTTGCCAGCTAAGGCTAGTGCAACGGCCGCAGCAGCCGCAGCTGTGGCAGCCGCTGCTGCTGCCGCAGCCGCCGCTAATGCAGAGGCGGACTACGATGAGCAGAAGCCGCCACCCATACCCCCAAAGGAGACGTCAGCGACACAGATTAGTGGCATCCTCAAAGGCGGCAAGCTATGGAAGCAGGACTCCATTTCGCAGGTAAGCTATGCCCTCCCTCCTCTCTCCTCAAGAAGCTTTATAAAGTTGCCTCCCTCCTCGTTCTCCTGCAGCAATCGGATGATCAGAACAACACAACCTCAGAAGATGAGAGCGGCGCCACAAAACGTTCGGTCCGCTTTGTTACCGAGGATCAAGCCAATGCCGGCGGAGATGGTGACAACCAATCGCTGGCCGGCGAGATGGACGACAGCGAGAACCAGATTAACGAACTGATCCCAATCAAGAAACATTCGACTCTATTCAACAATGCATTGCGTCCCAATTCGGCAGTGCGTCAGCTGTTCCCCAGCGTTTCGGCACAACAGGCGCCGGTGCTGACCTCGGAGGCGTTGCGCGCCTTCGATGAGTCCAAGCGGGCCGGATGCCTTGTCACCCATCTACCCGGCAGCTGCGGCGACTCGGATACCCTGAGGCGCAGCATGGAGCGCAACATCCTAAGGCGTTCACTGATCAAGTAAGTTACGGGATCACTATGAGGGTACCTGCATAATTAGAAAGGGAAGTCAGTAGGAAATGTTAAGGTAGCTGTGCATTGGGTCTAGAGGAGTCTAGGAAAGGGTGTTGAACAGTCTGGGTATTGTTAAGGCAGCTGTCCGTTGTGCCTTAAGCAAAGTGTACGGTACTAGAAGAGGGTGTTGAAGATCCTGCAGGGCTCAAAAGGGCATATACAAGAGTTCATAGAGGAGTCCTCAATTGATACTAATGGGTGATCTAAAATATTTACTTTGGAAAACCTTTGGAACTACTATAACAATACCTTCTTGGGTACCGCTAAATTCGGTTACCCTCAACGGGTGTACTTTCAAATTTGGTTATCCCCAAGGGACTTGCTTACCTAAAGAGATAGTTCTCAATGGACTTACTCACAAATGAGCTTACCCTCAATGGGCTTATTCCAAATGAGGTTATCCTCAATTGGTTTTCTCTTTTAAATGGGGTTAGCATCATAGGGTTTATTACTAAATGGGGCTAGCCTCAACGGATGTACTTCCATGATCTTTCATGAGCTTACCCCTTAATTTGGCTATCCCCAATGGACTTACTTCCTTAATGAGATAATTCTCAATGAACTTACTTCCAAATGTGCTTACCCCCAAAGGGCTTACTATAAAATGAGGTTACCCTCTATGGGTTTCCCTTTGAATGGGGTTAACATCAAAGGGTTTACCTCTTAATTGGGTTATCCTCAAGGGGTTTACCCGCAATAGGGGCTAGCTTTTAATTTGCATATGCATCAAAGGGTTTACCTCTTAACAGGGTTATCCTCAAGGGGCTTACCCATAAAAGGGGCTAGCTTCTTATAAGGAAAAACATCAAAGGGCTTACCTTCAAATGAGGTTATCCTTAAGGGGTTTACCCCTAAAAGGGGCTAATTGGGATAAGCATCAAAGGGTTTACCTCTTAACAGGGTTATCCTCTAGGGGTTAACCCCCAAAGGACGCTAGCTTATATTGAGATTACCCTCTGTAAAGTCACCCTCCTAACCAGCTCCTCCCACTTCTCCCTTACAGAAAAAAGGCCGTCAAATCGGACATTTCACTGGAGGAGCGCATCAAGCAGTTGACCTGTGACATTGATGAGGATCTGGCCGAGGAGCTATCGCTGGCACGCAGCGTTGCCGATTCCGAACAGGACCAAGGAGATCAGGGCAGCGAACGCGACTGCGCCGAGTTGGCGCAACGCGATAGTCCCGCCGGTGAGGAGAATCCCAATCAGCTGGCACCGAAGTTCTTGAACGGTGAGAAGAGCTTCTCGCCCAGTAGCTCCGTCTCAAGCTCGTCCAGCGGCTCGTCGGCCTATAAGAAAATCGCAGACATCTTCAGTCGCGACAAGAAACAGGAGAAGATCATGGAGCTCGAGGAGAATCCCATTGTCATCATACCGCAGGTAAGTGAGAGGAATTAAAATATTAAAAGAGACTCCTCTAATCCTCTCTCTCTCTCTCTATCCTCTCTGCAGGAATGTCGCTGCCCCGCTGCACCAGATCTGGGCATGGGCATTCAGGTGCCGGTGGTGCACACACAAATCCATCGCACGCCGCCCCGTCAAACGGAGCCAAAGCGTCAGTTCCTCTCGACGCTGGCGCCGCTTACATCCTGTGTGGCAGGCAATAAGGATGATCTCTCCTCCTACTACACACTTGCCGCCGCAGCAGCTGCGCATCAACATGGACATGCGGCACATGCTCATGCAGCGCATTATGCTGCAGCAGCTGCCGCTGCTGATTTCAATATGAGTCAACTGCTTGGGGCAGCAGCAGCTGGCGGGGGAGTCCCCGAGGGTGCACAGCAGGCGGCGGCACAGGCTGCTGCTGCCATGGCAGCTCAGGGTCTGGCATTGGGTGGACCAGGCGGCGTAGCTGGTGGTGGGGGTGGAGGCGCCGAGGAGGCACGCAAAGTGGCACCCGATGTGATTGCCGGCACGCCGGGACAGGAGACATCGCAGCAGGATGAACTGGCCGCCTTTGCACAGGCCGAGGCGAAGCGCACGGAGCAGCTGAAGAAACGCTACACAGGCATGGACAGCTCCTCCTCCTCTGCCTCGCAGCAGTCGGCAGCGCAGTCGCAGTCGGCGGCAAGCAGCGACGATGACGAGCAGAATGACTATGGCTTCAACAAGCGACCCTCGGTGCGCGGCATCAAGCCCAAGTTCAGTTCGACCAACGAGATACTCGCCCAGATGCAGGAGCAGCTCACCCAGCATGTTCCAACGACGGTGATCAGCAGTCAGCCAGTGCCACAAGCGGTCAAAGGTTACGCCATACCCAATACCCAGCCCAAGCAGCTCTCGCAGAACCCCTCGCCGCAGAATGTGCCACAGCCGCAGCAGCAGCAGCAGCAGCAGCAACAGCAGCAGCAACAACAGGCAGCGCAGCAGGCAGCGCAGTTGCAGCAACACCAACAGCATCAGCAGCAGGCAGCACAGTTGCAGCAACAGATGGCCGCCGCTGCCGCTGCCGCCGCGCTGCAGGCGAACACAATTGCACAGCAGAAGACAGAGCAGCGCAGCACGTGGAGCTTCTACAGCGAGAGCGGCGAACAGCAGCGATTCCCTGTGGACGCCGCCGCTGCAGCAGCCATACAGCAGACCTACTACCAGACCCTGCCCGCCGGCGCCATGTTCCGCCAGACAATGATCCAGCAAGGCGCTACCGCTGGCGGTGCCGATGATGCCTCGTTGCTCTATGCCGCCGCCGCTGCTGCCCAGAACTGTCAGAGTGTGACGGCCTCGGCGACAGCGACGGCCCTGGAGCAGAGCAAGCATGGTGGCAGCTATAGCAGCCACTTTGCACGCAGCCCTACCCGGCGACCAGAGTCACCACCCCCCTTGCGCAACTACCACCAGACCATGGTCTTGATACCCTACAACGCGGAGACGTACTCACAGTTCGCCACCAGCAGCAGTGTCGATCCCAAGCTGGCGCACATCCAGCGACAGAACATACTCGAGTATCAGCAGGTGAGTACGAGGGACAGGGCAGCGGGGGTATTGCTTAGGGCACTAGGGTGCTAGGGTGCTAGGTTGCTACGGGTACAGTCCTGGGGTAGGGAAGGTTTATACAAGCACATCAAAAGGGTGGCTGCTAAGGGATCTAAAGAGGACAAAGAAGGTTAATCTTGAGGAGGTCTTGATAGGGTCCTATAGGGTCCTTCAAGAGGTCTTGATAGGGTCTTAATATGATTCTAGACTACAGCTTGAAAAGGTTAAGAGATTCTGCAGGGATCACAAAGATGTTTTGAAGGGGTAAGGTTGCTTAGAGTTCTAGGTGTACAGTCCTGGAATAGTAGACGGAGTTTTCTGAGGGCCTTAGGTGTAAACTCCAATGAAATAAACCACAGATGGATCAAGGGCTTCTGAAGAGTTATCAAAAGGGGTGTAAAACTAAGGAAGTTAGCTCCTAAAAGGATCTGAAGAAGATATGAAAGGTTGATCTTCAAGAGGTATTGTTAGGGTTCTAAAGTGCAGCGTGGAATGGTTAAGGGCTTCTGAAGAATCTAAAGAGAACAAGGAAGGTTGATCTTCGAGAGTTCCTAATAGGGTCCTAATGTGATTGTAGAGTACAGCTTGGAAGGGTTAAGAGATTCTGCAGGAATTACAAAGATGTTTTCAAGGGGTAAGATAAGGGTTCTAGGTGTAAAGTGCTGGAATAATAGACGGATGCTCTGGAGGGTCTAAAGTTTAAACTCCAACGTAATAAAGCACAGAAGGATCTCAAAAGGGGTTTAAAACGCAGAAAGGTAGCTCCTAAAACGATCTCAAGCGGACAAAGAAGGTTGATCTTGAGGAGGTCTTGATAGGCTCCTAATGTGATTCCAGATACAACTGGAAAAGCTTAGGAATTCTGCAGGATCTAAAGATAACAAGGAAGGTTGATCTTCAAGAGGTCTTCATAGGGTCCTAATGTGGTTCTAAACTACAGCTTGGAAAGGTTAAGGGGCTCTGCAGGGAACACAAAAGTGTTTAAAAGGGGTACAAAAAATATATGTAGACAAGGCAAATTCATTTACAAGGTATTGATAGAGTGCTGACGTGATTCTATGGTAGAGCTCGAAAAGAGCTAAAGCTTTTGATGAAGTCTTTAGGTAGAAGCATACATGATCTTTAAGATGTCTTGATGGTGTTCAATGGGATTCTAGAGTAAAGCACGGAAAGGTCTAGGCTTTCTGCTGGGGTCACAAAAGGGCTCTGTAGGGATAAGTAAGAAAAGTCCTAAGGGTTTCTTTGGAATTGGTGATAATAAGAATTGACATTGAAGAGGTATTGAAAGTGTGCTCATGGAAGAAGACATTTTGAAGGAATCTTGCAATAATTGTAGGAGAAACTAGAAAGGAGATAGGATATGCCAAATGGAATCGGAACAATTGGTTGTACAGTTCCTAATTAAGTGACATTAGGCATTAAGCACTAAGGTATCCAAAGAAGAAAAAGCAACCTCCACATTCCTCACAAACTTGCTTTGCCTGACTTGACAACCCTCTTCTTCCTCCCTCTCTGTCTCTCTCTCTCTCTTAGGTAACTCAGCAAACGATACGCGTGCCCATTGGTTACGCCCTGCCTGGCATGCAGTTGCATGTGGTTAGTGGGCGTGGCCATGCCGGTCACTACGCACAGCATCCGCACTCAGCACAGCAGCAACAGCAGCAGCAGCAACAACAGCAACACCAACACCAACATCAGCAACATCAACAGCAGCAGCAGCAGCGTCTCATGTCGCAGCATTATCAGTATGGGGCAGAGGGCGGCATGCCGGGCTTTAGCGAAAGGGGCGTGCCCGAGGGGGCAGCCGCCGTTTCGCATGGCGATTGCAGTGCCATGGTCTCACCCACAGCTGCCCAACAACAACAACAGCAGCAGCAGCAGCAACAGCAGCTGCAACAGCAACAGGAACAGCAGCAGCAGCAACAACAACAGCAACAACAACAACAGTTGCAGCAGCAACAGCAACAGGTTGGCGCCGCCGCACAGGGATCTGTCTACTATGCGATGAACGTATGACCCGGGCTGGAATAGTCGCTGCCAGCGGCGGTCATTGTCGAGCGCCGCCAGTGTCAACGTGTCGAATTGTCAGCGACTTCGGTTCATTTGGGTGCCGGCGTCGGCGGTGTCGGCGGCTGCGGCAGATGAGCGCACGGTAGAGCGAGCACGGCCACAGTCCACACAACTGATTGATTCCCATACCTGTTGATCCCACAATAAGTTGAAACCAAACACGTTGATTCCCAAGCGAGCGCTATTGCTAACTCCTTCTCCTTCTCTTTCTTTCCTTCCTCCCCCCCCCCCTAAACTATGCAACAGTTAATTGTGCATGTAAAAACACCTTACAACACTGCAGGCGAAGAAAGCAAAATACAACTAAAGCGATAAACGATTACAATTTAAACAAAGCAAAAAAAGAAACTAAAACTAAATTAAAAACAACAAAAATACTCGTAAAAAAACACTAACGAAATTAAGTATATAATAATATATATAACATATATGGTATATATATACATAGCATAGATGTATATGTTAGACAGATCGAGCGATAACTTGCCGCGTATCGATGTAACGAGTTCGATAATTGATTTCAAGTTAATTTCGAATTTCGAAAGCAACCAAAAAAACAACAACAACAAAACAAGAAACCAAATTAATTTAATTAACATTTTTAACATGAATTTATTTATTACATGCTGGGTGCTAGAAAACAACCAACAAAATAACAACTAAAAAAAAAAACATTTAAAAAACAAAAGAAAAGAAAACGAATGCGAAAGAAAGAGAAACCAAAATGTTACCAATTATATTTAGCATATTATTTATTTAGTTGTCATGCCCTGTACGCATGGGGTAGTTACAGTTCACAATATAGAGTTAACACACATGCGTACGAGGTATCCACTAGTCGACTATCGACTATATTTAACGTTATTTTCTCTATATACATTCGCTTTGCGTATTTGCTCAATGAGAATTTGATTTTAAGTGAAAATTTACACAAATTATATTTAAATTATACACACACAAACACACATACATACATATATACACACACATACATATACACATATATATATCTGAATGTAGTGCAATTTGTTGCTATAGCGAACTTTCTCACGTTTTGCATTTCGAAAACAAAAATCAAAAAAACCAAAAAGTTACAGAAAAAAACCAAAATTGGAAGAAAAGGAAAAAACAAAAACGAAATCTATATTGAAATTGCGTTTTTCTTTTTCTCACTCTCTCTCAAAAGGTAGTACATATTGCATATAGTACATATTGCATATATATATATCAAATATACATATATATGAAGTAACTTAGTTAATAGAGAGCTATACTTAAGCGAATTATTATTATTATGTTTTATGTGTATGAATATTATTATAGTTGCTTTTTTTTTGATAAATATAAAACTATATTATTTTTCATTTGTATAACAAATACTGTGCAATTTATTGTTTTTGTTTTCTTAGAGCATTTTTATATGTTATATACAGCAAGTCTGTTTTATTTTATTATTTTTCTCGAAATACGAAACGATTTGAAACTCAGGAATTGACTTCGTATAGTAACTGTAGTAAATGTTACTCAGATCCGTATCGAAAATATATATGCAGAGTTTATTTTCTTGCTTTTTTCTTTATACAAAGAAAAGGTTTACATTGAAAATAGGTTTGATTTGAAATGAAAAGAATGTTTTATGTTTCGCCGCCAGGGTATCTGAGCTTCGGTCTGCCGAGAGCTAATAGCTTTATTTTTGATTTAATTGTTCAGTTTTATCAAATTCTTTTGTTATAGACTTTTCATTAGCGACATGCGATATGCAATTAGTTCAGAGTTGCGAAGGGATTATCGAAGAGGAGGCAGCCTCCTCTCTCGTTACCCTCTCTCTCTCTCGCTCTGTGCTGCATATCCGTGCACGTTTTATGAGCTGCAGTTTGTTTGGGTTTCATAAGTACAGCTAGCACACGTGCCTGTGCATGTGTGTGTGCGTGTAATCGTATCTATGTATTGTATCATTCCTCGAATCATCTATCTCTAAGTAACAGTGCCAAAAATCGCACCAGCCCCAAAAAGCTTGTTAGGAACTTCAACTTGAAACAGGTTAAGCAAGAAAAACAAAACAAAAAAAAACACAAAAGAAGATATGTTTAAATATATATACACTATATATACACACTATATATATATATACAAACAATACAATACACACTATATACATACATGCATATAACGAAACGAATATTAAGTAAAGCATATTTTTTAAAGATTCCCAACCTTAAAACCATTGCGTTCATGTCTATATATACAATACATATAGCATATAGTAAATAGTAAATACTCAAATCGTATATATACGAATATGATAAATTATGTTTGAAGTGCAATAACAACTACAACAAGAACAAAGACAACGCATCACAGTGAGCCATGAGCGAGTTAAATAGTTAGTGCTACAATTAGATCAATAGATATATAGGTCTAGATATATACATACTATATATATATGGTATATACATACATACTTGCGCGAAACGAACTTAGTCGTATGCCACATGAATATATATATATAACTATATACACACATACATACATATATAACATGCATATGTATATTCGCACAAGCCGATGTTTGTGTGGGGTTTTTTTTAAGATAAAAACCAAAGCGCAGTTTTAGGCGCCGCTAAACTCGACGAACATTTTCACGGATTTTCCTTTTGAATTGACAAAAGCAGCGCGATTTGCAAACACATACACACACACACACACATATATATATATATATATATAGCTATACATATATATTAGATGTTTATGTAATACATAAAGCCGAAGAAGTTGAAAGAACAGAACCCAGAGCGAAGTATTTCCCCAAGAACAAAACGAAGACGAAGACGAAGATAAAGTAGAAGGTGAAGCAGCAATAACAAAAAATTATATGCATAATAAAAAACGAAATATATATAAAGAAATATATAGTTATATATATACACAGACACACGATATACATGAATATATTGAATGAAGGTTATGCAGCAGATATTCAACAACAACAACAACCACAAGACACGAAAAACAATGTGAAAATGTGTATTCATTATGAAAATAGGAGAAAATAACAAAAACTTATGAAAAGTAAATATATTAATAATAATAATATATATAGTACTTACACGCAGTTAGTGTATATGGCAACAACAACAACTATAGAACCAGCAGAACAAATGAGCAACAAAGAACAGACAAACCAAGCAAAACAGTAGAAGAAGAAGACGAAGAAAATGAAAATGAAGCCGAATCAGATGAAGTGAAGAGAAGTGAAGATGAAAGGCAGGCAGACAGCAAGTAACATAAATAAACAAGTTATATAACAAATTAAAAATATGACTGAGCCAATGACTCAAAAATAAATTTTAAACAAAAATAAACATTTCGAACATTTGTTTTTCTTCAAGTGGGAAAAGAATCGTGCCGCGTCAATCCTGATAAACCCTGGCTTTTCGTGACCCTTGACCCTGGTTGACGTTGCCACACGAGACTGCGATCTTTTGGATTTTTTCATTTTGGTAAAGAGATCTCAATTATCATCTAGCTTGGTGGGGGGGCGCCCAGTGTTGTCGTTTTGGTTACAACTTTCTGTTTAAAGCTATTTTTATTTTTATTTAGTATTATAATCAACAGGAATCGTTAAGTTCCTTCTGAACTTAGCTCCAAAAGAAAACTGTGGATAATATTATATAAAAGTTCGTATATTATACATTTCAATAATTTATTTTTTTCGTATTTAAGGTTTTACCTTTAATTTCAAATTATTCTTAGTTTCATATTTCAATTTAAAATTTCAATTATAATTCTTAATTGTTTTTTACTTTTAAACAGTCGACTGATCATAGTTCGACTATAAATTAAATAAATTAAATGTACAAATTAAGGGATTATGATATCCTACGGATAAGGAGTTCATTGGCATGGATTCTCTTCAGACGTCGGAGGGAAATGGATTGTTTCAACTTTCTATTAAAAATAATTTCAAATGCTTTTTCTGTTTAGCATTTTTTTAGCTGTTTTTTTCGTACAATAATCCTGGCCATACTCAATTAAATTGCTTTAGTTATAAGATCTTTATTTATTTTAATTATTTTCGCATTTTTCCCCATTTTTATTATACCCTTCGACCATTGAAAATGGTCAAAAAAGGGTATACTAACTTTGTACAAATGTATGTAATAAGCAGAAAGTGGCGTGGGAGACCCCATAACAAAATAAATGGCTCCCAGTGTTGCCGTTTTGGTTTTAAATTATTTCAAATGCTTTTTCTATTGAGCTTTTTTTAGTTACCTCGTAATTTTAGCTGTTTTTTCGTACAATAATCGTGGCCATACTCAAATTAATCACTTAATTCATAGAATATTTATTGTTTTCATTATTTTCGCATTTTTCCCCATTTTTACTGTTGATTTTCAGCAAAATTTCAAATTCTACAGTTCACAACAAATTACTATAGCATATTCTTAGGCTGCATTTTTATGCGTGGACTGGAAACTAAAAACAAAGCATAATAACTTTGTATCATGCCGCAAATTATGTGACAGTTTTTAAAAAACTTTTACCAAGTGCTTGAAATTTAGAAATCTAGCTGAAAACAAGCTACAACTTGCTTAAAATGCGCATCTTTAAAAATATTAATAAAATATTCTAGTTAATTTCAATATTATAATGCAAAATTTCTCTTAAAACATATTTTAAAATAGTTTTTATTTCGTATATTGAAACGTAACTTCAGTCTAGCGGAAAACCAGCTAAATGTGTGCTCTGTGCTGTGTAGCTCCACATGCAGGGCTGCTTGGAATGGGACAGCGTGTCTGCCTTTTGATTAGCCATTCAGTCTGCCGCTTGTCGCTCTACGCGTCGCATCGCAATCGAATCGAATCGCATCCAACATGAGCTGCCCCTATGCTGGCAACGGGTAAGCTTAGCCCTCCCTCGCCCTCTCCCTCTTCTCTGCTTCATCACTCAATGCCCGAATTTCAGCAACGATCACGATGACGCGGCCGTGCCATTGTCCAATGAGGTGGGCAAGATCTATGGCGAGTATCTGATGCTGGACAAGCTGCTGGACGCGCAGTGCATGCTCTCCAAGGAGGATAAGCGACCCGTGCACGATGAGCATCTTTTTATTATAACACATCAGGGTTTGTCTACCTCTCTCTCTCTCGCTTACACAGACCCTCTCTAATATATATCTCTCTCTCTCTCTCTGTTTAGCCTATGAGCTGTGGTTCAAGCAAATCATCTTTGAATTCGACTCCATAAGGGACATGCTTGACGCGGAGGTGATCGATGAGACCAAAACGTTGGAAATTGTCAAGCGTCTGAATCGAATTGTCCTCATACTGAAGGTAAGTGTTCAGGAAGATCAGCTGATCGTGGAAACTACAAAATCTGAAGATCAATAGTTCTTTTTTGTTTGATCTTCGTGTTTGAAGATCGTTTTAAAAGGCATTTCAAATAATTCTCTGAATTTTCCAATGGGATTAGCCTACTTAGCTGATCCTCTTCATGTAAATAATATATTATACTAATCTGCAAATTTTTCCTTTGAAAAGGATGATCAGCTGATCGTGGGGTCTACTGAATCTACTGATCAATACATATTTTTGTTCCGAGATCGTTAAAAAAGGCATTTCAAATATGTCTCTGACTTTTCCAATGGAATTAGCAGCTTACTTAGCTGATCTTCTTCATGTTTATGAAATATTAAACTGATCTGCAATTTTCTTCATGGAAAACGATTCGTGGTATCTACAAAATCTGCAGATCAATAGATCTTTTTGTTTCGAGATCGTTTTAAAAGGCATTTCAAATGACTCTCTGGCTACTCCAATAAAATTAGCAGCTTACTTACCTGATCCTCTTTATGTTTATGAAATATTAAACTGATCTGTAATTGTTTCCATTAAAAAGCGCCTGATCGATAAACAAATTTTAATTTCTAAACATTCCTTTTTGATGTATCTAAAATATTACTGATTTTAGCATTGATTTGATCTCTATAACTGATGATTTTTTCTGTTATTCCAAGTGATCTTGCTTTAAACAATGTCAAAAGAACACTGCCTTCTTCCCAAGTGCAAATATAATCATTTCTAACCAAGTGTTCCTTTCAAACAAATCATAATCTTGCCCACGATCGGTTGATCTCATATCTAAATGAGTCTTCTTTAACTTAAGCCAAAACAATCTGTAGTCTCTTAGTTGCAACTATCTTGCTCTAACCAATCTCAACAGCTCCTTCTTTGAACAAGGTATCTAACCTATTGTATACCCTTCCCAGCTACTTGTAGATCAGGTGCCCATATTGGAGACTATGACGCCGCTAGATTTCATGGACTTCCGCAAGTATCTAGCGCCAGCGTCGGGCTTTCAATCTCTTCAGTTTCGACTGATCGAGAACAAGCTGGGCGTGCTGACTGAGCAACGTGTGAAGTACAATCAGAAGTACTCCGATGTATTTGGCACTGATACGCAGGCACTGCATGCCATACGCAGCTCTGAGGATGAACCATCGCTGCTCGAGCTGGTGCAACGCTGGCTGGAACGCACACCGGGCCTGGAGGAGGATGGCTTCAACTTTTGGGCAAAATTCCAAGAGAGTGTCGATCAGTTTTTGGGTGCTGAGGTGCAGAGCGCCTTGCTGGAGCCACACGAACGGGCCAAGAACTATCGCCTTATGGACATTGAGAAGAGACGCGAAGTGTATCGCTCCATCTTCGATCCGGCTGTCCATGATGCGTTGGTCAAGCGCGGTGATCGTCGGTTCAGTCATGGGGCGCTGCAGGGTGCCATTATGATTACCTTCTATCGCGATGAGCCGCGCTTCAGTCAGCCGCATCAGCTGCTCACGCTGCTCATGGACATCGATTCGTTGATCACCAAATGGCGCTGTGAGTTGCTCTCTCTCTCTCTCTCTCTCTCTCTCTCTCTCACTTTCCTTGCCCGTCTCACTTTTCACTTTCACTTGACAGACAATCATGTGATCATGGTGCAACGCATGATCGGATCCCAGCAGCTGGGCACAGGCGGCTCATCCGGCTATCAATATCTACGATCGACACTCAGGTGCGTTGATCGTTCAAGCGATGTATCGATCTCTTTGCTCATCTGATCATTTGATCTTCTTTCCTTTGCAGTGATCGGTATAAAGTATTTCTCGATCTATTCAACTTGTCTACGTTTTTAATACCGCGTGAGGCTATTCCACCCCTGGACGAGAGCATACGCAGCAAGCTGATCCACAAGAGTGTCTAAAAGTTGAGATCCTCAATTGATCTGCAAATCGGATAAGACAAGAACTGTAGCTGAATTTATATCCTCAAATTGTTGCCCACTTACACAATAAAGTTCACATTTTTTTTTATATGAAAGAGTAGCCAAAAGTGTCTGTAAGTTCTGGGTATTGGAGTACGAAGAGTATTTTTATATATAAAGTTAAGGTTTACTTTAAAAGACTGAGTCCTTAATTTAAAAAAATTATTTAAGAACATAATTCGAAGATCTTTCACACCTTTAAAGCTACAACTGAATGTTATGCAAAGAAATGTTTGATTTATTTTTAAATATTGAGTGTAAGTCGGAAGTATAAACCACATAAATTTGTATATAATCTGTACAGTTGCACTTAAAGGCTAAAAGGTGCTACAGTATTGAGATATACATATATGTTAGATCAGAGTAGGTAGTTTCTAAAGTGAAAAGTTCAAGTTCAAGTTATCATAATATATCATAATATTGAGTATACTATTTACCCCAAGAAATAATTAATTCATAAACAAAATATATAACTGCAATTCAACTAACTGTATCGATATTCTATTTCAAATTTGTAAAAACATTCTCATTTAAATCAACTGATCCAATATGCTTTATAAGTACGTTTCTATGAAGTCAGTATAAAACAAAAACTGTTTTGATAGGCTTATCTTGTTGTCCTTTCTTTCTTTTTGTAGAAAACTTTTCAATTTGAGATTAAGCTAAAACGAAATGTTCCAAGTAAATATAAGCAAAAATAATTAACGAAAACTATACTCGATCGTGACTGACTATAATATACGCTACGGCCTAAAACTCAGCACGTCTACAGCTGTGAAATACGCCACACCTATCTACTAACTATATATAATATGTACATATATTTACACAAAGTTTGTATTAGCAAAAATATAACACAAATTAGGTTAGTTATTATATTGTAAATAGGTTATTTTATATAATGCTATATAAAAATTACTGAGAATCAAAGGAATATAGAATTAGGTTACTTATTATATTGTAATTAGGTTAGTTAAGGTTGTTTGTTGTGAGAATGAAAGGAACATAGAATTAGGTAACATATTATATTGAAATTAGGTAGTTTTAAGTTGTTTTAATCTATTTAATAATGACTGAGAATCAAAGGAAAATAGATTTAGGTTTTTTATTATAATTTGATTTTTTTAGGTTGTTTTAACCCATTTAAAAGAGTCAAAGAATTAGAGGAACATAAAATAAGGTTATTTATTATATTATAATTAAGTTAGTTAAGGTTGTTTGTTGTGAGAATGAAAGAACCATAGAATTAGGTTACTTTTTATATTGTAATTAGGTTATTTTAGGTTGTTTAAACCTATTTAAAAATGACAGAGAATGAAAGGAAAATAGAATATGAATAGGAATAATAAAAATGTGTAGGACAATTTGAAGATTATAAGTTCTCAAGATCAAGCAGAGAAATGTTCAAAGAAAGATGTTGAGAACATTGTTTAAAGTTGGATCGATACAAGCTTTGTGTACCGGAAATTAAAAATAATGCGAAAGAGATTGGAAATAAGCTCTTACTCTTGCTGTACACATTACTTTCATATTATTATTATGATCGTGTCTCAACGGATGTGTACATAGAGTGCTTACTATCTACTCTAGCGAAGATGCTTGTCATACGCAAATAGACTGGCGGCATAACCTCTACAATGGCCTTTTTCGTACACATATAGAGTGAACAGTGATAAGGTTTTGGAAACAGCAAACAGCAAATCAAATTAGACGACGAATCATCTATGTAAATACAAGCAGCAACAACAATAACAATAACAACAACAACAACAAGAGCAGTGAGTGCAATTTATAATTGTGAGTACTCGAGTCGATTCGATTGTGTAAATTCAATGGAATTGAGGTCGATTAAACACGATTCGAAGCGGTAGCGATAGAAGGGTAGCCAGAGAGAGAGAGGCAGACAGAGAGAGGGAGGTTGGAGAGGAGAAGTTTGTTTAGCGAAAGCGAGCGGGGCTTTGGGAATTTCAAGGGCTGGCAGCACAACCTAACGGTTTATGTAAGTCATTGTTGACCCAATCAAAGCGCAACAAATAATTCTATTTTTATTTTCACTTCCGTTTTCCTCTCGTCTTTCTCCTCTTTCCCCTTAGTTTTTCCGCTTGCAATTAAAGCGCATAATGAATGTGAAAACTCATAATTGCGGCAAATTTACAAAAAAAGAAAAAAAAAAGAAGAAAAAAACAAACCTCCAACCCTCTATAGCAGCCCACAACCCCCACTTGACAAGTTCAACTGAATTTAGGTAAACGATCGAGACAAGTTTCGACTGCAGCGACAGCTTTGTGCGCTACAAAGTGCAGAAAAAGGAAGTTAAAGAAAGATGAACAGAGCGAGGTAGAAAGTAAGACAGACAGAAATGGAATACGAGAAGCTAGAGATAAATAGATAGAGCGGGAAAAAGCAAGAAAGATGAACAGAGACAGAGAGAAATGGAATACGATAATGTATAAAGAAATAGGGAGAGGAAAAGTTAGAAAGACAGCCTGAAATACCTTTGAAAATTAATGAGAAAAGGCAAAATATGAATAAAGTTAGAGAGAGAGTGAGAGAGAGAGGATGAAGCATGAAGAGAAGAGAATATAAAAGTCATATGAGAGGTTGAGAAAGAGAGGAAAGTAGAAAAATAAAAGAAAAAGAGGGAAAAGGGAGTTAGAGAAAGAGAGTGAACAAGAAGCTCATAAGAGAGAAAGAAAAAGAAGACTACAGATGGGAAAGGGAGTTAGGGAAAGAGAAAAAACAAGAAGCTAGAGCGAAATAGAGAAAAGGAAAGATAGATAGACAGCCTGAAATACCTTAGAAAATTAATAAGAAAATACAAAATATGAATATAGATAGAGAGAGATAAGATGAGGCATGAAGAGAAGAGAATACAAAGGTCCTATGAGAGGAGGAAAACAAGAGGAGAATGCAAAAATTATAAGGGAAATGAAGGAAAAGGGAGTTAGGAAAAGAGGAAGAACGAGAAGCTCAATTATGAAAGGAAAAGAAGGAAAAAGGAGTTAGGCAGTTAAGAAAAGAGAAAGAACTAGAAGCTAGAGGGAAATAGAGTAAAGAAAAGAAAAGATAGACAGCCTGAAATACCTTAGAAAACTAATAAGAAAAGACAAAATATGAATAAAGTTGGAGAGATGATGAAGAGCATGAAGAGAAGTGAATACAAAGGTCCTATGAGAGCAGGGAAAAGAGAGAAGAATGCAAAAAATATAAGGGAAACGAAGAAAAAAGAGTTAGGGAAAGAGAAAGCTGAATTATAAAAGAAAAAGAAGGAAAAAGGAGCTAGACAGTTAAGAAAAGAGAAGGAACGAGAAGCCAGAGCGAAATAAAGATCTTTCCTTTTCTTTATATCTCTCTTCTATTGTAGATGGACAGCCTGAACTACCTTAGCCAGCACACTGTAGGGCAGCCTCTGCTTAAACCTACGCGCAACGACAGCGACGTCGACTCATTAATAATATAATAAAAACAAAAATCAAAGCAGCAGCAACAACAGCAGCTGCGCGGCACAAAGACGAAGCGGATGCCAGTTGTCGCTGTAGCTGCTCCAGCAGGTCGTCTCCACGGCTCAGCTCGTCTCAGGTCGTCAGTCGTGAGCCGAATCTCAGACTAGTTGGTTGTGTTTCTCCGCCACAGAAACAGAGAGAGAAGAAGGAAAGAACGAAAAAAAAAATCCAAATTCGTAACGCGTTAAAAGCAGCGCAAAGTGATAATAAAATTCACCAACAACTACAACAAACAACAACAACAACAACCATAAACAACAACAACTAGAAGACGGCAACACGATGCGTTGTCTGGCATTGAGCGCCTTGTTTGTTTGCCTTGTCATCGCCAGCCAGTGCCAAAATGCAGGTAAGAGCAGTGCCAGCTACCTGCACTCCATGCTCCCTGCTGCTCCTCCTCTCTCTCTCCTGCATCTGCACTTTGCTCCTCTCTCCCTCTTGCAGCTGGCTACAAAAGCGAGATTGAAATAACGCCCGCACCGGACGTGGAGGCAACAACCAAGAAGAGTGGCTGGTTCGGTGGCTTCAAGAAGTTCTTTGGCAGCAGCAGCGAGACAAGCACCACACCAGCCTCCATCAGCAGCAGCAGCAGTGCAGCAGCGCCGGCAGCAACCACACCACGAACTGTAGCTGCTGCACCACCTGCACAGAAGCCGCCACCGTTGGTTATATCACATGCGCCACTAATGCCGCTGGGACCGCGTCCCGATACGCCCAGCTCAACGCCATTTGGCACCAGCTCCGGTTCGGGCGCCAGTGCAACAGGTCTGCACGGTCCACAGTGGCCAGTGGCAGGTGGAACTGCAGCAGCTGGTGGTGCACAGCAGCCTGCGCCCGTGCCCGCTGCTGGCGTAGCTCATCATCCGCCGGCAAGCAGCACACAGCACACACGACCAGTTGCCACGGGTGGTGCCTCTGGTGGTGCCTCTGGTGGTGCCTCCACCGCTGCCAATTTGCCGCCAGGATTTGCACCATATCGTCCACAGAAAGCGCAGCCCAGTCCCTTCGATTTGAGCTACGGCGGCGGCGCTGGCAGCGCAGCAGGCAGTGGCCACAATGCGCATCATCCGGGCTTTGGTTTGGCACCACTCACCAGCAGCAGCACCACCACCAGCACGACCACAGCACGCGCCATTACCCAACCAGCTGGCGTGGATCTGCGCTTTGGCGGCACGTCTACAGTGTTGCCGCAGCAGCCCACGCCCACAAAGGAGGCCTTCCCCACGCTGCCTGTGCCACGTCGTCCCTCGCTAAAGGAGGATTATCCAGCGTTGCCCACACCGCGCTCACCTGCTGCCGGCACGCCCAGCACACCCACATCGCCCTCCGCCTGGCAATCGCCGCTGCCCACGCCAGTGCAACCTGTTAAGCCAGCGCTGCCAGTGGCAACTCCCACTCCCACTGGCGGCCACTCGGGCGTCTCTTTTGTGCCGCATGCGGCAGGCAGCAGCACCACAGTGCGTCCGGGCTTCCAGTCGACGGGCAACTCGCTGGCCAGCGACGATGAGATACGCCAGCTGACAGAGCAGCTGTACACCAAGGAGACGAACAGCCAGCTGAGCCACATCAATGTCAATCTGCAGGGACGCACGCGCTCCATTGACAGCGCCGACGAGGCACCACAGCCGTAAGTAGCCCAACAATATACATGCAATTGATGCACTCAAGCAGCCTTCCTCTTCCTCTTCCTCCTCCTTGACAGGCTTCTGACTGTGGAGGCCAAGGCGCTGGAGCCGGCCACAATTGCTAAGATGCGTCTGCTGTTCAATAACTACGAGCAGGACACGACGGTGAATGAGCATGTGACGGCGAATGAGCGCAAGGAGGAGAACGACTTTCTGGACGCTGTGATGGCCACCAGTGTGATGCGTCAGGCCATGCTGTTTCTGCAGCAGAAGGGACTGGTCAGTCCAGATCCGAAGACGCATCGCGACTTGGTCAAGGAACTGTGGTTCACGCAGTACTCGCGCGGCATGGGCAAGATCGGCAGCTCCGGCTTCGAGCATGTGTTCGTGCATGAGGTGAAGAACGGCACCATTATCGGCTTCCACAACTGGGTCTATGTCAGCGAGGAGGAGCAGGCCGGTCGCTTCGACTACAAGGGCTACATGAAGGAACAGGACATTGGCACTGTAAGTCTCATCAGCTGGCAATGTGCAATGTGAGGGGGGCATCTCTAATCCTGTATTCATTTCTACATTTGCAGAAGGGAAAAGTGCTGAAGATACGCTTCTCGCATCAGGGCCATAACAAGCCGGTGGACACCATGTTTGTGGGCACCTCACCGGAACTGGAGCTGGCGCTGTACACAGTCTGCTTCCAGCTGCGTCCCGATCGCACCTGCCCCGTCTCCCTGGGCAACAGCAAGTTCGGCATTGTCACCTACTCGTGGCGCTATCGGGGCAAGAGCCTCATCGGCAGTGCCTACCCTGAGATTTGAGCATGCTATTAAGTTTCGCTTATGTTAGACAATCGTTTTTTTTGCTCTTTATTAACAATAAATGAATAAATACTCTGTAAATGCGCAAATTAATTCAAACTGCACCAAATAGCCGTTCTCAGTTAATAGGTACACACTGGCAAAGAAATATATTAAATAAATATATGCATATAATACATTTTCATGCCTACATGTTATTTATTAAAAAATAGTTGCAAATATGGTAATTATTAAATATGTGCCCTCAGCAGCGATTTTTTTTAAATTTTTTTTACAGGTAGGGCTATATTTATGATGAATTTAGGTGAATGACAGAAGTCTCGGACTCTTTTAGTTTTTTTTTAATTGAATTTAGAAAATAATTAAATTTTGCATGTATTTTGTTGTTGGTCCATTCGCAGTAAAACGTCACACTGATGCGCACTGTGTCCCGCAAGCGATTTATTTCAAACGAAATGTTATTTAGGCACAATAATGTTTTATTTTATGAGTTGAATAATGGGTGAGAATTACGGCGCCTGCAACTAGAACTCGTTGGTCGGCAGACTGGCGCCAACGAAGTTGTTTAATAGGTCAATATAAGTTGAGAATATCATATGTGTGCGGCAAACAAAGAGTACTTAATGTATGGAAATGGAGCGCCGCAGGCAAAAAATTTTTGAAAAAATAAAATCGCGCGCGCGATTTTATTTTTTCAAAAATTTTTTGCCTGCAGCGCGCTGTTTTTCTAAACACTTTCAATTTTCTTGCTTGCTCAGTTTTCATTTGAAATGAATCGGTTTGTTGGACACTGTACCATCAAAAAATGTTGCAGGCAGACTGGCGCCGTACACAAAAACGCAACAACAAAATACATGCAAATTTAATTATTTTCAAAATTCAATTAAAAAAAAACTAGAAGAGTCCGAGACTTCTGTCATTCACCTAAATTCATCATAAATATAGCCCTATCTGTAAAAAAAATTTAAAAAAAATCGCTGCTGAGGGCACATATTTAATAATTACCCAAATATTAATAAAAAAACCCCTAGCCAAACAATATTTAAACAATTAAATTTAAATAATTTATTTTTTAATTAAAACGATGTATCGATAGCCAGCCAATTATCGCCGCATAGCGAGCGTTCAGCAACAAGGTCAAAAACGTTACTAGTGCAATATTTCCAACATAAAATTGAAAACATTATTAAAATTTACTTACATAAATACAACGATAGACAGACAAGCAACATTGATTAGAAACTGTAACACTTAAGTAGTACAAATTGAATTGAAAATAATTTGAAAACTTACTCAACACGATATATCGATAGGCAGCCACATATCGCCACACAGACAGTGTTCAGTGTTCAACAACACGAAGAACCTAAAAAATACTTGTGTCTAGTTATCTGTTAATTTGTGTTCAACTGACACATCGCTAATTAGTAGTGTTTCTAGAGTTTTCAGCCAACAAGTACGTACTACGTCTGAGGAACAAAGAGAAAACAAATAAAACGCTTTCTGCTGTTTGAGTTGAGAGAGAAGACAACAAAAGCAAGTTCATTTGCTAATTAAATTGAAGGCAATATGGATTTTGGTGCCCTCTTGCATTATGCCAAAAAGAAGAACGATGCAGCGACCAAAGAAGACGAGGTTCGTATCTCATACACGAAACTTAACAGATTGTGGGTTTATTATTGTTGTATATGGTGGTGGTGGGGTACCTGCTGCTACCTGCGACAGCCTGCAAGTTGCATGCTGCAAGTGACACATTTCCATATGGAAACTATCGTGTGCTGCGTGTTATCGACGACTCAATTTGGGTCATTCGTTGACCCCAAAAATAAAACTGAAAACGATCGGTGGCCACACGGCAATGAATCAACAAGTGTTTCCTTTTCTCTACTCCCAGGGTAAATTCTACAGCACCAAATATGCGCCGCCCAAGAAAGAGAGCAAGGAGAGCAAACAGCTGTCGAACAACATACAGAAGTTCCTAAAGAAACGCGAGGCTGAGGAATCGCAGCGCAAGCAACAGGAACGCGAGAAACTTAACAGTCTGCTGGCCATGCGGGATGAGAAGTCCAAGAATAAGATACGTAAAATGCTGAAGGTTACCAAATCGGCCAACAAATCGGTGCTGGAAGATGCCAAAGACTGTGACAACACGTCCGTCTCGCTGGGCGGACCCGACGGCGATGATTACGGCTATGTATCGACGGAGGCGAATGCCTTCTATCAGAAGTACATTGAGAAGGTGAAGGATGTGCAGGAGGATAAGGGATTTGCGCCCAGCAGGCCGCAGTCGCTGCGGGACCTGTCTGGCACCAAGGAGCGCGTCAAGGCGGCCATAACCCGCGAGCGTGAGGAGGCCAAAACGCACACGCGACAGCGCATCAGTCATGCCCCTGCCGGGGCAACCAGCTCGGGGTCAGGATCCCACCGCAGCGATAGCACGGGAGTGGCACGTGCCTACAACACGTCCTCCTCCTCGAAGACACTGTACGATCCGGAGGCAGAGGAGCGCAAGAAGAGGGAAGAGGAGAGTATACAGAAAGCGAAAGCCAAAGCGAAACGGCCGCCACAGCCGCCGCCCATGGACTTCCAAGCGCTGCTGCGGCTGGCCGAGAAGAAGCAGCACGAGCCCATTGCCATTGCGACGCCCGACCGAAAGAAGGAGCCAGAACGTTTGTTGTCGGCGCGCGAGAAGCGCGAACAAGAGGAGCGACAGCGCTGGAAGGAGCAGCGTGCACAGCGGGATCGTATGCGTGAAATGGAGGCAGCCAAGCCAAAGGAACAGCAGCGCAAAGAGTCGAGTTCCAGTGGCGCCGCTGCCATGCGTATGGAACCCAATAGCCGCATACCAAAGCTGAACAAAACGTCCAATGCAACGACCACGCCCACACCCACGCCCACTACCAGCACAGCCAAGTCCAGCAGCGCAACAAGTGATAGCCACAAACGGCCAGCAGCAGCAGCAGGAGCAACTGCACCCAGTGCCAAACTCAGCGCAAGTACAAAGCCAGCAACAAATGGCAGCAGCTCCAGCTCCAGCAAGCGACCACCTGGCAGCAGCTCCACCGCCGCCAGCAGCAGCAGCAGCACAAAAGCCACAGCGTCCAGCAGTGCCAAGCCGGCAGCGGCAACGGGAGCAGCGCCACAGTCGCGTAATCCCTATGCGGCGGCTAATAAAGCGGGTGCCACACGTGAGTTTCCACCGCGGGAGTTTCCACCGCGTGACATAATCAAGACGCGCACAATGCCACAGCTGGAGGTGCAGCGTCGCCGACAGCAGACAGAGGCGCGAGCCGGACGAGCTGGGCCGCCGCCAGGTGCAGCTGCTCGGCCCCGACAGCCAGAGAAAAGTGAGTGTGCTAAACAAATCAAAGTTGACTTAGATACATTTAAACTTTCCTTCCCCTGTCCTTTCCTCCTTCTCCCCCACGCAGAACGCATTTACGACGAGGATGATTCGGAGTACGATTCGGAGCTGGATGACTTCATTGATGATGGCGGCTGTGAGGAGGATATCTCGTCGCACATACGCGACATCTTTGGCTATGATAAGCGCAGGTATCGCGACTTGGACGAGGACGATGATCGCATGGAGTCCAGCTACGCTCAGATGCAGCGAGAGGAGTTTATTAGCAAGAAATTAGGTGAGTTGTGGCTGCCACACTGCCTGCCAAGATCTAGACTGACTTGCTCTTTGCTTGTGCAGGTTTACAAGAGGATCTGGAGGACATGCGCATGGAGGCGTTGCATAAAAAGCGAAAGATGGTCAAGAAACGCACCAAACCACTCGACGACGACGACAATGATGACTAGGGCAGCGGGCAGCAGGCAGTGGACATGTCCACATTCTAGTTAGTCAGTCAGTCAGTCAGTTAGTCATGGTTTCCATCACACAGAAAACTTTCCAATTTATCTCACGGATTCATCGGAGTAGCAACAGCAACGCCATCGTTTGTTTCCATGGAACTCTTCCGCGCGATCGTGCTTGCATCGATCCATTGTAGTTGTAGTTTAGCTCTGAATTTATTGCCTTATTTATTTTATGGGGCTCTCTTGTTGTTTATCAGTTCATGTCTTAATGTTTATAAGTTTAAAAAACCCCTACACCCCTACCTTCCCCAATAGTTATTTTTAGAGCGAGAGCTTAGTTAAGAACAAACTCATCAATGTGAACCGATATTTTTGCTACCCATACAAATTTAATGTACACCACAAACAATATCTCAATATATAAATGATATATACAGCCCGCACGCTGTAAGGGTAATCCTCTCGAGCTTGGGGGGCATAAGCCACGAATGAATGGCCTGCTTGTTGTCTGAGAACGTGTTGATTTTGTGGCACAGCGAAAAAGAAAGAGTAAGCTGAGCTTAGAACGAGAGGGATAGAGAGAGAGAGACTGCCCGACTTTATTCAAAAAGGCAGACAAAAATTCAACTTTAAATTTGTTATCATAAACCAAGGAAGAAGAAAAGTTGCTTTCATATTGTTATCGACAAATTTGAATGGAATTTGAATTAAGTGCGTTCGTAAAAGCGATAACAATGAGTCAGTGTATACCAACCAAATAAAAATACCTAAATTAAGTACTATTTTTTTCATATTTAAAACGATGTCATGCTCAGGCTGGCAACGCCTTACAAATAAACTAAAGCTGGCAACGCCACAAATGTATTAACTTAAAAAAACTGATTTATTTGAATTTCAAATTTAAAAAAATGAGTGAGTAAATGATTTGAGTGTTTGTCCGTGTTTTCCTACTCGTAATCCGGGCTAATAGCAGGCTCAACGATCACAGCGCTGCCGACACGCCGATGATCGCAGACTGGATGCGGTTCGCTGCCATTGTGCCCAATGGCAGTGAGGGCGGAGTACGCTGTGTTCTCAGCCAATAAGGCGACCTGGTGGCCAAGCTGCAGTAGATGATTTACAGTATGCTTGGCCACCGTTGGCTCCACATCGATGTGCATGGGAGCAAGCTGATGATGCACTCGTCCCGCATTCACCGCCTCCGCAATGGGCTCACGCAGCACAAAGTAACGTAAAATGGTTTGTGCCATCGCCGTTGGTATTCTCGAGCCGCCCGCAGCGCCCACCACCAGCTGCACATCGCCGCTGCTATCGAGCACAATGCTGGGACATGTGGATGACATGGGACGCTTGCCAGGCTTAATATAATTGGCCGGATTAGCGGGTATGCCGTACCTATTCACAGTTCCAGGCAATGCAAAGGCATCCATCTGATCGTTGAGTATGAAACCAGTTTGCCGTGAACGCACCTTGGCGCCCAAATGGCCATTGATGGTGCTGGTCACCGAGACGGCATCGCCATTGGGCGCCAGCACCGAAATATGCGCTGTACCGTGATCGATGACATTGCTATAATTGGATCCATAGTAGGCCATGTTCTCGAACGTTTCATCGTCCTCTATAAGCTTGCGTATCTCTGCAGCAAAGCCAGGATCAATAAGTTGCTCATACGCCCCACGCACCGACGGCTCAAAGTGTATGTCACCCAAGTTGGCGCGATGCCCGAATGCATGTTTGAATGTCTCCACCAGGCGATGCCAATAGAGATCCCAATCACGTGTGTACAGCGAATTCATTACGTTCATTATGAAGACCAGCACGGCGCCGCTGCTGGGCAAAGGAGATGTATACAGCACATGCCTGCTGTCGATCTTGGCGCGCAGTGGCTCCTCCCAGCGCACGCTGCAAGCAGAGAGGGATTAGAGATGGCACTGTGGACTCCCTACGGCACTTACTCATAACTCTGCAGATCCTGTTCGCTGATGATGCCTCCCATTTGCTGTATATCCTCGACAAGCATGCGTCCAACTCGCCCCCCGCGATAGATGACCTGAGCACCCTCCATGGCAACGATTTCCAGTGTATCCGCCAGGGTGCGACGATACATAAGTTCGCCCTCGCGATACACACTGCCTGTGTGCGGATTCACAAAGATCTCCGACATGGACGCCTCGCTCTGTATGCGCTCCTCGTGGCTGGCCAGCACACCGGCCACATAATGATTCACCACGATGCCATTGCGACACAGATCGATGGTGGGCTCGAAGAGCGTGCGCCACGCCAGCAGGCCATACTTCTCGTGCAGCCGCCAATAGCCATAGATCTCACTGGGCGTGGCCGCGGCAATGGCGCCGGTAATGTTGTGCGACTGATTGAGGAACATATCCTGTGCGGCAGCTGCTGGCGCCGTTTCACGTGCCATCAACGTCTCGACACGGCCACGCTCCCTATCATAAATGGTGGCCACAAAGCCGCCGCCCACACCCAAGCTGTGTGGCAGCACGACGCCCTCGCAGAGCATTGTCGCAATGGCGGCATCTGCTGCAGAGCCACCAATGTCCAACATTTGCCCGCCAATCTCAGCGCAACCTGCCGCATTCGAGGCAACGGCGCCAATGCGACGCACCTCGGGCGCTGTGTGCAGGCCGAAGACTAAGCCCAGTATCAGGCAGACGGCGGCCACGGCGAGCAGTATCCACAGCACGGCATATTTCTTGAGGCTGCAGGAAATAATGAGACTCAATTGTGACTTGATACCTTGCCAATTCTTACCACATCTGTGAGTCTGTATGCCTAACTATTCATATATTCTATTAATCCATATATCGTCTAGGAAGAAAGCGGAGTAACTGTTGCGTCTGGGACGTGCGACGAGTGCAAAACAAATGAAAACATTCAAAGGTTGCTGTCGCCTTTATATATCCATAGTCCCGTATCCGGTGTGATGGATTACACAGTCAGTTAGATAACGATAAATGGTGTCTGCAGCGCGACCTGTCCCTCAACTCGATCTTCTTCTACGTCCTCTTTGTCTTCTTCGTCTTGCAAATGCGTAAATAGCTGTTTGTTATTTTCTGTTTCTCATTAAATTGTCTTGACTTTCATATACATTTGGAAATATACATATATATATCTATTCCGCGTATTATCTGTGCACTGATAAAGCCCTCAATCGTTTGGGGCAGCATAAGTTGGGGCCAACTGTTCACGCTGATAGTCCAAAGGTGGGCGCAAAATCCCTTAACGAATGATGATTAATTTACCCTCCCTAGCTACTACATTCTATAGTATGATATGCATATAACAAAAACAAACAGCTGCACACTTTCATTAGTTTCTATTCGCTATTGTTAGGCAGACGAGGCAGCGTTGGCATTTCTGCGACTAGATAAAAATTCTTGCACAGCTGTTATATTTTGATTACGTATATAGTATATATAACGATGAAATAAAAAGATATTTATTATATTCTACTTTCATTCTATGCATTACTCATTATTTAAAATGTAACGGCTTTTGTTAGCCCTGATCAGTGCAGAGAACTTTGCAATACTGAATGTATGGGTGGCGGCTTGTCGATAGACGATACATTTGTTGCAACTTTGCTTGCAAAACGATTTTTTGTATTTTATTGTACATTTTATTTTATCGTTATAAACCATAAACATGAAAATTCTAAACAAAAGGCTAATAAAATATTTAATAAGAAAACTGCTGCTAACATTACATATTATTACATATTATATACATATTACATATTTCATATAAGCCAATTACTTCACAATGAATTTAATTATTCTCAAATAGAATAAAAAGAGCAAAACTAATTATTATTATTATTTATTTCGAATTTGATATATAATTTGCTGTTTTTAAGTAAATCATACTTTGTCCATTATCAAACAATCGATAAGTAACATATTTACAAGCCACTTATCGATATGCCGCTAGGTGTTTTTAAAATACCTGCTAATGAAAGATAAACGCATTGCGCGTACTTATCGATATCAATGGGAGAGACATCGATGTACTTTTAACATCCCTAATCAAATGCATACATATGTATATGCAAATGTCTTCTCATCTGCGCGTATGTGTTGTCGGTTATATGTGTGTGCGATTGTGTGATATTTTTTTTAACGAAGCGAAATCTAATTGGAATTAAATAATGCAAAGTGAAATGGCAAATAAATATAAATAATAATCGAACCGCGCGTCGGTTGGCCCTAAAGAAAGGATCTGCATATGTAAGTGTATGCGTGCCTCTCTGTGTGCCTCTGTGGCACAGGCAGGGGCGCAGTCACAACAACAACAGGAGCGGCACTGCCACTACAAAAAAAAGAGAAGACTCAACTGCATGTGTGTGTACGTGTGTGCGTGTTCGTGTGTGCGTTTGCGTGAAAACTGAACAAAATGAATGCGTCTGCGCCTCTGAAGAAGATGCACAACAACTTTTTTGGCCTTGGCTAAGCCTTTAACTAAATGAAAATAATAAAAAAAACATCAGTTGCACTCATACATGCAAGCAGCTGCAAACAGAACGCACACACACACACACAGACGCACGCATACATGTATTGCGAGAAAGGGCAGCGCAGCAGCAGAGCAGCAACCACAACTACAACTACAGATGCAAATGCAAATGCAGCGCAGCAGCGCACAGAAGGGAAAACATAAGAACAAAACAGAAACACAAAACCGAAACAGAAACTGAAAACCTTTCAAAAATCGTGATGATGCCTCTGTTGCACTTGTTGTTGTTGTGAATGTTGTTATGAGTGTTGGAGGCTGCTGTTGTTGTTGTTGTTGATGCAGGATGTGCTACTCTTATACTCTCTCTCTCTCTCTCTCTCCTTTCTCTCTCTTCCTTACATACGCACCTTTTTGCAGGCAGAGCAGGGCAGAGCACGCACAACTTACATAAAAGATTCAAGCCGCAGTCGAAGTCTCTGTCGCAGTCGCAGTCGCCAACGTCGTCGGAGCTTTCGCCCTCAATAAAAAAAACCCCCCACGCAGCAGCAGGCAGCGCAGCAGCAGCGTATACAGTTACCAGCTGCAGGTGGTGGTGGTGCAGCTGCCACTGCTGCCGCGCATACGCCCGCGTGCAAGATGAGCGTCTTCGATGACTTTCAACGTTTGTGGATGCAACGCTTTCCGCAGAGCTCCCTCTCCGATGCCTGGGAGCAGGATGTGCGCGCCAGTCTGGAGCGGCACAAGCTGAAGATCAGCGAGCTGACAAAGGAGCTCGAACAGGAGACACTCTATGTGGAGTATCTGGAGCGTTTGTTATCGGATGTCGAGAAATATCGCGAATCTGGCGGTGATCCAACAACGCTATTCGAAGCTGCCGGCGGCGGAGGAGTAGTAGGAGGCGTGGCCGGCAGCGGAGTTGCCTCTGCAGCATCCACTAGCGGCGGCAGCAGCAGCAATGGAGGAACGGCAGACAAAGACTTTGTAAGTACCAAATACACCCACACAAACACACAGAGAGACACACACACACATACAGAGACACACACACACATTGTATGCACTGTTGTTGCTGTGATCTTGCTGCAGCCGCAGCAGCCACTGATTATAACCGTTAACCATTACCGTTAGCAGGCGCTCAGCATTGCCCCAACAGCAGCAGCAGCGCTATCCGCTACTTGCGCTTATCGCCTCGCTGTTATCTGTTATCAGTTCAGTTCAGTTGAAGCAGCGCAGCGACTGAAGCAGCAGCAGCAGCGAATTCATTGTTGGGCCACAGCGAATTTGGCTGTGCGCTGTAGAAGTGTCGATAGGGTGTAGGGGGAGGGTTGAAAGTCACTAGAGACGTGTATCGATAATGCACAATATCGATAGTGAAATGAGACGATGTATTTGTTATTTTTACAATATTTCGCTGCAGCATACGATATACGTTTGAATACAGAACCGGTTCGGGCTATTTATATTTAACCGCTAAAAGGGTTCTGTTAGTTGAATCAATTATCAAATGCAATTGCTGTTAATACTGCTAGAACAAGCTTGATCTCGTTCTCTGTCAATGACTTAGCTCTATTTTGAACGTTCATGTCTGAAACGGTTCATTACCGCCTTGGCTTAATGTCGAACCGGTTCATTAAACAATGAATTTAATTTTTTTTGAATTTTCCAATATTTGTTCATTTCGGTTCAGTACCCGTTCCGGAACATGTTGAACCGGGTCAGACAGTCGGAGATTTGTTGACTTGCCCTTGCAAATGCGCCGTCGATGACGTTCTAGAGCTTAACAGCTCCCCCTGCCTCTCTGTTTCTCTATCTCTCTCTTTCTCTCTGTCCCTTCCCCTCCGTCTCCTGCTATTGTGTATATTGCGTACTCACACCGTGCGACACTCTCTTTTTACGTCTGTTCTACAATTTCGATATCTTTAATTTTGCTTCGTTATCTACGCACACACACACACACAGACACACTTAGACTTGCTCTATTCATGCCTGTCTGTTGCTTTGTGTGTTGTTGTTTTTGTGCTTTGCGCGACGTCGCTGTCGCTGCCGCTGCTGACTGCGTTGACTCCCTCCGACGTTGGTTGGAGTCGCAGTCTGTGTCGGCAGTTGTCACTAGTTCTCGGTGTCGAATAACATATTTCATACATAACGGGACCCCCGTTCGTTTGCCAACACACACACACACCTCACCGCACCCCATCCCACCGTAAATTGAGTCCCCCCTCTACGAAGTAAACCAAAAGTGCATTAAATAATAAACAAACAGAACAACAATAAAACAGAATTACGTAAAATAATTAAAAGAAATTAAAGTGAGTAAGAGCGAAAGAGAAAGAGAGTGAAGAGTGTGTGCAATTTTTGTTTTTGTTTTTTTTTCTGTTTTTGGGCGTGAGTGTGCGTGCGTGCGCCGTCGTTGTCGTCGTGTTAACGTGTTCGTTGACTCAAATTTCGTGGTCAACGTCAACGTCGCTGCTGCAGTTGACGTCGCGTCGACGCCTTTGCCTTAACTACTGCATTGGGCGGAGCTCGTCGTGTCGCGTCGTGTTTACTCGTGTCGCATTTTGCAATTGCAACAAGAAGAACAGAGAGAAAGAGAGAGAGCGAGAGACAGTGGCGCTACAGCAGCTGCTCCAAGCAGCTGAGCAAGAAGAAGAAGGAGGAGGAGGAACAGACAAAGCAGAGGAAGCATGGCTTCCTTTAAGGAGAAGTTCAAATTGTGGACCCGAGGGGTGCGTAATCAGTTGACGACTATCATTGTGTGTGTGTGTGTGATTTGTATTTATCACAAGTTGAAATCAATAAACTTATCGCACACACACACACGCACAGCCACAAAGCGCGCTGTAGTAGGACTTGGCCAGCAGAAAGAATAAGAAGAAGCAGAGACGTTTGAAGAGGC
This sequence comes from Zaprionus camerounensis, assembly GCA_018904165.1. NCBI lineage: Eukaryota > Metazoa > Arthropoda > Insecta > Diptera > Drosophilidae > Zaprionus > Zaprionus camerounensis. The sequence goes on along the minus strand of JAEIFS010000531.1, from coordinate 8,021,218 downwards.
AAAGTGTAGAAAACCCGTTAAAAGAGCACACAGAAACACACACACATACATGCACATAACATGGCACACACATACATACATACATACGGGCGCACTAAGTGAACAAGTGTGGCCTTTTCTTTCTTTGGTCCTCTTTGACAACAACAATAACAACAACGACAAATCACTCTGACTTGCTCTCTTAGTGTACCCCCCCCCCTCTCTAGCTGCTCTCTTTCTGTCGCTGCCTCAATTGATAAGTAGCTGGTTATGTTATCAGCAGCAAAGGCTGAAAGTTGATGAGCGGGAAGGGGGTGGGTTGAGAGAGCGAAGACTGCAAAAGAATTAGAGAGAGGGACAGAGAGAGAGAGGAAATGCTAGTACCCGTAAATACGGAAGGTAAAAATGTCACATTGAGTCTTTTGTGATCTTTAGTTTGAGCTGCAGTTGCTCTTTATAAATACCCTGCAACCAAAATAGGGGTAGGGGTATTTCAGTGTTTGTAATCAATACAAATGCTTAAAGCTATCCTATATCTAACAGATCTGTTTGTTTCTGTCATCACTAAGAACTCTTTACATGATCTAACTTGCTGTTAACAGGCATCCACTGTTAAACGTATGTTAACTACTTGTGTGTGTGTGTGTGTGGGTGCGTTGTAATTAGCTTGTTATACCCTGTGTTAGCTGAGAAGTTATTTATAGCGCTTTCCTATGGCAAATGACAAGTTTTTAAGTCAGGCTGACACACACACACACACACAGCAACAAACAGTTGTAATATTAGTCGCGTCATATTTAACATTTTGTGCAAATAATAAAAGAGTTCAGTTGTTGTTGTTTGTTGACATTCGTGCTAGTGATGGTTAGATGTTTAGAAAGCGACGTTAGTTGCAAGAACATTCGATATCGATATGGAAAATACCGTGCGGTATATTTTAGTCCTTGACTGAAATATCGCGTAGCCTTATCGCTACACACTATTCATACCCGTTACACATCTCTATTTCACACATATTTGAAAAACAAATTCAGTTTGTTTAAAGCTGTTTACTTGTGTCATTGTTGTTGCTATGCCCATGATTCACATGCATACCATCACCTGCGGGTGTGTGAGTTTATTGGAAATATGCTAAATAATTGTATCGACGCGAAGCTGAGCTCAGCTCAGCGATCGCTAACTGTGTGGCCAGATGCGTGTATGTGTGTATAAGTCGGTGTGTGTGTGTGTGTGTGTGTGTGCGACCTTCGCCGTCAACTTTTATTGCACGCTTTCTTCCTCGCTTCGCTTGGACTCATTCAGAAACGCACACACACACACGTGCAACTGTTGCCGGCTGCTGCTGCTCAGTGCCTCCCCCAAACACACACACACACACGCATTCACACCCATCATTGCATAAAATAAGCGCAAAATGAATTTAACTTTGTTGCCAATTTTCGTTCGTTTTGCAACAAAAAAACCAAAACGAGTGAAATACAAAATTAAAAAAAAACCAAAAAATATCTGGATAAGCATTAAAAAACTGTTCGCACATATCGTTTTTTTAGTTTTCACTTAAAAAAAGAAAGAAAGAAAAGAAAAAAATGCTCTGGCACACGCAGACGCCTAGTTTGGCTCAAGTATTATTTTGTTTGCTTTTGCTTATTTTCGTTTTTTCTCTCTCTTGTTGTTGTTGTCGATGTCGGGATTTTAATGGCAGCCCGGCAACGTGTTAGAGAAATGCGTTACGTGCTCAGCCTGAGTAAGCGACCTTAAGAAAGAGAGAGAGAGAGAGAGTCGACGAAGGAACGGGAGTGAGAGACGGGGGTCAAGGAGTGGTCCACCAACAGCTGCCCGCATTGCATACGATGATTCGCCAGTTTTTGGGGTGGGGTAGTCGAAAGAGTTTGAGTGAGAGAGAGAGAGAGAGGAGAAAGAAAGCAGAAATGTGGTGTATGGGGAGGGGGAGAAGGATCTTTGAATCAGTCAAGTGCTACGCAATGTTGACATATTGAACCTGTTCAATTAGAGCCGACAAATAATTCGTCGTGGTTGATTGGGCAGAGCGTTGCCTTGCGTTCAGTGTTGCCAGAATTTTTGAGCAAAAAAAAGCTAGATTAGATTTTAAAAAATGCTAAATTGTATAAAGTTGCAAAAAAAAAGCTTAATGTTTGTAGTTTTTGTTATTAAAAAAGCTAGTTAGAAATATAAATCTAGCCCTAGCCATAAAATAGCTAGTATGGCAACTCTGCTTAAGTTTCATTTGCTCTTTTAAGGGGAACGTGAGTAAGAAATCGAATTGAGATTGAGTTGAACATTTTGTAAGATGGAACTCTAAAAATAAGTTGAAAAACGCTGACTAAACTTAATTCCATTCAAATTATGATTAATTTATAAACTGCTGAATTGTATCAGTCATATATATTATAGTATGCAGTGTTCTTTATAAGAATCAACATGCGTAATATTCAATAATTTGTATAAACTCTCGTTTCTTAAACTGTTTGAGTTTATTAGAGTAAAACAATTAGACAACAATTCTAAAACAAATTGAAATTAATTCCCCATGCGTGTTATGTGTGAAAACATACCAAACATATTGAGGAAAACAGAGATTAGATTATAAGCCGCGAGCGAAAAGATAAGACCGCAAGAATTTCCAAGAGCAAGACGAGAGTGGGAATTGTTAAGATTGCAATAAGAAGAGAGAGAAAAGAATGAGTTCAATAGGGGCAAAACTACTTGGGAAAGATATATACAAATAATAAGATATATAAAAAGATATATCGTTAATATATAGATATATTTATATATAGATGTATTAATGAACTGTTAGATAAAGGCAAATCAATATAAATTTTATGAAAATATATGTACAATATATTAGGGTATCTACATGTTTAATATACATATATGCAAAAAAGAGAGAACTCTTGTAATAAGTGGAAAGAATGCGTTGAAACCTATCTGGTAAATGTGTATTCTTTATACATACTAGATATATAAAAAGCCTGATATTGTGTAGAGATATATATAGATATATTCTAACACTATATACAGTCGAATTAATATTGAAATTATGTTTGATAGATAATAGTTGGTATAAAGCATAGTTATATCCTTGCAGAGGGTATATTAATTTAGGCCAGAAGTTTGCAATGCACCTTATGAGACATCTCCGACCGACTTCATAAAGTATATATATTCTGAATCAGCATCAACAGCAAAGTCGATGTAAGCATGTCTGTCTGTCTATACGTCCGTCTGTGTCTCAGTTTAAGAGCTAACTTGATGCAACTTGGCACACATGCTTCTTATTGCTGCACGCTGTATATAAGTCGAAACGAGCCGCATCGCACCGATATATGCCATACAAACTATCGGCCCATTTTTGTTATTTGTCAAGATATTGCAAGCAAATTTACTACATCGCACTCTTATTTTATATATAATATGCATATGAAATTTCATCAAAATCAGACCACTATAACATATAGCTGCCATAGGAACAATCGCCCGAAATGAAGGTTTTTGTATGTAGACCAGTTTTGATTTAAGAAACAACTTAACTAAGAGACATAATATTAAATATACACAATGCCATTCCATGCTGCACCATTATATATGACTAGTATAGGAACAATCGGGTAAGATAAGCACCTGCAAGGGTATAAAACTCTCGGCATGCCGTAGGTAGCCCTTCTACCTCGTTTCATATGCAATTCTTCGCATACTCAAATGGATTTGAACATTTCTGCGCACACTCGTACTCAGTTTATTTCATTCTTCCTTTTCTTCTTGTTCTTTCTGTTGCAGAAATCCAGTTTAAATCTGCGCGAGGCATCGTCTGCGTCATCAGGCGTCATCAAGGACAAGGACCGTCTGTCCCTGAGCACAGACAACAAATACACACACATACAGACAGAAGGTGGAGGAGGCGCAGCTGGAGGTGGAGGTGGCAATGGTCTCAGCTCTGCCCCGCCCACTGGTAAGCGCAGCATGACGGAGCACAGCTTCGAGCGGGAGGATAAAAAAGACAGCGGAAACGAGAAGGATGCAAATGGAGCACTACAGCAGTGCATAACCGAACTGGCTGCGTCCATTGGTAGTGGAGCAGCACTCAAAGCCAACGAACAAAGAATGCCAGGAACAACAACAACAGGAGCAGCACAAAACGATAACAAACAGGAGGCAGGAGCTGGAGGAGGCGACACTGAAAAGGAGCAACATGGGAAACCGCTGCGCAAGACAACATCGCACTTTGTTACCGTCATCGAGGTCAAGGAGGCCAAAGAGAAAGACATGGATGTAGAGGCGACATCGGCAGCGACAACAACATCAGTCAATGCATCATCAGCGGCCTCATCGACATTCCGTTATCCGGATCAGCGGAATAAAGCCGCCACAGCGGAGGCCACAGCGCCGCCTTTGTCGCCATCAATGACATCGCCCGCCATGTCCGCCTCGTCGTATGCCGCCCATCTGGAGAAGAAGAAAATGCCACCCAGGTGAGCAGGGACCAAAGATAGACGGATAGATGATAGATAACTAAGTAGAGCAGCAGAAAGACGTATTGGTAGATAAGTCTACAGATAAATATTAAACTGAATGAAGTGTAGGCACAATAAGAATGAGAGATGCTTGCAGATTATAGATTGATTGGTAGATGAATATATAGAAATACATAGAAGTGTATTGTAGATGTAGGAGAGACAGATAAATAAATATATATATATATATAAGATGAAGGGTGCATAGATTAATATGTATATTATAGATGAAAGATAGATAGATAAATGAATATATTATAGAGTAAAAAGATGGATAAAAGGAAGAAAGAATGAAAGATACATGTATTATTAATTAAAAGTAGATAAATGTTGTATATGAAAGAGATATATGCATTATATATATAGAAATAAATGTATTACAGATGAAAGGTAGATAAATTAGTTTATACATGTATAATAGATGTAAAATAGATAGATATATGAATGTATTATAGATAAAAGAGATAAATAAATGTACAATAGACGAAAGAAAGAAAGATAGATACATGTATAATTAATGAAAGGTAGATTAGTAAGTATTTTATGGGAAAGAGATAAATAAATGCATTATGGATAGATAGATAAATGTATAACAGATAAAAGTTAGATTATTTACTTCATAAATATATTCTAGATGACGGATAGATAGATTATTGAATATATTATAGAGTAAAGAGATAGATAAAAGGAAGAAAGAAAGAAATATTCATGTATTATTAATAAAAAAAAGATAAATATTGTATATGAAAATATTTATATATGTATTTCAGATGAAAGCTAGATAATTAAGTTCATATAAAAAGGAGAAGGAGAGATAGATAAATACATATATTATAGATGGAAGATTGACAAATTACTATATATATAAAATAAATGAAAGATAGATAAATAAATACATACATAATAGATGGAAGGTTGGCAGATCTATTAATGTATTATAGATAGATAGATAGATAAATTAATGTATTATAGATAAAATAGATAGACAAATGTATAATATATAGATAGATACATGTATTATAGATGGATAGATAGAATTATTATTGATGAAAGACAGATAAGTAAGTGTGGTAAAGAAAATAAGTAGATAAATGTATTATGGACAGATAGAGACATGTATAATAGATGAATGATAGATAAATAAATGTATGTTAGATGAGTGATAGATAAATCAATGTATTATAGTCGTATAATAGATAAATAAATGCATTATAGATGAAATAGATCAAGGAAAGTAGTTTATAGATAGTTACAAATCTAGGAAATTGAGAATCGAAATTGAATACTAATATTTAGGTAGATAAATATAAAGATAAATAGATGTTGCTTATCAAAGGTAGATAAGTAACTAGATGATAGATAAGTGTACATGATAAATAGGTAAAAAACTAGACAACATTATGCATAAAGACAGACAAAGCCTTCTTTAAAGTTAAACTAAGTAAATCAATTGATTAACTAACTCTTTCCTTCTCTTTCCCTCCTCCTCCTGCAGACCACCGCCAAAGAACATACGACGCGTGGAGCCGCCAACCATTCCCAGCCAGCAGCAGCAGCATCAGTTGTCTTCATCGCCCAAGCGAGAGACACCCTATGCTGGCAGTACAATGCCACTGCCTGGAACAGGGGGTGCAGGCAGCTCAGCGGGTGAGAGTCCGGTCAGTTCGCTAGAGCGAAACATAAAGCCATCGGATATATTGCGGCAAAAGTCATCGGAGAATATTGAATCGAAGTACGCGGCAAACAGAAAGACAACTCCCGAGCTGAGCAAACTGGCTCAAACCCCCGAGCTGATTGAGGAGCTGGGCCGCAAAATGGTCGGTAAAACGGATAGTCTGGAGCATGCCAAGCGCAATGATGGTGGTGGTGGTGGTGGTACTGCTGCTGCCAATGGTGGCAGTTTGGGACGCACAGCATCCACACCGGGCCGCACATTGACACCAGCTGGCGCTGGTGGTGCAGGCGCACGCACTGTGGGTGCATCGCCCACAGGCAGTCTGACAAAAACGGCCAAATTGGCAGCTGCGGATAGCAGTTCCACCAGCAGCCTGGAGAAGAAGTCACGCGTATCGTTGCAAGCGAGCGATGCTGAGGCGCCACAGCGCAGCGTGGGCTCCAAGGAATCGCTGGCATCCCAAGGCATATCGGAAGTAGTAAGTGGAAACAATCTGGAGAGAAAGAGCTTCATTAACTTAACTCTCCCTCTATTTCAGATCAAGAGCTACGAGTCGGTGTCATCGCTGAGCTCGGACAGCGCCAAGGCGGCACAGCAGGCAGACAATGAGCCGTACTATGACAGTGTGCCACTGGACAATGGGGAGGGAGAGTATGTGTTCATTAAGCCGGGACGCACGGGCAGCTCCTCCAGTCGCGATGATCTGTCCACGCCGGGCAGCACATTGCCGGGCATGGCACAGCTGAGCAGTCAGGCAAGCGTCACGGATCCCGAATCTCCAGGCCGCACCTCCAACTATGTGAACATTGATTACTTTATGTAAATAACACTTGAATTTAGGCTGCAAGTGCGTGTATGACTTTCTCTCTGTTTCTCTCTGTCTTGCAGCCAGAGCAACAACGAGACGCGCTCAAGCTCATTGGACAGCGATGGAGAGTATGAGGGACCGAACATCTTGAGAACCATTTCGCATGATGAGCAACAGTCGAGCAGCAGCAACAACACATTGGGCACATCACAAACGCCAGGTGCACTGCGCAAGGTACGCACCCCCTCCCTCTCTCCCTCTCTATCTATCTCTTAGTGTTGCCTTAGTTGCTTAAATTGTTGTTGATTCATGTTAGCAACTAATTGCTCTATGCCTTATCTGTCTGCTAATGCATATGATGCAGCAGCAGCAGCAACTGCAGGTTGCATTTGACTCAGCTGCTGCTGCTGTCCATGCCAGGCTGGCCAAGAAAGCTGGGTATGTGCTGTGGCAGTGCTCAGTGCACAATGCAAGTCGTGGCCCACAGACCGCAGTTGCCGCTCAAGCCCAAGTCCAAGTCCGTTTCGCATTTGCCTGCCATCGTTGACTGCCCGCCGCGCAAATCGTTTCTCTATACGCGTCTCTCGCACATAAGCGCCACACGCGAACTCATTCGCAGTCGCCAGGAGGCCAAGAAGGTAGTGACAGTACCATTAATAACTGCAGTAACTGTAGCAAGCTGCGAATCCCAGTGCAAGTGCATAGTCTGTCCATCTGTTATCTGTCTAACTACCCAAAGGGAAATTGGTGAACTAATCTAAACAATAAGTAGAAGCAGAAGAATGTTTAACTGCGAAAGGTTGCATACTCTTTCCAAAGGGAAGTTGCTCTTCTTCTTTGTCTAAAAATCCCATTTTGTACTAAATTTAGGCTATATATTTGTAGAATATGTATGCAAAAGAACTGTTGCATAAAAGTTTAAAATAAGTTTAAAATTTGTGGCTCTTTTAGGTCCACAATGAAGAGAATCTGCGCTTGAGGGAAACTCAGTTTGATTGCAATCGATCTATAGGTTTCTATGATAGTTTTACTATATACATATGAGACTGTTTTCTGAGTTAAATACAGCCATAGTAGCAGACAACACACAGTTAAGGCTAGTTCAACTTCCCTGTCAATGTTAATTCAAGAAAAATATATGCTCTATAGGTTTGGAGATGTCTACTAAAGAAAATAAGTAAACCCTCTGCAAGGCATATAAAATTCACCATCTACCAGTGGCAGAGCTGAAGAGACATCGATTTTACAACGATTAACATCGATGTTTCATATGATAAACCTTAGCAAACATCGATTTGTCTACAGTTCTATCTGCCACCAATAGTTAATGAAATTCTTTCATCCACAGAAACTAAAGAGAGATCTTTAATTAAGTTTAAAACTGTTAGAGATCTATAATAATAGTGACAATATTATGTACAGTATTAATATAGTTTTGAAACTAACAGAGATCTAAAAGAGTTCTGCAACTAACAGAGAGCTATAACAGTTCTGCAACTAAGGAAGAACTATAGTAGTTCTGAAACTAACAGAGATCTATTACAGTTCTGCAACTAAGCAGTATCTTTAACAGTTCTGCAACTAAGAAGGATCTTTAACAGTTCTGAAGCTAACAGAGGTCTATAACAGTTTTACAACTACGAAAGAACTATAACAGTTCTGAAACTAACAGAGATCTATTACAGTTCTGCAACTAACAGAGATCTAAAACAGTTCTGCAACTAACAGAGATCTAAAACAGTTCTGCAACTAACAGAGTTCTGTAACAGTTGTGAAGCTAAAAGAGATCTACAATTATAGTGCCAATACTATTCTATAGAGCTATATATACTACAAATGTATGAATCATATGATAATCTAAAAACTGACACATAGAATAGACCACCAATACCTACAAAAATCGGCTGACAATCGATTATAAAGTGCTCTCTCTATATCTACTTACTACAAATACTTCTAAAACTCCAACTAAGTGTAGAAATAACCTGGAATATATATTACGTAATGTTACCCAAGATAATGTTAGACTATGTTATGATATATATGATATGATAATGTTAAAGATAACTAATAATTTGACAATTTACTAACGAACTTTTTTTTATGCGATTCTCCTCTGTCTCTCTGTTTCCCTCTGTCTCTGTTATTTCTTTCTTTATTTCTGATATTTTCTGTTCTTTTTATTTACTTGTTTTCTCTTCTGTTTGTTTACTTTCTCTCTCTCTTTCTCTTTCTTTCTCTCAACAGAACTTAGTTTCAGCGATACTCGTGAGTACCAAAAATACTACTCCAAAAACAAAAGCCTAGCTAGAGCTTAGTAGAGCTTCTCAGTCTGTCTTTTAGTTATGTTCTTGTCATACACCATATATATATATGTATATATGTATAGCTGCTGTATATATATGTACACTATATGTCCTACAGTAATATATGTATGTGTGTATTTGTCTAGCTTGAGAATGCGCTGCGCTGCTTTATGTTTATCATCGAGAAAGTTGTTTCTTTTATATGTTTATACTTTTGTCAAATTGTTACACACATATACACACAGACACACACACAATTACAGACATTCAAAGTGTACAAATGTGAAAAGTTAAGTTGTTAATGCATCAGTTTATCTGATCTATTTGCAATTCACTCTTCACTTTTCTATTGCATTGTATCTTTTGTTTTCCTCTGCTGTCTCTCTCTCTCTTTCTCTCTGTTACCCACTCGCTCTGTCTCGTGTACATACACTGCCCCTACTCATCATGCATATATATACATATATCCTGCCATACTTTCTTTATATATATAACATATATATGTTTATTTGTCTGTAAATCTCTTCATTGGCTTTGGTGTTGTCAATTGGTTGTAGATCCGAGTACCTAATGCCCTCAACCAACCATTGTAGCTTACACCAAGATATATATTATACATATATATGTATATAAAATATATATATATATAGTGTATTGTATAGTCTTGCTAATCCTATTGCCTTTGCAGCTCTCTGGCAATGCACGCGGTGCCAAAATACGCTCCATACTGAGCTCCATCATACACAGCGAGACCATCTACGTGGAGTGTCTGAACAAGATGATACAGGTACAGTAGCAACTGGCAATTGATACCAATTGAACTATACCTAATCTCCCCCCCCCCCTCTCTTTCTTTGCAGTACAAGCGTGCCATACATGCCACGCTCAATACATCGCAGCCTGTGATCAAGGAGGAGGAGGAGAATACGATATTCTTTAAGATCGATGAACTGCATGAGGTGCACACGGCATTCCTATCGGATCTAAAGACAATAGTCGCACACGAGGGAGGCGATGTATTGATTGGGGAACCCTTCAAGCGTTTAGCCGACATGTTCGATTTATATAGCGCATTTCTGCATAATTATGGTCAAGCGATCGATACGGTTAAGAAGTGTAGCTCAAATAATCCGCAATTTAAGAAAATTGTCTCGACAATTGTTCTAAACCTGCAGACAGAACAATCGCTGACACTGGAGGATCTGTTGCATAAACCTGTGGCACGTGTACAGATCAATGCACTCGTCTTCAACGATCTATTGCGTGAGACGCCCCCAAATCATCCTGATCATCAGCCATTGCGGCAGGCACAGAAGATCATCCAGATGTTCCTCAATCAATTCAACGTGGTCAATCAACGTTTGCCCAGCGAAACGAATCGCAATCTGCGTCGCATGGTACGCAATTCATTCATAGTCGAGTTGGTTGATGGACATCGCAAGTTGCGGCATTTGTTCCTCTTCAACGATGTGATTGCGTGTGCCAAGTATAAAGCGCTTGGCAGGGATCGCATTGATTATGAATTGAAATGGTTTATACCGCTCAAGGATGTGCAAGTGTATGAGGAGACGGATGCCAGTGCCGATCTCAAGGAATCTAGTCCAGCGAATATATCGCAAGTGAAGCGCAATTTGCGTTCGGTGCGTGATCAACTCATCTTGGAGGCCAACAATGGTGTGCGCACTGGGGATAAGCATCGACGTAAGCTCGCGGATTTGGAGTCGCAGCTGGTGCTGGCCACGCCCAATTTGGTGCTGCGTCTGGGCAATAAGGCGAACAATAAAACGATGACATTCTTCCTTAGCTCAGATTTTGAACGCACACAATGGATGGACTCCATACTGTCGCTTAAGGTGGGCAGCAATACATCTATACACATATATATACATTATATATATTATATATATTCATTAACTTGTTCTTCTTTGTAGCAAAAGTGTAATTTGCCCGGTGCCAATACGATCAACTCACTGGAGGTTACCGCCTTCATTGTTGCCATGCAGAAGGGCATGAAGACTGAGATGGGCTCCTACTTGATGCGCAACACAAACGATGAGAGTCTTCTTGTGGGTGATCTGCACATGTGTGTGCAGGGCCTACAGGGACTGGAGCAGCCCACAGACTTGTATATATGCATTGAGGTCGACTCGTATGGCCATTACTTCCGCAAGGCCACCACCAAGATGATCTGTCGCAGCCAGACGCCGCTGTGGAACGAGAGTTTCATGCTCGAGCTGGAGGGCAGCCAGAATGTGCGTGTGCTGCTCTACGAGGCCAAGGAGGGTGCCCTGCTGCGTGCCAAGCACATACTCAAGGTGTGTAGAATAAGTTAATGCCTTATCTAATTATTATCTTACTTATGTTATGTATATTTCTTCCCTCTCTCTCTCTCTGCTGCAGCTAAGCCGCAGCTGGCTGACTGAGACAACGCAGACGCGCAACATTAAGCTGAGTGAAACGCTCGAGCTGAGCGCCAGCTTTCGTTTTGTGCCCGGCGAGCTGTGCCGCGCCACCACCAAGCCGGGTGCGCTCTTCGGTGCCAAAATGAGTCAAGTATTAAAGTGAGTACGAGCAGCAAGGGCAACTAGAGTTGGGAAGGAGCAAGAAGAACTATAAGTATATAAAAGGAAGAACTCTAGATACGAGAACTGTGTCTTCTCTATGTAAAGGAAAGGCAAGGCAGAATCCCACTGTATTTAGTTTGTTTCTACGGCAAAGAAAGAACTCTTCCACTGGAAAGAATGAACTGTAGATACGAGAACTGTGTCTTCTCTATGAGATTCTGCCTTTCCTTTGTATTGCATTCAATTCTACGGAAGAGAAAGAACTTTAGATACAAGAACTGTTCCTTATCTATCCAAAGTAAAGGCAAGGCAAGGCAGAATCCCACTGTATTTAGTTCGTTTCTACGGCAAAGAAAGAACTCTATATAAGTGCACTCTATCTGCTTTAACTGATATGCTGCCTTCCTTCTGTATTTAATACATTTACACTGGAAAAAATGAACTCTAGATACGAGAACTGTTTCTTCTCTATATGAAGGAAAGGGAAGAGAGTATTTGATGCGTTTCCATGGGAGAGAAGAACTCTAGACGAGAACTCTTCTCTATCTATCTGATAACCTGCCATTCCTCTGTATTGCATTAAATTGTACGGGAGAGAAAGAACTCTAGACACAAGAAATGTTTCTACTCTATGTAAAGCGCAGGCAAGGAAGAATCCCTTTGTATTAAATTCATTTCTTCGGCATATAAAGCACTCTTAGATACAAGAACTACGTCTTCTCTAACGGGATATCAGATAGATAGGTTCCCTTTGTATTTAGTTCTTTTCTAGGTTAAAGAATGAACTCTAGAAACTATAACTATTCCTTCTCTATCTGAAGGAAAGGGTAGAGAGTATTTGATTTGTTTCCATGGGAGATAAGAACTCTAGATGCGAGAACTGTTTCTTCTCTATTTGATATTCTCCCTTATTTCTATATTCAATTCATTTTAATGGGAGAGACTGACAAGAACTGCGTCTTCTCTATCTGATAGTCTCTGCTTATAATTTATTTCTACGATAGAGAATGAACTCTAGATACGAGAAGTGTTCCTTCTCTAAGGAAAAACCCTTTTTTTCTGTATTTTATGAGTTTCTATGGCAGAGTACGAACTCTAGACACGAAAGCTGTTTCTTCTCTATATGATATTCCTCATTTTCTCTGTATTTAATTCATTTATACAGAAAAGAATGAGCTCTAGATACGACAACTGTGTCTTCTCAAACTCAATTCATTTCTACGGGAAGGGAAGAACTCTATATGAGAGCACTGTGTCTTCTTCTATTCTCCCTTTCCTTCTGTATTTATTTCATTTATACGGAAAAGAATGAACTCTAGACACGAGTACGTCACCTTCTCTATCTGATAGTCTCCCTTTGCTCTGTTTATAATTCATTTCTAAGGGAAGGAATGATATCTATGTATGAAAACTTTATCTTTTCTATGTGATATCCCGTTTGCCTCTGTATGTAATTAATTAACTATATTTTATTTTGTATTTAATTAATTTAAAGTCAACTAAATACAGTCGACTGAATGAGATACAAAGAATTATTTTAAAAACTCAATTTAAAATAATCAGGCATTAAATTTAAGCTTACAAAATTGTAAGGTAATTAAATTTAAAATTAATTTAATTTAATTAAAGCTGGGATAAACAAAGATATAATTGATTCAACATTTGTTGCAGAGAATTGGGGGAAAACCCAGAAAAACCCAATCAGTTCAGAAGAGTTAATAGTATTAGTAAAGAGTTAGTATAAACGCGATAGAGAAAAGAAAGAGAAAAAATAATCATAATAATAATAATGAAAAAAAATTCTAAATAATATTGTAACTAATTTAAGTGCTTAGAAGACTTCTGCTGCTATACATTATTTAATTCTACAATTCTACATTAATTCTTCACTTGCAGACGCGAGAAACGCGACATTCCGTTCATCATCTGTGCCTGCATACGTGAAGTGGAGCGACGCGGCATGCTGGAGGTGGGCTGCTATCGCGTCAGCGGCTCTGCCTCAGATCTGGCCAAGCTCAAGAAGGCATTCGAGTCGGGTAAGCCTTCCTACAGAGATTATACACTGTATAAATGTATATATAATTGTAAAATGTTCTATGCCCTGCAGATGCTTATGAGGCGGAGCAGCTGCTGCGCGAGGTGGACATACATTCGGTCACTGGCATACTGAAGACATTCTTGCGTGAGCTGCCCGAGGCGCTCTTCTCGGATCTGCTGTATCCGCGCTTCTTTGAGACGTTCAGCGCGTTTAGCAACAACAACGAAGCGACTCGCATCAATGAGCTGCTCAAGGTGTACGAGGAGCTGCCGCAGGCAAACAAATCCTCAATCAATCTTATACTCGATCATCTCATCAGGTTAATTAAACTCCCTCTCTCTCTCTCTCTCTCCTCTGTCTGGCTTGACTAACTCCCCCTCTCTCTCTCTCGCAGGGTGCACGAAAAGGAGGCCGACAATAAGATGTCGCTGCATAATCTGGCCATGGTCTTTGGCCCCACACTGTTGCGGCCTGGACAGACGCAGGTGAAGCAGAAGGATCCTCTGGCTGCCAGCACGGTGGATGTGATGGCACAAGCTGGCATACTCTATTGTTTTCTGCAGGCGCGCATCAAGAAGGATTAGAGAAGGAAACGAAGGAAACAGAGAAGAGAAGAGCAGCGCAGAGCAGAAAGAAGGACAGCCTGCTCTATACAAACACAACAGATATTTTCTATATATATATATATACTATATATGAGCTATGCTTGAAATGCCTACCTGCCCCGCAACCCACACACACACACAGATAGACACACAGACAGACAGACACAGTCGGCTGATGATTGTACATAGAAAAGGGCAAAGGATTTGTTTGCAAAGTGGAAAAAGAAAGGAACAAGGAAACTGAACAAAAAGTGCTCAAGCAATACATGCAAATACACAAGCACACACACACACATGCACACACACATACATGCACACACAGCAAAAGACACAAGTAGAGGCAAGAAGATGTACGAAAGTGTTCAACACTGATCCCATTGTGCTGGTCCTAGTCCAGGTACTTCCCCCAAGGCTTATAGCTGCTAACTCGTATACTCCAAATACACAGACACACACACACACACATATATATATATATATATAGATATATATATTTATATTGATAACAAAAGTAGCAAGAGAAGGATGAGGAGCAGAAGAAACATACATTGCTTTATCTAAACGTATACAACATATGTAGTTAGAGGCGCAGCAGCACAACCCCCTTGCCCCACGCCCCCCGCCCCCGCTTATTGCAACATATAATATGAAAGAAAGTGAAAGAAAGAAGAGATAGAGAGAGAGAGAGGTGTGTAAGAGAGAGAGAATGGCAAATACATATTTTCAATATTACGAGTACACACATATTTATATACATATATATACATACATACTGATATATATATATATATACAAACACATACTATATTAACTACTTATTAGTACTATATACATATACTAAAATGCAAGCAAACACACATTTGGCGGTATGATTATTGATTATTAATGCTGATACTGATTATGATGATAATGATGTATGTGTATGTGTATGCTTAAAAGGAAATTCTGTTTTTTTTTTCGTCGTCTTGTTTTGTATTAATTATTTAGGTTTTATATAAAAACAGAAACGTAAAATAAAGTATATTCTATTTAGAAATGAAATTTCATTAACACTTTTTGGGCTCATTTCAATCTGCGCGCGCTCTTTGCGCAAACGGGCAATCGGTTGGGAGTGCAGCGCTGCCAACTTAATGCAACTTAGTGCTGTAAGTCGTATGCAGTGTTGCTTTAAAGTTATCGACTTATCGATTGGTAGCTGCACAATTAACAGCAACAGCGACAGTTAACGTGCAGGCATAACATAAGTTATGTTAAATTTCAAGCGGTAGAAAAAGAGTCTGACGATTCTTCCAAAAGACTCATGACTCATGACTGGTGACTGTTTTAGTGTCACTTTCTCTAGATCATATAGCGCAAAAGAATAGATACAGCTAAAAAGCATAATTACATGCAAATAAACAGAGCGAACCGTACTCTGCAAAAGAACTTAACAGTGGACTGCCTTAGTTACCGCCAATGTTATGTTTGTGCATGGAGCTAGTTCAAACTGTTATTTAAACGCAAATTTACAGTCAACAGTGAGAAATATATGTATTAAGTCTACCAAACAATATTAACTTTTCGATTGCACACGCCCAACAACTAGTAAAAAATTTGAACTGCAAAATTTTCCAATTTGAATCCAACTGCTGTTAAAAGCGGCTCATTGGAGCAGTGTTCCCACTGGTTCATTGCCATGAACCGAATGAACCAAAGTTCTGAACGAAAGAGCAAATGAGCGGCTGTTGTTGCTGCCTGCTAGTACACAGTAGTGTGGTGTGTGTGTGTGAACTCTGTGAAATTTACGCACGGTTCTTCTCTTTTTTTCTCGTAGCTCCAACTTCATGTAGTGTAGTACTATATAGAGTACTATAAATTTGTTTATTTTTTTATCGGTTCCAACGTGCACTTCACACACACGGTGAATGCAGATGCAGAAATATTTTTTACTAGTGCAATTTGTGTGTGTGCAATTTGTTAGTTTGTAAGATGAATATGAAGTGCAATCAGCAGCGCAGCAGCAGCGACGCCAACGCCAGCAGTAGCAACAACAACAACAACATCAGTAGTAACAGGAACAGAAACAACAAAAAGGCTGACTGACTGACTACACCCAAAGAAAATAAGAGAGAGAGAAAAAATAAAAAGGAAGAATAACAAAACGACAGGAAAAATGAAGTAAAAGCGACAGCAGCAGAAGCAGCGCAGCAACGGAACGGCACTTCAGTTGCAGTTACAGTTGTAGTTGTTGTACACATTGAGCAACGCACACGCACACAGACAGACCGACAGACAGGCACACGCATTCACACACGAGAGATACAAATAAAACGCAGCGCAGCGCACACAAAGAGACATTTGCATGCATGTGTGTGTGGGTGTATCAGAAGCAGCAGCAGCCCAGCCGCAGTCGCAGCAGCAGCTCCAGCGGATAAACTTCGTCGTCGTATTCGGCAGTCGTTGTTTTCGTCATTGCTCGTTCGTTCGTTCGTTCGTTCGTTTTGTTCGTTACGTCTCTGTCGTCGTCGTCGTCGTCGCAGTTGTCGTTGCGCGTCGTGTTGTTGTTGTGTTTGTAGCAGCATTCGCCTACGCAGCAGCAGCAGCAGTCAAAGGAAGCGGTTTAAGAATGCATGGGAATGCAGAATGTACGAAAAATGAAACGAAACGAAACGAAATGTGAGAAACACACACACGAAAGAGAAATGCAAATGCAAACAGAAAATTCAAATAAGTGCAACGGGTTTCCAATTCGATTCCAATTGGACAATTTGCATTGAAATTCAAAACGCGCTCTCAAATTTATGCCAAACTGATCAAGAGAGATAGAGTGTGAGAGAGTTAGAGAGCACAAGAGAGTTTGCCCTTAGGCGAGAGAGCGAACGTCGCAGCAGCAGCAGCAGCAGCAACTGATCACGTCCATTTTAGCTTCAGCTGCAGTTCCTTTGTTGTTGCTGCTCTCCTACTCCGCCTCCGCTTTAGCCTCCTTCTCCTCCTCTTATTCCTCCTACTCCTGCTGGACGTCGACGTCTCGTAATATGGATTGTGGTGCTATTGCCGCGCAGCAGCAGCAACTATTACAACAACAACAACTACACCATCAACAGCAGCAACAGCTACAACAACAACTACAGCACTCCCGACTCCAGCAACAACAACAAAATACTCTCAATTGCCTTGAGAAAACGTCAACAACAACAAATGTAAGTTTCCACTCTATACTCTATACACTTACATATGTCCACTTACACTCACACACACACTTGCATGCATGCCTGCCTGCATGTACTGTGTATTTGTATTTCTCTTTTACTTCGCATTCGCCCCCACACTCACTTCAACTTAACCAATGCGTTTCTGCCATTGACGCTGCCTGCGTCGGCAGCGCTGCTCTTCTTGCAGTTTATTGGTTTTCTTAATAGATATTTTTCATATGAGTAACTCTGACAGCGACGTCGGCTGCGCTGCGTGTGTTTGCCCGTTTTCCTTTTGCGCTTTGTTTTTACCGCAGCAATTGACTTGCGTGTGTGCATGTGTGTGTGTGGGCTGACATTGGGGGCGTGGCTGTGCTAGCCATGTGCATAAATAATTCAAAGAGTTTCATGCAGATTTCTGTCAAGAGGGATTGGGAAGGGGGGGGGGGGAGTCTAACTGTAATTGCAGCCAGGTGCAAAAGTTCAAGCCAGGAGCAATATTTGTGTCTGTGTGTGTGTGTTTTTTGTCTTTTCCTGTGTGCCTCTTTTTTGATTATTGCGCTTTTTGGCGTCTTTCGTCTTCCGCTGCGCTGCATGAGGCAACGCAACTAGCGCAAAAAGCGCGAATGACTCAAAAAAAGGCTATTAAAACCAACTGATGATTAATCTCTGCACAGCTGCTGCCACTGCGGGCAAAGAAACGCGCAAAGCAACATCAACAACAACAACAACGACAAACAAATCAAAGCAAAGCAAAGCAAATCAAAAGGAATGTTAGTTAGGCAGCACGACTAGCATGTACTCTGTTATAAGCAAATATCATTTTACATAACCAAATGAGTACATGAAATATCGCATTTGTAAACATATCATATGTCTATCGATAATTTTATTGAGATAGCTGACAAGCGCAGGAAAAGGGGAAGTACCGATAATGAGAAAGATATTACGAGCTATTTCAAAGCATAAATATTCTGGTTATCGTATAGTTTCAAATATATAATTGGCTTATCGATATGATATCGATATTACAGAAAATTATATATATAGCGTTAAAAAATGATTATTATTATGATTAAATTGATTGTCAATATCACAGTCTCAAATATCGCATAGGCTTATCGATATAATATCGATATTACAGAAATTGAGATATATATTGGAGGAAATATCTCTGCATCAGTTTAATATCTTGTTGATCATGAAAATGATATAGTCTCAAATATCGCATAGGCTTATCGATACATGTAATATCGATATTAAAGAAATTGAGAAATATATGGTAAGAAATATCGCTGCATCTGTTTAATATGTTGTTGATCATCAATACCGTATAGTCTGAAATATGTTAAATAGATCTATTCATATACATATGTATATATGTATGTTAATATCGATATTATTGTACACAAAATGAGAAATATATCGTAATAAATACCTCTGCTCTATTTATTGATGTATGTAATGATGTAATGTTTCAACAAAATGTTCATGGATATGATAAAGTCTCAACTATCGCATAAGCTTATCGATATAATATCGATATTACAGAAATTTATAAATATATCTTGAGGAATATCTCCATCTATTAAATATCCTGTTGATCAATAGTCTCAAATATGCATTGCATTATCGCTATGACGCAGTAGCACTTATACCTCATTTACCAGCTGCCAATCGTTTACAGGGTATCATTGCGAACAGCACCACATCGTACTGGGTACTGTGTGGACTAAGGCCGCTTGAATTACAGTTTGGTACATGGTACGAATTTGTTGTTGTTGCTGTTATTGTTGTAGTTGTTGTTGCTTTTCCCCATTACTTTCTCTGTGCATAAATTCTAAAGCAACAACTACAAGAACAAGACGAAGAAGTAACAACAGCGCGGAATGAGTGAAAGAAGTTCAAAATGAAATTGTTTATACAAAGTCAGCAACAACAACAACAGCAACTGAAACCCAAATTGTTGAACACGCAGAATACGTACAGCAACAACAACAACAACAATAGCAGCAACAACAACACGCAGTCATGAAGAGAAAAGAAGCGCAACGCACTCTTCTGTTGCTTTTTCTACTTCTTCTTGTCTTCGATTCTTTTGTTTTTGCCGCAACGGTTGAATCTTTCTTTTGACTTGCTTTAGCCACCTCCATCTCCCACTCCTACTCCTCCTTCGCGGCGTCGTGCTGCTTCTCCCCGTGCGCTACGTGACTGCAATAAAATGTAACTGCAATTACGTGTCGCATGTTGTTGTTGTTGCTGTCTCTGTCTCCCTGCGTGTTTTGGCCAAATGTAAAAGCCGAAAAGATTCTTTGCCGGTCAAGAGGCAACGCGACATTGCACCTCAAGGATATCAGTGCGCACAGCATGTGACGACAGTACACGCACACACTAACAAAACTAACGGCACATTTACGACGCGCCGGTTCCTTCTGCCTCTGCCTCGGTCGCCGGCCTGCCTGAGATGCTGCGTCATTGTAATTGAGCAGTGCTTACCATTGCATGGGCAGCACTTACCGATGCCGGTGCGTAGCGAAAACGAAATAGAAGGTCACACTTCGTTAAGTTTGTTGTGAATTTCATCAGCTTTGGTTATACATGGAAGTATTCTCGTTGTTTTATTGGATTAAATATAGTAATATATATAATACAGTTATTTATTCTAAATAACGTATTCCACGTAAGAAGGCATCGAATTAAATTGATAATAATAAATTAATTAATTTTACTATAATTAGATCAACTATATCAACTATTTATTTATTCCAAATTACGTATTTTCAGTTAAAAATGGCAATACAAAAGACTTTAATTTGTTTTATTTATAATTGTATAGTACAGAAGGCAATGAAACTTTATAATTGCATATCTATGCATGATTCAAGGAGCTCTTTTATTTATAGTCAAGTCAATTTCCGTTTTTTTATTAACAATAGAAATATATAAAATGCTGAAATTTGTTAAGCTTCGAAACCTTTTGCCTTGCAAGCGTGCGTTGTCATCTGTGACGTGTGACGTCACAAACAGCACGCACTCTCTCCTAGGCCTTGTCGCTACCTTCGCTGCTGTCGCAATGTGGACAAAGAGCGCGAGAGAGCATTGATGAGAAAGAGAGGAGAGTGGGAGAGCGACAGGCAGGCAGGCAGGCCACATATTAGTAAGCGCGTCGCCGCCGTTGCTCGCATTTATTTTTCGACCGATGCGCGTGCGAGTCGACGACGGCGGAGCGCAGCAGCAACGGATAACCGGACGAAAGACGAAACTACGGTAAAAAAATAAGAAAAAAAATACAGTTGTAAATTTGTAAACGCGCGCGCGGAATAATACAAAAAGGTGACAACTGAGTTTTAAATTTAAAATTGCAATAAAATCAAAAATCATCGCAGTTTGTCTCCCTCGCACGTTCGCCTCTTGTTTGTGTTATTTTTTTGTTGTGGTGAGAGTGAGTGAGTTAGTTATTAAAAGTTCCTTGTGCAGCAACTAAAGCAATTAGCTCCAGCTGCTTTTGTTTATGTACAGCAACAACTACGCACACACACACACAGATGAAGCAATAATTAAAAGTGCCTTTTTTAATTGAAGAGCAGCAGCAACAACAACAATAAAAAAATATATAACAGGCGCTGCTGGCAATCGAATTTAAATTGACGTTAACATTGACGCGGTAAGAGCACACATACATACATAGACAAATTCACCTCGAACAAACGCACGTATACTACTGCATACAACCCTGTTGACTGACTCCCCTGTAAAAGCACACACAGACACACACATAGTAGGACAAGAGAGCCAAGAGAGAGAGAGGAGTTTGAGTAAGCGAGAGCTTACAGTGTGTGGTGGAGTGTAAGGAGTGCGGGTGTGTTTGTTTTTGTTTTTGGCAGTTAATGTTAATGCGTTTCGCTTTTGTCTTCTGTTTTCGGCATGTCGGCAGGAGGTTCTGCCCGAAGTTGGGGTGAGGCTGTGAGGAGTGGGTAGGCGACTGCACATTGACTTGAGTTTATTTGCTTTTATATTCCAATCAATGCGGCAAGAGAGGGAGCATTATTATTAGTAGTAGGGGGAGCTTGCCATATGCGTCTTATGCTTTTATTATTGTTTACTTCGTTTCCATTTTGTGTGCCTTATCTTAATCGCCACAAACAGACACACTCACACACACACAGAAGCACATATGCGAACGTGTGTGTGTGTGTTTGTGTGTAGTTTCATTCAACTTTTCTGCATATTGTTTTCGATCTGGCAACACTGCCTTGCCTGTGCCGGCCCCGTCTAGTCTCTTGTTTTTGCCGGTGTTTTTTCTGCCAAGTCATATGTTCTCGGTCTCTCGTTATGTGCGTCATCCTGCCACCCGCATCTCTCTCTCCCCCTCTCTTTCCTTGCAGTTGCTCTCTTGCCATTCAACTCCTTCTCCTGTTGTTGTTGCTGTTGTTGTAATTGGTGGTGTGGCAGTTTAATTGCTTCTGCACGTTCGTCAAATATTTGTTCAACTCTTTTTAATTACATTTTGCCCACTCACTACGCACACCAATACACACATACAAATACACGTGCACGCATGCTGTGTGTACGTGTAAATGTACCGTTATACCCTTTCACACGCACGCAATTTATTGTAGAAGAAAAGTAATGGGAGAGAGAGAGAGAGCGCGCGCACAGTGTGACATTTTGCAGATTATTCTGCCAGATGTTTTCGCACGCATCGCATTCTGTGATAATCCCCACGTGCAGTAAAACAGAATGTAAAAAAGAAAACGAATGATAAAGAATTGTTTGTACCGTAACGATAAATAAACTCTGTACTCATGTCAAGTGAAATTTCTGGAAATTATAAGATTTCTTTAACTTTTTGTGTAATCTCTTGTTTCTGTTAATCAATTGTATAAAGAAGAAATAAATAAGCATTAAACATCAAGTTATTGAAAAAACATCTTGTATATCGAGTAAGTTTACAACTTTTTAAGAAAATACTAATATTTCTCGACAATTGGAACACATGAAACTCGTTCTAAACACACTCGATACAAATGGGAGGAGACTGCAAGCAAAAACAATTACACCGAGCCCCACTTGAAATGTTTAATTATACATATGCACATATGTATGTGTATGTATGTGTATATAGTGTGCATATCGTACGCTTTCGTATGATTTTATTGCACTGGCACAGCAGACAGCAGACGTCTGTCTATCAAGAATTCTACACGCCTCTTTAATAGTTTGTTGTTGACAAGCCAACATATACAAATGTCTATCAGAACATATTTGACTATTGCATAGCGTATATACATATACATACATATGTATTATATGTGTTTATACACTCTATATCTATTTAGCCTTGCACTGCAACTTAATTGATGCTCGACTCACTCACTCACTCACTGACTGACTGTCTGTCTTATGCTATAAAGGCACATTAAACATTCGTCTTACCCATTAATAATCATATTTTTAGACTTTACCCAAATGCAATTGAACTTCTGCAATAAATGCTTTCGATTTCCGTATACAATTCGTTTTGAGATTGAATTATAATTTGTCTCGCTTCAAATCGGATTGTACTCTTTATGCTGCTTTGAAATAAAGAAATATAAATACACATACATATAAACATAATTAAACATACAAACATATATGTATGTGTGAATGTATGTACCTTCCCCTTCCACACTACTTCCCCCCTCAAAGCATAGTATAACTTCCCGTTCGCGTATTTCATAATCCAGCATCGCCTTCAGTTTGTCCACGCAAGGCCTTGCCTTGCTCCACTGTGCACAAGAATCAGCAGCCTCTTTCGCAGTCGCAGTCGCAGTCAACGCAGCAGCCATATGACTTTTGCACATGGCTGCGTCGCTGCTGCTGCTGCTGCTGCTTTCGTTGCTGCTGCTGCTCTTGTTGTTGTTGTTAGTGCTTTACTTTTTATGTTTCTTATTACACGCTTTGCTGCTTATGTCAGGCATTTTATTATTACTTCTTTGCTTTGCTTTGGCGCTTCTTTTGAATATTTATGCGAAGTAACTGCGCTGTCGCTGTTCATTTTAAGTTTCTGCGCTGCTGTTGTTGTTGTAAATATTTTATTATCGCTTGTTTCCGTTTAGAGGAACCAAAATGGGGAAAACTGTGTGTGCGCATGCACACATACACAGGCACACACACACACAGGCACACACATTTACGGGCCGAGTCTCGCATACGTTTACATATTTAAAATTCTTTTGTCGCCATATTCATTTCGAAATTATGTACTTGGCTTGTTGCTTCACACGACGACGCTCCGTCGCGCATCGCGTTCCCTATCTCCCCCCCTGCCTCTCCCTCTCTCTTGCTACCCCACCTCCCCTCCCCCCTCTCTTTCCCTCTCTCTCTGTCTCTAGCTACCGCTCCCTCGCTGGTTTCCCTTGTCAATTTAGCTATCTGTTTGTCTATCTACGCAGACACGCACACACACACACACGCACACGCACTCCGAGTGCGTTCTCTTCATTTCATTCCATTTCTCATGCCCCCTTACCCCCTCCTTCCCCCCTCTCTTTCCCTGCTTGGCCTGACCCTGTGCATTTCTTGTAATTTCATTTGCTGTGGGAGGCAGGCAAAAAAGTAAAGAGAACCACAAAAGAGAAGGAGCATATTGAAGTGACTGAACAGTCTGTCTTACTCTTCTTCTTTCTCTGTCCCTCTTTCTCTGTTCCGCTCTCTCTCTTTCTTTCTCCGTCTCCCTCTCTCTTTGTGCTGCTTCGTTTGTCGCTTTTCATTACAAAATTAGCGCAATATTTTTGTGTTTTGTCATGTATTTTTAGCTGTGGTTTTTGTACATTATATTTAAACACGACATGTTTGCCTTCCCACTACTTCTCCTTCTCTCTTTCGCCTGCTCTTTTTCTGCCTCCCCCACCCCCTCTTTGTTGTTGCCTTGCATCAGCTGCGATCGGCGGCTCTGTTACCAATGTGGGCGTGCAGTGACCCAATTTCTCTAATAGATTGCATTTTGCCACAGCTCACACACTCACGCACACACATAGACAGAGAGACAGACAGAGAGAGTGAGAGAGCGAGAAAAAAAAGAGAGTGACACGCACACACACACACACACACGCGCATGCATATGTATGTGTCGCTGCAGTTTTGTTGTTTTTGGATTATTTAGCACATTGAACTCTTTCATCTTTCGCACTCTTCTCCCTCTCTGTCTCTCTCTCCCTCACTGGCTTTAATCTCTGCATTTTGCGTTTGCCATTTCCTGCCTTTGCCAAAAGTTACATAAACAAAATTCGAAAGAAAAACACACGCATACATACAAACATATATGCATATACATACATGTGTGTGTGTGTGTAGTTTATAATGCAACTCAGCTGTACATAAATTTGTCGCAGTGTGTCGCAGCTGCACGCAATTGCTCTGCATCAGGCCCCCCCCCCTCCCCCTTCCTCTCTTGTGCTCACTCTCTCTCTTGCCCACCTCTCTCTTGTGCCCCCCTTCTTACTTGTGCTCCTGCTGTTACAGTTGTTCATTTTGCATTCTCTTCTGTTCCTGTTTCCCTTGTTCATACTGTTCCCATTCCCAATTTCGTACTGTACCCTTAGCTACTGTTCCCAGGGCCGCCTTTGGCTAATTAAGTGCAGCACTTGACTTCGTCTAAAGCCCCTCAGCAATAAACATCAACAAATTGAGCACACTCACACACACACACATACACACATGCATAACTGATGTGCCTGTGTGTCTGTGTGTGATTATAGTGATGTATTCCATAGGCAGCTTAATTTATATATGCTCAGACTTTTAGCACATTTGCCTGTTCCGCATTCCATGCCTAATTGTTCTATGCGTGCATATTATAAACTAAAATTAAGAAAGAAAGAAAGAAAAAGTTTATTTTAGAGCGAAATTTAAAAAGAATCGATATAAATAAAAGTTAAATTTCATTTGGCAAGCTATATTATTGAATATAGAACAGTACGATAAGTTATGCAGTAATCGATAATTAACTAGTGTAGCTATCAATTTAAATGGCAATTCATAGTTTAGTTCATTGTCTTATTGTCCATTGATAAAGCTAAATGTTTTTTATTGTTCCTCTTTGAATTTAACTTTATGTAAGAACTTCTTTGATTCGAAAGTATAAAATAAACTTATTAAAACCTTAATCTTTACCTTTAACTGTTATCGATAGCTTGTAATATGAATGTTTGACAAAATATCGATAGTTTTAAACCAAGCTGCATGTAGAAAGTGTATTCTTTAAATGAAAACATTTGCTAAGTGTGCAAAAAACTCTGCTAGATTAAGAATTGCTTTATACATATGTATATGTATATTATATATATGTATATTATATATATGTATATGTACATATGTTATCGTTATCGATTTTGAATTTGGCAATATAATTCGTCTGCCTGCTATCAAATTAAAAGCAAACAAATGCTTCCCTTTATGCCAACAACATACATATATTAATTTACAATTTTGTGGGGTCTAAATAGAATGAAAAACAAGACCAAAAACAGAGCAGAGCAGAACGGAGCAGAGCAGAGCACACTCCCTTCCCCCTGCCCCTATACCCCTGATCCTATGGAGAATGTATGCTAAATGTACATGTGTTTCGCTCTGTTGCAAGTCAATCATTTCTCTTTACTCTCAAACATTTTCCAGCTTGCAACTGTGCAACTCAAAACCTGCTGACTCAGTTTTCTTGCCGTTGCTTGATATTTCATACACACCCCCGTCGTTGAGTGAGGGGGGATGAGGGTGCAGCCGAAATACACACGCTCCCCTTGCGACGCTCCTAATTTGATTGAGCTGCAATAAAAATTTGTCAGGCAGGCCATAAAATGGGAGAATGGAAGCGGAATATGCTTGTACTTTTCCTATTGGAGCATATAATCATATGTTATATGTACATCCCCCAACGCCCAACCCCTCTCCCCTCTTCCATGACTGTTAAATATTTTATATTTCTGCGTTGTATGATTTATAATGCAGCCTTGTCTGAAGAAACAGACTGAGAAATGCGCTACTGTAATCAACAAGTGATTGATGACGATCTCAAGCAGCAGAGAGGGGCAGAGAAAGCAAGAAAGAAGAGCAATAGAACAAGAGGGGAGAGAGAGAGAGAGAGAGAGGGAGAGAATGGGAGAGAGAGAGAGCACATTGTATGCGGTGTCAAATTACGAATTACACATTTGCCGGGCAAGCTACTTATGAATTACACTGTAAGTGAGTGCGGGGGGGAATGCATACACTGTAACAAATTCGGGGGTGGCATGACAAGAGTATAAATTATATTGTGCACGCGCATATCTTGCTCTAATTATTCAGCTATTATTATAATGTATAATCCTTCATTCTCTTTGGGCTTTCATTCATTAGAACTTTGCAAGAGAATTTACGAGTTTTAACTTGATGAATTTTCTTAGAAACATTCGTTTAACTCAATTTGCAGAGAGAATTCACATGAATTGCAAGTTGTATAAGGCAAACACACACATTGTAAATCTCATTTGTACGTTTAATGAGCTCATGAGGGAATCAAAAAGAATGCAAAAATCAAAGAATGTTCAGGAAATTCACATGTGCATTCTCGCATACATTTTGTGTATACAAAATAAAACCTCAAAATAGGAAAGAGACGAGAAAGAAAGGAGATTTTCAGCATGCCGAAAGTATTATACACTTGCAGTTGCTTATCTCAACTGATTGTTTCTATATTAGTTATATATAATGCTGCAGCATTGAATGATATTGTGTATATTCAATATTATGTCTCACTTTTATTGACACTGATAAGTTAAGTTTATTCTAATATCAAAACTGTTCTACATACATACAAAAACCTGCATTTCGACCGATTGTTCCTATGGCAGCTATATGTTATAGTGGTTTGATTTAGATGAAATTATTATGTGCATATTATATATACTGCAGAAGTCAGATGTAGTAAATTTGCTTGCAATATCTTGACAAATAACAAAAATAGGCCGATAGTTTGTATGGCAGCTATACGATATATCGATGCGATCCGGCTCGTTCCGACTTATATACAGCGTAGAGCAATAAGAAGCATGTGTGGCAAGTTTTATGAAGATAGCTCTAAAAATGAGAGACAGACGGACGGACAGATAGACAGACATGTCTAGATCGACTTTCCTGTTGTTGCTGTTGCAGAATATATACCCCTTATAGGGATTTGATGTCTTCTAAGTTGCATTGCAAACTGCTGATCAAAATGAATATACCCAAATGAATATATACTTCATAATAATGTTTAAATCTGAATGCAAAGAAGAAGAATCTTTGAATAATGATTCACTAAAATATCGCATACGAAATGTACAAATGATAAATGTTACTAGAGCTTTTTGAATGCCAGCAAGTAAGAGAAATGATGTCAAGCATATAAGCAAAAATACTAAAAGATACTAAATAAATACCAAAATACCAGAAAAACATAACAACTCAGTTTAAGTGCAGTATAAAATTAGAAAGACAGGAAATACGATATGCCAAGAGAAGGTAGAAGAGGCTGAGGTGAAGGAGCAGAAGGATCGTTTGAGGATCATGCACTACTGTACTTGCTGCCAGAGTGTAGGGTATCAAGTAGACTGTAACCATACACCAGGCACACCCCGCACACACACACAGACACACACACACACAGACACACAGACGCACACACTTGAAACGCATCTGTTCCGGCACTTCTGCTGACGCTGATGATGACGCTTATCTTGATCTCATAATCAGGGAAGAACGAGGGAGACAGAGAGGGAGAGAGGGGATGAGGGTAGCAGGTATTGTTGTAGTAGCAATAAGGAATCTCGAACGCGTCATTTTACCTTGTGTGGCAGAAGAAGCAGAAACAGATGGAGAGGGAGAGTAGGAGAGAGGAAGAAACCAAAGACGCGCTTCGTTTCTTTTTAGGGCCCTTCTGGTATTGTTTGAGCAAGTGGCAGGTGGCAGGTGCAACACGCAGCCGTTGCCCCTTTTGAGTGAGTAAGTGTGCGTGTGTGTGTCTGTGTGTGGCAGGCAGTCAGGGGCAGATACAGATACAGATACTTACGTATCCTTAAGATACACAACTATAGAACGCGTTTCATACATAATGCATTTTAACCCTAAAACCCTTGCTTCGATTTTCTGCGGCACGACACGCGTCGTGTGCCACAAGAGCAGTAAGAAACAAGGAAGAGAAAGGGAAGAAGGCAAGGGGAAAGGGAAAAGAAGGAGGTACAAAAAACAGCCCCTGCAAAAGTATAAAAACTTTAAACTGAAAACTGAACGGAAAGATTGTGCTGCAGATTTCTTTTACATTTCTGGCTAACATACTCTTCCCCCTTCTCTCCCCTCTCAGCTCTCTATCAACCTTAACATCTTGTTGTAGTTCTTATTGCTGTTGTTGTTCCTTAAAGCGACGACAGATGTTTTTTCCTAAGGGTCGTTCGTCTCGTCATCATCGTCATCATCGTCGCGTGTTGCTTTAATGGCTTTCCGTCTTCACTCCACTCCACACTCTCTTGTTTATTGTCCGCTTTTAGTGAGTGTGTGTACGCCTGCAACTTTGTTGTCCTATTTGCGAATGGGATTTGCCACAAACCACTCAAACGAGCCACAGAAGAGAGAGCGGAAGAGAGCAGAGAGAGAGAAGAATCAACATTCGAGCAGCTGTTGTAGATTTGAAATTCGAAAACGATAAAAAAACAAATGCGAATTTTGTTTGCAAACAAAGTTTCCCAAGTGATTGAACTGATCGAAATGTGGCTATTAAAATTGAGTTAGCTTTGAATTGGAATAACATCTGGCGAATTTGAAGGAACTTTTGCTGATATTATAGTGTAAGTTAATAGAAAAGAAACTATAGAAGAGTTGCGAAAGGAACTTTTGTATATATTTTGGCATATTTGTTGATACTCTACAATAGAATATATGTGCTGTATTGCATTTGAGCTTGATAGATAGACTCCACACAGATGAAGTTTATTGCAAATTCTGGATGTCACACGGGGCGGGGCATGCAAATTCATAACAAAGTAAATAAATTATATCTAAATTTGATTAGTATGCGACGTCTAAAATATACTACTTTCTGACTTTGACTTATGTTTATGTACATGTCATATAACTCTTTTTGTCCCTGACTTATACGTAGCTAATGGAAACATCTACGCCTCCTTTAAATTTGAATCCAATCGAAGAATAAACACAGAAGATATTCAAGAAAGTATGAGCATTACATTTAAAGGGGGGAAGAGCGCTTATATTTCATATAGTAAGGCTCTGATATCAAATCTCAAAGGAAGAACTATAGTCAAATCTTTTTCTTATAGCAGGCTCTGAGAGTATTATATAGTAAGATACTTCTTACGGCAATATAGATCCAAGGGTATCATATTGTTGCTCTCGTATAAAGTTCTTCTTCCCCTTTTATAGTTCCAACAACATCAATATAGTTTCTATAACATAGTAGGCTCTGATATCACATCTTAAAGCAAGAACTATAATCGAATCTAGTTCATATAGCAGGGTCTGATATGAAATATCAATGAAACGGAGAATCTGATGCTTGTTTATTGAATCAGTAAGATTCTTTTTACGGCAATGTAGTTCGAGGGTATGCCCTCGTTTATAGTTCTTTCTTTCATTTATTAGTTCCAAAAACATTAAAATAGTTCCTATACTATATGTATGCCATTAATTGCAGTTTTCTCTTCAACTTAATAAGCAAGAAATGAAGTAATTTTCTTGTCATACTCAAACAAATTGCAACAGCTTTTTTCATTATGGTAACAAGGCCCCGTGTTGGGGGAACTTAATACGATTGTATAATGTAGAACAACGCATCGAATTTCCCTGAGGAATTTCACAATTATTCCACGTAAAATCGCTTATAATTATTTTTATTATTTATATATTGTAGTTTATATAATTGCGAGGAATTTGTAATGCAATCGGAAACACGCTGCAAAACAAGTTTGAATGATTTTCATATCTGTATCGTTTGTGTTTTCTTCTCTTTTTTGTTATTTGTGGAATGCGAGCGATATTAAGAAATTACGTGACATTGAATACCCCTGCTCGACTACTTGAGATTAGTGTTTGAATCTTATATACTTATATACTATATATACAAGCAACTTTATAGGGTTTCTTTCGTGCAGAGATTGAGAAAAACGCGTGTGTACTTGACCTGTTTGACAATTGCGAAATGAAGAAGAAGAAGTGGAAATAGAAGTACAAATAGAAAAATAAGAAGAAGAAGAAAAAGAAGAAGAATTAAAAATAGATAAAGAAGAAGAAGTAGCAATAGAAGAAGCAGTAGAAATAGCAGAAGCAGCTTAACGACGCTTTCAAATTTCGAAATTTCAATCGCGTCTTCGTTTTTTTACGACAACAAAGCGACAAATTCGCAAAAGAAATAAAAACCGAAAAACAGATAAAGTTTATTTTGTATACACTATGCAGAGGGTATATTAATTTTGACCAGCAGAGACATCTTCGACCCTATAAAGGGTGTATATTCCGCAACAACAACAATAGGGAAGACGATTGAGTTGTGTTTGTCCATCTGTGCGTTTGTCTCTTATTTTTAAAGCCATCTTAATGAAACTTGCCACACATGCTTCTTATTGCTGCACGCTGTATATAAGTCGGAACGAGCTGGATCGCACCGATATATCGTATAGCTGCCATACAAACTATCGGCCCATTTTTGTTATTTGTCAAGATATTACAACCAAATGTACTACATCTGACTTTTGCTTTATATATAATGTGCATATAAGATTTCATCAAAATCAGAACACTATAACATATAGCTGCCATAGGAACAATCGGTCGAAATGCAGGTTTTTGTATGAAGACCAGTTTTGATTTAAGGAACAACTTAACTTATCAGTGCCAAACAAAATGAGACATAATATTGAATACACACAATGCCATTCAACTCTGCACCTTTATATATAACCAGTATAGGAACAATCGGAGGAGAAAAGCAGCTGCAAGTGTATAAGACTGTCGGCATGCCTAGGGTAGCCTTGCTTCCTCTATATTTTATAGTTAGAGGAAGGTTTCTTTGGCACCCCCGCCATATAAGGTCAGTGGGGAATTTGTTGTTGAATTTTATGTATTAATTTAGTTTTTATAATTTTTGTTTCGTTTTTATTTTTTGGTCACGCACTTTTCGCGCTGTCTGTTGTTGTTGTTAGTTTTATAAATTGATTACGGAAGTTGCTGTAAATGTCCACAAACATGAAAATATTTATGTGCAGAGAGAGAGAGAGAGAGAGAGAGAGGGAAAGGCAGAGGCAGAGGCAGACAGAGACAGAGAGAGAGAGGAAGAGACAGAGGCAGACAGGGACAGTTGCTCTTTTTGTCTGTGCAGGTATCTGCGCCATAGCATTTAATGACGTCATGACGTCATTTGGATAAACAGCGTGGCACGCTCTCGTTAGTTAAGTGTGTTGCCTGCTGCCCCTTGTTGTTGCCCCTGTTGTTGTTGCTTAGTTAATGACGGCTTTTACTTAGTTGATGATTAAAGCAAACTGTAGCAAAGCCAATGCGAATGTTAACTAAAGTAAAAGTAATTACAATTGCCACGATGACGACGATGACGATGACAGTTGCAACATGCTTTCCAATTAGCTAAAAGTAAATAAGACCTACCACACTTGCCACAACACGTGTGCGTGTGTGTGTGTCCCTCTTTCGAGGTCATTTGGTCACTTGGGTCACCCACAAGCAAAGCAACCATAACATTGCGATGAGCATGGAACATGCAACAACTCAGCAACTCAACAGCAATTGTTGTTGCCAGGAGAGTTGTAGTTGTAGTGAAGTACCTGCCTATCCCAAGACTAGGTGTAGCAGTAAGAGTGTCAGCCTTGGGGAGCAGGTGAAAAGGTCAGGGTTTTGGGATTGGGTTAAAGAAGAAAGCATGACTACACTGCAAAGAATGACTCGACTGTGTAAGGTAACAGATATTCAATGGGAAAATAAGTATAGCAGCTATAGTTGTTTGTGTTCTGCTGTGATATCAATTTACTACAATATATAACTTATAAAGGGTGATTTTTGAAGAGCTATAGAAAAGTTTTTCATTCAAAAACTCTTAAAATGCAGAGAAATAAATGAAAACTTTATTTGAATCGATAGTAGGGTGCATATAATTGAATGTTTAAAGATTATTTCATGCAAATGTTCAGCGTGACTGCACCTCAACTGTTCCATCCGCTTAGTACAATTTTGGCATACTCTTAACAACATTTCGGCCTTTATCTCTCAAATAAATGCTTCAATATTCTCCACCAATGTGTCAATTAAAGCGAACTTATCTGTATACACATTCGATTTAACATAGCTCCGCAGAGAATAGTCTAAAGGCGTTAAATCGCACGATCTAGATCCCGAACGTAAAATAAAATATTCACCGAGATTCATGGTTAAATTATACACCAAACTGAAGATGTTTGACAGTGATAGAAAACACGAAACGTGCGTCAGCTGTTTAAACCAGTGTTGCCACAAAGATAATAGCTACAAAATCACCCTATATTAGAACTTCTGCATGATTACGAATGCCAAATTGTTTCGGGTTTGTTTTTTGTTCAATTAAAATAAAGATTTAATGGGTGTAATAGGTTTAATTACTTGTTTTTTCAAGTACTTTCAGCTGCAATTCTCGCAAATCGGTGCAAAATCGATGATCGATCAAATCTAGCACAGTTTCTATTAATGTACAAAAGTTTGTTTAATCAATTGAATACTGTTAATTCTTGTACACACTAAAACTGAATGTTCAAGCTTTAAAACTGCGCTGGCAATACAATTTTTATCAATTAAAGTGGGCGAAAGGGGCGTGTGCAATTTTGAAAACCAATTATATGTTAGGCAATCTAATACAAATATTATCATAAAATTTAGTGGCAGACAAATGGGAAAAGGAATATGAAAAGGAATATACGGATATAAGTATTAAATATATCTATCTATACATACATATATATATATATATATATATATATATTCTACTGCGAATTCGATCATTTAAATGATTTGATTTACAAAATGGTTACGACTATCCCTGGCTTTAATATAAGTATCATTGGAATAATCTTAAGTAAAAACAATAAACTGGCATATGTAGTTATTAATATATAAATACTTGACCTCAAAACTGAGCAAATACTTCTTATATAGAGAATGTATTGTATTTCAATGTTCCTTGCAGATAATTTATTGTAAGCTCGACACGCTCTCGTGCTTAACTCTTCAATAAACTATATACAGCTTAAGGTCGTTGTTGGCATGTGAGAAGAGGGAGGAGGGAGAGAGGAAGAGATAGAGGTAGAGGCAGAGGAAGGAGAGTGGGGAGAGTCTAGAGAACTTATGGGGGAAGGTCGCTGAGCGCCATTGAGAAATTGAGGCTGGTATTGAAAAGAGTTTAGCACAAATTGTGACCAATTCATTATCAAGTTGAATGCGGGGTAATTAGTTTGTTTCAGTAAGAGAGAGAATATGTGAGAGAGAGGGATAGGTAGAGGGGAAGGTAGAGGCAGCAACAGAGAGAAAAACCAGCTCAAGTCGAAGGTAAACAAGGCAAACAAAGTGAAGGAAATGATGCAGTGAGTAAAGAGGCAAGAAAAGATTGAATATTACAAGCTTAAGAATGATGAATATATATAGATATATACACAGATATATATAGATATATGCACAGATATATATAGATAGATATTAGTGTATATATAAATGATATGTCTGAGATTTACAGAGCATTACATGTGGCATGAGAAACATTACTTTATTCTTTCTGTGTGCGAGCCCAAGAACAGATCGAATATTGCACGCTAAAGAATAATGAATATTCAAATATATATATATAGATATATACACAGATATATAGAGATATATACACAGATATATACAGATATATGCACAGATATATATATATATATATATAGATAGATATGTCTGACATTTACAGAGGATTACAAGAAATCATGTGGCATGAGAATCTCAACTTTATGCTTTCTACAAAGCTTTCACTGTATGCGAGCCCAGAGAGCTGAGGTAAACCCAGATTAAAGTGCTTCTTGTTGTTGTTCTTCTTGGCACTTAGCTGACAAGAAGAAGAAGCAGAAGAAGAAGAAGAACTGTGCAGAGATGCTATGTCAATAAGAAGTAGAAGAAGAAGAAGATTGTAAACCAACAAGAAGAGATCAAATGTGAGAAATCTCAATGTGTGTGGCACATGTTAAACTTGCGCTTGCAAATACCCTGTAGACAGTGTGTGTGTGCAAAGGGTATATACTATGCTATAGGTTAACTAAATTGTTTGAGCACTATCTTGTCTCTCTGCCACTCTTCCTTTCCCCCTCGCTCTCTCTCTCTCTCTCTCACTTTACTACAATGCAACTCAATTAGAATTGCGGCTTTTCTGTTATTGTTGTTGTTGTAGCAGCTGTCATTGAACTTTGAACAAGCGCACAGGGTCGCGCATTTGGTAAAGTTCAAGGGGGGAAAGGGGGCTGGGGAGTTGAGAGAGGGGAGAGGCGCTGTGAAGGCGGGGGGAGTGGGGCTTGTGTTAGAGAGCGAAGCCATTCGAAATTAGAGTTGAATAATGGCAAATAGTCAAAGCAAATGCCACTAAAATACAAATACACAAAGACACACACTCAAACATACACTAACACACACACTAGCACACACTCACATACACTCATACATGCACACACTCATACACACACTCACATGCACACACTCGCGCACACTTGAACCCATAAATCAACGCAGCAAAGTTATTCTATTGTTGCCAGCCCCCGACCTCGTCAGACCTTAACTTCTCCCCCCTTGCAGCTCCCCCTCTTGCAGCTGCCTCCCTTACAGTTCCCCCCTCGCTTGCAGCTGCCTCTGTACGCGCTTATCCCCTTTGGATGCGTCGCTGCGTTCGCCGTCCCTGGCACTTATCAGACTATGCCGATTGCCCTTCAGGCTGCAATGCGCCACAGTCACTGATGACAGATGCCACAGACAGACAGAGAGAGACAGAGAGAGAGAGAAGGAGAGTGTGCAAGGGAGAGGGCGAGAGTGGGGGGGGGGCAGTCAGCGCGTGCGGTCAGACTTGATGCGAGTTGTCAGCAAGTGCCAATTACCGCTAAGCCTCCAAATCTTCTTTTTTTCTCTCTCTCTCTCTCTTTGTGACTCATTCGAGCGTTGAGTGCGGGCAGTAAGGTAGAGGTACAGGGAGGAGGGGGAGGGGGGATTACAGGGACAGAGACAGAGAAACAGGGAGATAAAAAGGCCGACAAGTTACTTTACTGACAGTTAGCTGTAATTTACCTGCAGTTCAAGCAGTAAACCAATCAAGCTGCAAGTCGTAAATGACTGCGAGAGTAATTCAGTGTACGGTGTGTGTACTGTGTATGTGTGTGTATGGTGTGTGTGTGTGTGTACTGGGTGTCTGTAGCTACATAAGTAACCCATCAATTAGACTCGGAATAAACACCAAGTTCAAGCTAAAAAAGAAGGCTAAAGACCCAAAGACAACCGTCGATACAGACTCTCAATAGCTGTCAGTGGCATCGCTGCTTATCCTATGCAGCCTCTGCTGCCCCACTCTGCCTCCTCCTCTTCCACATTCTTCCTTACCCTTCTCACTCTTAACTTGCCTCCCCTGCAGTTCTATGTGCTCAATTCAACTGGTAGAGTTGCGCTTCTATAGAAGAGTTGACCTATTTGAGGTTGGGGAATGAATTGAGGTTGGAGAATGGATTGGAAGTGCCAATGGGGTTTACTCAGATAGAGCAACTATATATTTTCTTTCTCTCTCTACCTCTCTCATAAACTTTCACTTAAACAGGGTATATAGCTTTAGAGTTGTTATAATATAGGAATTATATGTACATATATCTCTATCTTGAGAATTTTCATAATACTTAAAATATATTTCTTTATCATACAAAGAACATATAGAAAGGCATAATAACTAAACCGAGTGCTTTAATATGCTGTATTTTCTGTTATTTTGAGGTTAGAATCTGAGTAATAAATATATTTAATATATAATAATATTTAAAATATTTAATATTTATATATTCTATAACAAAGAAGCTGTTTCAATCAGTCAGTACTGTCAGTCACTCTTTATCAATCACAATTGAGATATATGTATATAAATACATATATAATTAATTATTCATACTCCCTTTTGGGGTTAGAATTGCTTATTTATTCGTTAGTGTTGTAAAATGCCTTTGCTGTTGCTTAACTTGCACAGATTTATGCAGTTTATATATATTATACAGTATAGTATACACAAATATAGCTCACATATATATAGTATATACTTTAGATATTATTTTATATATATTTTTATTAGAACTGCCTTTAAATTTCTTGCAGTGCATGTGCATGGTGCTCATTGAACTGCCTTCAACTCTAGATAAAAGCGCATTTCCATTTCATAATCTCAATGAACTTTGTAACATTTCAAATTAAACAACTACAACAACAACAACAACTTGAATAATTTTGTGTTGCTCTTAAACTGAAATTATGATTAAAATGTTCAGTCAATCATTCAACTGGCACAGGGTGATTCATGCTAAGCTGACTAGAATTATAGAGATTAGCACGAGTAGAATACAGTGTATGCAATAAGTATACAATTGCAGAGGGTATATTATTTTGAGGCAGGAGTTTGCAATGCAGCTAAGGAGACTCCATTAAGTATACAATATGTATGTATATACTTAATCAGGATCAACAGGGAAGTCGATCTATATACATATCTTCATGTCCGTCCTTACCTCTGTCTGTTGCAACGCAAACTAGTCTCTTAGTTTTAGAGCTATCTTGTTGAAACTTGCCACACATGCTTCATATGGTTGCACGCTGTATATAAGTCAGAACGAGCTGCATCGCACCGATATATCGTATAGCTGCCATACAAACTATCGGCTTATTTTTGTTATTTGTCAAGATATTGCAACCAAATTTACTACATCTAACTTCTGCTATATATATAATATGCATATAAAATTTCAATAAAATCGGACGACTATAACATATAGCTGTCATAGGAACAATCGCGTGAAATGCAGGTTTTTGTATGTAGA
Organism: Zaprionus camerounensis; assembly: GCA_018904165.1. Lineage (NCBI taxonomy): Eukaryota > Metazoa > Arthropoda > Insecta > Diptera > Drosophilidae > Zaprionus > Zaprionus camerounensis. Next base: position 7,983,424 of record JAEIFS010000531.1, on the reverse strand, counting down.
CTAGTTTTGATATTGGAAATAACTTAACTTATCATTGCCAATCAAAGTGAGACATGATATAGAATATACACAACACCATTCAATGCTGCAGCATTATATATAACTAATATAGGAACAATCGCAGCAGATAAGCAGATGCAAGTGTATAAGATTTTCGGCATGCCTAGGGTAGCCTTTCTTACTCGTTTTATTACTTAATAATATCATTATTTTATATTATTTAAAATGTAAAGTTATTGCTATTGTTGTTGTTGTAGCTGGCATTGTTATTGTTGTGGCAACTTCCTCTCAATGAGAACGTGTATGGTATGTTGGAAAGGGGCACAAGGCTCTCTGTTCCTCTTATTTCTGTCTCTCTCTCTCTGTCTGTCTCTCTGTATCTCTCTTTGTATCTCTCTGTATATCTCTCTCTCTCTCTGTATATCTCTCTCTCTCTCTGTATATTTCTCTCTCTCTCTCTCTCTCTTGCTATTCCTCTCTCTGTCTCCCTCTCTCTCTCGCTCTCTCTCTCTCTCTCTCCCTCTCTGTCTCTCCCTCTCTCTCTCTCCCTCTCGCTTGTCTGTTGCCATTTAAATTGCTGCTGCAGCTGTTGTTGCTTGTATTGTTGTTAGTGTTGCCAAGTACGTGACTTATGCACTGTAGAATTACTTAACACTTATGCCAGCACTGGCAACAACAACAGCAGCAACAACAATAACAATTGCAGTAACTAAATTAACAACAACAACAACAATTCTGGCAGGCGATAAAAGCAGCTCAAGTCAGCTTAGCTCAGCTTAGTTGTCTCTCTCTCTCCCTCTCTCTCTGTCCCCTTTGCCACTAACACTCTGCCTCTACTACTTGCCACTTCCTCTTTTTCTCTTCCACTCTTCCTCTTCTCCTCTTCCCTCTTCTACTTCCCTCTCTCCTCTGCCCCTTGCTGCGCTCTTTCCTACACCTTCTGCTGGCAACTATCAACGCCAAGCAACAGTAGCAACTGTTGCAGTGTGTGTGAAGGGAAGCCTGGCTTAAGGGGGTAGAGGGGCAGCGGGTTAGCAGGCGGCAATAGTCTTTGATTACAGTAGCAATTGTTGCTGTTGCTGCTGCTGCTGCTGCTGTTGTTGTTGCTGGAACGGAAATGTGTAACGTGTTGACAGCGAATCGACAATTTGAATCGATTGCGAGTCCATTCATATTCCATTCAAGTGCGATTCATAGTTAAATGCACGTACCACAAATGACACCCAAAGGGGCTATAGCAGAAGAGGGTGGAAGAGGGGGAGGGGCAGTAGTAGGGGGGGGCAGCAATCATTAATTAATCACAACTGGCGCTGAATCAACTTGATTTGAAAGTATTTTCAATGCATATTTATACCAATTGTTTTTCATGTTGACAAAACGTCAAAACTATCGATAAATTTGCCGATTAACTGGAAACGTTTTCTCTCTCTTCCCCCCTTTTGCAGATTCAACAGTTAAACAGCCAAGGGATTAGCGTTGGCAACGCTGCCAGCGAAGGTACAGAGGGAGGAGCAGCAACTGCAGTGGGAACAACAACTATAGCTGCAGCTGCTGTTGTTGCCACAGGCAGTCCACAGCACTGCAACAGCAACAGCAACACGAACACGAACAACAACAACAACAACAGCACGTGCAACACGTACAGCAGCAGCAGCAGCAGTGGCGGTGGCGCTGTCAAATTGCGCAACAAGCAACAGCCGAGCGAACGTTCCTCTCACGCCTCGTATCGCATCTCGATGGCCAATCTGGAGGATACACAAGAATCCGAATTGGATTTGATACTGGGCGAGCTGAGCCTGCTGGAGGCAAGCTATGCTGAGGCGACATTTGTGCCAGCAGCAGCAGCAGCAGCAGCTGCGCCTGCGCTTGCCACAGGAGTTGCAAGTGCTGGTGTTGCAGTTGGAGGAGGAGGAGGAGGAGGAGTGCCGCCACCGCCAGCCATGGCCTGCATATCGGCAGCCTCGTCACGCACACACTCACGCACAAATAGCAGCATATCGAATGATGTAAGCAGCTCCACATCCTCATCGGGCATCTCAGAGAATGGCAACAATGGCGGCATGCCAGGCATTGCTGCTGCTGCTGCTGCTGCTGCTGGTGGTGTTGCTGGTGTTGGTGTTGGTGGTGGCAACGTTGGCCTCATCACCTCATTGCCAGCAGGGCACATGACCATGGGCATTACACTGGGCGTGGTGACGCCACGTGAACCACGCACCGAATCGCCAGACAATGATTCTGCCTTTAGCGATACTGTATCGTTGCTCTCCAGCGAATCCTCTGCCTCCTCCAATACATCCACACAACAGCAGCAGCAACAACAGCAGCAACAGCAACAGTTGCTGCTGCAACAGAAACTACAACAGCAACAGTTGCCTGCATCCACGACCAAGGCAGCCAAGATACAATTGGCGCTGCACAAGCTTGAAAGTGCCTCGATACGGCGTCTCTTTGTCAAGGCCTTCACCTGCGATGGCGCCTCCAAGTCTTTGCTGGTGGATGAGCGCATGTTGTGCGGTCATGTAACACGTCTGCTGGCGGACAAGAATCATGTGCAAATGCAGCCCAGTTGGGCGCTTGTCGAGCACTTGGGGGATCTGCAAATGGGTGAGTACAAATTGGAATACAAGTAGAAGAAACGAATGCTAATCCCCTCTCCATCCCTCTCTCCCTTCTTTAGAACGCCTCTTTGAGGATCATGAGCTGCTGGTGGATAATCTAATGAGCTGGAATTCGGATGCAGGCAATCGTGTGCTCTTCCAACAACGTCCGGACAAATTGTCACTGTTTCTCAAGCCTGAATTATATTTGCCTGGACCACAAATGGCACCGGGCTGCCAGCATGATGAGCAGACGCGGCACATGCTGCTGGAGGAGTTCTTTGAGACGGGCGCCACAGCTGGCATACAGCTGGATGGTCCACTCTATATGAAATCGGATCCCAAGAAGGGCAATTGGAAGCGACATCACTTTGTGCTGCGCTCCTCTGGTCTCTACTACTTTCCCAAGGAGAAGACGAAGAACACCAGGGATTTGATCTGCCTGACATTGTTCAGTGGCCACAATGTCTACACTGGCATCGGGTGGCGCAAGAAATGGAAATCTCCAACAGATTACACATTCGGTTTCAAGTCTGCATTGGATTCGTCGCTGGGCAAATCGTGTCGCAGTCTGAAAATGCTTTGTGCCGAGGATGGACACACGCTGGAACGTTGGTTGAATGCCATCAGAATATGTAAATATGGCAAACAATTGTGGCACAATCACAAGCTACTCATTGAGGAACTGTCTGGAGGATCAAGCTCTGCATCCGTAGGTAGCTTTGCTGCCTACATGCGCAGCGAATCGATCAGTAGCATCTCCTCGGCAGTGCCCTCACAATGTGGCAGCGTCTCATCGGCCATTAGCAGCATGTCCAACTCAAGTGGACGCATCTCACGTGCCTCCAGCTCCAGTTCAAGTGGTTGCCTGTCGGATGAGAACAATGCCTTCGATTCGGAGTTCACCACGGGCACCATAAAGCGTAAACCATCAATGAAACCCAATCTGCCATTGACCACCATGACGCGACAGTTGAAGGAGGTGGGTGAGATAACCACAGGCTCTGTGCCAGCTGCCACAAGTGTTGGCAGTAGTGCTGGCAATGGAGGTGCTGCTGCTGCTGCAGCTGCTGCTGCTGAGTTGGCAGCCTCGCCAGAGCGCAGCGGCACCTTGACACGTCGTCACAGTCGCCGCAAATCGCAGGAGAGCAACGGCAGCAGTGGCGGCACCTTGAAACGTCGTCCTGCTGGCCACAGCATTATACTGGTCTCATCAGCTGCTGTGGCCGTGCCCGATGCTGGTTGTGGTTCCTCCTCGTCGAGCAATTCAACGCCCACACCCACGCCGCCCACGCCTGGCAATGGTGTGAAGGCGCCGCCGCTGCCGCTGCCGCTGCCGCTGCCTCAGCAGCAGTCTGAGGATGCCATGATGAGCATGTGCTGTTCCACACTGTCGCTGGACTCGCTGCCACCGCCACCGCCAGCGGAGGAGCAGGATGATGTGCTGTATGGTTCACAATTGTCGCTGGCCTCATTGCCGCCACCACCGCCGCCAGAGGAAGTGCTGGCCTATGCAGCCGCGGAGCCCACAACGCCTACGCCCAACTGCAAAGGCTTCGGGCATGGACTGAGCCTGAACAAGGCACTCCAACTGCCGCCAGCTGTGCCCGCCAAGCCCATCAAGCCGGCAGTGAAGCAAACCTTGAAGGCAGCGCCACCCTACAAGGCGCCACCAGATTATGTGGGACCAGGTCCGGGTCTGATTGTAGCTGGCGCGGGTGTTGCTGCTGGTGCTGGTGCTGCTGTGCAACTGCCACCGCCACCGCCGCCAGTGCAGAAGAAGGTCTCCTTTGCCGACTCGCCTGTGTTGCTGCGTCGCAAGATGTGCTCCCCAGAGCCACAGCTGGTGCTGCCACAACGTTCGCCCTCAGCTGTTGCTGGTGTTTACACACCACAGCCCATATACTCACCCGGTCCCATGTTGCCGCCACGCAGCGATATGTCGCGTCTCTCCAGCTGCAGCAGCATCAATAGCAACAGCAACAGCCAAGCGAATGGCAGCTCGCCAAAGCGTCTGGAGGAATCTACATCGAATCCGCCGCGTGATTTCCTCAAGGATCTGCAACGTGTGATGCGCAAGAAGTGGCAGGTGGCACAGAAATGCAAACTGGAGCCGGCAACGACGCCGCATGAGGTGCTCGGCTTTCGTGACTTCAACAATGATGATCTGCTGGCTGCCCACAATCTCAATTCGGGTGCCAACTCATCGCACTACTATCGGGAGACGGCCAATGTCAGTCACTGGGTGCAGGAGCACTACGAGTATGCGCACAACGAGTATGCGCTCTACGAGAATGTGCATGCGCAGAGCAATGGCGGGGGTGCGGGCACGGGTGCAGCAACAGCAACAGTTGCAGTAGTGCCAGTGGGAGTGGGTGCAACCATGACAGACATGGCACAGCCGCCAGTGCCGCCACCAGCTGCTGTGGCAGATGCAACTGCTGCGCTGCGCAAGAAGCGACCACCGCCGCCGCCGCCCAAGCGTAGCGATAAAACGCATCTAACGCATCGTGTCTAGAGTTGAGTGAGGGGTAAAAGAGATCGTAAGTAAGCCTGCCACATAGCTGCCACAAGTTGCAGACTAACTCAGCTTCTTCTTCTCTCTCTCTTCCTTTTGCAGATCTCAACAAGAAGAAGCAGAACAACAGAAATTCCTATTGATGAGCAAATACAAAAGCTGCAACTGCAACTGCAACACAGCAGCAACCCCTGCATACCCTATACTATAAGTTATATAAGCATAATGGGCCTGGCCACGCCCCCCCCCCCCACACACTTCTCAAGTATTATAACGTGTTTTTTTTTAAGGCGCGCGCGCATACACGGCAAATTTGTTTATTTTTTATTTTTTTATTTGCATTTTGATACTAAATAAGTGTACAGCAGTGTACACTGTACTGCTGTATATACAGCACTGTGCAGTTGCATAGAAACATGTTTGAAAGCAGATTGAAAGAGTTTTAAATTTGTGCTGAACTTGAATTGAATTTTACTCACATTTTTATTGTTGTTTGTTGCAAAAATTTATATAGAAAATGAAATTGAATGTAATTTGTTTAAGGTTTTTATATTTTTAAATTGGAATCAGCTGTAAAATTGCATTTGTGCAATGTTTATTTGTAGTTTATTGAATTCAAATGAAACCAAAGGGTTTACAAGTTGCAACTGCAGTTTATTTGAAGATTTAATAGAGCAATATGAAGAGAAAATTGTGGAATATATATACTATATGTGCATTAACTGTTGCAATCAATTTTAAACAATTAATCAATAGTAGATCAAAATTCTATCCAATTCAAATGAAACCAAGAAGTTTACAAGTTCCAACTGCAGTTTATATCAAGATTTTTTATTAGAATATTAAGAGAAAACTAGAATATATATTCTATATGTGCATTATATATTGCAATCAATTTTAAACAATTAATACATAACAGATCAAAATTCTATCCAATTCAAATGAAACCAAAGGGTTTACAAGTTGCAACTGCATTATAATTTTAATATTTCATAAAGGAATATCAAGAGAAAACTGTAGAATATATCATTGATATATGCATTAGGTATTGTAAATCAATTTAAATCAATTTTTTAAATGGCAGATCAAAATTCGATCCTATTCAAATTAAACCAAGAAGTTTACAAGTTCCAACTGCAGTTTATATCAAGATTTTATAAGAATATTAAGAGACAACTGTGGAATGTATATTCTATATGTGCATTAAATATTGCAATCAATTTAAATCAATTTTTCAATAGCAGATCGAAATTCGATGGAATTTAAATAAAACCAAAGGGTTTACAAGTTGCAACTTCATTATAATTTCAAGATTTCATCTAAGAATATCAAGAGAAAACTGTGGCATTTATCATTTATATATTAATTAACTGTTGCAATCAATTTAAATCAATTAATCAATAGCAGATTGAAATTAGAGTATTTTGTAAATCACATGCATTATAATATCAGCACTGCACCTATGCAACTGCACAGCAGTGTACAAGCTGTTGCTACACTTCAGATTAATTAAGTTACTTTTGTTTATTGTTATTTTTTTTAATTTGCAATTGATTTGCCGTGCAACGCGCGCGCGTTTCGCATATGAAAAAAGGTTTGAAGATTTGAGATCTTCAGCAAAATTTTAGATTGTAAAGAGATGAATGAAAATAAAAACGAATTGTAATGTTTTTGTTTTGTATTATATAAATATAAATACACGCTGCATATAAACATGCATATATATAAATATATATATTTTTAACTAGTATTCTGTTTTTACTTTGCGAATAACGCATGAAATGCGCCACAAAAATAGAAAGAGAAGAAGGAAATGAAAATGAGATAAACTACGTTGCAAGCCTTATACAACTATTAATCAATTAATAAACACATGATTATATTGGAGCAAGAGCCTATGAATATAAGTCAATATACAACTATGAGAACTAAGTGCATATAAAGCTCGATAACGATAACGATAGCGATAACGATAACGATATTTATAAGTGTAATAGGAATTAAATTGAATTTGCTTTCGCTTTTGAATTGAACGCTGCCTTTATGTTTTGGAATTGTACTTACTGCAAATGCAATGCGAAGACAGCAGCCAAGAAAATCGAAGAACTATATATATATAGATCGTCTAGATGATTAGCTATAGTTGTGCATATATACATATATATATAAAGCTAACGCATGCATACACAGACACATGCCTAAGTACACTAAACTAAACTAAACTATTTCGATTGTATTTATCATGGCGTTCCTAACGCTGCTCTATACACACAACCCGCAACGTATCTCTCACTCAGTTCTTGCAACATAATCAATTCAAATCGCAACCAAAATCATGATAATTGTAACTGATTTGCCATGTTTAGTTTTGTGTTTTGTTGTATAATTTTTAGAGAGCGCCATAAACCGAGCTGATATACAATCTATATATGGATATATAGTATACAAATAGTAGTAGCGGATATGTATGTATGTGTTCTTATTTATTTTTAGTTTCCTGTTGGCTAACATCGTCTCTATATATACGATAATATAATGGGAATAATGCCAGAAATGTGGAAGAAATAAATTGTATCAGTTTTCATAAAACTAACTGAACTATCATTGTAAAGTGCAGCATACTAAACAAATGCAGTTTGATTTAAATCATAAACACACTTGAGTTGCTTTATAGTACTTTTTGAACCAACATGCCATAATAAACAGAGCGTATATATATATATATATATATATATTTATAATTTGATACGAGGTTAGCCAACAACTTAGGCCATTTAATGCCCGCCGCCGTCAAATCAAATCAAAAGAAAGAGAAAGAGAGCGAAACGAACGAAGCAAAAGTCTGTCCTAATGCATGGATTAACTGCCTATATATTTATACATAAATACACACTAACATATGTATATATATATACAAGTATATATAGTTTATTTTCTTTGTTCTCAATTTGCATATTATGTATTATTTGTTTGCTATAAACTTATTGAATAAATGCTATTTATGGATCAAATTGATAAGCCATTTTTGCTTTCTTATTTTATTCCCCCCCTTCTACATATATGTGCATATATATATATATATATAATCTAATGGAAATGCCAATTTTAAAGCTTGCATAAACAACAACAACAGCAACAACAAAATATTGAATTTATATATACGAAAAATACATGAAGCTATTTTTTAGATACTATTATTCTATAGGAAGCAAACAAATAGAAATCGAAAATAAAATAATTGCTATAATTGCTTGGAGTAAGAAGAAGTCATGTGCCATAGGCGCCAGCAAAGCGACGGGGGGTAGGAAGGAGGGAAGTTGAAGTAAACTTGCAAGAATTCTAAATCAATGTACTAAACTAAAACACACAAAACTAATATATATATATATACATATAATAACTATAATAATAGCCTAAGTTAAGTACTTGAATCAAAAAGGGAATGTTGAGAGAGCGATTGACAAGATCTTTATAGCATAATATCGAAATGGAAGAGAACGTTAACTAAACTAAACCAAAATTGCGTATACTTTAAGTATCTTTACAGTCCGATTCTCACTTAACTTATGTTTTGAAGAACAGTTTCTATGATTTATGATTTAATATTCATGGTGTATTATGTGGAAAGTTAGAGACAGTTCAATATTATAGCAGAAATTCTGTATTTCTTTCGAATTTGATTGACTTTCTGACATGATTATCATTGTGGGAACTTTAAGAAATGTTTCTATTGAAAATAGTTAACAATATATATAATTTGTATCTTGTTCATTCAGCTTAATTTATCTAAACCTCAAGCAAATCAAACAGTATCCTATAATAAGCAAAACATAACCTAATACCGTAATAGGAGTTAGAAGATATAACGATGAAAGAGGCAAAGAATTTTCGCCAACGCAGCCACAAACAACAAAGAAGAGACTTCAAAAGTAACAAATAAAGTAAAAGAAAACTTCATTTTTAATATCTAAACTAAACAAAATAATATATTATAACAATTAATGTATGCATAAACTACAAATTTACAAAAGAAAACAAAACAAAACAAAACACAACAAGAACAACAACAAAACTAACTACTACAACTATGAAAACTAATTGAAACATAAACAAAAGAGAGTTGGAAGCTGGAAAGAGAGGTTGAAAGATGGAAAGATAATGATGAAGTTGAATGGAAAACGATGGGAAGAGGAAAAGCAAATACATGAAATTTTTTGCAGGTCTATTATATAGTGAACAATGTTGCCATTTGATACGATTTTTTTCCAACAACAAAACATTTGATATATATACAATACATACCTTATATTCCGATTCAAATGGAATTTTTGTAATTTTGATAGAAACATTAAAAACACTTAAAAAAAAGAAAACAAACAAACAAAACAAACAAAACACACAAAACAACAACAACTGCTAATCTCTTGGCGTGTTAAAAAAAAACAAACAAAATCAACAACAACAAGATGAAACAAAAACAAATGAGAAATAAATGCAACAAATGCCGAAAATACAAAAAAAAATATATTTGCATTTTATTTTGTGTTTTTAAATCTTTTGCAGTTTTTTACAGTCTTGGGGGTTTTTCGACCTAACCAACCTGAACTGGTCTCTTCGATGGAGATGTCTTCATGAAATTGGATAAAGTGTCTTCTTTCAACTCGAGCTAACATATATAATGATATCACAGTCTGTATTGACTTTCGACCTAATTAAACCATCCGAACTTACCTTTCCGTTGAGATATGTTGATAAAATTGAATTCAATTGCTTTTTTCGACTCAGGCTAACATATGTACATATATATAGGAATCACACAGTTTTAACGAGGATTTCGACCTAACCAACCTAACTGAACTGAACTCTCTGTTCAGATATCTTAAAGAAATTTAATGAAGTATCATCTTTCAACTCAGGCTTACATATATATTGAAATCAATCCGATCGATATATGTACTATAACTTGCCTACAGCTTGAAAACTTAGATCAAAAACAATAAGGGAACTTCTCTCATACTTTCTAGCATTGCTTAAAGTCCGTCTTGAATTCAAGAAGGGATCCAAAAAAGGTTCAACTATATCAAATATCGGCTACCCTAGGCAACCAACACACAACCCTTGACCCCTTGCACCTGTGCCAAATTAGGCAAATTCAAAGAGACAATCGGCAATCAACTAGACCCAAAAACAATCCAGACAGACAGACAGACAGACCTGTAAATCATATTACTGCAGCCAAAAAGGGAATGGGATAAGGAAGGGGAAAAGAAGAGGGATGGAGGAGGGAACTAAGGCAAGCACTAAAATCTAGTCAAGCGAAAGAAGGGGGTAAGCGTGGGCAACATATGCAATCGAAGCACAGTAAGTGAGTGTGAGTGTGAATACAAATATTCGTTATGGCATTCATGTACATGCAACGCACGCGGTGCCAGCCAGCAATCATTTGGCCCGTTGCAAGTGATGTGTCCTGGTCCCCGGGGCGGACTTCAACTCGTTTTCACTTTCACTTTCACTTGACAGTGGGTCAATATCATGTAAGAAATGTTTAAGGTATATGTTATATATAAGAAACAGTAGCTGGAATCCAAAACAGATGTTGGTTACTAATTTTAAGGTAACATTATAAAAATATCAAGGATTGAAGTATAGAAATGGCTTAAATTCAATTTAAGGCAATAAATACCTAACTATTGAAACAAAATAGATTATTTAGAATATTTGTGATGCAGCGTGAAATTGTTAAAGAAGCAAGATTAAAAAATGGAAAACTGAACAATGAAGTAAGGTTATCTTCAGCATGCCTAAAGTCTTATACCCTGAAAGGTTCTAATCTGCTTCGATCGGTCCAATACTAGTTATATATAATGCTGCAGAATTAGAGTTGGATGGTATTGTGTGTATTCAATATTATGTCTCACTTTAATTGGCACTGATAAGTTCATTTATTTCTTAAATCAAAACTGATCTTCATACAAAAACCTGCATTTCGTCCGATTGTTCCTATGGCAGCTATATGTTTCAGTAGTCCGATTTTAATGAAATTTTATATGCATATTATATATATAGCAAAAGTCAGATGTAGTAAATTTGCTTGCAATATCTTGACAAATAACAAAAATGGCCCGATAGTTTGTATGGCAGCTATACGATATATCGGTGCGATCCGGCTCGTTTCGACTTATATACAGCGTGCAGCTATAAGAAGCATGTGTGCCAAGTTTCATTAAGATAGCTCTAAAACTATAAGACTAATTTGCTTTGCAACAGACGGACATACGGACAGACAGACTTATGTATGTAGCTAAACCGCCTTCCCCGTTGATGCTATTGCAGAATATATATACTTGATGGGCTCGAAGATGTCTCCCAAGATGCGTTGCGAACTCCTAGCCAATATTAATATACCCTCTGCAAGGATATTGAAATATAATAGCAAAAGAAGACAAACGGAAGTTGATTACAGTGCGGAAAACAACAATATGAAAAGTTACTTCTATTATTTTTCTCATAGTTCTATCGGGAGATATGTATGGAATACATCGTTATATATTCTGTAAATACAAAAAGTGAAGCTACATATATACGTATTTATATATTTATGAATTTGAAATTTCTGTTATTTTTACTAGCAGTGTTGCCACTGTGCCCCACTGTGCGCTCTGTTACGACACGAGAACGTTGACGATGCTGACGAGGAAGATAACAACGAACACACACTTCCGCCAGCACGCACACACACAGAGACACACAAACACAGACAGACACACACTTGCAAATTTACGCATTTTAATGGGCACGCACTGACCAACAGAAGCGAAGCAGAAGCAGCAGAAAGAGAAAGGACGAGGCAAGGCAAGCAGCTGAGGCAGCAGCAGAGACAGCAGCAGAACTCGACGACGACGACGACGCAAGCGACTCCATAATTTTGAATTTCTTTCTGTAGGTGGACACGACGACAAGGACGTGCATGAAGATGCGACGCAGCTGGAGGAGGTACAGGACAGTGCAGGGGTGAAGGGGGGAGCAGCATAGTAGATGGGCAAGGTTGGGAGGTGTGGGGAGTTGGACTCCATCTGGCCGAAAAAAGGGTTGGCCAGGCTGCTTGTGTTTGCTTTTTATTTAGCTTGGCATTTTATTTATGCTGCGTGGTCGTTTCGTTGTGCCAATACCCTGCACTAAACGGGTAGATTAGCTGGCAGTTATGACATATGCATGTTGAAATTTAAACATGTAGAAGTTCTTAATGAGTAAAAGGAAGAATGAAAAAGATTTATATATCGTATAAAGAATTAATTCAAAAGGTAAATATATATATATATATATATAAAAATAATAAAAAGCAGTATGAAAATTAAATAAATATATATTATACATATATTATATTATATATATTTTATATGTCTGTTTAAAAATGGATTATATAATTAAATATTTTATATTTAATACACATTTCCAGAAATCGATTCTCTTTTCACTTCATTTTCAATCCAGACTTTCAATTGACCTACATAACTTTTGATTTCTAAATTCTTTAAAAAGTAAGAAGAGCTACAATATATATTATATTATGGAAAGAACATAAATTATATTATTTATTATATTATTATTATATATATTATTTAATTTATTTTTATTTATTACGAGGGTCGTTTGATAAGTCCGTGACTTTTTGTATTTGCCGCGCACCTGCTCTAAATACAACACTGCTCCTGTCAGCAGTTATCGATTAACAGCTGACTGTAAAATTTTGAGAAAGCTGCGTTTCTTAGTTTGCGTTTTATAGGCATTGAAAGCAGACGATCTCGTGAATTTTAACGAAAATGGAAAAAAGTGAATTTCGTGTGCTAATTAAGCATTATTTTTTGCGTAAAAAATCCATCACCGAAACCAAGGAAAGACTTGATAAATATTATGGGGACTCTGCACCATCAATTTCAATGGTTAAGAAATGGTTTACTGAGTTCCGTTGTGGTCGTACCAGTACAAGTGATGCCGAACGTTCAGGTCGCCCAAAAGAGGTCGTCATGCCAGAAATCGTCGACAAAATCCATGGAATGATATTGGATGATCGGAGAATGAAAGTGCGTGAGGTAGCTGAGGCTGTAGGCATCTCAACTGAACGGGTACATCACATTTTACATGAATATTTGGACATGAAAAAGCTTTCCGCGCAATGGGTGCCGCGATTGCTCACACACGACCATAAGCGCAACCGTGTGACCATTTCAAAGGAGTGTTTGGCGATGTTCAACCGCAATCCAAACGAATTTTTGCGCCGTTTCGTTACCGTAGACGAAACATGGATCCACCACACCACACCAGAGACCAAAGAACAATCAAGACAGTGGGTTTCTCCGGGTGAACGTGCACCAAAGAAGGCCAAGGTGGGTCTGTCGGCCAACAAGGTCATGGCCACAGTTTTTTGGGATGCACAAGGTATCATTCACATCGATTACCTTGAAAAGGGTAAAACGATCACCGGCGAATATTATTCAGAGCTTTTGGACAGATTCGATATTGATTTGAAGCAGAAACGACCGCATTTGGCGAAAAAAAAGTGCTGTTCCATCAGGACAATGCACGGGTGCACACGTGTGTAGTCAGCATGGCAAAATTTCATAAATTGGGCTACGAACTGCTACCCCATCCAGCATATTCTCCAGATTTAGCCCCCTGTGACTATTTTTTGTTTCCAAACATGAAGAAATGGCTCGGCGGTAAGAGATTCGGGTCAAATGAAGAGGTCATCACAGAAACAAACGACTATTTTGAGGGCCTTGAGAAAACCTATTATTTGGAAGGAATAAAAAAATTGGAAAAACGCTGGACTAAATGTATAGAGCTAAAAGGAGATTATGTTGAGAAATAAAACGCTTCTTTGACGAAAAAAATATATTTTATTCAAAAAGTCACGGACTTATCAAACGACCCTCGTATATTTATTTATTTATTATATTCATTTTTCGCACACATTTCTCTACAATCTTGTGCTATTGTTGAATTTTCGAGTTTGTCAGGCTAAAAGATTATACTAAGAACTGTAGCGTCAGCATATCATGTTATATTATATCAGGCATTATATCAAATCAGGGCTGCCAGCTAACACTCACAAAAATAGGATAGGTTTTAATAAAAAAGCTTGTTTTTATAGATATAGTAGACAAGAGGAAACAACGACAAAAGAAACAGTACAAAAGGTTTTTTGATTCAAAAAGGTTAAAATATCATCAATTTGTAGATTCAAGTTAATTTTCATGCTTAATCTATAATGTTATAATAGTTTTTTATATGTTGAAAATGGTGATAATCAAAATATAGTCTTTATTTCAATAATATTTGTTGCTTGCAGATTCTTCTTTATTGATTAAACATCGAAAAAAAAAACCGGGATAAATATGAGTATAGAAATCATGTACGTTAATTTGAAGAACAATTTCTATGAAAATTATATCAAAAATACGTTTTAGTTGAGCAAATAAAAGAGATAGATTTCCCAACAGTAATATATACAGATTCTTTCAGGCTAGACGTAAAAATCAAATGACAGATCTGTCCGGAAAAAGGCTGACCTAGCAACCCTGGTGTAGATATTTATAAATATCGTGTGTTTTCAGGTTTGGATATTTATAATTATGTATTATATATGTATTATATGTACATATATGATATTTATAATGATCTTTTATACCAGCCTAATTTTATTTATATAAATATAAATTAAATATAAAACTCTTTAAAGATTTGAATAACTTTTCAAGTACATATAAGCTTAGTTAGATAGTTTGGTATCATTTTAGGAACTTTAGAGCAATTTAAAGAGTATTCTAAGTGCGACTCTCAATCTAGTCATATTCTAGCCGTTTTTTGCGCCGCTTTTGTTGTGCTTTTTAAATTGGCAAGCGCCAGCGGGCAGCTCAGCAACCATCAAAACGGAACACCACCCCGTCCATTAGCCACCAGCCAGAGAAGGCGACGGAGACGGAGACGGCGACTGCGACGACGACGACGCTATCAGCTGCCTGCTGCCCGCGCTGCTGGACCTCAACAGACAGGGGAGGCAGGGGGAGGAGAAGGAGGAGTAGGGGAAGATGGAGGGGAGGAGGAGGAGGAGGAGAAGAGATGCGTTGCTGCGTGGACCTTAACCCGTTCGTGCGTTGCGCTGGGCGGCTTTGTACGTGTGCGTTGTCCAGTGGTTGCTCGATTGCCAAGCGGGTGGCGCAGGCAGGCAGAGGGGGAGGGGGTAACGGGGTAGTGGGAAGCTGATGATGATGATGGTGGCGGTGGCGGTGGCGTCGCTGCTGCTGGGCAGCCGGTGGGCTTAATTTAAGCGGGTTTTATTTTTTCTCAATTTTGCGTTCGTTCTCTTTTTTTTTTGCTTTTTTGCTTTTTTACATGCTTTTTCGTTTTGTGTTTTTTATTTGATTTTGCTTTGTATATATAGAGAAATGTGTGTGTGTGTGTGTGCAAGGGGTGGCTTTTCCCTCAACTGGACTGTGTGTGTCTGTGTGTGTGTGTGTGAATCTCGTTATGTTGTCTGTTGTTTGAAATGACCGCTGCTGCAGCGCCGTCCGCGTCGCAGTCGACGCTGGCTTTGTTGTAACTCTTTTTTTTCTACCACTTTCCCTTCACCTCGTTCCGTTTTTTTTGCCAATGTTTTCGCTTTTTTTTGTACTATACAATTTGATATATATAATGTATTTTATGTGTTCGCTCTGCTTCTTATTCCTCTTCCTCTGTTGCTGCTTGCGCCTAAGCAAAACAATTTTAATTGAATTTTTAACAAAAATACAAATTCATTTATTTAGTTTTTACTCTCGTCCCCTTTCAAGCCGCAAGGCAGGCAAAGCGGGGAATCGGGGTAGGAGTATTTGCATTTGTAATTGCTTTGCATAATAGTCGAAAAAAACAACAACAACAATAAGAGGGGGGAAAAAGCAACAACTAAAACAACAACAATGTAAAACTTTAGAAATTCAGCGGGCATTGTGAAAAAATGTTGCCTACTTTTAAACGCTGAAATTAATTAATTTGCGTTATTAAAAATGCTTTCAATGTTGTTTTGAACTACAATGAAAGTGGCTTACAAAGTTTGTATTATAATTAAGTTGTAATGGAATATGTAATATAACATATGCACATGCATCATTTTATGTTTTTATGTGATATAAGTGTTTTATATATGCATATACTCGTAAATGACAGTTACGACTGATGAAAGCAAATACTTAGTTCTTCTAATTCTTCTTAAGAAATTCAATTATTTATTTACTTCTGTAGGTATTAAATTATGTATATTAGTATATAGGTATGTATGTTTTGTATAAAAAATATAATTTCCATTAGCCCATTTATCCATATTCCCCTTATACCGTAGCAAATTTGATTGATTGCTAAATGTTCAAGCTACAAACAATTTGAAGTGATGTGATAATAAATGGCATACTTTACATAATGTACATATATAATACAATATAAAACATAATATATATACATATATAATATAATTTAATAGATTTTAATGTACCATTATATATAAAGTTGAAGATAAAGCATAGGTTTATTATTAATAAGTATTTAAAATTGAAGAAGGCTTGAACATTTTCGAACAACAATAGGTTTATTAACAGAAGTACATCTAACACATTTTATAGTTCAATCTTAATGAAATTGGAGCAACAGGTGCGATATTTATGAGGTATTGATAGCTGCTAATACTACCCACTTTCGTCTGCTTTTCAAATCTAGACAATTCGAATGTTTTTTGAGGTTAAATGCAATAAAAACTAAGGTTAAGTACGATAAAAGCAGTTGAAGAATTCATTTGGGGCACAGGAGTAATGGGACGTAATCAAACAAGATCAAAATGAATAACGAATAAGTCGAACTAGAAACAAATGACAGATTTGAAGAAGAAGAAGGGTAATGGAAAGAAGGTGAAGAAGAGGAAGTAGGGAAGAGGGAAGATATATTACCATGGCAGTTGATGCAAATTTAATTGGCAAAGCGACGCGAAACATCATCAATAAAATGCGAAACTCAAAATCAAATTGAAAGAGAGAGTCAGAATGGAAAACGAGAATGGACGATGGGCGAGAAGAAGCAGAAGAAGAAGAAGGAAAGGGAGAAAGTGAAATGTCTTTGATATTTAATATGTTTAAATATGCGAATCCTTTGAAGCGAGCCAGGGCTAAACTGGGCAGCAAAAAAAAGGCCAGAAACAAAAAGCTGAAGCCAAGAAGAAAGAAAAGCACACACACACCGGACACAGCTTATGTGTGTGTGTGCGTGTGTGTGTCTCAGATATATATATGCTGATATAGTAGTCGAAAGAAACATCAGCGGAAAAGGGCAAGTGAAATTCATTCAAACGAAACGAAATGAAACGAATTCAATTGAGATGATGCAGGACCAAGGACGCAGGGCGCAGTGGGGAACGGGGGGTGTGGGTGCAAAGGGAAGGGGGCGGGGCTGGGCAATACGATGCCGGAATAATGCCAATGAAGAGTAAAAAGTAGATCGATAGATAGCAGCCACTATGGACACGACACGACGCACACATGGCCAGCATGTGTGACCAGAGAGTGCGAGGGGGGGACGGCAACAGAGAGAGAGAGAGAGGGAGAGGGAGAAAAGTAGACAGAGAGAGAGACAGAGAGTGAGAGTGAGAACGAGATCGTAATGCAAACTGTCAGAATGCGTAACTCAATTTACAATTTTGCTTTCAGCTTCGCCTTTTTTGCACAAAAGAAAGTGAACGCGCACGTGTGTGTGTGTGTATGTGTGTTTGTGTGTGAGTGTGTGTGTATGCTGAATTAAAAGAAAATGGAAAATGCTAAAAAACGAACGAAGCTGGACACGAGGCAACAACAACAACAACAGCAACAACAATATCGTCGAGGGTTGAGCCCCTGATAAAGTCAGCCAAATGTGCGTGGCGTGTGCCGCAGCTCAGGGGCGGAGTGAGGGTTGCCAGCGCAGAGGGGGGAGGAGGGAGAGGGAGCTAGGGAGGGGGATGGTCTGGTCAACTGGACAGGCTTTTTATTTCGCACGAATCCTTTCGTGCCTGCCCACCCCTTCCCCCCCTACGCCCAGCTAAAGCCAACATGAAAATATAATAAAAAACCAAGTGAAAGTTGGCAGGCGTTGCTTGGCTGCAGGCTTACACGACTGCCAGATATCCTGTAATA
Organism: Zaprionus camerounensis; assembly: GCA_018904165.1. Classification (NCBI taxonomy): domain Eukaryota; kingdom Metazoa; phylum Arthropoda; class Insecta; order Diptera; family Drosophilidae; genus Zaprionus; species Zaprionus camerounensis. Next base: position 7,965,122 of record JAEIFS010000531.1, on the reverse strand, counting down.
CTTTTAGAGTTATTGTTTAATATTATTTATTATTATTTATTAATATATTTTATAAGCAACAAGCAATAAATATACCCTTGCAGAGGGGAGACACCTGCGCACCTTAGGAGACAACTTCAACCCCATAAAGTATATATATTCTTAATCCGCATCATCGGGGGAGTCGATCTAGCCATGTCCGTCTGTCTATCTGGATGAAACTTGGTACACATGTTTCTTATAGCTGCACGCTGTATATAAGTCGGAATAAGCCCGATTGGACCGATATATCGTATAGCTGCCATACAAACTATCGGCCCATTTTTGTTATTTGTCAAAATATTGCAACCAAATTTACTACATCTCACTTTTTCTATATATATCATACGCGCATAAAATTTCATCAAAATCGGACCACTATAACATATAGCTGCCATAGGAACAATTGCTTGAAATTAAGGTTTTTATATGAACATCAGTTCTGACTTTAGAAACAAATTAACTTAACTAAACTTCAGTGCCAATGAAAGGGAGACATAATACTGAATATACATAATACCATTCAATGCTACACCATTATATATCACACGTATTGGACCGATCGGACGATTAAGAACCTTGCACGGGTTTAGAACCTTTGGCATGCGGAAGGTAGCCTTTCATTCTGGTTTTTATTCTAATTTATTAATACATTTTGTTAGCAATAATTTGTAATATTTATTAATATTAATTATAACAATTTTGTATTAATATTATTATTTATTAATTGCAAGATTTTAAATTGCATTGAACAAGTGATCGACGTGCATATGCCCTGTATTATTATTATGATTACTTCAGCATTTAAAAGTCCTACAATATTTGCAGCAGATAAGGCGTGGAGCATAGTTAGGGCGTATTGGACTGGTGCAACACCCTGTATTATGCAAACTAGCTTAACTAACTGCATACTTCTGGTTTCAGAGTGTGTCAATATACTGACAACATGTATATGTACACATATGCATATGTTTGTATATGTACACATGTATACAATGCAACTCTCTTCATACACTTTAAAAAGTCCCCAAAACGTCTTTCAGTCTGTTAAACTTCATCTTACGCACTTTTTGCTCATTTACAGGGTATTGGCAAGCAAACGAAAATGTGTAACAAAAGCGAATGCTGTGTAGGCGTAAGAAGAAGAAGAAGAAGAAGAAGCAGCAGCAGCAGTGGCAACAGGGAAAGGGGGAAGGTTGAAAGAGGCAAAGAATGGGTTACTTGTTGTGCAAAAAACACAAAAAAATGAAATGGAAAATGCTGCACACACACACAGACACAAGCACAAGCACGCTCGTTTGGACAATTGGCCATGGCATCCCCCTTACCGTCTTCCCCTCTCTCTCTGCACTCTCCGCCCCAGCGCTGTTTGCGAAGCGTGCAAAAAAAGCTGACCAGCACAAAACGGCAAAAGCAAACGCACCAAATTACATAGAAAATGTACAACAGCAACAGCAGCAACAACAACAACAACAACAGCAGCAGCAACAGCAACAACAGGAACAGCAGCAGCAACAACAACAACAATAACAACAACACACACATAAAAAACAGGCAAAATCTCTGGCAACAAAATAGAAAGAAAGCAGCAGAAAAGCAACAACAAAAAAAAGCGAAAAAAAGGGTTACCAAATTACGTTGACGTCGCTGCCGATGCCGATGCTGATGTCGACGTCGACGTCGCTGCCAGCAGTGGCAGCAGCAGCGACGCACGATGCTGCGTCCAAGCAAAGAAATGTAAAGAAAATTACAAAATCACCCCCTTTGGCCAGGCTTACATGCTTACAGTTATTACCGCGATAAGGTGAGGGTGTCCACACACACACACACACACACAGCAGTGTGGGGGGTGGGGGAGGGGCAGCTATTTTTTGGCCAGCCCTGGGCTTATCAGCGTGCAAGAGAGGGAGAGTTTCCCGGAAATGAGTTGTGTAAGTTGCAAGTTTATGTCGCCTCTTCTTCTTCTTCTTCCCCCTACCCCCTTCTTCCCCCTCTCCCCCTCCCCCTTTGTCTTCTCCCAGATAAAAAGGCAAACTATTCGAGACTAATAGATTAAAGTAGCGTGATCAAGGGCAGCAGCAGCAGCAGCGCAGGAAGACAGACAAAAACAATTTCAATTGATTTTTGGGCTAACTCGTATTTAGGGTGACCATCGTTGTGATATTAAATGGACAGAAGATAAGCTGCAAGTTAAATATCACACAATATATTATCGACTTTAATGTAGAGTTTACTCGTGTCTCCTTTGTAAAATACCCTGTAAGTGGGAGAAGAGAAATGGAGATGCAGATACAAAAGTATCTTGTGGATACACAAGTTCCTAAATACAAAAGTCTGCTAGAACTATCTTATGGATGCAAGTTGCTTGCAGATGCAACAGTTTCTTGTAGATTCAAATATGTCTTGTAGATACAAAAGTATCTTGTAGATACAAAAGTATCTTCTAGATACAAAAGTATCTTGTAGATACAGAAGTATCTTGTAGATACAAAAGTATCTTGTAGATACAAAAGTATCTTGTAGACACAAAAGTAACTTGTATGTAGATCCAAAAGTATATTGTAGATCCAAAAGTATCTTGTGGATACAAAAGTATCTTGTAGATACAAAAGTATCTTGTAGATACAAAAATATCTTGTAGATACAAAAGTATCTTGTAGATACAAAAATATCTTGTAGATACAAAAGTATCTTGTAGATACAAAAGTGTCTTGTCGATAAAGAAGTATCTTGTAAAAACAGAAGTATTTTTTAGGCGAAAGTGATTGATTTGGAGCCCCTTGAGCTTTGTTTTGATCACAAATGCGCGTGATACTCTGCACGTTGCCTCCCTGTCTCTCTCTCTGTCTCCCTCTTCTTCTGCTGTTCGTTCTGTTCGATTTACCAAATTTATAATTACGTTTATGCATTAGTTGACAATTAGAAGAGGCATGTTCTTCTCATGTTCCACAAGCAGCACATCAATAGCAGCAGCAGCAGCAACACCAACAAGGAACAACAACAAAATCTCATCCAGGCAGACGAAGATTTCCCTGTTTGTGCACATTAATAAACAGCAACAACAAACACACACACACACACACACAGGCAGCACATGCTTATGCTTATGTGCTATGCTTGTACATACTTATCACATACATATACACACACATATTATAAAATGTGGTACAGACAGCAGCATAACAACAACAACATTTCTCCTTCCCTCCCACACACACACACATGCTGGTCAAGCAAATACACACAGCAAATCAAACGCAGTCATCAAAACTCGGCGCAGCTGCCGTTGCTTCCCCTCTCCCTTTCGTGTCCTTCATCTCTAGTCAACTTGCTGCTTTGCCTTTTACTTTTGCGCGCCAAAGTATGCTACAAAAAAAGGAACAAGAGTCGCCACGACGCAACTGACCAAAACGCAGCAGCGTCGCCGTCACCGTCGCTGTCGCTGTCGCTGTTACCGTCGACGTTGGTAGCGAAATGAAAAATTACATAAAAACCAAATTTATATACACACACACACACATGCACACACACAGACACAGAGGCACACACATATGTATATGCGTGCATATGCACAATGGGAAGAAAAGTGAAAAACGGAGAGAAAAGCGCACAGAAATCTTCCCTTAACTTTTCATTTTCAACTTGTTCGTGTGTTTGCATGTGTGTGTGTGTGTGTGTCTCTGTTGTAGTTGACAGTCAGACGCACTTTTCGGACGGAACCCCAGCCACATTCCCCTTCCCCTGCCCCTGCCCCTCACGACTAACCCACTTTCTTGTATGCTGCCTGCTTTTTTTAAGTAGGAAATTGTGTCCGAGTTTGAGTTCGAGTCTATTGCCATCTCCTTTTAACCAGCACAAATCGGCAGAATAATGGGCGGACAGACAGCCGAAGAGACAGGAAACAGACAGAAAGACATGCAGAGGAACTGACGGACAGACAGGCATACGAGCAAAGGGACTTAGAGATTGATATGGAGATGGAAAACAGACAGAGAGATAGGCAGAAGAAAAGGCAAGAGGAGATCAGAAGAACAGGCACGAAGGAATCAGAAGAACAGGCAGGTGACAGAAGAATAGGCAGTCAGACAGACAGACTGAAGAAGAAACATACTAACAGACAGAGACAGGCAAACAAGTAAGCAGACGGACAGACAGAGAACCAGAGAGACAGACAGATGGACAGACGAAGAGTAAGTGAGACTGGCAGATAATGGGGTAGATCGATCGAGTGTGCAGACGTGCAGACAAAAAGGGAAGAGACAGTGGGACAGGCAGATGAACGGACAGACAAGCAGAAGCACTGACCAACAGACAGACAGACAGAAAGAAACAAACTGACAGAAGAGACAGCGGAACAGGCAGACAGACTACTCGTATGTGCAGACGTGCAGGCAGACAGACAGACAGACAGACATATAGACAGATAAACAGATAGACAGATAGACAGACAGATAGACAGACACATAGACAGACAGATAGACAGATAGACAGGCAGATAGACAGACAGGAGAACATATGTTAGCAACCGGAGAACATACAATCACGTTAGTCAAGCAGACAGACAGACTTGTCTGACTAGTCAGACTGATAAAAAGCTAAAAGAATAGCTACACTAAGGCAAATAGTAGAACAAGGATTTAAAAGGGTGCACTGCAGTACTGCACTTCACACTAGATGAATGCCAGTAGAAACATTGAAATTCCCCATGGTGCAGTAAAAAGCACTTCCACTACTTCTAATGCTAATGTCGCCTCGTTGCTGCGCTTAAGTTCAGCAAATGTTTTACGATTGTGCTTCACTTTACGCTTTCGCTTTCATTTTTAACTTTCTCCTTTGGCTTGCGCTTCTCTGTTTGATTTTTGCTTTATTTTTAGCTGTTTTTCTGCGTCGATTTAACCCAAATATTGTGTGGGAACTAAGTCAGTGTGTCCGCACTAGGAAAACTATGCACATGTGTGTGTGTGTGTGTGTTGTGGCCATAAATTAAGCATGCAGCTTTCAGCTTTAGCTACAGCTACAACTACAACTACAGTTACAGCTCCAGTTGCCGCTTCAGTTGCTGTTTCAGTTGCTGCTTCAGTTGCTGCTTGGGCGAGCGCTGGAAAGTATGCTACACCGATGCGGCGAAGCGTGCAAATGCCACGCAATCAAAAACTTTGAAACCATCCACCCCCCACCCTTTACCACTCGCAGCACTTCCACTTCTCCTGTGTCCATTGCCCACCTTCATATGTATGTTATCCATATCTATCTGTGTGCGTGTGCGTGTGTAGACATTTTGTTTGTGTGGTCGCAGAACTTGAAAACTAGTTTGCATAAGACAACAACATGCGCAGCCTCCTTCTGTGTGTGTATGTGGGTGTGTGTGTGTGCGGGCAGCTAAAGCAGAAAGCAAGACAGTAGGGAGTGGTGGTGGGGGAGGGGTTTATATATAGCAAAGCTAGCCCGAACACTGCCTTGATTATAAATTTCAACTTAATTACATAAACAGAATTTAATCCTTTCAAACTGTGTCGCAGTCGCCACACACGCACACACACACACACATACACATATATGTACTTATTTATGTGTGTGTGTATGCTAATGCGTATTTTGTAGCAGCATGTGTATGCGTAAGTCGCTGTGCACTAATTTATGGCCAGCATAACTATCGCCAGACAAACACAGGCAGGCACAGTGGGACAGAGTGTACTGAAGTGCAGTTAAAATAATGGAAACATGCAGAAGGAGCAACTACGAAGGGCAAAGAAAGGTAGAGCAAATAGCTCGAGAAAATAGAATGTGAGAATCGCAAAAGAAAATAGAAAAGAAAATAGATAAAAAAAACTGGATAAAAACGAGGAAGAAGGCTCCGTTCGGTAATGTTTTATACCCTTGCAGATTCTAATCCGCTTGTTCCAATACTAGTTATATATAATAGTGCATAATTAAATGGTATTGTGTATATTCAATATCATGTCTCACTTTGATTGGCACTGATGTATTAAATTATTTCTAAAAGTCAAAACTGGTCTACATACAAAAACCTTCATTTCGGTTGATTGTTCCTATGGCAGCTATATGTTATAGTGCTCCGATTTTGATGAAATTGTATGTGCTTATTACATATAGAGGATAAATCAGATGTAGTAAATTTGGTTGCAATATCTTGACAAATAACAAAAATGGGCCGATAGTTTGTATGGCAGCTATACGATATATCGGTGCGATCCGACTCATTCCGACTTATTTACACCATGCAGTTATAAGAAGCATATGTACCAAGTTTCATCAAGATAGCTCTAAAACTGATAGATTAGTTTGCATTGCAACAGACAGGGACGGACGGGCAGACAGACGGACGGACGGACAGACAGACGGACGGACGGACAGACATGGTTAGCTCAGCCCCTTAAGGGCGCGCTTTATTTAGAGTTATCTTAATTTCAATCTTAAACTTATATATTATATATTTCACCAATTAGTTAATAGAGCGAGGGTCTTAAGCATGGGAACTATATCTAGATATCATTTTGCTGTACCAAAACACACTTTCTCTTATTTAAATAAAGATATTTAACATAAATTTCATATACTTTGCACCACAGTGCAATAAAGCGAAGGACAACTGAGGACGAACTTGTCCATGATGAATATTCCAAACTTGTGCATTAGTTTTTGGGGCTACCCCTGCCACAACACACTCACAGCCCACCACTCTCTCTCCCTCTCTCACTTTCTCCCTCCTACTCTCTTTCTCTCTCTGTCTCTCTCCCTCACACACTCGCACAGTTAAGAGTTGCCTCCAGCCATAGATTGGTCCAGGCTATATATTATTTGGCAGCCCAGGCTGATCAGCATGACATACACCTGCCCCCACACACACACATGCACACACAAAGAATGAGACAGCAAGTGAGTGGGAAAGAGAGACAGAGAGAGAGCGAGAGGAAGAGAGAGCGAGCAATGCTAAACCAATTTTAAATTTCCGACACAGGCAGCAGGCAGGCAAGATTTGCGAATGCCAAATTGAAGACCTGCCCGCAAGCATGTTCCAACCCCTCACACACACACACGCACACACTCACGCACACACATACACACTCATGTCCATGTGGACACACACAGGCACAGTGGGCTACACCTAGCCTCAACTTAACTTACAATAAAAGCCATTGCGAGCGTCGCCTGCTGCCTTGCCTCCCCTCCCCCTTGCCCGCAACCGTAAAGTGCGTAAGTTGTGTGCGGGGGCAGGGGATGCTTGTAAGTGTGTGTGTGTGTGTGGCTGGGCACACTATTTTACATACGTAATGCCAACTTCATGGCGCTTTGGCCAAAGCTCATAAGCGCCGCTGGCTACAGCATCGAAATTAGCGTGTGGACCTTGCTCTATGAAGGGGAGAAGGGGAAGAGGTGGGCGGGAGGTAAGTAAGTGTGTGAGTTTACGCATGTACATAGTTATATGCGCCAGAGTGTGCCTGTGTGGCATGCACACTTGGCCATAGTTTGCCCAGGGAATCAGACTGTAAATTGAACCCTCCTCGTGGAACCTCCTGAGGTGGAAAGTCTACAGTGAGTTGGCTATAAACTATATGCCAGAAGGGTCTGTGAGTTCGATCCGTTTCGAGTTGATTTGGCAGCTTGTTAATAAGTTATAAACTAACATATATGAATGTATATATAAGTAGTTTTAGCGTGAAGTATGCATTGTTTATGCCAAATTAAAGTAGAGAGAAATTGCTGGACAAAAGTTGAATTAGAATTTGAATTAGAATTAGAATTAGAATTAGAATTGAGATGCATCGATGCTGCCTATTCTGCACTCAGTTGTGCATAAATGGCAAAAGATGTTGCCCTAAAACTGAGTAATATAGAACCTATACTTAAAGTATACATAGTATAGAACACAGTATAGAACATAGTATAGAACACTTAAGTAGGTAAGCTTTTAAACTGAATCAATGAATCCAATGAACGTTTTCAAATTGAAATTAAATTGCAAAAGCTTTGCTGTAGATATCTGTAGACTGAAATAAGCGTGTAACAAGGTCCTCAAAAGAAGTAACTTTACTAGAAAAGATCAGTTTGACAGTCCTAAGTGTTCAATGGGGCATAGTAGCTGTAAAGAATACCCTAGAAGAGTCTTAGCCAGACGTGTTCGTTTGTTAACTGTCTTTCTTCTCTTACTTGCTTCTCTTTTCATTAATTTACCTAAAATTTACCTAAAATGTACCTATATTTTGCTAGTTTTAACTAGTTTACAAACAAAACAGAGCTTAAATTTGTATACCAGATTAAGTTTAATAGCATTGCATACTTATTGGCGCAAGTTAGCTTGCACATTTAAATTTGAACAGTTCAACTAGACGGTTAACAGCTTTAGCTTTGCAATAATAAGATAACATCTACTTACAGGATCATCTTCTTCTTCTACTTCTTCTTCTCCTCCTTCTTCTTCTCCTCCATCTTCTTCTCCTCCTTCTTCCTCTTCTTCTATCCTTCGCAGGCAATGATTAAGTTAGCTTTGCCTGATTTGGTGGCTCGTTCACAATTTCTCTCTTCTCCAAGTGCGACTGATTGTTATTCAATTCGCAGACATAATCGAATCCAATGGCGAAACTTGAATGTTGAAATCAGTTAGCAGAGCTCCTAAGGCTCCACCTCATGCAGACTCTCTCTCTCTCTCTCTCTCTATCTCTATCCCTCTCTCATTTCTTTCGTTGCTGTTGTTGTCAGGAATTGCCAGCAGCTGTCCAGGCGAAAGCGAAAGTTAAAAATGCACAAAAAGCAGACCAAAACTCACACACATGTGACTCGGCTGTTGTCTCCTGCTCCTCCTTCCTACTACCGGGTCCTGCTGCCTTTGCCTGTGCCTGTGGCTGTGGCAAGGCGTGCGATGCTATGCGTTCGACCGTGTGGCAAGAAACACGCATGAATTTTTTACACGACTAACAGCGGGACAGTCACTGGGGCAGAGCTTCCTGTTTGCGATTTGGTTTTCAGTTCGAGTTCGAGTATACTCTGCACAGGTGTTGCCTAGGGTAGTTAGCAGACACAGACAGACAGACAGAAGGGTATAGACAGACATAGACAGACATAGACAGACATAGACAGACATTGACAGACATAGACAGACATAGACAGACATAGACAGACATAGACAGACATAGACAGACATAGACAGACATAGACAGACATAGACAGACATAGACAGACATAGACAGACATAGACAGACATAGACAGACATAGACAGACATAGACAGACATAGACAGACATAGACAGACATAGACAGACATAGACAGACATAGACAGACATAGACAGACATAGACAGACATAGACAGACAGACATACACAGACAGACAGACAGACAAACACAGACAGATAGATAGACAGACATGGCTCAATAGGCTTGCCTAGAAATACTAAGCAAGTATAAATACTAATATATGTACTATGTATGGTCTGCCACGCCCCCTTCTGCCTTTTACATAAATTTGTAGCATTTAATGGCCTACTCTATATCAAGGGGTATCACTCAGTCTGGCACAGCTGGAAAAAACCTTTCACTTTTACATTTTTTACTGGACGCCACGACTTACGTGCGATTACGTTCTTTAGATTGCGTATGTGTGAGTGTGTATGTGTGTGTGTGTGTGTGTGTCTTGCTACCCCCATTTGCGACTTACGCATACGATGTCTGGACGCAGTCAACTCCCCTGCCCCTGCCCCTGCTCCTGTCACTCCACCCCGCCCACCTTTGCAACTGGCCAAAAAAAAAGCCAAAAGCGAAATTCGCTCGCTCTCCTTGTCTGTCTGTCTGTCTGTCCCGCTGTCTATTTGTTTATTTGACAACATTTTAGAGCACATGTGTGTGTTGACTGTAGGTGAGTGTGTGTGCGTGTGTGCGTGTATGTGTGTGTGTGTGTATGTGTGTGTTATTTATGCGTCATGTGTTTGTGTTGTGTTTGCTGCGAGGCTTTTTAATTTTTCATTCGCATCTTTGGCACAGCGAAATTGTGCCCCTAGTTCGATTGACGGCCAACAGATGGCGCCTCGCAATTAAGATGCCGTCGCTCTTAACCCGTTCGCTGCCTTGGGCTGCCTTTTGTCTCCAACTGTACTTTGGGCAGCGACGCGACTCGCGCATTAGCAAAAATGACATTGAAATATTACAAAAATTTAAAAACCATTAAAAACAGACAAGAAAGACGACACTGTGCTCCGCCCTCCCTCCCCCTCTCCCTGCAACGCCTACGCAGCGCGCTATATACATAAAGAAGTATCTTATATAGAGTCCAACTCCATAGCGGGCAAGGGGTGGGAGAAGGTAAGCGGGCAAGTGGGGAAGGGGTTGAAGGCATTCTTAACACCGAAAATTGCGCGCGAATAAAAAAGAAGAAGAACGCAACGAAAGAAAATGCGTGGAAGAAAAAAAAGAAGAGTGGAAAAAGAAGAGCGAACAAAAAATTTGTATATAAATAAAGAGGGAAATCAACAGCAAAAGCAGCAGCCCAAAAGGACACACAACAACAACAAGAAGCAGAGCAAAGGAAACCATCCACTTTTCCACTTTTTGTTTTCGTCCTTGTCCAGCAAAAGCTGTCAAGGGGGAAGGGGTGTGTAGGTGGAGGCGGGGGGGGAAAGACGTACTACCAATTTGCTAGTGACCATAATCAACCCCTTTTTTTCTTGATTTTTTCTGGTATGCAAAAAAAAAAAAAGCGAGAAGAAAAGTGCGTAAGACAGGGAGATTGGAATAAGTACAGCAGGGGGCAGGGAAAGGGGCAGAAGTAGAAGTGGAAAGAGGCAAGGAGGAAGGAGAGAAGTTGCAAGTACAGATACACAAATCAAACCAACAGAGGCACAAGACATTCGAGTAGTTGAGTGCCTTAATGTGGGGCAGATTAGAGGCGGAGTCTGCCACGCTAATGAGAAGAATTACCCGTTAATTTAGAAACAGAGAAAGAGAGAGAGAGAGAGATGCTTAAAAGTTATGGCACATCATTTCTATAACCTTATAATGGCAATCAATTGTGAGTGTAGCGCAGAAGTTCCTACAATTCTCTTGGGTTATAGGAAGGATTCAATTTGTTTGCACAGAACACATTTGAAAGCCAAGGAGTTCTACAATTATAAGTCATAGAAAGGCATTGCTGCCACAATGGGTTTGAAATCATAAAGAGGAAGAAAGGCTAGGAAAGGTTCTATACCCTTGCAGGTGCTTATCTGTTCGATAGTTTCTATGCTAGTTATATATAATGTTGCAGTATTGAATGGTATTGTATGTATTCAATATGATGTCTCACTTTCATTGGCACTGATAAGTTAAGTTATTTCTAAAATCAGAAATGATCTTTATACAAAAACCTTCACTTTGGGCGATTGTTCCTATGGCAGCTATATGTTATAGTGGTTTGATTTAGATGAAATTTTATGTGCATAATGTATATACCATATAGCCGAAGTCAGATGTTGCAAATTTGCTTGCAATATCTTGACAAATAACAAAAATGGGCCGATAGTTTGTATGACAGCTATACGATATATCGGTGCGATCCAACTCATTCCGACTTATTTACAGCATGTAGCAATAAGAATAAGCATATCTGCCAAGTTTTATAAAGATAGCTCTAAAACTGAGAGACTAGTTTGCGTTGCAACAGACAAACGGACAGACATGCAGACAGACAGACAGACAGACATGGCTAGCTCGACTTCTCTATTGATGTTTATTCAGAATACTTTATACTATATATAATTTTTAATTCTTATTTATAAGATCGGAGATGTCTTTAAGGTGTGTTGCAAACTCCTGGCTAAAATTAATATACTCTCTGCTAGGTTATATATGTATGTATGATAATGTTCATTAAATATCACTTAGAACAGAGAAAATCCCAAGTATTCAGAGCTAAGGTCGTGAAATTGATAGATGGAGTTGAGGTTGATTAAGTCGTTGATTCATCAAATGCATGTCAAGTTCGCATTGGTATTTATTAAAAGTAACAAATGTTAATAAAATAAACTATATAATGTTATCAAACTATGTGCTGTCGAGAAATTAAGATCAATCAATCAATAAGTTTGTACCTTTCATATTAACATATTGTGATGGAACTAACTCTCGTTCTGCTCCAATATAAGCAAATAATGATATGAATAATAAAAAAAATACTTTATTTCATTATAAAGAAAACCCTCCTCAGTATTATGCCTTAAGCACCTACTACTACTCTACTACCTATGATTGTCATATCTTTAACCGATATGAAATGCTTATTTTATATTCTCTCTGTAAGTATTCCCCACAAAACTTCATCATATTACAACAGACTCTTCAGTTAACAGTACTGTTCTTGATCATGATTCTATATTACATTATATCCCAATATATATTCCACAGTTTAAATGGAATGAGAGACAACTTCTCAAGTTCATTTTCGCCAGTTGGTCAAAATATTTGCTTCGATTAACATTTGAATTTGCATTTTTATAATGAATTGTTCCCACTAACCGAACCGAAAGCTTAACTAGCCTTAACCCTTAACTCAGCAAGACCAAATGCCCCCCACCTCCCCCTCTAGGCACGTGGCAACAAGGCGTTTTGCGACTTTCCATGCATATTCAAATTGTTTGGCGAGGAATCACAGCGAAGAAGACGCAAATCAGGCCGTCGCACTTAAACGCCAGCAGAGAATGTCGCCGCCCCAATCAGAGCACTTGCCCCGCCCCCGCCCCCCTTGGCAGCCCACCATTCCAACGTTTTCCAGGCCATAAAACGCGACACAAAAAAACCAAAAAAAGAAAAGGGGGCGAAAAAAGGCGACAGTGAAAAGAGAAGAAAAATTAAAATACGCACAAAGTTTTGACAGCTGAATTGGCATAATGATGGGGTTAGTAACGGGGCATGTCACAGAAGGGGGGTGGGAAGGAGAAGGAAGGGAGAGGGGGTGTAGACTAGAATTGCCTGCTTGAAGGTCCATCCATTGTCACTGCCCACGGAATCCTCCACCAAAGCTCGCAGTGGCTACAACACAATTTCTTCTTTCTCGCATTTTGTTTTTTCTTTGCTCCCCCCCCCCTTTTCTCACCCCTTTTTCTTTACCATTTTCCCAGTTTTCTTCTTTTTTTTTGGTTTGCCATCATCGTTAATTTTATCTACGCAAATGCAAAATAATTACTTTACTTTTTCTTTGGTTTTCCGTTTTACAGCGCAGCCCCAACCCCACTACAGCAACTCGTCTACTACGCCTTCTTCTACCCCCGCCTCCTACTCCTACTCCCCCTCCTCCTCCTCCTTCTTCTTCTTCATCGTGTAACCCTTTGGCGGGCAGCGGCTGTCGAAATTTATGTACTTTTCCTTCGTCTTTCTATTTATTCTTTGCTTTTTTTTGTATTGAAAATCATTTTAAAATTCAACGCCAGCTGTCCTATGCGCCATATATATAACTCTATATACCCCATACATTTATATATATATATATATATACATTTATATATATATATAATTCATTTCGCTTTCTTCTCTTTGCTGTCCGTGTTTTTTAATTAAACAAAGGGTTAAAAAGTTTCGGCGAACGCGGCCGAGGAAAAAACGGGGTTAAAATAAAAATTTTTGCCCTCAGTTTTCGACGGAGGGGGAAGGGGGGGGCAGCGCTTTCAGTTTCAGTTTCATTTTCTATTTAGTTTTCATTTACTTTTTAAAAGGAAAATTTTTAATAACAAAGATAGGGTTGCACTCGCACCCGTACACGGACTTTACCTCATTACCCCCCGTCCCCTTCAGTTGTATTCGCATTCACAAATATTCCTCGTTGCCTCTTCTGTCCCGTCTTGATAATGAAAATGAATGCTTCACTGACAGATATCCTGCATATATAAGATGTCTATGTTTGGATTGTTTTAAGGGATATTTAACTAACAGCCAGATGATCTATCAAGGGAAGAATCTATCAACATATCTGTAACTGATATGAAATGCTTATTTGCATTCATTTTATAAATATTCCCCATAAAACTGCATATTACAATAGATTCCTCAGTTAACAGTACTGCTCCTTTTCATGATTCTATATTTTATTATATTTCAATTTATCCCCCAGTTAGCATGGAATAAAAGACAAGTTCTCGAGGTTCATTTTCGCAGGTTTTGGGGTAAATTGAAGGAAGATTGAAGAATCTTATCTGTAACTGATTTAAAATGTTTTTTTTGTATTATTTTTATAAGTATTCCCCATAAAATTACAATTACAATTACAGTTCAATTAAATTATTTTTTTTCTCATTTAAGTTTTTACCTATAATTTAAAATTATTCTTAGTTTTACATTTCAATTTAAAATTTTCAAACAATTATGATTATTAATTTTAGTTTGTCAGATCATAGTTTGACTAAAAATTAAATAAATTAAATTAAATTAAATAAATTAGATTAAATTAAATAAATTAAATTAAATTAAATTAAATAAAACTTCATCGTATTACAATAGTTTTTATGTGATTGTATATTTCATTATATTTCAATAGTTCCCGCAGTTAGAATGGAATGAAAGACAAGTTATCGAGGTTTAGCTTCACCAGTTTTGGGGTAAATTGAAGGAACATTTGATCTATCAAAGGAAGAATCTATCATAATCTATTAAAAGAAGGATCTAAGTTCTACAGTTTATAGAGCTGGAGGATTATTATGATATTATCAAATGTCTTGCACTAGTTTTAACTATAATCCAATGTCAATTTATAAAGCTCTACTTAACCTTAACTCTACTCTAGTCTATTTCTGCTCCATCTCTCTTTCTCTCTCTCTCTCTGTTGTCTACCTTCCCCACATACTATTCATTTTTAATGACTACTGGGTATGCAAGAAAAAAAAACACATTAATGTAATTTTTCAGCTGGAGCTGTAAACTTCCTCGGGAAGCTGCGACTGTAGCTGTATCTATTGTCGTCTGTACCCGCCTGCCCCTGCCCCCCCTAAATACAGTCAGCCCTTTCGCATGTCCGGTTTGTCTTGTGTTTGTGCTGCTGTTTCTCTCTTTTTTCCTTTCGCTTTTTTACGCCCTTTTTTCACCCCAGTTGCCTTTTGATTTCGCCATGTGTTTATCTTCACGTCTCAGTTGTCCGATTTCCTTTGACTTAACTCACGGACACACTGGACTCACTGGACAACGGAGCAGGGCAAATGGAAATGGAAATGGAAATTGTATAAATGTTTCATTACATTAATTTCGCTTTGAAGACGCACCGAACCTAACCTTGCCTGCAAAGTGAGCATTGAAAAACAATCTTGAGCTTCGTTTAGGTCTTTTTTGTTCAGCTTCTTGGGGCAGTTAAGTAATTAACTCGACCAGCTCAATTGTCGCCATGGGGAGCGGGTTAATCCAACTGCTAGTTAAGTGGCCCGTTTCAAAAGTGCTTAGGTCTCTGCATTGAGGTGAACTAGACCCAGCAAAACTGCTGTGTAGATGCTTGAGATCAAGCTATAATTGAAAACATGCTTCATAATTGAATGAGAATTTGTAAAAGATTCAGGCAACAGAGTTGAAGGATTCTATAAATAAAGTGTGCACTATAAAGAAGTAGAAAGGCACTAAGCACTCTTGGCAAGCTTGTACAGTACACTGAGCTCACTTGTTACGTACTATCGACATGTGCTCCACAAGCTTTCACTTTTCAAACTACACTCCTGCATTCCCCAACCATTCATCTCTCACTCTACCTTCCTCCCCTGGGCCCAGCCTCCTTTCGCAGTCCCACAATTTGAGCTCACATGCAGTCGCATTTATTTCTATTCAATTTGATAATAACCCAAGTGTGCGTGGCTCTCGCAGGACTGCCAGTGCTCCTGGCTGTATGCCCCTGCCGGGGTGTGAGTTGGGCGAGTAATCTGTGGGCGGGGCAGCAGCAGGACCAGCTGTCTGAGCGGCCACAGTGGAGCGTTTACAGTGGACGCAATGTATCAGCGGCTGCTCCAGTGCCTACAGCCTCCAGCCTGTGGCCTGCTCTGATGTCTTCCTCTTCCTCTTCTTCTACGTCTTTAGCTTTTGCACACGCACTTTCACTTTCACTTTTACTTTCACTTTGAGGTGACTCCTCCCTGCTGCCCCCACCGGGAGCTGCCTTTGCAAAAAGTGAAACTCATTTTCCCCTTTTTTTCACTTTCAACCCGAGCAACGCCTACCGAAAAGCCCAGCAGCAGCACAAAATACCCTCTCGAGTTTATAACTTAAAAATTCAAAGCACGAACAAAGTTCTAATTTAAACACCAAAAAAAAAGAAGGAGGCGGGCAGCTGGAAAAAAAAAACGAGAGAAGAAAACGCACGCGGCGAAAACATGTCGGAAAAAATTGGACATAAAGTGCACGGCAAGGCAAGGCAAGGCGAGGCGAGTAAATAAAAAAATAAGAAGAGGAATCACATTTAAGTAAGAAATGCCGAAGCCTTGATACCCTTAACTGTTTAGACAGTTACGTGAGAGGTTATAGAGAGTTGAAATAATTAATAAACAAGAAAGGTAAAGAAGGTAAAGTGTAATTACACTTGAATGCAATTTGAATGGCATATAAAGTAGTGTATTGGACAACATAGGGTTCCTATATTCCAACCGTAGTTCCTATGGCAGCTATATATAACAGTTTTTTGATCTGGATCAGTAGAATGCTTGCTATATACTGGAACAAGCCAACTAAGCCCAGCTAAACTTATTCATACTAAGCTCTCAACCCAGCAATACCTACAACGTATCGATTAGCATAAACTGAACTGATCAAGAATATATATATACAGAGTATATACAGAGAGATATCTGCTTCTGTGAATATGCCCTTTGCAAGGGTATCAAATGGAAGTAAAGAAAATATGAGCAAGAAGCAGAGCAGAGCAGAGCAGGCCCCAACGTAGGTTTGCTCTCGTCCGTTCCTGCGTCCGTTGCGGACAACGGTCCACAGTAAAAAAAGAAAAGAAACACACACAGAGCAGCAGCATGAGAAAGAGAAAATAAAGTAAAGGGGTGGCAATCGCCAAAGTTCTGTGCGAATAACTGCGTAAAAAACAACGCCTGAAAGCTGCAAAATGTTGAGTTGGAAAATGGAAAAAGAAAAACTACAGCCTGTTGTCGATTACCTATGTTCGAGTTACGAATGTAGGTTAGGTTAGTTAGGCAGTAGAGCCAGTTAAACGTTTACGAATAATGTAAAAACACAATGAAATCGACTGACTAGTCGCAGTCAAGGTGAGTGGGAGCAGCTTGAGATAACATGTTCACACGTTTTTGGGGGCGGTGGGACAACGTTTAAGAATGCGGCACACAAAGGGAATTGCTAAATCCAAGCCGGATTTGGCTAGAAATCTGTCAAATTCTTGTGAACTGTCTATGAAATATTACAGCTAGTAAGAATATTTTAGAGAGCATAATGCAAAGGTACCTATGCAGAGGTACCTATTCAAAGATGCCCATTTGCAGTACCTATTCGCAGTACCCATCCAAAGGTACCTATTCAAAAGTACCTATTCGAAGGTACCTATTTAAAAGTACATATTCAAAGGTACCTATGCAAAGGTATCTGTTCAATGGCAGCATTTAAAGGTACCTTTTCAAAGATACCTTTTCGCAGTACCTTTTCAAAGGTGCCTACTCCAAGGTACCTATTTCAAGATATGTATTCAATGGTACATATTTAAAGGTACCTATGCAAAGGTACCTATTTAAAGGTATCTATGCAAAGGTACTGATTCGCAGTACATATTCGCAGTACCTACCAAAGGGTACCTATGCAAAGGTATTTATTCAATGGCACCAGTTAAAGGTACCTATTCGAAGGTCCTATACAAAGATACCTATGCATTGGTACTTATTTTCAGTACCTATTCGCAGTACCTATTCCAAAGGTACCTTTTCAAAAGGCATCTATTCCAAAGTCATCTATTCGCAGTACATATTTAAAGACTCGTACTCAAAGGAACCTATTCGAATGCCATCAGTGCTAAAATCGTATACCTTATGCAAATAAGAAAAGAAGGCAGAAGAAAAAGGTAGGTATAGACTGGAGGGAAGAGCCCTGCAGCTGAGCTAAGCTCTGCTTTATCCATTATGTGACCCAACTTATTTGTCCCCCTCTCTTTACCTTATTCACCACCAATAAACCCTTCTCCCTAGCTTTGCCAACTACCTTCCCCTCCACTGATCTTCTGCTGCTGCGTCGTCGTCGTCTAGGCATCTTTTTCGTAGACTTTTGTTTCTCAAAGAGCCCTTGGCGGGGTCACTTGTCCCTCCCCCGCCTTGCGCCCCCTTTTTTAATTAATGTGCTTAGCGCTCGCTATATAATATGTATTTATTTATGAAGTTCTCCCACCCAAGTGGCAGAGCCTTTATTTCTCGCCCTCTCTCTCTCTCTCTCTAGTCTTCTTCTTCTTCTTTTTCCTTTTCTTTGCTTAGTTACCGCATTTGTCTCTTTTCATTTTCATTTCTTTTCGCGGCTTCTGATTCTTTATTCAGTATATAAATGTCGATTTTCATTTACCTTAAACTGCCAACCCTTGAGCAAAATCCCAATCCGAATCAAAATCGGAATACCAATGCGTGCACAGGGTGTCCTCTGTTACAGGGCGTGCAGGGTACCGGGGTACCGGGCGTGTAGGGTGCCAGCTCATTATGTCCAACGTTGCGGGGCACTTATTTACTGGTAGCCAGCCCTTTTGTATACCCTGCAATGAGCCAGAGCAGGGGTCAAGTGGTTCGCTTTAAATATGAGCTTAACTTAAGAAGGAATCTACATATGTATATTCTATATTCTATGCTCTTTAGATGTACTGCAAAGGTGTTTCATATTTAATTCAGGTTCTTCTTGCTTTTGATTGAACCTTTAGTGGGACAACTATTTGAAAAACTCTAAAAAGACAATATAAAAACCTTTAAGCACAAAATCAAATTTACTTTTATTTCGATAACCTTAAGAAGTACAGTACAAACAATAAAAAACCCCTTAGCCAACACTGATAGAGAGAGATAAGCTGCAGAAATGTGCAGAGCATTTGCATAATTCATTCACTGCATACCTTGGGGCGCAACTCGGCATACACCCGCATCAACAGCTCAAACACTTGCAGGACCTTGCGCTCTACTTTGAACTCTTTTTCAAGCGTACCGCCCAGTCGGGCAGCAGCTCTATAGCAATTTACTTTTTAAGCACAGCAATAACTTTTACGCAACTTTACTTTTTCCACTCTAGCCTCCTTGTGGGCGGGGCTGAGGGCGTGGGTGGGCACGCAATTATGTTTAATTGGACCTTGTGGGCCTGGTCTTTTGTTTTTTTTTCTCTTCTTTTTCGCTTGCTGCTCCTTTTCGATTGGGACAGGGCAGTTGAGAGTGCAGCTTAGTTGCCCAAGTATATAGAGTGCTTCGACATGGGGGAAACTTAATGATGAGAAGAGGATGGAGCATAAATTGAGGAGGGGGAGTACTGAGCACATGCTTGATAGGCGGCACAGGCCGATAATATGACAATATGAAATCACTTAGACACTTGAAAGCTGCGATAGTTTTGTACTTATGCGATAGTTATGCTGAGATATTCATAATATAGAGTGATTTTTTAAGAGCTATAGGAAAGTTTAAAAAAAAAAGCACAGAAAATTAAAAGAAATGCATGAAATCATTATTTGAATCGATAGTACGCTGCATATAATTGAATGTTTGATGATTATTTTATGCTAATGTTGAGCGCGACTTTGCCTCAAATGCTCCATCCGCTTAGTCCAATTTTGGCATACTCTTTGCAACATTTCGGCATCGGTATGCCACTAATAAATGCTTCAATGTTCAATGATTTTTGCCTACATTTTTGCACTTGTTGAGGTCTTCTTTCATGTATATGTGTAAGGGAAAGAGAGAGGAAGAGAGAGAAGGTTGAGTGTGTCCTTCGAGTGCACTCAGATTCAATTCATTCGAAGTGCACTTACCTACAGTGACGCCAAAACTGTCAACTCAGTCAGTGCAAACCTCAACACTAAAGAACTGACTGACTATTATGTTGTTCCTATGATTAATATCGTTTACAATTAGGGTTGCCACATTGTTATGTTTGAGCTTAATCCAACAAGGTTAGCAGCTAGTCGTAATAACTTGGAATAATGTAATATTATACATATATCATAGAAAATATATTTTATAAAAAAATGTGCATGTGCTACTTAAAGTTAAACTTACTTCTACTTTTACTGCCATATTAATAGTATTAATAATATTTATGTTAATAGATCCTTTATGTTAAAAATACTAGATAAAACCTTTAAAAGGTATATCCAAACTATTGCTAGTACAATTCAAGTTCAAATTAATTAACTAAGAGCACACAATCAACTCAAGTGATAACTTTATACTTATCGTGTCGTAAGCCTCACTGCTTTTACTTATATCTCCAAACTGGCTGTAGTTATCAAGCTGAAATTCAACAAATAAACAGAGCGCAATCAAAACTAGTAATATATGTAATGAAACCTGGAAAAACAGTATTCCTAAACAAGATACGCAGCACAGAGTAAGGTCATATATGGCAACACTCGATGCTCGATACTTTTTATGGTTTCATTTGCCTCATTTGCCGTAACTATTCAAATTAAGCAGTACAAAGTGTGTTGGGTATTTAAATTAAATACCAGCGAAGGGGGAAGGGAGGTAGAGGGGAGGGAGGGGGAAGAGAAATGACAATCAAAGTGCGAAAAATGTTTGACAAAACTTTTTGATGGCTCGCATAAAGGCAACAACAGCAACAAGAAGAACAATGAAACAAACTGCCACATTTGCGTCACTTAAGCTGCCCCGTTTAGAGGCAGCTAACACGACATAGCACACACACACAGACACCTACACACACACACACACATACACACACTTACACACAGACAGACACTCGCACACATGCACAACATAAATTAAGTTATTTTGATAATCAAAACTGAAAAGCGAATGTTTTTGTTAGACGGGGCGCAGTGAGGGGCGCAGAGGCGTGGCAACACGTTACAACGGGGCATTCATTTGTAGTTTATAGTTGTAGTTAGCTGTAGTTGTGTTGGCAGAGGGGGGTAGCAGTAGGAGGCAGCAGGGGGAGCTGCTTGTAAGGGTTGCTGCTGCTGCTGCTGCTGCCTCTGCTGTCCATTGTTGTACGACGTCGCTTTGCATTTTACAACACTCACACACAGTCACATACACACACACACTCACATGTTCAGCCCACTCTGGTAACCCCATCGAGCAGCCTACACCGCCTCCTCATATACATATCGCCTCTCAAGCGGGGGCAGCATAGTTAGCACAATTGTGTTGCATACTTTCCCGGGCATGCGTCAAAGCCAGCTGCCTACGCGTGTGTGTGTGTGTGTGTGGGGTGGACAGCTTGGACACAGACACACACACACATACAGCTGGCCACACAAGCTTACACAAGTTTTAAAGGCTCGCAGGCGCACACCACCTTCTCACACACACACACACACACTCCGCACACACACACACACGGGTAAACTAATTTACCTACGCCAGCAGTTTTGCCACACACATATGCAAATTTCGCAAATGCTTTATTTGGGGGTTGGCCATGCCACACACACACGTGCACAGGGGCAGAGAAGTAGGCATGATGGGGCGGGGCAGGGGAAGGGGGGGGGGGAATATCTGCCTCGTCATTGTACTCGCTGCTGCTACTGCTCCACTCTGCAAGTCGTTAGGCCGCCTTTGGCCATTGTTGGACTTATGTTTCCCTTTCACTTACCACCACCCCTCCCCCCTCTTCCCTCTCCCCCTTCCCTCCCCCCTTTGCTTAGCCCCGTTCATGTCCATTAGAAGGGCCAGGCAAGCAGTGGAGACGACCGCATGCTGCATACATTTTAATCTTTAATTTATGGCTTATTCAAAACTAATGACACTGAAAGTGTCCACCTCGATGGGGAGGGGGGAGAGGGAGAGTGGTAGAGGGAGAGTGGGAGAGTAAGAGGAAGAGAGAGAGAAGAAGAGCGAGGGAGAGGAGGTCAAAGGATTGTCGTGAAAGGATTGTAGAATGTGAAGATGAATTGTGCGTCTTTCTCAATCTATTGTAGATAGAGAAGAATAAGAGAGAGAGAGAGAGAGAGAAAGAGAATGAGAGAGTGTTGAAGAAGGAGAGAGAAAAAGAAAGAAAGATAGAGCATAGCATATAAAGTAAGAATAAGATTGAGAAAGATAGAGAAGTAAAGAGATTGAAAAAGATATTGAAAAAGAGAAAAAGACAGGGAAATAAAGATTTAAATGGAAATTGAGGAAAGAAAGATAGAGAATTAAAGAGAACGAAAGAAAGAAAAAGAAAGAGAACAGAAAAAAGAGAAAGTAAGAAAGAGAAAAAAGGAACGAGAAAGTAGGGAAGAGAAAGAAAGAAAGAGACATAAAGGAATGGATCGTTCTTGGCATATAGAGAGACAGATAAATGCAAAAGACTGACCAAGAAAGAAAAGCAGATTAAAATATCAAAATGTTAAAGAACATGAATAAAAAGAGAGAGTAGAGAGCGTATAGCGCGAGTAGAGAAGAACTAGAGCTCTAGCAAAAGCCAGACTGGTAGGAGACTAAGGAGAAAAGAAAAGAAAACGAAACTAAGAGTAGAGAATGCAAAAGTCGAAGAAGAATTGTGACTAGAGAGGCAAGGGCTGATTTGAGCTTGAAGACTCTAAAAAGAAAGTACAATAAGGAAAGAGCAATGAAAGAAGTAAGAAGAAAGGAAGAAGAATGTGGTAGAAGTTTGGAGGTAGAGAAGCCTAGAGAAGTTTAAAACGAAATTAAGTAGAACTACCAAATTTGTAGAAAGGACAAAGAACAAAGGCTAAGAATAGAGCAGGGGAAAATAAGTGTGACTAGGTCGAGAGTAGAGCTGATGTAGAGAAGCTCAAAGAGACTCAAACTAAGTAGAGAGTGGGAGTAGAGTTAGAAGGGGAAGGTAAAAGAGGTTAAGAGAGTAGAGAGCACCCTAGAGAGGCTGAATCAGAGGCAGAGTAGGTGCAGAGAGGGTGTAGAGCAAGCAGAGAAGGACTTGCCGAGAGCTGCTCTAGAGCAGGCTTAATCCGAGATGTAGACAAGGTGTAAAACGGAAAGAGAACAAGGCTAGAGCCAGTGCAGGTTTAGAACTCAACACAACTGAGGCAAAGCGAATGAGGAGAGGAGTAAGAACAAAAGGAATAAGAACAGCAAAGTCAGGACCACAGCGCAGCTTGCAGAAAACTTTTGCATTCGCTGCCGCTTCCACTGTCGCCTAATGAGCTGCAGCTCTTCAGCGGATTTGATGCCTGGCAACGCGCCACATTTGCCACATTGCCACATGTGCCACATTGCTTGCAACCTGAAACTGATACTTTGCTCAGGGAAGAAGCCCTCATAGAATTTGCTAAGCTGAATACGTTGCAAAATGAACAAGCTTAGCATAATAGGCGCATCAACGTGATACTCCTCATAAGTTGCTGCCACCACATGTTGCAAGCTAATTAGTAAGCGGGTATAAGGGAATAATATGTCAGCAATAGGCTAAACATATTTATAACCTTGCAGAGGGTATATTAATGTGGGCCAGCAGTTTGCAAAGCACTTTAGGAGGAACCTATAAAGTATATATATTCCGAATCAGCATCAACAGGGAAGGCGATCTAGACAATTCTGTCTGTCTGTTCTCAGTTTTGGAGCTATCTTGATGAAACTTGGCACACATGCTTCCTATGGCTGCACGTTGTATATAAGTCGAAACGAGCCGGATTGAACCCATATATCGTATAGCTGCCATACAAACTATCGACCCATTTTTGTTATTTGTCAAGATATTGCAATCAAATTTACTATATCTGACTTCTGCTATATGTATAATATGCACATAAAATTTCATCTAAATCGGACTACTGTAACATATAGCTGCCATAGGAACAATCGGAAGAAATTAAGTTTTTTGTATGTAGACAAATTTTGACTTTAGAAATAACTGAACTTAGGTACATAATGTTGAATATACACAAAACCCTTCAATTCTGCAGCATTATATATAAATAGTATTGGCACAATCAGAGCAGACAACAGACTGCTAGGGTATAGAACCTTCGGCATGCTGAAGTTAGCCTTACTTCCTCGTCTTAACTCATGCAGAACTTTCTTAGTTTCTCTGTCTATTTATGGCACTCTGTCTTTGTTAATGCATTGTATTCCATTTAAATTTGCCACGCACTTAAAAAATATTTAGCTAGACAGCTTCTAAATCAATTCGCTGTCTTCTCTCTCTCTCTCTCTCTGTCTGCCCTCTCTCTCTCTCCCCCTTTTTCTCCCTTGCTCCCGCCCTCTCTCCCACTTCTACTTGCCCGTTTAGCTTTTTTACCGCTCGAACTGCTCACTTGACCGCCGCTTGACGTCGCTGGCGCGAAGGAGCTGCAGAGAGGAGAGCAGGAGAAGGAGTGGGGAAGGGGTAGCACGTATGTAATAGAGGGGAAGTGGCAGAGGGAGAGGGGCAAGTTGGGCAAGTCAGGGGCTGTTGGGCTACAGTGGCAGATAAATGCACAGGATGCGAGTAGTTGGCTGTCATTAGATATGCCTGGCAACCCTTAAACACACACACACACACACACACATACATATGCAAAGCTACGCGTGTGTGTGTGTGTGTCTCAAATTGTTTGCCATTTGTAAGCATTGTATGTTTTGGGCCTTTCTCTCTCGTTTTGCTGTTGTTTTAAAATTAAAATGAATGCCCGCAAGCAATAACTACGACAAGCCAAGCCACCACGCCCCCCCCCTTCCTACTGCCCACACTTACGCCCACACACACACACACAGACACTGCCCACACTGCCTCCTGCCACAATTCCAATCACCCATCTAGGCAGGCGAGTGCCAAGCGCGCTGCTGTCCAAGACAAGCCAACATCATTATGCGTAGCTGTGTGTGCCACTCCCCTCTCCCCCCTCCTGCTCCTCCCCTTTTCCTTCTCATACCCCTCCCTCTTTGGTGTGTCCATGTGTGTGTGCGAAATAATCTCGTAAATTACGCAAAAAAGGAAACACGCCGCCAGGCAGAAGAAGACACGAGCAACAAGACGAGACGCCGCACGAAGTGAGCCGAAGCCAGAGCCGAAGGCACAGACGAAGCAAGACGAGTGCAGGCAAGGCAGCCTAGTGTTGGCAATTTAGCTTGTTTCACAGCATATCTAAATCGCTTATGGCAAAGAATAGTAGGGTATTATAACTTGCAAGCAGCAAGAGACGCTTTAAACCTTTCTATTTTTATGAACACATTGTTTTCACAGATTTTAAGAGCTAGCTCTAACTAATTGGGCAGTAATTTGTGTTATTATTGCGCGTATAAACTTAAGGTATTATACTTTGGCCACGCCCTCATTAATGCTTATAAAAAACACAAATTTAGAGGTTAATTTTAAGTCTACAAGTTGTTTCTGTGAGTTGATTAGTTATAAATACTCAAAATGTTTTTAAATTTATCAATCAATTTGTTTACAATCGTATAAAGTAATAAATATATATTATAATATATATAATATAGATTACAAATATGCCAAATATATTATAATTATATCATATATTTATATATAATAAATCTAAAATTAGCAGGAGTATTAACAGTTAAGTAAATAAAGCCAAAAAAATCTCATCTAACATATATTTATAAGCATTTTAGCTTTTTTGCTGTTTACTACACATGCTGTATACATTTCTTAGCTACTTTAAGGCACTCGCATTCTAGCTTCCCGCTAAAAATGTGTACAGCACTGTTAAAGACGAGTCAAGTTGAAGTTAAACGAGTCGAAGTGAGGCGACACGAGGCGAGTCAAGTCGATGCGGGCCGAGACCAATCGAACTGCTGCTAGGCCGTCGGTGGTTGGACACGACGTTGGAGACGATGCTGCCAGACCAGAAGGCAGCACGCGGACCACACACACACACACGCACACACACACACACTAACAGAGAGAGAGAGAGAGAGGCACACACACACATGAGTCTGTGGTAGGCTTCGCCTTTTGGCCATGCGAAAACTAACAACCACCGCAACGTGTGGAGCCACTTGAATAGTTTCACAAATGTATTCACAATGCAAACTGAAAACTTCACTCTAAAATGCGGCAAACTGAATCGATGAGGGAAGCACTTTATACTCTACTTAGTTGGAATACAGCCCGACTAAAATTCGACTTAAATATATACACTATTTGCTGTAGAGTAGGATGAGATGAAGTGGGGATAAGAAGATGTTAGAAGTAATTTAAACTTAGTTAACATATTCTTTTTTGAATGTATATATTAGTGCAATCCCAACTTATTCTAGCTTACCATATCCCATTTCAAAATGCATCAAATTTAGTTACGTTCCTCTGTGGACAGTTTCTAGATACAATTGACAGTTAAAACAAAACATAAAAAAAGAGGAAGCAAGGCTACATCTGGCATGCCGCAAGTTTTATACCCTTGCAGGTGCTTATCTGCTCCGATTGTTCCTATACTAGTTATATATAATGCTGCAGCATTGAATGGTATTGTGTATATTCAATATTATATCACACTTTGATTGGCACTGCATAAGTTAAGTTGTTTCTAAAATCAGAACTGGTCTTCATACAAAAACCTTCATTTTGGGCGATTGTTCCTATGACAGCTATATGTTATAGTTATCCGATTTTGATGAAATTTTATATGCATATTATATATAAAGAAAAAGTCCGATGTAGTAAATTTGATTGCAATATCTAGACAAATAACAAAAATGGGCCGATAGTTTGTATGACAGCTATACGATATATGGGTCCAATTCGCCTCGTTTCGACTTATATACAACGTGCAGCAATAAGAAGCATGTGTGGCAAGTTTCATCAAGTTAGCTTTACAACTGAGGACAGACAGACAGAACTGTCTAGATCGACTTTCCTGTTGATGTTGATTCAGAGTATACTTGTATATATCGTACTTTATAGGGTCGCAGATGTCTCCTAAGGTGCCTTGCAAACTGCTGACCAACATTAATATACCCTCTGCAAGGCCATAAACATCATATATTCATATATCATGTATAAATAAATATACATTCTATCATTATGAAACTACTAAATTTGATATAAACAATTTTTATATTACTCTTTTAAAGTTTTCCTTTTAGTTTAATTTGATTTAAGTTTCATTCAAGCTCATGATCATTTTAGTGTTCATTAGAATTATTCACTATAAAATCCACCTTAAAATTTATTAAAATCTTTCTATCTTCTTTCTTTGCTCTCTTGAAGTTTATCTTTATCTTATCTATCTGCTCTATATATCATAATCTTTTTTGGTTTACTATAACAATTTTATAAAACAACTTAAATTGTTAGAAATTGTATAATAATCTTTATAGTACCATAAAATCTTGCCATAAACTGTATTTAATTATTTTAGAGCTATAAAAACTTGCTTAAATTGATTTAAATCTTTAAAATATTTATATTTAATTCATTATAATGCTTTGGAGACCTTTGTTATTTTTCATCTTGGTAGCTGACCTCGAGCCAGCTACCAAGATGAAATATATTTAATTCATTTATATTTCACCTTGGTAGCTACATATATACATATTTAATTCATTTCTATTTCATTTTCCTTTATAATAATTATGAAAGTATAAAATTTCTCTAAATTTTCATTAACTTAAAATTCTCTTCAAACCGCCCTCGCAGCACACACACGCCCACTTATCTACACTTACATGTCCGTATGCAGCACATTGTACAATCCGTTTGCTTTCCTTCACTCCCCCTCCCCTCATCACCTACTTGCCCCCTTGCCCCCTTGCCACACAGCTCGTCCTTCAATCGAGCATTTTGACAGCGCCCAACAGCATCGTCCTGTGTCCATTCACAACACTTGCGACGCACAATGTGCCATGCCCCTCCCCCTCCTCTTCCTTGCCACTCCCCCCTCTCCTCAGCTTACCACTCTCCCCTTACCTACTCTACCTTGCTTCCCTTCTCCTGGCACCTTCTCATGCCCCTTGGCCACTCTCAGTTAGGATGCCAATGACGACGTCTGCGTTAGTCCTTTCGGCCACACACACACATGCACACACACACAGGCAAACACACAGACAGGCACACACACATACACATACACTCACACACACACACTCGACTCCCTTGGTCCACTTATGATGAGTTTACATTTTCGAAAAAGCGAGACATGAAAATGAAAATTTTCGGGCAAAGGAAACTTGCCAAAAGCCAAAGCAAAAGCAACAACAGCAACAGCAACAGCAACAACAACAGCAGCAGCAGCAGCAGCAAAGCAAATCGCCCAATGTATGTAGGGGGAGGGCAGGTGAAGGGGGAGGCGTGGCAATAGTAGACGGCGGCGGCTGTCACACATTCAAAACAGGCAGCCAGGCAGGAAGCCAAATGTGGCCTTCCTGCTGCCCCCTCTGCCCCCTTCCTCACCACCTCTCCTTGCCTACTACTTCCTCTACTTCTCTCCTTGCCCCTGCACCAGTCCCTGCCCCACCTCCCATCCATCTACTGCTGCTTCTGCCCAACGGCCTGGCAGGCATAGTGAAGCTGCCCGTTACGTATGCATATTTGCCAAGGGCGTATAGCTTGAGGGGGGCACAGTGATGGAAAGAGGGGCGCTGGCTAACTGTCAGCCAGACGACAGCGACAAGGACGAAGCAGGGGCAGGAGAAAGGCAAGGGCTGCGGCGCAGGGGGGGAAGCATGTGAAGCAGCACGACGCGACGTACAAATGAGCTTGAGCAAGGACGCAAGATGTATGTGCCACACACACATGTGTGTGAGTGTGTGTGCATGAGTGTGTGTGTGTGGGTGGATGGCAAAGGGGCAGCAAGAGCAGGGGATGGTGAGGGGGGGCCGGGTTGGCCAGGCAGGCAAGTGGACGGAGGCGAACGTACGTCGGACTTTTAAATGTCCATGTAGACATTTTGCAATTTTGAAATACATGCGCAGTCACACACACACACACACAGACACACACAAGACACACACACACACATACTGGCACACACGCACACTCCCCCTTCACCCCCCCCGCCCTCTCCACTCACACACGCACCCGGCAGCAGCTCGCAAAGGGATAATTTACGAAATTTGAATCTTAGAAAATGTTAAAAGCATTTCGCATGCGTATGTGTGGGTGAGTGTGTGTGTGTGGAGAGTTTGTAGTGCGTGTGTGTGTGTGCGTGTGTGTAGTGCGTGCGTGTGTGTGCGTAGTGTTTGCCTACTCTTGTTGCGTCCGCGTCCATTGGCCAGAGAAGCAGTGAACAACGCGAACACACGCCACAGCTTCACATGCTGCGCGACCCCCTCCTACTGCCCCTTCCCCTACCTACTACACACTCCTCTACAATCTCCTTACCAAAACCCCTCCCCCCACCATGTAGCTTTGCTTAATTTCCGGCCCATCGCAGCTGACATGTTTCTCAGGTAAGAAAACATTTTCTATTGCATATGCCCAGGCGCTGCTAGATGCACGCAGCGTATACGCAATGTTTGCTTTAGAGAACTGCTAAGCAGAGCTTTAAGTTAGTTTTAAACAACAAAGACACACATTATTCGTGCAATAAGAACAGTTTATAATCTGCTAACATTTGTTAACCATAACAAAGAACGGATTCGTGATCCTCATCAAGAATATATATGTATACTTAATCTTCTGCCTGTTGCATACATTAGCACAAGCTGTATAAAGCTTTATGGAAATAGCAGCATTTATAGCTTACTTCAATATCACCATAAATTGTTTAAGTTGCCCATCTATAAATCTATTATAATTGTTATTAAAAGACCTTTATGATCTAGTGTTCGCCCTTTCTTATGTCGGTCTTGTAACATGGAATAACCTTGACAATTCTTAACCAATTTAATTGGCTTCAGAATTTTTAGAAACGTCGCTTGAAGAGAATTTTCACCATGAATCGCTTTACATAGAAAGAAAGTGCAGAAATTGTTCATTTATACATTGAAAATAGTTGTGCAGACATTTTCAATGGTCGAAGGGTATTTAAAACTGCAAAGATGGCATATTTTGCTGTGGCCAATAAAGCTAGCTACTTAATATATATTGTATTCAAAACATAGTCTTTAAATTTAGAATTAATTTAAATGTAAAAATAATATGTGCCTAAATTAATTTTTAATTATTAAAATTTTAATTTTTAATTGTAATTGTTAAACTGCTATAGTCGACTTTAAATAAATTAACACATACCAAAGGACTTAACTTTATAAATAAATGTCATTTATACTTAATAAAAATCGTTTTTATTATTTTTAAATTATTCAACCTTGAACATACATACATACCGTATAAGATATAAATAATAAAATAAATAATACAGGATGTATTTCATGCAGATATTTTTAGATGCATTATACGTTCCTAAGCTAATTTAACCTAAGCTTAATTCTTCAGAGCTTTTGCTATACAAATTCGCTAAATCGAATAATAATAAAACAAATAATCTGCCCGATCTAAAACGATTGTAACCTGATATTTAATGGATCTAGTTATAATGCTAGATCCATTAAAGATCAGATTACATATATTAGAGCATTAAACTTCAGTTAGTTTTTGGCTATTTTCCAGCTTAATGTTTATAGGAAATCAGTTAAGTGGGAAAATCAAAAGTAAATCAAAAGTAAACCGAAATTTGCTATAAATACGTTGGGATAATCTGTGATTAGTCACGATATCTCACTTTGCAGGGATTACGCGCGATGCGGGGAAAGTTGCTCGGGATTCTTTAGAATTTCGCTTCGGGTTGTTGCCATTGTATTCCCCCCCCCCACACACAGCCGCACCACCCACCCGCCTGTGCTTGATTGCCTCCCACTGTCATTGTATATTGGACATTGGCAATGTGTGTGTGTGCGTGTGTGTTTGTGTGTAGTTCACTTTGCATAAGCGCGCAGGCAGCTTCACGTTTGAAATTAATTTATTTTGCCAAAGCGCGACACACACACATACACTCACACACACGACACACACATACATGAGTGAAAGTGTTGGACAGTCAAAGTCGACGTCGACGTCGACGTTCAATGTCCGCGGCTTTTGGTTGGCTGCCATGTGAACTCGGCTTGTTGTGTGTGTGTGTGTGTGTGTGTGTGCGTGCGTTGTGTGTGTGTGTGTATGTTATGTGTGTAGTTGGCATGCGGTTAAAAAGGTATCTCAAAGATACTAAATACTTTATGCATGAATGTGCCAAATAGATTTACGAGAAACGAACAAACAGCAGCAGCAGCAGCAGAGGCAGAGGCAGCAGCAGAGCAGGCAGCAGCAGTGGAGGCAGCGCAGCTCTGTCCACTCTCTTTTGCCTTTTCTCTCATGCTCTTAACACATGGTGGTGGCTTGCATATGTGTGCGTGTGTGTGCGCGTCGATATTAAATTTAAATTGGCGCTTGGATATTTTAAAGGGGGTGGGCAGTGGGAGCAGAAGGAAGAGGAGGAGAAGGAAGAGGAGAAGGAAAGGCACAACGGTCACGATGGCTTGCAATTAAGCTTCATGCGTGTGTGTGTGTGTGTGTGTATGTAACATGACATGGACATGCTTAGTTGCCCATTTACTGTGACTGTGTGTGTGTGTGCGAATGTGTGTGTTGTGCTTATGTAAGGCTTTAAATATTAATAACAGTTACAATTTTTAATGATTAAAAGTTGGCGCATGTGTGTGGCCACGCGCGTTCTCCATGTGTGTGTGTGTGGAGGGTGTGTGTGTGTGTGTAGGCCTAACAAAAGTACAGTTAGACAACAAATGCCAGTCAAGTTTTGACAACCTCCTCCCACCTTCCACTGTTCACACACACTCTGCCTCTCTCTCTCTCTCTTTCTTACTTCCACTACAACGTCGCAATTAATTTTGCGCAATGGCGGCATACGAGGAAGTGTTGCCAACCACTACGATCAGCCAATTAGTTGAGTACTGGAAGTAATACTAGCAGAGAAAGTGTTGCCAACCATTGCAACGGTGCCCCCCATGAAAGTGTTGCCAACTACTGTAATAAGTAAAACAGCAAAGCAGTGAAAAAGAGAGGGAGAGATAATGAGGGAGCCTTGAGCAGTAAGCGCAGGAAGTGTTTAAGTAAGTGCAATAAGTAAGAGAGCACATCAGTGTAGATAAAGGAAGAGAGTGGGAGAGCCCTTAGCAGTGAGCGCAGCTTATAGCAATGGCGGCCTCCAAGGAAGTGTTGCCAACTACTGTGATTAGTCAATTAGTTGACTAAGGAAAGCAAAGGTAGCAGAGAGAGTGTTGCCAACTACTGCAATTAGTAAGAGCGCACAGAAGTGAGGACAGATCGAGAAAGTAAGGGAAGAATTGCCAACTACTGCAGAGGAAGAGAGTGAGGGAGTCCTTAGCAGTGAGCGCAGATTTTTAAGGAAGTGTTGCCAACCACTGCGATCAGCTGTCAACAGTTTGCCTAAGCAGTGCAGCGACGCCTCAACAAAGCTTCAACAAAGCTGGCAGCGACGCTGGCAGCATAACGACAACAGCAAATACAAATGCAAATGCACTTGTTGCCTCACTGCTTAGTTGCATGCAGCAACATGTTATTGTTTACATTCAGAGCAGAAGGAAATACAACACAAAACGTGCAAAGGGCAAACCGAGGGGGAAAAGAACGAGCACAAAGGCAAAATAAAAAAAAAAAGACAAATACGCAGCGCAGCAATAAAGCAAAATTAGAGCACACACACAATGGGGGGCCATGTGTGCGTGTATGTGTGTGTGTGAGTATGCCTCACACGTGTTGCACATGCATTGCATTTGCAAAATATGCAGACAGCAACAACAACAACTGCCAGCAGTGCGGATTAGACACGCACAATGGGCGACGGCGACAGTGACAGTGACAGCGACGGCGACGGCGACGGCCACGGCGATGCCGACAGCGATGCCAACTGCGGCAACTGCACAATTTCTGCTCAGCCATTTTACAACCCTCGCTCTCTCTCACGCATTTTGCTTTATGCTGCATTGCTCATTTAACATTGCCGCTGTCGCTGTTGCTGTCGCTGCCACTGTCGCTGCTCGCAGTCGACGTTTCATTGCCATTATGTTGCAGTTGGCGCGCAATGCGTTGGCATGTTTAAGAGAGAGGGAGAGAGAGAAAGGAAGAGAGGCATGTGTGCGTGTGCATTGTTTGCATTTTAAATTGAATTCCTTTAAATTTCAATTCCTGCCCCTGTGACTGCGTACGTGTGTGTGCCTGTGTGCGTACGTGTGTGTGTATGAGTGTTGGCATTTTTGTGCGCGTTGTGCATCTGCTGTTTTTTTTCCTCTCTTTCTTGTTGTTTTTCCCACTGCTGCTGCATTTTTCAATTATGATTGAGCGGCATTTGTCGTTCGTTTTGTTGTTTTGCTTTGGCTTAGCTCCTTTGTGAGTTCTCTTCGCTTTTCACCCCACACACATACACACACACACACTACAGTCAATACTTTTGGTATTTTTCTTTTGCGGTTTCACTAAAAATAATACAAATAATCCCACTGTGCAAAGGAACACGCAAAAACAACAACACTGACCTTACTATATATTCTATATACAATATGTACATACATATAATATCTGTAGAGTGCACGCCAAAAATCTCTAGAAAACATGCAAATGAGGCCCCAAAGAAGTGTTAAGAAAACAAGCCATGAGGGAAGAGAAGAAGAAGAAGAAGCAGCAGCAGAAGAGAAGAAAAAGAAGAAGGAGAAGGAGAGAAAAATATGAAAAGACCAAGATGATATTGTGCAAATGAAACGAAACAGAATGACGAGAAAAAAACGCTAAACAGCGACAGCTAAAATAACAAAGAGCTGAAAGTACACTGAGAGAAATTGGGGAAAGGCTGCAAAGAGGAAGGGTGAGAGGAGGAACTTGAAAGCAATAAATGTTAATTTTAAATTAAATAAAATAAAAATTAAAAGAATTTTGCAACAACAGATGCGACTTTTTCTCACAGTGCATGCGATTTCTCGCTGTGTAATTACAGTCAACTGTCGTCGTGTGAAGAGTAAATACAAATCACATAAAAGACACACACCAACATGGACTTGGACATGCACAGACATGTCGGCAAACATAGTGCATGTAAATAGTTTACTCCCAAAAAAAAAATTAGTAAGGAAACTTCAAGTCGAGCTTAAAGAGAGAGAGAGACAAAGAGAAAGCCTCAGCTTAAGAGCGTCGCTTAAGTTCTAATAGAGAGAGAGCACAGCTTAGGCTATGTATGAGCGTAACTGGTAGCCAGGCCAAGCAAACACACACACACATGCATACATACACAGACATCAACATGTGCTCAAGAGTGCTCGCCCTATTCAATTACTGTAAACGCCAAGTCTCTTGACCCAATCCCGGCGCGACTGCGCACAGTCATACACAGCATGTACACACACACACATGGACACGCACACATACACGTGCGTGTTTACACTGCCACAAAGTCAACACAGCGAAATGAAAAATAATAAAAAGAAAACAAATCAAAAACAAAGAAAGCAAAGCAAAAAAAAAAACAGAAAGAAAGACTTAGTTCGACATGCCGAATGTTGTATACCCTTGCAGGTTCTACTCAGATTGTTCCTATACTAACATATAATCTATATAAGGGTCAGCATTGAATAATATTGTAGTATGTTTTCATTGACAGCAACATACGATATAATAACTCCAATCTCTGGACAAGTTTTTTATGAAAATCTCTAATTATGATTATTTCTATTAACAATACTGGTCTTTATACAAAAACCCCCACTACGGCCGATAGGTTGTATGGCTATACGATAGCCATACTATATATCGATCTGATTCGGCTCGTTCTGACTTATCTACAATGTGCAGCATGGCTGCCACTTACCCCTCTCAAAAAAGGGATAGTAAAATAGATAGACACGAAGAAAAAACGAAAAAAAACAGGAAAATAGGTTTTTGATTAATAAAAAGACTAAAATTCTATAGATTTTTAAGTGTATGTAATTTCTTCCGATTTTTCGTTCATTTTCTAATGGTTCGATGTATGCTGAAAATGGTCCTAATCAATTTATGGCAATATTACTATATGTATTTATGTTACTATAATATTAATATTAAAATAAATTACATTAAACATCGAATGGAAAAAACGGTATAACGATGTTTATACAAATTATGTGGTTAAATGTCGATATTAAGAACAATTTCAATAAAATTATATTAAATATACGTTTTATTTGAGCAATAAAAACAAGACAGATTTGCGGGCACTAAGACAAAAGGACAGATCTGTACTGAAAAAGGCTGACTTGACAGGCCTGGTGTGCAGCAATAAAACTTCCCTGTTGATGGTGATTCAGAGTATATATCGTATATATAATAGAATTAAAAATGTCTCCTAAGGTGCGTTGCAAACTCCTGGCCAAAATGAATATACCCTCTGCAAAGGGTATAAAAAGAAAACAAATCAAAAGCAAGGCAAAAAAAAAACTTAAAGCCGGCTTAAGCGAAAAGGAAAACAACAACAAACGCTAGTGAGGGGGGGAGGAGGCGAGACGCGTAGACCAGCGGGGGCAGGCGCAGAGAAACCACAACAAACGGCGCAGCCGCGACAGCGCATAGTGTGCGTGTGTGTATTTATGTGGAGTGGGGCCCAACAGCGACGGTGACGGCGACGTCAACTGAACATGGCCCTGAGCCATGCTGAGGCGTGAGTCATAGGAAGTAGAAGGAGGAGGACGGCCAATAATGCTGCCGCTGTCGGTGCTGCTGCTTCGACGACGCCAGCGGCGGCGCCAACGGCTTTGGGCAGTCTGTGGCGCTGGCGCTCGTTACATAAGCCGAAGCGGCAAGCGCAGCCGAAGGCAAACGACGAAGCCCCAACGAAGTTGAGGCTGCGCAGCGTCGCACTCTCTCTCTCTCGATCTCTCTCTCTGTTGCTCTCGCGTAATTAAAAAGTAACGGCGCTGACAATGACAGCTGTACGCGCTCAATTAAAAAGTCATTAACAGACGCACGCACACACTTGCACGTGCACGCACTGAGAGAGAGAGAGACAGTGAGAGCAAAATGGACACTGGACACGCATTAGGAAAGGACTCGCACTGTGATTGACGCTGACACGCAAGGCCTCTGTCGACGCACCTTGTAATTAAGCAACAGCAGTTCGCTCTCTCTCTCTCTCTCAGTTGCTCTCTCTCTCGCTACCTGCGTTTATTGCGCGTCTGCTGCGCCTGCGCCCTCGCAACAGTTGCGTGCCATAAATGCGCCATAAAACTCTGCCTAATCCCGGTGCGCACTTGAACCGGCGGCTTAGCTGCAGCAGACGACGCTACAGTGCGCTGCCGTCGTCGCTGCGCCGTCGCATCAGCTGTCTCGCTGAAGGGAATTCAGCCTCGTGCAGCTTTTATTATTCAATTTTTTTGATCTGCTCTTTTATTATTATTGCTCTTATTTCTCTTATGCTTCTCTCTACTACTTCGCCTGCTTCTTCTTCTTCTTGTTGTTGTTCTTCTTCGTACCGCTCCTTGGCCTTGTCTTGTGCGCTACGCTTTGCCGTCGGCATGCAAGAATTTAAATACCCACACACACACTCGCATACATACGCGCACAGTGTGACAACGTTATAAAATGCGACACGAAAATGATTTCGCTTGAAATTGTTTGACTCATAGTTTACTGCATTTGAACTCTACAATTATTTGTTATTATATTATTCTTAAATAAGTTTTTTTATTCACAATTTATATTTCCACATACAAATTAATTTTTAATTATGGAATTAAATTTACTGAAATGAATTGAATTTATTTTACAATAATATTCTATATGAAATTAAATTTTTAATTATGGAATTGAATTGAATTTATATTTATTTATAATTTCCATTTCTTTATAAAATTAAATTTTCTATTTTGAATCAAATGTTTTGTTTGATTAAATATTATGCAAGTATTGGCATTGTTATTAGACGTCTGCTTATATAATATTCTACAATAAATAATTTCAGAAAGTCAATCACAACGAAAAGAAACCCCTGTAATATTGAAAAAGGTGTGTGTTTTTTATAAGATTGTTACAGTTTATATATTAACGAGGCTAACTAAAATTTTCAAAAATGTAAATAGGTTAACCTATTATTTTATAGGGGCCTTCAACTTAATCTAATTATAATTATAATATTTACATAAATTTAAATGATGTGGTATAAATGTTACAATTAAACTATTGGTATATATGAATTTAATAAATATTTATCCGATATGCAATTGTAAATTCAAATTTCGCATGTTTTCTTATTTATTTCTTTAAAACAAAATTCAAATATGTAGAAAAACATAGAGACATGTGATATTTGTTTTATACAGAGCTTAAGCTTATGTTTTTGATAAATTCTCAGCTTTTACAATTGCAAAAAAACCGTAAAACTTATAAAAATCGTATATCTTTTTAAACACTTTAAAGAGGACAGTCCCTTTTGGCTTGAGACAGATATTTAGCTCGCCCTCCCCTGCCCAGTGTACACACACTCACTCACACACAGTCCCCAGTAAGGTTGGTCATTGGTTGTTGTTGTGGTGGTGGGGCGGGGAGAGCACGGGCAAAGAAGGGTTCGAGAGGCAGATTTTTTGAACCGTTTTGTGCCCAGCATACTTCTTCTGCCTTTTGCCAGCCACTTCGTTGTTGTTTTCGACGTCGTATTCGGCGTTTTCTTCTTTATTGTTTTATTGTCAGTTTAGGGATTTGACAATTTGCTTGCTGATTTTTTATGACAATCATGTATGTAAATTTCGGCGTGCTTCGCTCGCTTGCTCAGTCTCCATTTCTGTCTTCGTCTCCCCCTCTTTCTCTGCTCTCTCGCACTAACTGGCACTCTATCCCGAACTTCAAACTCAACTCTTCCTCAAGGCCCCCCCGTATGAATATGTTCGTTAAGTTGCGAGTGTGTGCTTGTGTGTGGATCTTCATGTACGCGTTTGTGTGTGTGTGTGTGTATCTGTGTCTGAGCGCCATTAGCTCGCATTTGGCTTACGAGATTTTTAAATACTTTTGGGCATTTTCATTCGTCCCCGGTCGAACCCAAACCTCCTCGCAGCCAAACAAAAAAAAAACCCTTCGAAAAAGGCTATTTTTAGTTTTTATCTCTCTCTCCCTCTTGCTCTCTCTCGCTTGCTCTCTCTCTCGTGTGTGTGTTTTGCGACATTTTGCTGTCATCTTTTTTTATGCTATGCATAAAAGTTTCAGTTTATTAATTTTAAAGCGTTGACAAGTTTTACGAGTCACTAAAGCCCAAAAACTAGGCTAGTAGGGTGAGACGAACACGACGACGACGACGACGACGGCGACGGCGACGAGGCGTGAGTCAATCCCACATTTAGCCTTGAATATAATTTTAGTTCGAATTGAGTTCTAATGTGGTAGGAATGCGCTTAAGCTAAGCTAATCAGCATTGCATTAATCATTTCAATTAATTGTTCGAACAGCTGTTTGAAAAGTTTCGGCCTTATTTACTCACTAGTCTCTCCCCTCACACACCCCCTCAATTCGCTCCTTTGTTAACCATTTGCATCTGTTGATCTGATTGGGTTTTTCTAGGTTTTCCCCAAGTTCTTTTGAACAAATGATCGATTTATTCTTTATTTTCCCAGTTTAAAGTCTAAATAAATGGATTATACTTAATTTTTTGTTATAATCTTTAACTTTTCAATAATTTTTATTGTAAACTAAATAAATTTATTTTGTTTTTAACTTTTCTCTAATAGATTTTAATATATACATATAATATTAATATTTTTATAATATATTACTATTATATATTTTTTTCTTAAATAGTAAATTTTAATTCTGAGCCTACTTTACTTAGTTGACATTAAATAAATAGCAAATAAATATGTAGTTTATATATATAAAATATTTGCCTGCCTTGTTTTGCATTTTGCACAGGCAGCGAATCACTGTGCGCGTTACGCATTCAAAACAACGCAGAGCCTGAAGCCAAAGCGCAGCAGCAGCAGCGCTGCAGCGTTGCAGTGCGACAACAGCAACAATGTGTGCAAATTTCCAACAATAACAACAGAAGAGAAGCAAAAGCAAAGGGCAAAAACAATATCAAATGCAAAAACAACGCCGGCTTTGGCAAAGCAAAAACAAATGCAGCCACAGAAAGAGACAGCAGCAGCAGAGGCAGAAAAGGCAGCAGCAACAGCGACAGCTCCGTCGACGTCAGCGAAACACATAAACGCCGTCGCCTCGTTGTATATAGCACACACACATAGACACACACACGCAGGCAGGCAGGAACGCACACATGTGCGACGCACTGAGCAGCGACAGCGCTGCCGCTGCCTGCCAGCCTGCCTGCCTGCGTGCTTCCTCTGCTGCTGCTGCTGCGCTGCTGCCTCAGAATGCCGCGCTGCTGCTTCTGCTGCTGCTGCCGCTGCCGAAACCACCGCCGCATGCACGTCGGTCATTTGTATTTGGAAACACAATTCCGTTCCGTCATTTGTATTTGGAACGCCGTAGCAGAAAGAAGGACACGACGAGCGAATTAGCGAGCGAAGCGTGTGACGAACGACGACGGAGCGGAGCGGCTACTTTAGCTTTTAGCGCCCTTTTTTGTTTAATTTTGCTTTAAAATACCAACAACAACAACAAAAATAAAATATGAAACTAAACTAAATTCGACAACAAACAACAATTTTGGCAACAAATTTTCGGCAAAAATCAAAATCGAATCGAAATCGAAAAAAAACAAACACTAAAAATTTTCGGACAAAGTGATAAAACAAAAAAAGAGTGAAAAGTTTTTTTTAACACGTTTTGACTTGTGTTTGTTTTCCCTCCCACTTCTTCCCCCTCCATTATTTGTGTGTTCGTAAACAATTTTTTTTCTGTTCTCCACGAATGAAAGTATGAAAGAGGAGACAAACAAAAAGTGATCTTCAGTATGAAGAAACGTGCTTGAAAAAGGAGACGTGGAGGAGACTTTACCGGCGAACGAGCAGGCGAAAGCAACACGAAAAGAAACATATTTCGCGCAACATCAAAATTCAAAATTCTCAACAAAAAGAAAACAACAAACAAAAAGTGATTTAAATACAAAAACAAACACAACACTCTCTCCGGCAACAATAACAGCAACAACAACAGTTCAACAAGTTCTTCGGTTTCGGTATTTTTTTATGTTATTATTCTTCAGTTGTTTTTGTGTGTTCGTGACGATGTAGAAGAAGGAGAAGAAGCAGCAGCAACAGCAACGCAGCAAAGGCGCAGATAAAAGTAAGCAAAAAAAAAGAAAAGAAAAGAATACAACAAATAAAAGAAACAAAATCAAACATAAACTACAATATACTATACGAAGAGAGTGAGAGAGAGAAAGAGCGATCGTAGTGCGTCGCAATGTGCTCAATCTTTTTTTTTTCTGTGTGTAACAAACTGTAAAATCTCTCTCTCTCTTACACGACGCAATGCAAGCGAAGAGCAGCAGTCAAAACACTCTCTCCACCTCTCTCTCTCTCTCTCGCTGTTACGTTTAGTGCAAGCGCAAAGAGCGAGCACAGCAGCAGTCACCGCCGTCGCAGTCGCCGTCGCGCAGCTGCACTGTTAACGCGCTGTTAAAGCGAAGCTGCGCTAACGCAGCTGCAATTTGTTGTTGATATAACACACAGACACTCGCACTCTCACTCACATTCAGTTGCTCTCTTTAACCGCGGCTCATTCTGCCGCTCTCTCTCTCGATCAGTGTTCAATATACAAGCAGCGCGGCAGCGACGACGGTTGCGGCAAACGGCGCTGCGCACGTTTTATATATTTTTTTTCACGTTGCAAACGAAAAAGTGTAAGATAAAAAATAAAGTAGAGAAACAAACCGTTAGCCAAATCGAATATATATATCGCGACGCGCTCTCACCCCCTCTCTGTTTCTTTCTCTCTCTCTCTTCCTTTCCCTCTGCCACTGCAAATGTAAATTAAAATTGAAATTAAAATTTTTCGCAGTACAAAACAAAACGACGAAACAAAAACCACAACAAACGAGCGGGCAATAGCCAACGAAAAACAACAACAACAACACAACAAAAAGGAACAACAACAGCAACACATAAAGGAAACAACAACAACGCAGCGCATGCAGCGCTGCAACAACAGCAACTAGCAACGGGCCACATGAGCAACAGCAACAACAAGAGCAGCAACAGCAGCAGCAACACATAAGGACGCCAGCAGCAACAGCAAGGAGCAACAGCAATTCTTATGTAGCGTTTTATGGCGAGCATTAAAAGTGAAATGCCGCCGTTGCATGCGGCGGCTGAGGCGCTTGCCGCTGCCACAGCCGCAGCCTCGAGCAGCAGCAGCAGCAGCAGCGCTGGTGGTGCCACGGACAGCGGCGGTGCGGCAGCAAGTGGCGCTGGGGCAGCAGCAGCAACAGCAGCTGCTGCCGATACACCGCCAAGCAGCGCTGCCGCAACAGCAGCAGCAGCAGCCACAACAACAGCAGCAACTGTTGCCGGTGCCAATGGCAATTGCAGCAGCAACAGCGCGCCAGCAACACCAAATGCAAATGCAACAATCAGCGCCGCTGCAGACTCCAGTGATAATCAGCCAGGCACACCGCAGCCAGCAACACAACAACAGCAACAACAGCAGCAGCAACAACAGCAGCAGCAGCAGCAACAGTCGCTGATGTCGGAGCAGCAGCAGCAACAATCGTCATCGGGCATTACGCATCAACCATATGCAACACATCACATGTACTCCACAACAGCAGCAGCACAACAACAACAACAACAACAACAGCAGCAGCAACAACTGTATGGCAGCCTCTACGCCAGCGACATGCAACAGCAGCAGCAGCAACAACAGCAGCAGCCGCAGCAGGGCTACGCGGCCAGCAGCTACATCAACAGCTACGAGCAATTCTATCAGCAGCAGCAGCAGCAGCAGAGTGTTGCCGCTGCGGATTACGCGTACGGGGACTACAGTAAACCCTCGGGTGTGCGCTACCATCCGTACTTGCAGCAGCCCACCTCGGGCTTGCCGTCGACAACAGCAATTGCTGTGGCTGCAGCAGCAACAGGCTCGGCTGGCGCAGCCGCTGGTGCCACAGATGAGGCAACAGTTGCTGTTAGCACTACAGCAGCAGCAGCAGCAGCAACAGT
Source organism: Zaprionus camerounensis (assembly GCA_018904165.1). Lineage (NCBI taxonomy): Eukaryota > Metazoa > Arthropoda > Insecta > Diptera > Drosophilidae > Zaprionus > Zaprionus camerounensis. The sequence goes on along the minus strand of JAEIFS010000531.1, from coordinate 7,922,966 downwards.
TGCTGCCATGTCGCCACGTGTGGTGAGCAGCAGCAGCCCCACATCCACCTCATCGCACTTGCAACAGACGCAGCCGAATTCACCAAATTCCTCTGGCGGTTGCAAGTTGCAGTGCAAGAAATGTGGCATCCTCACCACCAACGAGTCCGAGTTGCAGGAACACATTGCCAATGTGCACGGAGAGTCGCCGTACGGCAGCAGCGGCTATGCCAGCTCGCCGTACATCAAGGAGGAGATGCCCACGCCAACAGCTGTTGCTGTGGCAGCAGCAGCTGCCGCCGCGGCAGCTGGCAATGAGTTGCTCGATTTGGATTCACAGAAAATGGTTTATCATCAGCAAATGTTGCAGCAACAGCAGCAGCAGCAGCAACACAATCAATTGCAGCAGCAACACTTGCAACAGCATCAACAACACTTGCCGCAGCATCAGCAACACTTGCCACACCACCACCACCAGCAGCACCAGCAGCAGCAACACTTGCAACATCTACCACACGATGCAATTGTTGCAGGTCTGCCACCCCCCCTCGGTCTACCCGACCCCCTACACTCCATGCAGAGCATGCAACAACGTGCGCTGCACAGCTGGGAGCAGCCAGTGGATGCCGCTGCCTCAGCAGCAGCAGCAGCAGCAGCTGCCTACCACATGCAACAGTCGCTAATGCCGGCCGTGGTGGACAAGTCCCCCTCGCATTATTATGCACCCAGCAAACAGATGTCGCCCTATCCAATGATCAAATCGGAATATGCCGCCGATTCTCAGCATTATGTGGACAAATCCTTCGATCCCACAGTGGGTGAGGTGAGCACAGTGGGCGCACAACAGCAGCAGCAGCAACAGCAGCAGCAGCTGGCCACATCCCCCGCTGAGTTCCCCAGCACCACCACCGACGGCAGTGGCGGCTCCTCCACCACCTCGACCACTTATCGTGGCTTCGAGCCACCCAGCTCCAGTTCGGTGCTGCCTGCGAACAGTTTGACAGCCAAGGCTGCCACCTGGAAGTCGAATGAGGCACGTCGCCCCAAGACCTACAATTGCACAGCGTGCAACAAGTGGTTCACCAGCTCGGGCCACCTCAAGCGTCACTACAACACGACGTTGCACAAGAATGCTGTCAAATCCAGCGGACAACCCGATCCTGCCACATTGCCCATCTCGGCGCATCATCATCCGACCAGGGACCCTGTGACAAAGACAAGTCGTCGTGGCAATGCAGCAGCAGCGGCAGCAGCAGCAGCTGCAGCAGCAGCGGCAGCAACAGCAGCGGCAGCAGCAGCAACACAACAACAGCAGCAACAGCAGCAGCAGCAACAGGAGCCAACGGCACCGGAGCCACCGCGTAGTCCGCCGGATTATGGTGGCACACATTATTCGGCATCGCCATCGCCAACGGCACAGCAGCAACATCATATGATTGCTGCTGCCAGCAATGGTGTCTATGCAGCCAGCAATGGACATCATTATCACAGCTACAACATGCAGCAGCAACAGCAGCAGCAACAAGTGCAATCGACGACAAATGCTTCGCCGCAGCATGCGAGCAGCAACTCGAGCAACAACAACAACAGCAACAACAACAACTCCGTTATGAACGGTCACCCAAACGGGCTAGCAGGTCCCTCCGCCCCCAACAACAACAACAACAACAACATGCCGTCCTCCCAAATGAGGGGCCTGCTGAACAACAACAACAACAACAATCCAACCATCAACAACCACACACAAATCACCACAACAACAGCAACAATAGCACGCACAACAGCAACAACACCCACAACAACAGCAACAACAATAACTATAAAGAGCGAACAAATGGAGGACAGCAACAACAACAACAACAACTCAGCAATGGAACAACAACTGTTGCAGGAGGAGGAGCAACAGCAGCAGCAGGAGGAGTCGGAGCAGCAGCAGCAGCAGCACGTCTTGCTGGCGGCGCATCACCAACAACAATTGGAACATCAGCAGCAGCAGCAGCAGCAGGTCAACTATCTGCTGTCGCGGCCTTATCCGCACAGCAGCAACAGTTGCAACAGCAACAGCAACTCGCCCCTTACTATCTGCCCCCCGGCGCAGGTATACCAGGAGTCGGAGCTGGAATCGGAGCAGCACTTGGATCACCAGCAACAGCAGCAGCAGCAGCAGCAGCAGCAGCAGCTGCTGCAGCAACAGCAACTGTTGTTGGGGGGCCAGCTGGAGTTGGAGCAGGAGCAGGAGCAAGCAATGGATTTCTCACGCACCCCACCACCAACAGTAGCAGCAGCAGCAGCAGCAGCACAGCAGCTGCTGCCGCCGCCGCCTATGGGAGCGCTGCTGCCGCTGCCGCCGCCTATGGGAATGGATTACAACATGCAGCTGGGTTTGCAACAGCAGCAGGATATGCAGCACAGCAATATGCTGCAGTGCAGCAGCAACAACACGCCGCTGCAGCAGCAGCAGCCGGTTATTACCACCACCACCACCACCATCATGCACACGCCCACGCCCACGCACACGCCCATGTCGCCCACGCGCATGTCGCCCACGCACACCATGCCGCACACGCACACCATGCCGCACACCATGCACATGCCGTACATGCAGCCCATGCTCATGCCCAGCACCACGCTCATGTCCATCCCCATGGTGGCCCAGCAGCAGCACCACCACCACCACCACCAGCAGCAGCAGCAGCAGCAGCAGCAGCACCACCAGCACCACATGCACACCCCACCGCCGCTCAGTATGGACATGGAATGCAGCACTATGCAGCCGCTGTTGCCGGTGGTGGCGCACCGTTACCTGGAGCCGCTACACCAGCAGCAGCAGCAGCAACTGTTGCTGGCAGCAGTGCCAGTAGTGGACAGCAGCAACAATTTGGACAGCAGCAATACGGTCAGCAGCAACTCGCACACACCACCACCTCAGCACATCAGCAACATCAGCAGCAGCAGCAACAGCAGCACCTCCAACAGCAACACACTGCACATCACCAGCAGCAGCAACAGCAACAACAACATCACCACCATCAGCAGCAGCAGCAACAACATCTCCAGCAGCAACAGCAACATCTCCAGCAGCAGCAGCAACAGCAACATGCCATGCTACCAGCAGCAACTGCCGCCATTGCTGGAGCACACAATGAGCTATCACACTATTATTGGTAGTGAGGCAGCAGCAGCAGCAGCGGCGGCAGCAGCAGCAGCAGCAGCAGTTGCAGGCGGCAGCTTGAGTCCTTATGAGGCCTACAGCAGCAACAGCAGCGGCAGCAACAATCCCGGCGATGGCCAGCAACTGTTGCAGCTGTTTGCACCGCTGCCCTATGCCCCACTGTCGCCATATTCTGTGGCAGCGCAGCGTTCACCGCAGGAGGGTGATCTGCCGCCGGTGCATACATTGACAACAGCGCTGCATGCACAGCAGCAACAGCAGCAGGCATCGGCCACAACGCTGACGCTGCTAACCACGCCCACCACACCCTATTCGCCCACGGTGAGCAGTTCACGTGAAACGCCGCAGCTGGAGCTGGAGATGGCAACATTAATGGCACACCAGCAGCAGCAACATCAGCAAGAGTACGAACTGGAGCAGCAATATCAGCTGCAGCAGCAGCAGCAGCAGCAACACCAGCAGCAGCAGCAACAACTCGAGCAGCAGCAGCAACTCGAGCAGCAACAACTGGAGCAGCAACAAATGGAGCAGCAGCAACAATTGGAGCTGCAACAAGTGACATCAGCTGTGGCTGTGCTGCCCAAGAAGCGACGCAATGCAGGCACCACGCCGGCCAGCAAGCGACGTCGCTACAACAGCAGCACCAGCAACAGCATCAGCACCAGCGGCTCAACATCGCCGCACTCGACCACACTGCCATCGGGGCGGATCAAGTGCTTGGAGTGCGACAAGGAGTTCACCAAAAACTGTTACCTGACGCAGCACAACAAGAGCTTCCATTCCGGTGAGTATCCATTCCGTTGCCAGAAGTGCGGCAAGCGTTTCCAGTCCGAGGAGGTGTACACCACCCATCTGGGGCGACATCGCACGCAGGACAAGCCGCACAAGTGCGATCTGTGCCCCAAGCAGTTCCATCACAAGACCGATCTGCGGCGTCATGTCGAGGCGATACACACGGGGCTGAAGCAACATATGTGCGACATATGCGAGAAGGGTTTCTGCCGCAAGGATCATCTGCGCAAGCATCTCGAGACGCACAATCGTCCACGGGTTGTGGGCAAGAAGGCTGCAGCAGCAGCAGCAGCGTTAGCGGCAGCAGCAACAGCAGGAGCAACAGTAGCAACAGCAACTAGCAAAACAGCAAGTGTTGCTGCTGTGCGAAGTGTTGCTGCTGCTGCTGCTGTAGACCAGCACGACTCGTTGGCTGTGGACGATGATAGTTTAGATGAAGAGGAGGATGACGAGGCGGATGATGTTGATGAGCGGCAGCAACTGTTGCTGATCAAAAATGAATTTGTTGAGATTAAGAACGAGTACGAGGAGGAGTTTGTTGAGGAGTTTCACATGATTGAGAAGGACATTGAGATGTATTAGGGGGCATAGCGGGGAAAGGGGGTTTGGGGTTGGGCGAGGGTGAGGGTGAGGGCGGGACATGGGGGGCGGGGGGTTTGGGCCAGCGTGTCTTCAAGCGCTCTGCGCTCTTCAGCTCACTCTTTACTACTCTTACTTCCTTTCTCTCTCACACACACAAAAAAAGCCACAAAAATCCAAATATTTAGATTTTTGTGCACTTTTTTCACCCCCTCCCCCCACACACTTTCTCATAGCTTCCTTCCTTCCCTACATTCATTAACTTTTCCCCTCGTCCGCTTAAAACGCATTTTTATTGCTGCAAAAATTTGCAATAAATTTGACAGTTTTAAAAAACGTTGTTAATGTTTTTTTTTTTAATTTTTTTAATTTGTGTGATGCGCACAGCCCTTGAAGACACGCCCCCACACTCAGCAGAGCTGTAATTAATGAAAACAAAAAAAAAAAAAATAACCAATTTTATTGCCATAAACGAGAAAGAACGAAAGAAAAAGTAAACCTATTATAATTACAATTTTTTTTTTATTTTTTTTTTGTATTTTTAAAATTTCCTAATTGTTGTAGCAGCAAATTTAATTTAATTTAATTGCGTAATTGTAATGTGTAACGGTAAATGTGTATTATTATTATTATTATTGCTATTATTATATATTGATTATTATGATTAATTATATATATATAAATATTAATCGAGAACTATAATTGTATTATTATTTTAATTATTAATTACATCTTACGTTCGTAAGAAGGCCGCGCATACCTCAGCATCAAGAAAGAAAGGAAACGCTTAAAGAGAAACCAACACACACACACACACACAACAAACACACACACACACACATATACACTCGAATCAAATTGATTGTTTATTAAGTTTATACAAATTTAGTTGTTGTTGTTGTTGTTTCTGTCATATATGCCATATATAAACCTATACCTATTACACAATATAGATAACGCAATGCCAATTGATATATATACCCGATATATAAAGTATATATATAGTATATATATATAAATATAGTAGTGTTATACGAAACCAAATTGTCCAGCAACAAAGCAGCATCAGGGATATTTACACACTCATACACACACAGACAGAGACAGAGATATATACAGGATCTTATATATATATTGATATTTATTATGTTTAACTTTTAATTTATACAACTCTCCTTTTGTGTAAGCAAAACCTAAAAACAACAAACAAAATAAAGACAAGATTTTATAACTGTAATTTAAACCTATTTTTAATTTTACGCCTAATTTCGATTTTAATTTCCTTTATTTCTTTCTGATTTCCCCTTCATAATACTCAAAATCAAAAAAAAAAAGAGAAATAGAAGAAAACAATTTTTATGTATTTTTCTTTAAGTTCTCACAACAATTCCTTAAACTTAGACACGATTGTAATTAATTTTTTTTTTATTTTATTATTTCTACTTTGATATTTTCGGTTTTTACTCCATATATGTATAGAAAGATCTAGATATATACTACCTACATGCCTAGAACGTAACTGCCTGCAAAGAATATAGAAACAGAGAGAGCGCATACCCTAAAAAAATGCAACAATAAATTATTGAAAATGTTTCAAACCAAAAAAAAATCAAATTATTTGTTTTTATTCTTTATACTTTGTGTTTTTATTTTTTACAGTATTTTTTTGCAGTTTTCTTTGGTATTATAAACATTTATTTGTGAGTTTTCTTTGGATTTCGAGAAATTCCTGTTGTTTTTATTTGTATGACGGAAAGGTTTTTGTAAATGTAGAGTAAATCTTAATGAAGCTAGCTTGGTGTTAAGTTCCTTTGAAGAATGATAAAGGGATTGCAAAAGTAAATTATTTAAAATTAGGTTAAAGAAAGGTAACATATTATTTAAAAAGGTTTAGGTTAAATCGGTTCAAATTCTCAGTAAACTATTGGGTATTATATATTTGAATAGGTTTAAATAAAATAGTTTTAATTTCTTAACAAACTGCTGACATAAGGGAAGTTATCTCTAGGTAGCTGTCGAATAGCAGTTTTATAGGTTAAATGAAATAGGTTTGATTTCTCAACAAACTACTCAAATAATTAAAGGAAAGGTTTGTTTAGATAGCTGTCAAATTGGAGTTTATATAGGTTTAGATGAAATAGGTTTAATTTTTCAACAAAATACAAACATATTTAAAGAATTAAAGGAATATTTTCTCTGCGTAGCTGTCAAATTGAGGTTTATATAGGTACAGATTGAATAGGTTACGATCACATAGGTTTGGATCAAATGGTTTAATTACTTGACAAAAAACTCATGTAATTAGATAGCTAGAAAGCTGTCAAATTGGGGTTTATATAATTATTACATAATTGAATAGGTTTTAAATAGGTTTAACGAAATAGGTTTAGACGAAATAGGTTTAAATAATTAAAGAATTCTAAAGACAGTTTACTCCAAAACTATCTGTCATATTGGAGTTTATATATAAATATTTAAAAGGATTTTAAATAGATTTAGAATAAATAGTTTAAATGAAATAGGTTTAGATGAAATAGGTTTAATTTCTTAACAAACTACTTAAAAAATACAGGAATTAAAGGAAAGTTGTCTCTAGGTAGGTCATATAAATAAGTTTAATTTTAGAAATTTTGGTTATGATATCAGCAGATCTATTTGGAAGGAGGGGGAAGTAAACGATGGTGAGGCCAACGTTGTAGGGCATTGCGAGTGCGAGACGATTAAGTGATTATGCGATCTTCTTCTAGTTAATTTTGTTAATTATTTTTGTTGAAATTTATTTTTTTTTCAACTTTGCTTCTTCCTCTTCTTGGCTAGTTCCAGAGAAATTACGTGCGTGTGTTGAAAATATTTCTTTCTTCATTTTTTGTTATATCTTATTTTTGTTCGTTTCTCTTTCTCTCTCTCTGTCGACATCAAAACGCGACGCGACGCGAGGCAGAGACAAGGCGAATTTTCGGGCAGTGAGAAAGAAAGACGGCAAAATGTGTGCACGTATCTTGCACACACACATACATACACACAGAGAGAGACTACACACATGTGGCACATACAGTTTCGTACAGGATATGCGGCTGTTTTGAGCTTGAGATACTTTTGTAGCTAGCACTAGTTTTGGCTGTATCTATGCCGGCTATATTCGCCATATATCTTCCTGTCTCTGGCGACTATTGCAGACAGCGACTGTGTGTGTGTGTGTGTGTGTGCAGTTATAGATGTATGTGTGTCTGGCAAATGCCAAAGACAACAGACAACGCACACATGTTGCCAGCGGCAGCGTCAGGAACAGCCAGTAAATAGCCAAAAAAAGGCAGAGAATACATACACACACACACACACACACACAGCGGGCTGGAGACAAAGCAGAAGAGGCAAACCAAATTGTGTGTGCATGTGAGTGTGTGTGTGTGTGTGTAGTATCTCAAAGATATACGCAAACGCAAACAACCCAAACTGAACCGAGCTGAAATTGAAGTTGCGCGCATGCGCGACAGCAACAGCGGCTGCGACTCTGAGACTGCGGCAACTGCCACAGCAACAACAACAACAACAACAACAATATCGTCGCTGACTATGGCTATGTCATCATAACATACAACTTGGTTGTCTTTGTCGTTTGTACACTGCAAGAAATCAAAAGAAAGAGAGTATCAAATTGAGTTTGCAACTCTTTTATAAGAGACAAACTTCTAACTATTTTTTTATTGTTTTCTATTACTTATTATACAGTTTGGCTTGAAGACTTATATTTAATATGTGTTACCATTCTTATATATCGATCTGTTGCTATATCTTTTACAAGATTTCAACTTGTTGTGCCTTATACACTATACTAGCTACCTTTTTTGCTTCTTCTGCTTTAAATTTCTTTAGAAAATGTTAAGGAAATCAACCTATTTTATTGAAAATGTATTTCTAAAGATGTAATGCTGATTTTTGGTGTAGATATGTTGAGAGTATACGATTTTATATGTGCATATACAGCTGTGTTCATAAAAATAGCAGTGCTCATGAGCTGCAACTTTAAACTTAATTTTATTTATCAAACAGTAAATGAATGTTCACAAATTTAATTTTGTTTTAACTTTGTGATTATTTTTAACAAAAAAAATCAATTTATTATTGAAAATGTTGTTTATATTTTTACATTATTGATTTAAACAAAAAGTGCTGTTCATAAAAATAGCAGTGAGTAATGAAAGCAGTTAAATAAGTTCAAAAAAAAACATTGTTGAACTCAAAAAAATGCGTAGACGTTGGAATAATCGTAACGGAACTTGAAAAATAATAACATTACTTCATTGCATTTCTCGCACTGTTATTTTTGTGAACACAGCTGTATATGTTATATAGTGAGATATGAGAGATAGTCTTTGATTTTGGATTCGAGAAGAGAGATAAATAGCTTGATAGTTCAAGCAACGAAAAGATAGATATGTAGATGAACTGATAGATGAATTAATTGTTAGATAGACAAAAGGTATAACATATAATGATAGTTAGACAATAGATAGATAGTTGGAAGATAGACAATAGGTCTCTATTTACCCTATTATGATAGTTAACTAGTGATAAATTTATAACCAAATAGTATATATCTTCAATTTAGTGTATATCTTCTCACATATAAGATGTATAATACATATCAGATCTACACTAAATAGAAGACATCTAATGAAAAAAGATCTAAGTAATCACATTAATAAACCAACAAAAGTGCCTTGGCAATCTCTCTCTATATCTTTGCCTAACGATCATTTAGTTTCTCTCAGTGTAGCTGTATCTGTGAATTTCTACTTGCTGCTTCTGCCCTTTGGCTGTTGCTGTTGTTGTTGTTGCTGCTGCGGCGTTTGTTCTTGCTGTGCGTTTTTCTTGCGCGGTTTGTTTGTTGAACATAAAACTGGTTTCCTGTACATATGCTCATCCAGCAACAACAACAACACGCACGGACAACAACAACAGCACGCACAACAACAACAACAACCATCTGTAATTTTAATTTTTCGGCAAGGCAGAGATTTCGATCGACGACGACGACGACGACGACGTCGCTGCCCAGGTAGAAATTGTATACCTTTGTATTGTTTACTCAGTGTGCGTGTGTGTGTGTGTGTGTGTATCTGGTAGATACCTTGAAGACAGTAGAGTCTGGCACACATGCACACACGAACACACACACACGTTGCTGCTCTCTTGCTGTGTGCAATCCTTGCTGCCTTTTTCATGTTATTCTGCTTCGTCTCTTGCTTTTGCTCTTACCATGATTCATAGTTGTTGCTGCGACGCTGCTTATGTACTAAGTGTGTGTATGTGTGTGTGTGTGTGTTGTGTGTGTGTGTGTGAGTGTGTGTTCTCTGCCTCAGCTCCTTACTCGCGCTTGAGAATTTCGAAAACATTAAAAAAAACGGGCACAATAGTCGCCCTGGCAGGCTTTATCACTTTGCCATATCTCTCTCTCTGTCTCACCCTCTCTCTCTTCCTCTCTCACTGTAGCTGTAAATGTATCTGTATGTGCATCTGTATCTGTCTGCCAGTATGTGCAAATATCTGTGGCATACATTCTCTCATAGAAACAGCCGAGCGCGCAGCCGTTTGCCTCATCTGTTTCTCGCTTCCCTCTTCCTCCTCTTCCACTCGTTCTCTTTCATGCCTCTGCTCTACTACTCATTCTTTGTCTCCTTCTTCGTCTTCTTCTTGTTGTTCTTCTTCTTTGGCATGGCTTTTATGATGGATGTGCAATTGTATTCTTGGGCAGGATCGAATCGCGCTGCCCCAGTGCCAGTTTCAAGTTTCCACTTTCAGATTGAATTCCAGTAGTTCCAGTAGCCTTTGCTACCTTGTGCATCCTCCTCATGCTTCTGCTTTCCAGCTGCTCCTCCCCTTGCTTTCACACAGCACATGTGCTTTAGCTAGAGTGCCTGTTTTCTTACTTTCCCCTCTCCTTTCTCTAGCATCTAACGTTATTCTGAGCAAACTCTGTTCTAGGCTGGGAAGATACTTGCCATGTGATCACAGTTTGACTACATAAATATACATATATTTATATATAATGTATAGTATTTGCTATCTACATATATGTAGTTATATATACTTATATATAGTGTATCATTCGATATCTAAAGTTTATATAGCAATGAGCAGCATAGTTAGCTGTGATTGAAGTTTAGAAGATAGATAACTTGTTATAGCCTTCAACCGTTTAAAGTAGTCAAAAAAGGGTATGCTAACTTCGTGAAAATGTATGTAACAGGCATAAGGCAGCATGACAGACCCCACAAAGTATATATGTTCTTGTTCAGCATCACTAGTCAGGTCGATTGAGCTCTATCTGTCTGTATGAACGAACAGATCTCAGCTATTATGAAAGCTAGAGATATCAAATTTGGCTTGAAGCTTACTATATACTAAACGCTGATAAAGTTTATTTTAAATATTGCGTGCCACGCCCAGCGCCTCCGCAAATCAATTATTAAAATTTTCAATTCGCTTTGTTAGCGACTCATAGAAGATAAAAGATTCTAACTTTAACATATGCTTAGCTGCTTAAAATATCTACGCATGCTACAAATTTCAATTCGATCGAACCATAAACACAGCAGTTATAGAAGAAAGCATAACTACATTGGCACATTAGGTTGCAGGGTATGCTACTGCACTCGTTTGCATTCTGCAATAATTCATTCTAACCTAGATATATGCTATCTGTATCTAATATACATAATATAATAGATATGATGATTATTATTAAACATATATTTAGAAGTATTACATCGATATAAGCAACAGAAACGTGTAGTTCTTTTGATATTGTATCTACTGCAAATGCCAGTCAACAAATCACATTATTCTTCGTTGCCCTCTCCCCCTGCATTCTCTCTCTACTCGCTGCCTACTGACACAACTGTATCATAGTGCAGAGAGAGAGAGAGAGAGTGTAAAAGGGGGAGAGCAAGGGCGAAAGGTTAGCTAGAGCAGCGGCACTGAGACTATTTAAAAAGCAGAGCTATCCCTTTATCATTCATTCCACGCCGCCTCCTTGACAGTTGACTGACTTCTCGCTTAACCCATGTTGCCTTGCACATTACTCCAAATTAGTCAAAAAACTCACAAAAATTCAGCTTCCTTCCCCCTCTCCTTCCCCTTTGCCCGTTTGACACATAACACAAAAACTCAATCAAATTAGCGCAAAAATGTGAATTGTGTCAATGGTAAAAATGTTTTAACCCACAACTCCAACCCCAAGTTGAATGTATTCTAGAATAAAACAGCACAGTTAATTGTCCTACTCGAACATCGAATGTCATTTTTGTTTTTGTCTTGTCGTTTTCCATTTCGTTGCTGTTGTTTTTTCCATTTTGGGTTTTTCTTTTCTACAGTTTTAATTATCAAAGCATTTGACAGCAGCCTGATGTTGTCTATAGATACACACAGACACACACACACACACACACACCCACATACAGGCTGCGTCTTAACCATCTTTGAGGTTGACTTCTGCTTCTTCGCTGCCAGGAAAATCAACCCCCGAGAAATAGCGTTAGCGTTTTTCTGATTTTTCAAAGTAAACTAAGAAAAAAATATATAATAAAATGAAAGAAACAAAACGATGCCAAGCAGCAGCAGATGATGTTGAAGAAGAGCAGCAAGCACAGTAAGAACAACAGGCGTAGAGCATGGCCGCCATGCTGCATCATCATCAACAACAACAACAGCAACAACAATAACAACATCAGCCGCATCTTCAGTTCGAGATCTTGAGCATCTGCCAACGTTATTCAAGTTGTCTCCTCTGCCCTTGCTCTCTCTCTCTCTTTATATCTCCCTCTTTCCCTCCCTCTCTCTTTCTCTCTCTCTCCCATTCTGTCTCTTCCTTTCTTCCTCTCTATTATTCTGCATTCTCTACATCTCGCTTTCCAACTCTCTTTCTCCCCTTGGCTGCCCTTGCAAATTATTGCTGTCTTATAGAGACAAACATTCTCATCATATTTGTCTCCTCTCTTCTCCTATTTGGCGTCATGTCTCTCTCTCTCTTTAGGGGTGCATTTTCGCCACTAATAAATAGAGCATAAATATGGTATTATATTGTCATGTTATATCATCAACTTGCATTTATTTCATATACCTTCAGTTGACAATTGTTTATCAACTCAAATTGCCTTTCTTTCTTTCTTGATCACATTAAAATATATTTTCAATAGATTTCAATACATTTCAGTGTTGTAAAGCTGCTCAATGATTGCATAAATTTTCAATCTAATTTATATACATATATATTTCAGTCATAATTTGTATTTATTTTGTATTTTATTTAATTTAATTTAAAGTCAACTAAATACAGTCAACTGAATTAGAAAATATATTGAGACAAAGAAGTATTTAAAAAGGCAATTTAAAATAATTAAGCGTAAAGTACAACATTTTAATTTGTTTAAATTTAAAATTAATTTAATTTAATTGAATTGACTTTAATTCAATTTAATTTAATTTGATTTAATTTAATTTAATTCAATTTAATTCAATTTAATTTAATTTAATTTAATTTAATTTAATTTAATTTAATTTCAACTAATCTTTAATAAAACAAAGCATTATCACTTCTAGTATCTTCACTGCAAATAATTTGAACTAACCTAGGAACATTTTTAAATGTTTTCAATTTCGTTAAGGTTCTCTTGCTAGACAAAGCAGAAGTTCTAGCATCTGCAATCCCTAGTTTCCTTAGTAAACAGTACAAAACTATTGCCATTTGCCACATGTATCGCAGTCAAAGTGTTATAATTGTTGTTGTCAGGCTGGAGTTTATTGCCAAGTTTCGAACATTTCAAATGAAATGCAATTTTTGCACATTACGTAAGCAAACACGTGTCTGTATATGTATGTGCGTCTGTGTGTGTGTGTGTGTGTTTGTGCTTAATTATAATTAATTATTTCAATCTACCACCCACGAAATTCCGCAATTTCTCGAGCTCAGGCAGACAAAAGACTTAGGCAACGAACTTGGCCTCTGTCGCTTCCTCTCGCCAACAATTTCAGCATACACAGGCTGCCAGGCTTGAGCTAAACATGCATATGTATTCATATATATATCTATATATATATATATATATATATATGGATATATGGCTATAAAATATTTGCGAGCATGTGTGTGTGTGTGTGTGTATCTAAGAAGGAGCGTCAAATGGCGCACAGCTGCGTCGTGGCGGCAACATTTGTTGCTGTTGTTGCCAAGAAATTGTTGCTACATTTAGCTCGTTGTTGCTGTTGTTGTTGTTGTTGTTGTTGCTGTTGTTATTATTTCATGTGTGTCCTAATTCCAATTCAACAGAAATTTTTGTCTCACAATCACAAGAAACACACACACAGAGAGAGCGAGAGAGAGAGGGAGAGAGAGAAAAACAAAAACAGAAACAGAGAAATAAAAGTAAAGCGAAATAAATCTTAGAGCCGAGTCGAGCTGGGGTGAGGCGAGGCGAGCGAAACGAGTTGAAAATGAATATAAAAAAAAATAATTCCGAAAAAAACAACACGTAAGGAAAGCCAATGGCCAGCGCACACGCTGCCTAGATACCCTGTAAATGAGGGACATGCACGGGGTACAAGGTTTATATAAGCTAGAAGTTTATATAGCTTAGAAGGTGCATTAATACGCTAGGATACCCTGTAAATGAGTGAAAAGCACTGAATACAGAGTATATAAAACCTAAATTGCATGGGAGGTGTATTAGTTACCCTGTAAACTAGTGAAAAGTAGGGTATGTAAAGCCTATATTGCATAGGAGGTCGTTTACTTTGATAAGATACCCTGTAAACGAGTGAAAATTACAATTACAACGATACATATAATCTAAATTGCATAGAAGGTGCATTTCTTTGCTTAAATACCCTGTAGACAAGTGAAAACTACTGTATACAGGGTATATAATAATCTAAATTGCATAGGGAACTCATTACTTCGCTTTAATACCCTGTAAACAAGGGTAAACTACTATATAAAGGGTATATTTAACCTATATTGCATAGGAGGTGCTTTAGTTTGCATCGATACTCTGTAAACTAGTAAACATCACTGCGTAGAGGGTATATTTAACCTAAATTACTCTGCAAACGCGTGAATATCACTGCGTGCAGGGTATATATAATCTATATTGCATAGGAGGTCAATTACTTCGCTTAGATACCCTGCAAACCAGTAAAAACCACTAGATACAAGATATTTATAACCTAAATTGCATAGGAGGTGTATTTGTTCCCTTAGATACCCTGTAAACAAGTTAAAACTACTGTGTACAGTGTATATTTAACCTAAATTGAATATAATGTACATTAGTTCGCTTTAATACCCTGTAAACGCACAAATATCACTGCTTACAGGTTATACATATATAACCTTTATTACATAGAAGGTTCATTTCTGAACTAGTACAAGTAATGTTTTAACAAATTTCAGTATACAGACTGCAAATTTCTTTAGTTTCAAATATGTGTGACTTTTATGAGGTTCATGACTAGCTGTGTGTCTAATTTAAGGAAGCTAGCTTAGCTAACTTCAGAGATCTGTCATTTTGAACCTTAGAAAAAGATTCCTTTTGGTTTCAGGCAACACACAACCACCTCCCGATTTAATACACCCTCTTTCTTAGGCATTTCCAAACGGGTACAGGGTATGCAAAGTTTAGCTTAAAGTTTTGTACACAGTTGTTGTTGTTGTTGCTGTCGGCGCTTTATCCGATTTTGTGCTGTGCGCTGTTGTTTTTTATGACGAGTTTCCGCTAATTGCTGATGCGCTGAAGATTAAATGAAGCAGCAGCGACAACAACAACAGCGACAGCAACAACAACAACAAGAGCAGCAGCAGCTGCGTAAAAATGGGGAGCGACCGCAGGGCAACAGCAGAGCGCGAAATGTAACACGACAGAGCAGTGAGGGAGGAGAAGGAAAGAGAGAAGAAGAAGAAGGGTTAGCGCAATGAAATTAGAAAAGATTTTGATTTCTTGCGCAGCAGAAAGACCAAAAAAACGAACTAGAAGAAACGGCTAGAAAATATCGAAAATAATTTCCATAATTTCACCAGATTTCACACGCTATGCCAATGGCAATCAAGGAGTGCGTTTCATCGACCAGGATGAGAACAATCTGCGCTGAGCGTATAGCGTGCTTGTCACTCAACTCTCTCTCTTTCTCTCTCTCTCTCTCTCTCTCTCTCGCTGGACTGCGCTACGCAAACTACGCACGGCATATCGATTGATCGAGGGTAGCGAGGAGAGTGGAGAGTAGAAGAGCAGCGGCACAGTGTGGCAGAGGAAAGGGGTGAAGCTGAGATTGTGCCACTAAAATACACTGAGAGAAATATGAATATATATATGTAAATATATATAAAGAAGTACAGGTTGTGTTATCACTAAAATACACTCAGAGAAAGGCAGGGTATATGTATAGAAATATGAAGTCAGTTCTTGCTTTTCTTATTTCTTTTGCACTTTATGATGATTGCACAAAGTTGAACGATTAAGAGTAATTATACCCTTCGACCATTGAAAATGGTCAAAAAAGGGTATACTAACTTTGTGCAAATGTATGTAACAGGCAGAAGGAGGCGTCGGAGACCCCATAAAGTATATATATTCTTGCTCAGGATCACAAGCCGAGTCGATTGAGCCCTGTCTGTCTGTCTGTCCGTCTGTCCGTCTGTCCGTCTGTCTGTGTGAACGCACAGATCTCAGCTATTATAAAAGCTAGAGTTACCAAATTTGGCAGGAAGACTCCTGTGTACTATAAGCAGATCAAGTTTATTTCAAATGTTAGGTGCCACGCCCACCGCCCCCGCAAATCAATAATTTAATTTTTGAACTTAATTTGTAAGCGCTGTATAAAAGATACAACTTTCTGACTTAAACATATACTAAGCTCATTAAAATATCTACGTATTCTCGAAATTGCAATCCGATCGGACAATAAACACAGAAGTTATTTAAGAAAGTATGTGCATAAAACTAAGTGCTTGTATCAGCTAACAAGGGAGGCGGGCGAGCGCAAAGCGCGAGCGCCATCTGTCGGCAATAATTTAAAAGCATGCGCATTTGTATATGTGTATGAATTTAACAAATTAAACTACATCGGAACATAGGTCGAAGGGTATCCCACTGTCGCGTGCAGCGCGACTGTGGTTTTTTCTATTTTTATATATATGTATATATAGTATACATGATAACATGATCACTTAGCGAACAGTAGAATGTAGCGCAAGTTTAGTGTTGTATAATGAGTGAAGTAACCTATTCAAAGAGAGAAAACTTTAGTGTTCTATAATGAATAATGAAATCATACTTCATTGTTGTTTCTCTACTAGATAATTGTTATATTACATTATAATCACTTATATAGATAGATATATAAATATATATAAGGAAGTACAGGTTCTGTTATCACTCAGATACACTGAGAAAAATGCAGGGGATGTACGAAGAAATCTGAATTCAAGTCTTGCTTTTCTTATTTCTTTTGTTCTTCATGATGAATGCACAAAGTTGAACGTTTTAGACAAAGTTTAGGTATATATGTATATATATTATACATGATACATGATGTCTTAGCGAACAGTAGAATGTAGCGCAAGTTTAGTGTTGCATAATGAGTAAAGTAACCTATTCAAAGAGTGTTCTATAATGTAGTAAGAAATCCAACTTCATTCTTATTTCTCCACTCGATGATTGTTATATTATAATAACTTAGCTCCCAGTTTTGTGCAGTGTATGAGCTGTTATGCTGTTCTAGAAAGAAAGAGAGAGGGAGACAGTGTTGCAGGGTTGCCAGCAAAGAAGAGAAGGTGAAGCCGAAATTAGAAGAAAAAGGCGTATCTCCGTGATACATTGATGTTGCTGTTGTTGTGCTTAGATTGTTGATATTGCTGTTGTTGTTGTTGTTGTTGTTGGTGGTGTAGAAGAAACCAGAACGCGGCATGAGAATTATACGAATTATAAGAATTACGCTGAAATTGAAGACAGAGAGATAGAGAGAGAGAGAGAAAGAGAGAAAGAAAGACATCTTATAGATATCAGATTATGGAGTTGGCCTAAGCCCAAGCTAATAATTCCAAGACACAACGATCCCTTGCTGTATATGTGTGTGTGTGTGTGTGTGTGTGCGTGTGTATGTGTGTGTGTGCGTGTGCATATGAGCATAATGAGCTATAATTGGATTAAAGATTTATTTATTGTATTTCTTTTGTGTATAATCAAAAAACATTTCTGTTGTTGTTGTTGCTGTTGTACATTCGCGCCAGCTGCGAGAAACTCAACAGAGAGAGAGAGAGAGAGAGCATGGAGAATTTGAAGCGCACTGAACTGAGAAACGAGAATCGACTCGAACGCGACATTGACTAATTAGCGGGCAACAGTGGGCAATGTTTGATAATTACGGGCTAAAACATTTTGCATTAATCTCTTTGCACTCTTTGTTTAATCGTCCCCCCCCATCTCGCCTTCTTCTCATTGCAGCAAGCTACAGGCAAACGATGCAAATGCCGCCGCCCCCGCAGCACACCTGGCAGACGACGGCGGCAACGACGACGACGATGATGACAACGAACAATCGTCACGAGCAGTACGAATTCAGGAATTATAACGCCCACAAACGGCTCAAAATTTAAATTCAATTTTCACTTTCGGCAAAACAAAAAATTAAGAAAAACCAAAAAAACGAAATGGGGCAAAAACGAATTCTTTCTAATCTAATTATACCAACTATCATTATAGCGTATGTATGCATACGAGTATTTATCGAATAGTTTTAACTAAACAATCAATTCCCTCCCCCCCCACCACACCACCCACACTCTACCCACCCCAGCACCCCCGACATCCTTGTGTGTGCGTGTGTGTTTTCGACATCAATGTTTACGTTTTAAGTTTGCAAACATTTACAATGTATAAGCACACGAAATATTTAGCTCAAGAGCACAAATCAGCACATGTACTAAGTTTAGTACGGCTAGCAAATGTAGTACAAGTCTGCAGTACAGTTACTGAGTGTGGTACAAGTCTTTGGTACAGGTATTGAACGAGGTACAAGTCTTGAGTACAGATGCAAGTCTTAAGTAAATGTACTTAGTGTGTCAGAGCACAAATCAGCACATGTACTAAGTTTAGTACGGGTATGAAGTGTAGTACAAGTCTGCAGTATACGTACTTAATGTGTTACTAACCTTAAGTACATGTACTTGGTGTGGTATAAGTCTTGAACGCAGGTACCAATGTCTATCAAGTCTAACAAGTCTTAAAAACAGCTACTAAATTAGGTACAAGTCCTTAGTGCAGGTGCTTAATGTTTTACTAGCCTTTAGTACAGGTATTGAGCAAGGTACAAGTCTTGAGTACTGCTGGGAGTCTTTAGTACACGTACTAGGTGTAGTACAAGTCTTGAATGCAGGTACCAATGTCTGACAAAGTCTTTAGAACAGAGGTACAAGTCTTTAGTACAGCTACTTAATGTAGTAAAAGTCTTAGGCACAGGTACCAATGTCTTACAAATATTTAGGATATTTTAATGAGGTTCCTGCCTTTGGTATAGCTACAATACTCGGTACAAGTCTTCAGTACAGGTACTAAGTGTGGTAAAAGGCTTAAGTACAGGTAAAAGTCTTCATTACTGTTACTAAACATGGTACAAGTCTTTATTACAGCTACTCAATGTGGTACAAGTCTTTAGTACATGTAGTAAGTGTGGTACAAATCTTGAATGCAGGTACCACTGTCTTACAAGTCTTTACTACAGCTACTAAATGTGGTAAAAACGTTTAGCACATATACTAAAAGTGGTACAAGTCTTTAGTACATGTATAAAATGTAGAATACATCTTTGGTACATGTATTAAAAGAGGTACAAGTCTTCAATACAGTTACTAAATGCAGTACACATCTTTGGTACAGGTACTAAACATAGTAGAAGTCTTGACTATAGTGACCGAACGTGATACAAGTCTATGGTACGAGTAGAAGCCTTTAATCTAGCTACTAAATGTGCTAGAAATCTTAAGTACAGGTACTAAACGTGGTACAAATCTTGGTAAGGAAACCTAACAAACCAGCAATGCAGGTTATATGTTCTAGAAGTGTACTAAAGTAAAGTACCAGCTACAAAAGGTATACTAAATTTAAAAATCACTTCCAAAATGCACAAAAAAGCAAAGAAGAAATAGCAAATTGAAGAAAGCTTCACTCACATCGTGTGTACTCAAAGTGTGTACTTGTTCTGTGTGTACTAAGTTTAGTACATGTGCCAAATCTAATCGAATGAATTATGTATTTATTTAAGTGCAAACAGCAATATCAGCAATTAATCGTAGCTAAACTAACGTGTTAAATCAGAGATAAAAGAGCATAAACTGGGAAGGAGCATAACATATGAAATGTGTATGTGCTTATATTATATATCGAACCATTTTCGTTGCCAGCCAATTGAGTGTTTTGTTTTATATCTATCCCTATATCCTATATCAACATTGTGCATATCATTTTTGGGCAAGTTAATACAATAATTAAGCGTAAATAGCAAAGGTTAACTAAACGAAGGAACTAACTAACTAACTAACTAACTAAAGCAGCAGAAATGAAAAAGGCAATAAATCTAGTTGAATGCGATTTAATTTCAAAATGTTTTTTAACTGTGCAATAAAGCGAATCGAGAACTAAACTTAATATACACATATAAATATATATTATATATACAACAATTTTTTTTTTAATGTATGTATAGAAACTATATATAGATGTAAGTGGATGATGAATACCTCAGCAAAAGAAAGAACAGTGAGAGAGAGAAAGAAAAGCAGGAACAACTCACAAGCAGCTCAAGAAGAACTACCTCGTTAACAATAATGCATAAACTTGAACAACTATATATCAATATATATATATATATACAGCAACAGACAGACATATACACACATATATATATATATATATATCTATCAAGAAGGGCAACTTATTATACGTAAAACTAAAACAAATAACAATTTATACGAATTACGAAAGGAAAAGAAAACGTTAAATTAAATGTACATTAAATATAATTGTTTATATATATACACACGAGCATATATTAATCTATATATATACATTTATATATATATATATATGTGAGCACGATTTACTTAGCGCCGCCCCGCCCTGCCACGCCCACACGTTGTCATCGGTTTAAATTTGAATAGGAAACGCATTTTGGCCAAACAGAAAACATTGTTGCACACATGACAAACATGGGCGTGGCGTGTCCCTGGGCGTGGCACAGCAGCAACGCCCCCTATACCCTATGAAAAAAACAAAACAAAAAACAAAATTATAACGAATACGAAAACGAAAGCGAAAACATGTTTCTCAATTCTTAAATGTAGAAGTTGTAGTTGTGCATATTTTTCAACAACGAAAACTAATTGAAAATTATTAATAAATTCAAATAAAAAACAAAAAAAAAAAAAACAAAAATGTTTTAAGCTATATTTTGAACTCTGTTTGTGTACCCCTTGATCAATGCAGAACAGTGCTCGCTTGCTCTTCCCACATTGCAGGGCATCTGCTAGTCAATGCAGCACATTGTTTTTCCCTCTCAAAAGCAATACGTTCGTTCGGTTCACTTTTCTCCCATGACATATTCGAATTATGTAGCAACTACATGTTAAATTTTAGTAACTAATTACAGAAACCTCTGCTAAAGTATCTGCATTAACTATATAGAATATATACATATATACACGTATAAAACACGAATCGAAAGAGCTAACGAATGTGGACACGTTTAAGTAAATCAATTTTTTAAAACACCAAGTGAAATTTCATATGAAATTAAATATGAAAAAATACAAAGGAATACAGAAGTCAAAGTTTTCTATGTTTCCTTGCAGAGGATGCGATTTTATAATTTAAAAAAATATAATGGAAAGAAACATTTACTACAATCAGCCAACAACTTTATATCAATGCCACTTCGATTGCTTTCGACTTACAGAATGAGACAATAGAAATTTCATGGATTTCAGATCGACTAAGAGCTCAGTTCAGTTAGTTATATACAGGTTTATATATAGATATATAAATTAGCTGCCACTAAAATTTCGTGAGCAAGTAAATATGAAGGAATACAAAGGAATACAGAAGTCGAAGTTTGATTAGTTTTGATCCTTGCAGAGGATGCGATGTTATAATGGGAAATTGAAAAGAAACAAAAACTACAATCAGCTAACGACTTTAAATCGATTGACCTTCCATTGCTTTCGACTTACAGAATGAGACAATAGAAATTTCATAGACATAGGTCGACTAAGAGCTCAGTTCAGCTAGTAATATACAGTTATATATATAGATATATAGATCAGCCAGTATCCTCTGCAAGGGCATCAATTGCACAAAACAAAAGTAAAAAAGGAATCAATCAATTAAGATAATAAAGAAGCATTTCGGGCTATTTGCCACA
This sequence comes from Zaprionus camerounensis, assembly GCA_018904165.1. Classification (NCBI taxonomy): domain Eukaryota; kingdom Metazoa; phylum Arthropoda; class Insecta; order Diptera; family Drosophilidae; genus Zaprionus; species Zaprionus camerounensis. Next base: position 7,900,978 of record JAEIFS010000531.1, on the reverse strand, counting down.
TTGCTCAACTAGCAAGGAATCGAAGTATATATAGACAGTAATACTAACAACAATAAATACAAATACAACTACAGCAACAGTAACAATAACATTGACAAGAAACCGTGTACCTCTAAAAGAAAGCTGACTTAGAACAATCTCAAGTTAGGATTCTGATGCTGATTCTGATTTCAGCTTCTAGTCAGCGTAATATGTGTGTGAGTGAGTGTGAATGACTGTGTGTGTATGGGTGTATGTATACTTGTACATTTTAACAAAGCAAAACTTCAAGAAACTCAAAATAAAGCACAAATATCGATTCGATTTCGTAGTCCAAAAATTGAAGCTAACTTACGTATGTATAACAAATATTTCTTCAAACTATATAAATGTATTTCCAACTGATATATACATATATGTATATCAGTCATATATATATATTTATAGAGTGTAGTAGTGACAACAACAACAAGAAGAACAACAACATTCTCAGCCAGCAACAAACAAGATGAATTTAACATTTCTATGTAAAACAGACGTTCATGTGCGACGATCACAATTATTATTGACTATATGCATGTGCAGAACGAGAACATATATACATATATATACGTATATAATGGCCATATTTTATAGAGAACAATGTAAAACGAAACAGAACACGAGCGAATGCCATATAAGGAAGTACAGCCAGGGTACAATTTATATATTTCACAAAGAGAACGATCGAGCATGAAGTAATGCATATAAAGAAAATAGAGAACTACAATTACAATGTCATAATATAAAATTGAAAAAACGAAAAAGAAAACGAAAACGAAATAAAAAACGAAAAAAAGGAACCGAATTTTTTTGAACCCAAATAAAGCAAACAATGTAAACTACAAAAAATATATCTGTGTTTCTATTCCATTCAAACAAACGAGAGCAACACTCGACAGCAGAATACCCTGCGACCCAATGTGCCAGTGTAGTTATGCTAGCTTCTATAACTTCCGTGTTTATGGTCCGATTGAGTTGAAATTTGTAGGCTGCGTAGATATTTCAAACAGCTAAGCATATGTTAAAGTCAGAAAGTTGTATCTTTTATATAACGCTAACAAATCGAATTGAAAAATTTAATAATTGATTTGCGGAGGCGATGGGCGTGGCACACAATATTTGCGATAAACTTGATCAACGTATAGTTTATAGTAAGCTTCATGCCAAATTTGGTGTCTCTACCTTTTATAATAACTGAGATATGTGTGTTTAAACATGCAGACTCGGTTAATTATCCTGAACAAGAACATATACTAGTATGTAGGTATACTTTGTGGGGTCTGTCATGCTGCCTTATGTCTACAAAGTTAGTATACTTTTTTTTTGAGGACTTTCAATGGTCGAAGAAGAATAAAGAACTTTCTTTATATTCCTAGCAGATCGTAAACTATAAACAATAAAAATGTCTATTGAAATTGAAAACAACTGAGGAGTTGGCTAAGTAAAAGTTGAAAGGTTTAAGAGTCAAAGGATATAAATAGAGAAGGATATAAACAGGAAAATCTATAATAACATATTACTTTATTATACATGCCATTAGCTAGCTATAGAAAACAAGTACTGTATGATATAGTAAGCTAATGCTTATCAAATTGGCTTCAAATTCTTCTTCAAATATTTCAATTCTAATTTCAGATCTGAGCAGTTAAGAAAATGAATTTGTAGTTCAGTTTTACTTGATTGGCAAGAATGTGTGCAAGGATATTGAAGACTTATTTCCTGTATATCAATGATATCAGTGCTCGCATGCCAAGACCTTGACAAAGACAACGATGATAATGTTGTTGATGATGATGATGATGATGATCTTGAACTTGGAACAAGTATCGCATATCGCGCATCGAGTGCTGCGTACCCCGCTGCCTACTTAACTATCAGTCAGTAATGAATGCACTCAGACACTCACACACACACACACACACACTGTGGCACTCATACGCACAGGCGGGGGGCAGGGGCAAAGTCAGAGACGGAGTCGGAGTCGGAGCCACGGCGTAATCGTGCAGACCGTGTCCAATTAAAAGGCGCCGTACATCATTTGGAATGCAAGCAAGAAAACGCAATTGAAAATAGGAAAATCTACAGGTGGCGGCGACGTTTTTCCATAGAGAAGAAAAGTAGGCGGCTATCGTGCAAGGCAGACAGGACAAGGCAGACACACGGAGAGTGAAAGAGAGAGGGAGAGGGAGGGAGAGAAACAGTGAATGTGGAGAGAGTCAAAAACAGGTTGCACTCTGTGGCCACTTGCAGTGAGAGTGAGTGAGAGAGCGTTAGCGGGGGAGAGAGAGAGCGCACGATCTGTCGCCGTGTCTGACTGTCTTGCTGTTTTCCTCTTTACCTCCTCCTTCTTCTCCTCCTCCTTCACCTGCCTGCGCTGCTGCGTTTCGTGTGTCAAATTGTTGTAATTTATGATTGCATGCCGAGTTAATGAGTCCTGCCAGCGCGCTCTCTCTCTCTCCCTTCTCTATCTTTCTCCCTCTCTCTTTCTCTTGCTCGACAAAGAAAATCGAAAACGTCAAAGAAGAAGAAGCAGAACAAAGAGAGATTTCGTTGCACACCTTCCTGCATTTAAGCCGCTGGAAAATCAAGAAAAAACTCTGGAAGCAGGTAGAAAAACCTTTTGCTCTCTCTCTCTCTCTCTCTCTGTTCTTTGATTGCCCTGCGGTCTGTTGTGCATGTGTGTGTGTGTGTGTGCATTGATTGTTGTTTTGTTATTGTTATAGCTTCTTCTTCTACTACTTCTACTTATTTTTCTTTCTGTTCTTCTTGCACTCTCCTTCTCTGTTGCATACGAAATGGAAAGCTAATAAAGATTGAGGTTGGTCAAGAGAAAAGCAGATTAGAAACAGTTGAAAGCAGCAGCTGAGGGGAAAGGGAAGGGGGCAGGTGTAGGGGGGAGGGGGTAGTGGTCACAGTTAGTGCTTTGCTGGGGCAGGGGGAGGGGCTGCAGAATTGCTGTCACTGACGCTCTTAGCTAATTGAACTGCCCCCAAGTCGAGGGCAGGCAGGCACTCTGACATATGTTTGCTTTCTTCTTGTTAGTCTCCCTTCCCTCCCCTCCCTTGCCCCTCTTTTGCCTTTCTTTGCTGAATTCAAAAACCTTTTAAAGCGCTTTGCGCTGTAAGCAGCGCCTAAAAGCAGCTTACACTAACACACACACGCACGCACACGCACACACGAAGACACACTTTGTTGCGTGTGCAAACAAAAAAAGGAAAAGTGGAAAATTTTTGCATATGCTTTGGTGGCCAAGAGCGAAGATGCCCCAGAGAGAAGTTTCTCGCACGATTGCGATGCCCTTTCAATAAGCTTGGCATGCTACACCACGCCCCCTCCTACAGCCACGCCCTCCTTTCACGCCTACACGCCCACTTAACCCAAGGCAAGAAGCTGATGCGTCCCACGCAGTACTTGGCATCCCCTTTGCCTCCTTCTCCTACTCCTCCTCATCCTCTTCTAGCCCCCAAACCCTTACATAATCGCATAACTTTTCATTGTGCGAGTTATTCGTGTGTGTGTGTGTGCGTGTGTGAGCATGTGACAATTGTTGTGTGTGTGTGTGTGTTTGAGTGGGTGCGAAAACTACTAGAACTAGATTACAAAAGGCGATGATTTTTCTTTTTTCTTTGTTGCATTCAAATTGGATTCGACTGTGTAGACGTTAGGAGTATGCTGGACAGCAGATACCCTGTACTATTTGAATATTCTATGACTCTACACTGTGCTGGTTAAGAATGATCTACATTCTTCCACTCGTACTCTACTGTGCTCTGAAGTAGACTTTTTTTCAGTACTCTACACCTTTTAATGCAAATCTATACTAATTAACACAACTACATACTCGTTAATTATTTGTTTATCTTTTTATTGTTTCTTTCTATCTTCACGCAACTTTACTCTTCTCTACACAACTCTAAACTTGTCTTAATTGCATTTGTATAGACAGTTACCTTTGATTATTACAATTCTACAATAACTTAGACTACTCTTTGCTATTTAATAATACCTTTAACTTTTCTTCACTAGTCTACACTACTTGACATACTTCTACACTACTCTTACTACTCTACACTAGTCTACATTAGTCTTCACTACTGTGAACTACTCTGCCCTACTTTGTACTAATCTGCAGTACTCTACACTACTTTACGCCATTCTACACTACTCTACACATCTCTACACTACTCTAGGCTTCTCTTTACCAATCTGTACTACTCTTAACTACTCTATACTGTTCTACACTACTCTAATCTGAACTATTCTACACTACTCTACACTTGTCTACACTACTCAGCACTTCTTTACAGTACTTTACACTATTCTACACTACTTTACGCCATTCTACACTACACATCTCTACCTTACTCTAGACTTCTCTTCACCTCTTCTTACTACTCTACACTACTCTATACTATTCTACACATTCTACACTATTCTACACTACTCTACGACGTTCTACACTACTCTATACTACTACTCTATTACATTTTACCCTACTCTACAGTACTCAACACTACTCTAAACTATTCTACACTACTCCAAACTGACCTATTTCACAAAACTCTACACTAGTCTACACTACTGAGCACTATTCAGCACTACTCTACACTATTCTACACAATTATACACTATTCTACAGTACTCTATTCCATTCTACACTACTCAACACTACTCCACACTACTCTACACAACTTTATACTACTACTCTACACTACTCTATACTTCTCTACACTACTCTACACTACTATATACTATTCTCCACTACTTTACACTATTCTACACTACTCTACACTACTCTACACTGCTCAACACTACTCTACACTTCTCTACACTACTTCACAATACTATACACAATTCTACATTAAAACAAATTCAGCTCATTAAAGTAACTCTACAAAACCCAAACCTATTTTAAACATTCGATTTCAATCATTTCTTAGACCATAGACCAAACATGCTTTATGTGTGTCTCCTTCTTCCCTGTAGCGCACAACAGCAACAACAAGCAACAGCAACAACAAGCAACAACAACAACAACTTGAAAAGTGGCAACAACAATAGGAATCTTCCATATTGATCCAAATACAATAGTATATGTAAATTTCTCATAGATTAAATACACACACACACACACACACACACAAACAAGAATCTCTCGTTCACAGAGAGGACCTCGAAAGCCGCGCACTGCTCGGTCCAAAGTCCATACACCCCCTCCCTTCCTCCCCCCTCTCCTGGCTGTGCTGTACTGTCAGCGACAGGCAAAGACGTGTCCTGTATGCCGTGTATATTTTAGCATCAGCTAAAAATGCCAATGTAGGCACATGTGTCTGTGTGTGTCTGTGTGTGTGTTTATCTGTGTGTGTGTGCATGAATAATGTACATACAATATAAACACAATTTACATACGCATGTGTGTGTGTATACGCCTGTCGCTGTGGGCGTTTTTGGGCAGTTTGGCAAACAGAAGCCGCCAAGGGGGGAGTGGGGGGTGAGGCCCAACGCTGGCCCCGGGGCTCAGTGCCAGTCAAACGCCCCTAAAGCCGCCCCCAACCCCGCTATGCCAATATTGAAACTTTCAACTATACACACATGCACACACACGCACACACACACGCACGTGCACGCACTGGACCACTTTCACTTTTCACCCACACACACACACACACAGAGAGAGCGAGCAACGCAGGCTGTAGCTTGGTCGAGACGATAAAAAAGCTTAAGCCTTATGCTTTCGCACATTTTAAGCCTACCACCCGCCCCTCCCCCCTCTCAACAGCCACGCCCCCACTGAAGAACGGCCAGCAGCAGCGTCTAGCGCAAAGCATGCGTAATTTCTAGCCAGGCACAGTTGGCGGGGGGCTGTTTATGCGAAGGGGGTCAAAGCAGAAACAAGTCGCACATGTGCCCCTGACGTGAGCGTCTACAACCACCTCCCACCTTCCCTTGCCTCCTTCACTTCCTCCACCCTCTTTCTTAGCGCACCGCCCTGCGGCTAAGCTGTCCGGCAAAGGAAATTCGTTTTGATTTTGCATGGACTTCTCCAAAATACATACATACGCAATTTAAAATGTAGCGCACGTGTGTGTGTGTGTTTCGATTTAAACTGAAATATTCTTGAGATTGACTTTAAGTGCTAAGCTAAGCCAAGAAAATGCCATAAATAACTGTAAACTCATTAGCCCAATGCACACTGGGGCAACTGCGACAGACCAGCGCAATCTGTGTTTACTCTGTCATAAATGTCGTGCGTATACTCATGCATAATGCTGCCATATACCATATACAATCTACGATGCTTACAAGTTTTGTAATTAATCGTTTAGCGCACACAGCGAGAGGTCGACACGCTTGCCTTTGACCCCGCTGGGTGTCGTTTGTTAACATGCTGTGCGTGGGTGTGTGTGTGTTTTGTCTTGTTTGAAAAGGGTTGTTCATATGTTATTCTTATGAATAGTTTTCTACGCTAGTAATGAAGCATTTTAAATTTGGCGCTGTACAAAGCCAGCGCTGCCAGACAAGTGAAACTTGATGTTAAGGCAATCGTTGCCAACACATGATCAACATTTTCACAATCAATTCAAAAGTTAATTTAAAACTTTTCCATTATTTTGCGACTTTCTTACATTTTTCATTTATACATAATACAATTTTGTACCCATCAGTTAAGTATTAAAATGATTCTTTGTCGTCACAGCTGGCAGCACTACCAAACTAAAATATGCACACTGGCAGCCCCTATGCCTGAATTGCGCGCTTTTAATTAAATACATAAACAAATTATTTAATTAAATAAATATTATGTAAATAGATAATCGTATCTTCGATTTTTATTAGTCTTGCAATTTAAATTACGTCAAAAAAGTGAAGGATTATATATAAATACAATAAAAATAACATGTATTCATTCTACTGTTAGCGTTGCCAGCGCTTCTAAAAAGCGTTGCCAAGTGATTACTTTGAATTTAAATTAGACTTATCGGATTTGAGCATGAGCAGAATTGTTAGCATGCGCATGAAATTGAAATGCATTACTGTAATACGATAAGTTTGGTAATCAAAGTATCGATATGTTTGAGTCAGCAGTCATTCTAGTGTAGCAAACAAACAAATGAAATTTGTTTTAGAACAATAGTAAATATCAAAGAAAAACGGGAATAGAGACAATGAGCAGCCACAGATATGGTGGTGGTGGTGGTGTCATTGGCGGTGGAGGCGCTAGCGGATACTACGGCATTGAGGTGCGGGGCATGCACCAACGCAGCCCTTATCCGCATCATTACACGTTCGTCAGCAGCTGTGTTAAATATATGATATTTATGCTGAATTTCATATTCTGGCTATTTGGAGGACTGCTCCTAGGCATAGGGATATATGCATTCATGGATAAATGGGAGGAGGCCAACGGTTGGGTGAAGCTGGAGAATATATACGATGTTGTACTCAACGTGTCCCTTGTGATGATCATCGCAGGCGTAGTCGTATTTCTAGTCAGTTTCGCTGGCTGCCTGGGTGCACTGCGCGAAAATACATGCCTCCTTAAGTTCTATTCCATGTGCCTGTTGATATTCTTTCTCACGGAAATGGCCATAGGTGCGTAGTGCATGAATATCTCCAACCCTTGATAATATTCTATTCTCTATTCGTTTTTCCAGCGATCATTTGCTTTGTGTTTCCACAAAACATGAACTCCTTCCTGGAGGATCAATTTACAGACAAGATCATTCACTCGTATCGCGACGATCCCGACCTGCAGAACTTCATTGACTTTGCCCAGCAGGAGTTCCAGTGCTGTGGCCTGAGCAACGCTGGCTACCAGGATTGGGCCAAGAACGAGTACTTCAATTGTACATCGCCGTCGGTGGAGCGCTGTGGTGTGCCCTACAGTTGTTGCATGAATGCCACCGATATTAGCTCCGGCCTGGTTAACATCATGTGCGGCTATGGCGTCCAGAATCAATCGGTTGCGGCTGCCGGAAAATTGATTTGGACCAGTGGCTGCATCGAAATCGTTCGCATCTGGGCGGAACGCAATCTCTATACCATTGCAGGCGTCGCCATGGGGATTGCCCTGCTGCAATTGTTTGTCATGTATTTGGCTAAAACTTTGGAGGGCCAAATCGAATTGCAAAAGTCTCGATGGGCCTCGTAAGGATTCCATTCTGATCAATCCAATATAACTCTCAATTTCTTTAATTTCAATGTATTGTATATTTGGGCCTTTTTCCCACATTTTATAACGTATACATATTATTTTTGCCATTATTGTTCAAAAAGGAAGGTTATCAGTTTCTGATCTCGAATACTTCGGAATCTTTAAATTGTGCAAATGCATTTTTTTATATTGTATTTTTATATGTCTGTCGATAAATAATACATAGGACAATTTGTTGTAAGACTGTACATAATTATAAAATAACTAAAGATTGAAATTTGTTTTCGTTTCGTCAATATTTGTATTTGTAAAACAACAGATTCTGATTGAACAATTGCCACCTATAAGTGAAACATATATTTATACGTACATATAAATATATACGTATATCAAGTCAAGTAAATACATACATATATATAACGTTTTGTAATATTTTTTATCAAAAAAAAGACATATTATTTACAATAAATATATTAATATTATAAATATCCAATTTTTGGGGAATAAAAAAAAAATTGACCTTTACCACACGAATGTCAAAATGAAAAATAATTGACAGAGTTTAACTAAATAAATTATAGATCTAATTTATTTCTTTCTTATAACGCCTGAACCGCCTTCTTTTAAACCGTTCTTTATCATTCCACGAAAAACAATCGATAGGTTGAAACAGCGCGATAGCTATTGTATAAAAGCACATATCGATAGCGGTATCGATATTCCGCTAGCTCGAGTATTTACATACACACACACTCGCACGCGCATATATTAGTACACATGACAAACTACAAATAAAAATGAATATAAACTGCCCGCCTCGGATATATCGTAGTTTACTTAAAGTGAGTGACAAACAAATAAATCATTTGTTAATTAATTAAACGAACTAACGTTCTGTTGACCTCTAGCAATGGTGCCGACGGTGTGCTACCAAGCAAACACAAACAACAAACACAGCACAGGCACGGCCAAAAAAAAGTCCTGTGTTGGTCGTCGGTCTTACACAACCGCCAGAGCCGCAATCTGTGAGTACCGATTACATTGGTCCTCCCGATGCCAAATCCAATCTGCGACCCTATATACGGCACTACGATGACGCGGAAACTGACATGGCCAAGAAGCTGCGACTCTTGCGCATTGAAGTCGAGAATTGGAACATGGATTTCTGGACGAAGCATAACAAACGATTCTATGAGGTTTGTATTTGTGTAGTTATGGTATCTCTGAGGTATTTTTAACACTTGTTGGCAAGAGACACCACCACACACACACACTAGTGCTCTCTCTCTCTCAGAGTGTTTCTCTCTCATTTCATTTCATGTTGTGAATGAAGAGCAAAACAAAAATTGCATTTTCTTTGCATTTTAAAGTAATTTGTTTATTTTGTTCTTACTGCAGGAAAAAGAAGATTTCATACGTCTACACAAATTGAACGGAACGGACGAAATAAGCGCCGACCAGATGAGTGTGTTCTACAAATCGTTTTTAGATAAAAACAGGCGCATGCATATGATGTACAATTTATCTTGGTATTTGAAAAACTTCGATATGCTAACGTTAGACTTCGCAGTGCAAGTGCAGAAAACCTTAAGTCGACTAAGAAGAAAGCCATAGACGCAGAGGCAGGAGGAGTCTAAACAGAATTAGAGCACAAACCCGTACAGCAACCCGTGAAATGTATGATTATTGAGACTACAAATCAAACAAAAGATATTCGGTGTAAATACATAATGTAAATTATTGAAATTTAGTTCAATTGTTTCTCTATCGAGGAAAGATAAAACAAATAAACAGGAAAAAAATAATAATAATTACTATATGAAAATAAACAACAGTTAGGGGGAGAATCAGATGTTAAAACATATTGTTGTAAGGTTTTTAAAGTGTGTTTACATTTACTTAAAAGTTAGAGATACACTTGCTTTGATAATTGTGTTATGGTAAAAATAGAAATGAAATTAAGTGTAAAAAATACATTCAAATCGGATGTACATCAAATAAATTACTACACCACTTGGGAAGATGTGTGTCTGTCTGTCTGTGTGTGTGTGTGTGTGTTTCATACCATGTCTCTTCCTGCACAGTCTCGTAATAACTAATAAAATATTTAATAATTATAATCATAATAAACAAAAACGAAGGCACACCCAGCTCCGGATTATACCCCTCTATTTTCATCTCTCTCTCTCTCTCTCTTTCTGTTGCTCATTCGATTTGGGGGTCCAGGTTTGGGTTTAATAATGTACATAGATACGAATCAATGAGTGTGTATGTGTGTGTGGTGGTCTAACATATAAAATACATGCTTAAGCTTTATCTATAAATTATTTATGCATCAAGTTTCTTGTTATTTGTTCTTCTTGTTGTTTGTTTGTTTGTTTATCTTCTCTCATCTTTTAATTTATACTACAAAACATGTTTGGCTTATGAGCAATAGGATACAAATTAGCTACAATGTGCGCGCACAACGGGGCGCATTCATTCTGGGGAAAGTGGGGAGGGTCGGTACATACAGATAACTTACAATTTTATATATATATATATCTTTATATATACTGTATGTATATATATGCATACACATGAATATAATAAATATATATGTACATATATATACTTGCTTACGACAATATATGCTCTATTTGAATAATGATAATGTGCTACAACAACTATGATCAATAACAACAATTCCTGTTCACTGGGCCTACTCCTCACACACATATGTATATATATATATCTCGTGAACCGCTACCGATTGTTGTGATGGTGATGGTGTATGTACTAGTAATGGTATTGGTGTTGGTTGCTGCTGGTGCTGATGCTGATCCTATCGATGCTGGTACTGGTACAGTGGTCTCTCTCTCTCTAGTTCATCCATTTGCGACAATTGGGGGCACCACAAGCGCAGGGTATCTTATGCGCATCGTCCTCAATGTCAAACTTGTAGTCATAAGACAACTGCAAAAGATACAAGTATATATAGTATATACATAATATATAATAGAACAATTTCAAGTTCTTCCTTACCTCTTCGCCTCGAAAGATTTTGCGCTTGGCAAAAATAATGATGCGCACATCGCGATCGACCTCCACAATCTCTGTAACACAGTTCGGATTGCACGAATGATTTATATAACGTGCCAGGCCACCACTGAGTGTGGCATCCACAACCCGATCCTCATCCAAACGGAACATGTAGATGCCACGATTCTGTAAGAAAACACAGTGTTATCAATTATACAATCAATGATTATTCCCAGCTGCTGTACTTACCTTAGACTCGTATTGCTTCTCACGTATCTCCGATACTTCAGTGCGTATCACCTCGCCAATGTATTCGATGATCATCGTGTGCTTCTCAATGTCCCGTGCTGCATATAGTCCCAAACCCTGAATCTTTGAGCTGCAAGCAAATTGTTAATAAGATTTTAAATAAATATTGCAAACAGTACGAAAGGTTTTATATGCCTTGAAGTACTCATTATGGCAAGTTCTCACTTTATAGAGTCGTAGATGAATATATGAAAGAATGAAATGAATATACATATGTACCCTCTGAGAGGGGAACTGCTTATAGAGCAACCTGTTAGATCTACTGTACTCCTGCTGAGCTTAGATCTTCCTTGCCTTATAATCCATCAAGAACATATATATATATACTTTATAGGGTTGAGATGAATGAATAATTAAATTGAATATACCCTCAGCAAGGGGCATTATATAGTGAGTGACCTATTAGATCTACTGTACCCCTGCTGCGCTTTGATCTCCCTCTGCTTAACTCCTCAACTCCAAGAAGGTGCTTGCCTAGGGATGCACAGTACTCTCTGGAGAAGCCAACTTAAGTTTATAATCTGCCTTTGGTTTCTAGCATGTGTCAAAGGAACTTCAATTAAAGTAGGCCTGTTGCCTGCTCTCATTTATAAACTATATACAACCGATTGTTAAACGTACCGTGCCAGATAGACATTATTGCGCCACTCCTGCTTCATCTTCTTGTATTGCGAACTCTTGGAGTGCACAAACTGTTTGCTATACGGACAGGCCACCTCGCCGGCAATGGCTGCCGAATTGGCCATGCGTTGTGTGCTGCAACTGCCGGCGGTGCGTTGAGTGTGAGGTTTGCGCCACACCATTAGCTGCCGCTGCTTGGGCTCAGTGCGTGCCGCACCCGACGGATTGATGGCCAATGGAAACTCAAGCAACGGATTACGTCCGTACTTAAATCGATAATCGGTGAGTGTCTCAATGCCAGGTAGACTCTCTAAGATGCGTACTATTGCTGGCTCTGTCAGACCAAACAGATCCTCGCCACTAATGTGCTGGGGAAAGAGTTGCAGCCACTTGTGCTCCTTGCGCATGTTCTGTATCGGTTGCAGTATCTGTTGCCACACAGCCGAGGGTGTGCTGTCACGGAATTCCCGATCCGGCTCCTTGTCGCCGCCTTCGTGTACCTGTATTCGAAACTCGGGCCGTGAGGCAGCCTCCGCAATGCTGCAGACATAGCGACAGCGCTTGTTCGGTTTGCTGACGCACCAATAGTAGCGACTCTGCAATAGTAGAACATACGTTAGTTGAAGTTATCGATAAATCAGGTGTTAGTAACAGAGATTTGAGCTGATACCTCATTTTTAGAGATGGTATCCCACTCTCAGAGAAGGTACCCCACTCTCAGAGATGGTACCTTACTTTTAGAGTTGATACCTCACTCTCAGAGCTGATACCTCACTTTCAGAGAAGGTACCCCACTCTCAGAGATGGTACCTCACTCTCAGAGCTGATACCTTATTCTTAGAGATGGTACCTTACTCTCAGAGATTATGTTACCTCCCTCTTAGAGCTGATACCTTACTCTCAGAGATGGAACCTCACTCTCAGAGATGGTACCTCACTTTCAGAGATGGTATCTCACTCTCAGAGAAGGTACCCCACTCTCAGAGATGGTACTTTACTTTTAGAGTTGATACCTCACTTTCAGATGATGGTACCTCCCTTTTAGAGCGGATACCTTACTCTCAGAGCTGATACCTCATTCTCAGAGAAGGTACCCCACTCTCAGAGATGGTACCTCACTCTCAAAGCTGATACCTTATTCATAGAGATGGTACCTCACTCTCAGAGCTGATACTTCACTCTCAGTGATGATGGTACCTCACTCTCAGAGATGGTACCACACTCACAAAGCTGATACCTTCTTCTCAGAGCTGCTACCTTCCTCTCAGAGGTGATACCTTACTCTCAGAGAAGGTACCCCACTCTCAGAGATGGTACCTCACTTTCAGAGATGGTACCTCTCTCTTAGAGCTGATACCTCACTCTCAGAGATGGTACCACAGTCACAAAGCTCCTCTCAGAGCTGATACCTTCCTCTCAGAGCTGCTACCTCACTCTCAGCGCTGGTACCTCATTCTTTAAGCTAATACCTCCCTCCCAGAGCTGATGATACCTCGCTGTCTGCTCTGTAATATCACTTACCACTTTGTAGCCAATGGGATAGATGTAGTTGGGCGTGTGGAAAGCCTCCAATTGATGCGGCAGCAGTTGGCCGACATTGAGAAACGTCATGTTGCCCACACGCAACAGATTGCTTAGCTCCGAGTAGTGCATCACTGTGGCCACCTGGCGATTCTCATCGCGATCGACAAACACCCGACGATGGACAATGAACGAGCTGAGCTCGTTCTCAGTGACACCCGCGGAACTGTTCGATGCGTGTGCACTGCAATGCACCGATTTGTTCTTATAGAATACGCACTCCTCCTTGATGGCGCACGGTAGATGGTACAGATTGCTGCAGCGCGACTTGAAGCACTTTATGGTGGCGCCCAATTGGTGGCAGGCCACACAAGCCTGATTGAGTCCCGCCTGTAGCGCTGTCTGGAAATTCATTAGGGCACCCGACACCGTCTCGTAGACATCGTTCGACCATAAGGCACAATTCAAATGAACCTGCAAGGGGAGGGTAGAAAAAGTCAGTAATGTGGCTCAGTAGAGAAAGAGAGGGAGTATGAGAGAGGGAGGGAGAGAGAGAGAAAGAGAGAGCAGCAGGCGAAGCTCTAATGAGTAAGCAAGTATGCTTGACTGTAATATACACAAAATAATTTCTTATTGCATACTTTGTAGAGTGCTTTGTATATGCGTGCCTCTTAAATTTATTTCTTTAATAACTTCTATATTTATTATGCGATTGCAATCAAATTTTTAGAGATCACTTGGACTGAGATATTTATTGTTTTTAGCAAAAAATTAACTGTGCTGAACTGAATTTACACTTGGAATATGGTTTTAAGCGATGGGTGTGCGCAAAATCTAAAACAAACTTGATCTGCCTGCCATATTTAAACTTGTTTCTTATCTGTTAGGTAGTTCTAGCTCGAGTTCTAGATCTAGACAAACATACTTGGCTATATAGACTCTTCTGCTGTTGCTGATAAAGAATATATATAGTTTGTGAGGTCTGCCACGCCTTCTACTGCCTGTTACATACGTTTTCGATAGGCACCATGTCTTAACACCCTTCTACACTGTGTATAGTAAGTAGAGCTGGGGAAACAACGATGGTTAAGGTTTTTCATATGAAACATGCATGTATCTGCAGCTCTACAAGTAGCTCTGTTTTCCCCCCTCTCTCTCTCTCTCTCTCCCTGTTCTTCCCCCTTTTCGCACTCACCCATTTGTCCACATCAAAGTTGAGCAGCCTTGAGGGACCATCGGCCTTGCCGTCACCACGTTGATTGCACAACACACACTGGCGTGTGTCCACCAAGCTGTCCGGCACCTCCGTCTCCCAGACTGTGTTGTTGGTGCTGCTGCTGCTGGCTGCATCGCTTTCGCTCTTGATGGCATTGCGTGTTGCTGTTGCCGTCGTCTCGGATGCAAAGCAATCGGCGCTGTAAACCTTAATGATGCACTTGCGCTTGCTGGGCTTTTGCTCCGCAGGCAGCGACTGCTCGTGTTCCCGTTTCTGTTCCTGCTTCGCCGGCTTCTCCATGTCCACATCCTCTGGCTCGATCTTGACAACAGTTGCTGCTGCTGTTGCCGTTGCTGCTGCTGTGCTGTTGCTGCTTGTGCCAGGCTCGCCAGTTGTAGAGGAGGTACTTGCTGCTGCTGCATCCTCAGCGGACACAGGCTCCTCTTTGCCGCGATATTTGTACTTGGCAAAGCAGCTGCGATTGCAGAAGTATATGAATGCAGGCGGCGGCGTTTTGCGTGGCAAGATCTTCTGCAGCCTGGCCAGCATGGGGGACAGTGGTGGCTCCTCGGGCAGATTCTGGTGTGGCACGCGCAGCCCGAAGGCGGCAATAATGTTGCCGCAACATCGACAAAGCTTGCGCTGTCCGGTGAGTATTTTACGCAGGTTACCAGTGACGGCCATGGAGAACTGTTGCTGCTGCTGCTGCTGTGCAGTTGCTGACTCCGGCTCGGCGGCGGCGGCAGCTGACGATGACGAGGATTGCTGCTCATCATCCTTGTCCGTCTTATCTGCTGTCGAGCCGGCTGTGGTGGCATCAATCAGTTTGCAGGTCAGCGCCGGCGTCAGATGCAACAGATTCGCCAAATCCCGCAGCACGCCGGCAATGTTGTCCGTTGCCGAGCTGTGCAGCGAGAGTATCACATTTTGGTTCTTCTGTTGATAGTTGTTGTTGTTGTTGCTGCTGCTGCTGCTGCTGCTGCCAGCAACACTTGCACCCAGCTCCAGTTGCTGCGCCTTGCGCAACTCCTCGCTGCAACTGCGCAGCACAGGCGACACTGGCAGTCGCATTGTTGTGGCATCCATGGCCAGTGCCACAGGAGACATGCGCCCGGGTGCACAGCGTTGATTGCTCGTGGTATTGAGCAGCACCAGGCCAGGAAAGCGAGACAGACGTGACCAGGCCACGGGGCCATCTAAACGCAATGTTGCTGCACCCGCTGGTGGTGCTGGCGGCGCTGGATTCTCAATCAGATCCATTGGCTCCACATTGCAATCCCGCACAGCGCTGATTAAGCGCTGCACACGCTCCCGTGGATTGCGCTGTATGTGCGTGGAGAACTCCTGATCATAGAAGTCATTCTGTATGGACGACAACGAGCAGGAGGAGCCCAGGCCAGTTGTTGTTGCTGCTGCTGTTGTGCTGCTGCTGCCGCTGCCGCCAAAGCGTTCGCTGTCGTACAATGACTTGATGCTGGGATGACGCAGGTTGCCAAAGGCTCCCAACTGATCGCAATCAATGCCGCCATTGCCATCATCCAATTGTCGCTGCAGTTGCAGAGCACGTGAGATTGCACGCAGCTTGCCGCCACCACCACCGACGGCGCCACCACCAGCACCAGCCCCACCAGCACCACCACCGAACACCGATGCGCTGCCAACAAGGAAGTTGCGATTGAGCAGAGGTTCCAGCACTTGCAGCGGCTGCATTTGACGTATGTGGGTCATTAGTTTATCGGTAAATGCATCGTAGTCCTCCTCCACCTTGGAGAACTTTCTCACACGCTTCTTTATCACGGGCGAACCGATGGTGTTGCTGTTGCTGATGTTGCTGATGCTGCTGCTGTTGCCGCCGGCACCTGCACCCACTGCGCCTGCTGCACCGCCTGCCACGCCCACGCCAGCGACACCAGCTGACATATACTGGCCCGTTATGCCTGGGGGGCCAGCCATGGTTGGATTGGAGGACATGTTGGCCAATTGCACCACAGCTCCAGCTGGCAGTGTGCCCGTCAACTCCTTCATGCTGTTCACAGCAACGCCAGCAGCAGCAGCAGCAGCCGCCGCCGCCGCAGCAGCAGCAGCTGTGACAGCAGCATTGGCAGCGTTGTTGCGTCGCGGTTTCTGTGCCTCGCGCTTGCGACGCTTGCGTTGTTCTCCTGGCTTGGGATCTGGCATCGCTGCCGGCGGTGCAGGAGTGATCAGTTGTTGCTGCTGTTGTTGCTGCTGCTGCTGTTGTTGCAGTTGCTGCAGCTGCAACTGTTGCTGCTGCTGGTGTAGCTGTTGTTCCTGCAGTTGCTGCTGCTGTAGCTTGTGTTGTTGCAGTTGTTGCTGCAGTTGCATGTGTTGCAATTGCTGCTGCTGCTGCTGCTGGTGTTGCTGCTGCTGCTGCTGTTGCTGCTGGGGATGCGTGTGTTCAAAGTGTTGCTGATGTGGCTGCAATTGTTGCTTTTGCAACTCCACTGCTGTTGCTGCCTGCGTTGACTTCTTTATGCTTGTTATCAGCAACTTGTCGTAGGAGCCTGCAGCAGCAGCAACATTGCCAGGCGGCGGCGCCTTCATCAGCGGCAGCTGTTCATGCCCCACATTGTTGCTGTTGTTGCTGCCAGTCAAGACAATTTCATTCTTCAACTCCATTGAAGGTTTCTCCTCCAACTGTTGCTGTTGCTGCTGTTGTTGTTGTTGTTGCTGCTGCTGTTGTTGCTGCTGTTGTTGTTGCTGCTGTTGTTGCTGCTGCTTGCGTTTCTGTGTTTCAATTGTCTGTATATTGGCATTGGCATTCGATTCCGGCAGCTTCCAGTTATCACAGTTTGCAGTTGCTGCCGTTGCCAGCTGCTGTTGCTGTTGTTGCTGTTGCTGCTGCTGCTGTGGCTGCGTTGCTGCTGGCTTCTCTGGCTGCTCGGGCTGCTTGGCCACAGGCTCCGTCTCTGTGGCCTCCAATTTAACCAACTGTTGCTGCTGCTGCTGCTGTTGCTTGACATCCTTGCTGGGCTTGGTTGTTATGGAGATGGTCACATTGGATACGCCGCCCTGGCCTGTGCTCAGCTCGTACGATGGCGGCGGCGGCAGTGGCTCAGGCTTCAGATTGGACTCCACCAACAGTGCGGGCAGCTTGCTGACCACGGTCTGTACGGGCACCACTGGCGTCGAGATGAACGATGTCTCCTTGGAGACTATTTGCACTGACTGCTTCACCTGCTGCGTGACTGTTGCTGCTGCTGTGGCAACTGTTGTTGTGCTTGCTGCTACAGTTGGTGCTGCTGTTGCTGCTGCTGCTGCTGTTGTTGGTGCAGCAGTTGCTGTGACTGTGGTTGTGGCTGCAACTGCTGCAACTGTTGCCACTGGCGTCTTTGCTGTTGCTGTGGCTTGTTGCTCTTGCTGCAGCTGCGCCTCACTGGTTGTTGTTGCTGCTGCTGCTGCCGCCACTGTGGGCGTGGCCGTTGTAGTTGTAGTTGTTGTCTGGCAGCTGCTGTTGCTGCTGCTGCTCACTGCTGCCGGCACTGGCGGTATAACTGGCCTGGCCAGCTGCGCCTCCAACGAGCTGACCAGCCCCATGCTCGGCGCACGCACATTGATCACCTTCCTGGCCGACAGAGGCGCCGATGTGATCGATGCAGTTATCTGTTGCAGATTGTGACTGTTGCTGCTGCTGCTGCTGGTATTGGCATTGCTGCTGCTGCTGCTGCTGCTGTTCTGCAACAATTGCTTGAGCAGCGCATTGTTGGAGTCGTCGGCAATGCGACTTGCTGTCGCTGGCATGCGCTTCTCCTGCCCGAGTTCGACATCGTTCTGTGCTTGCTCCGCTTGCAAATTGTCTTTGCTGCTCTCGATGCTTGCCTGCTTCACCACCAGCAGCTCTGTTGTTCTCAGCTTTGGCTTGGGCTCGCTGCTGGTCTCGCTGCTGCTGCTGGCATCGATGTTGCTGCTGGTCTGCTGCTGCTGTTGCTGCTGCTGCTTAGCTGAGAGCGCCTCGCTCAGTTTGGCTGCAGTGACAGCAGTAAGTTGTGTGTGTGGATGCGCCTTCAATTGCAGTTTGCCAACTGTTGCTGCTACTGTTGTTGTTGCTGCTGTTGCTGCTGCTGTTGTTGTTGTCTCCCCCTCCTGCTGCTGCTGCTGCTGCTGTGTGAACTGCTGAATTTGTATGCTGGTTGCACTGTTCGCTGGCGTTGTTATCATCTTCGGCTTGGCCTGTCCAATTGCCGTCTTGGACACCACCAACGAGATGTTCTTCTGTATGGAGATAATGGGACGCGCACAAATTGTTGCCCCCGCTGTCACTGTCTTGTCCAGCTCAGCAGCAGCAGCACCAGCAGCACCAGCATTGCCTTGCTGGGATGTGGGCAACTGTTGCTGCTGCTTGTATATGTTACAGTGTATTTGATTCTTGTCCAAAGGCTTTATAACAACGCTGTTGATCTTGCCAAACTGTTGCTCACTGCCATCGCCGCTGCTGCTGTTGCTCTTGTTCAGCAATATCTTTTGTATGTTCTCGCTGTAGGTGATCGTCTTGGGTTGCTGCTGCTGCTGCTGTTGCTGCCTGGCTACAACAATGTTTGTCGTTGCTGTTGTTGTCGTTGCTGTCTCTGCCTGCTCCGACTGATCGCCGTCGTGTTGCTTGTCCTGCTGCTGCTGCTGCTGCTGCACCATGGTGAATGTCTGATTTGAATTGGTTGGCGTGATGGTCACAATGCTGCCCGTGGTGGGTTGCTGTTGCTGCTGCTGCAATTGCAATTGCAGTTGCGGCTGTTGTTGTTGCTGTTGATAAGGATTGCGCACCACCTTGGCAGTGACAATCTTTGTGTTTGCTGGCTTGATCTGCACGCCAGAGAATGAGACGAATGTCGTTGGATTCTTGCGTGTGCCCTTCAGCAACTTGGTGAGACTCAATTGATGGTGTTGCTGCTGTGGATGCTGCTGCTGTGTATGCGCTGCTGTCGTCACTGTGGTTGTGCTCACCTGACCCGCCTGCAGTTGCTTGCTCTCGACAATTGTTGCTCCCCCCGCTGTGGTGGCACCACTGGCACTGATCAGCTGCCCCGTCTGCAGTATTTGCGTATTGGGCAACGGCTTCAGCAACGGCACAGATATCATCTTATTGCCAATGGAGACCTTCGCTGTCGACTGCGTCACTTCGGCCAGCTTCTTGGCATTCACCATCAGCTTCGAATGCAGATTGACACGATTGAGCAATGTTGTTGTTGCCGTGGCAGTTGCTGTGGTGCTGCCGCTGGTGCTGAACATGGTGTAACTGCCCTGTGCTGTCTGTGCCGACAATGGCAGTGCCAGTGTCATTGGCGATGCTGCAGTTGCTGTTGTCGCTGTCAGCTTTTGTGTTGTCATGTTGCTGCTGCCCGCATTACTGCTGACATTGCTGGCAATATTGTTGCTGTTGCTGCTGTTGCTATTGCTGCTGCTGCTGTTGTTATTGTTGTTGTTTGTCAGTGTTGCATCGTGTAGTGCAGCAGGCTTTAGCTCAGCCGTCGTTGTTGCTGGCAGCAGCACATAGTCGACCTCCTCCACGACCACAGCCGTCTTGCCCCCCACCAATTGCTGCTGCTGCTCACTGTTGTCCGTGCTGGGCTCAATGGATAGAATGGAGGCTGTTGACGATGAGGAGGAGGCCGATGAAGAGACGACTTCTTTTTTGGTAAAGCTGAAATCTGCACACAAATTGGCAGAGAGAGAGAGAGAGAGACAGAAGATATGTACACTGTGGATGCAATAAGAAATATATTTAATGAACTTACTTTGCTTTTGGCTATTGCTGTTGGTAGTGTTGCTGGTGCTGGTAGCGGATGCATCTTCTGGCTTGATGGTGCTCATTTCATAGACAATGATTTGTTCATCCCGTTGATTCCAAACGGCATCAAGGGGACTTTCTGTAGCTGCTGCTACTCCTGTTGTTGATGCGGCTGTTGTTGTTATTATTGTTGTTTTCTTTTGATCCTCTGACGTTGGCTTAGATGAAGCACCTCCGCCACCGCCAGTGATAGTCACTGTTGCTGCCGCCGCCGCCGCTGCTGCTGCTGATGATGACGATGTTGTTGTTGTAGCTGTGGCTGTAGCTGCACGTTGTTTGGCGGGTAAACTGGTTGTGGGCGTGCATAAAACAATGTCCCTTTTTAGTTTCTTGCGATTGGGATCATCGGTGTCGTCGACGCTGCTGCGCTTTTGTATCGAGATTGTATTATAATTGAGTGCTGCGGTTGCAGATGTTACACGTTCGGGTTTCGCTTTTTCGGCGGCAGCAGCCGCAGCAGCAAGCGATGTTGTCACTTTCGATATATTCATAACAACAAACTAAACGTATAAGCACATTTAATCGCTAGCAATTAATGCCTAATGCACTTAGATTTACAATTATATTTATTTGTATGTACATATAGAGAATGTTTCAAAACATACACTATTTAGACAAAAATTATTTTCGTGTATGCAGCAGTGTATCCTAAACTTTAACCAATGATAATATATGAAGAAAAATACCACACTTTGGCAGAGTTGCATTTTTCGATAACAATAAATACACACACCCACACTTAAATACTTGGTTTCCACTGCCATTGGGAATGCGTTTGTAGTTTGTATGTGCAGTGACAAATAATAATATATTTAATTTCCAACTAAAATTCAATTAAATAAGAACTACAAAAGTGAATTAGGTAAATTGTATTTATAAATACTATAAATCATTCATTGTTATCATATACATATATATCGGTATTTACCGATGAGCTGTGAACGCGATAACGAGATGCCATCAATGAAAACACAGCACAACAAACAGTGTATCCACACTAAAGTTGACAAAATAAATGGTATATATGAAAAAACACATTATCAAACATATATTAAAAGAGTGTAATTATGCCTTATCTCAATTGAAAACTGTAATTAAATAAATAATCAAAATTGTAAAATAATTACTTTTATTTATTACGTTAAATATTTATAAGAAAATAGTCCATAAATCGACATTGTGACAGTCTGGCAACGCTGCTCTGATGCAACCATCAACATAACAAATTGATGGCCGAGCAGCCCAATAGAATATAGTAATTAAAATAACATGTGGTGCTTAAAAACGGTCTCACAGCTACTTAAACCTAGCACAACAGGTAACTGCATTATTTTGCTCATATAAACAATAAGTACTTAATACAATGTTATTCAATTTCCAGCTGCCAATGTGAACTACACCAGCATAGCCGGCCTTAAGTATTTTGCACCTCCAATCAAATATGGAAGTAAGTCTTTATATATATTATACTGCCTTGCGTAGAACAGTTTGATATCCAAATTAATTGCAGACATCGAGCAACCCGAGAGGCCCAAACTGCGCATTATGGAGCGACAGCCACAACATCCGCCAAACTTGAGGCCGCCAAAAATGCAGAAGCGCCTGAGGTACATGCGAGGCCCAGAACTGGTGCACAATCAGCTGCTGCACAAGCAATATGCCATCATTGCGACAGGAGGTGGACGATTGCGTTATGGCCACTACGAGATGATGCGTCTGACCATCGGTCGCAAGATGAACGTGAACACAATGTTTGCCACATGGCGCGTGCCGGCACCCTGGCAACCGATAACTAAAAAGGGACAGGGTCAGCGCATGGGTGGCGGCAAGGGTGCGATAGATCACTATGTGACGCCAGTGAAGGCGGGTCGTGTCATTGTCGAAATTGCCGGCAGATGCGAGTTCATCGAATGCAAGGGATTCCTGCAGCAAGTTGCCAATCAGTTGCCCTTCCAGGCGGCCGTTGTCTCCCAAGAGATGCTCGACCAGTTGAAGGCATCCGAGGAGCAGCTGCAGCGCGACAATCTGAATCCGTTCACCATGAAATATGTCATACAGAACAATCTTAACGGCTGCCACAGATGGCTGTCGCCAGTGGATCACAAGTGGTTCGGCAAACATCTATAAATTGTCCTCCGACCGCCAGACTAGCATGTTTTTTTTTACTAAGTAAATGTTATAAATAAAAAAAACAGAAGTTGTTAAACAATATAAACAATGGTGGCATACTCCTTATCATTTTTAGCGGGATATTCCACGAATCGAATTATCTTCTCCATACTCATTAACGGTATTCCCCCCTCATGATCGTGTTGAATAAAAATAATTCTTAATTTTCATTTGCATAACAAATTCAATTAAATCTCATTTTATTTCAGTTTTGTTTTTTTGTATTTTTTGTTTTTTACAATTTATTAAGCTAAAGTGTGAAAAAATTTCGCTTTTAATTTAATATATTATTTAGTTTTTCGTTTTGGTTTTGTTTTTTTTTGCTGGTTTTCTTTTTATACATTACAATATTTTTTTTGCTCTCATTTTAAAGTTGGATTTCATTATTATTATTGTAAATTGTTTTATTTTTTTTTTGTATTTTCTTGGGTCTTCGTTAAATAAATGATACACGAATGTAAATTATGCAACTTGTTGAGAACTGAAAAAGCGTTAATTATTTATATATAATGGAAATAAAAATAATTCGATTTTCATTTATTTTTTTTAAGAGCTCTGCGGGCATCGTGTTTTTTGCATTTTGCATTTGTTTTATGTTTAATTTGTATGTTCAGTTTGCATTTTGCATTGCGGTTTAAGTAAAATTAATTCATATTTTTTACATTTAGATTTTATTGTGCAGTTTGTTGTTGTTTTTGTTTATTGGGTACTTAGGTTGTTTTGTTTTACATTGAAGTTAGTTATTAATATAATCCTTGTTTGCGTAACAAACTAATTCAGGCGTCTTTTTGTATCTTATTTATTTTTATCTTTTGCTTTTTTATATATATATAATATATCTAATATATATATATATATATTATGTATATATATATGTATATATACGTTTATAAAAACAATCTATGTTCTGTTGTTGTTGTGTGTGTGTGTGTTTTGTCGTTAATAAAAATGAATACATACAAAATTGTTGTCGCAATGCATTTGTTTCAAACTTGATATATATGTATATACACTAGTATATATATGTATATATATATAAATATATACACAATATATATGTATATATATATAAATATATATATGCTTCTCTTTTGCTTTGAAGTTGTATTATAAAAGTGGCGCTGAAACTTAATGATCTTGACGGGTATTCAAAAGAATTGCATATAACAATAGTTCAGCCCGATTATCTGTTTCTGTTTCGATTTCGATTACTTTTTTCGGTTTCTCTTTTGTATTTTATTTCCGATTTAGCGAATACATTTACAGTCTGTCAAGTAACGATTTACACAAATGTTCATTACTTTAACATGTGCATTTGAGGAAAGTATAACGCTTTTCACAAATGTACATTACATTAACATGTGCATTTGGGCAAAGTGTTACTTGACTGTCTGTAGATGTAAGTATGACAGTTTCTTAAGTTTTGTGTTGAGAGTATTTGCTAAAGTTGTTGAGAAAGAAAAAAATCACTACTAGAAAATGCATCGACCTATGTACAAAGTCGTGTGTCTGTGTGTGTGTGTTTCGGCTGTGTATGTATGTATGTATGTCTGTGTGTGTGTGTCCGATAAGCAAATGCACGACACATACGCGTGCTGTTATACTGCTACATAAATATACTCATACACGTACATGTTATATCTTATATATACAGTCGATTTGGTTTAGTAGAAAAGTGGCGGGTGTCATACATACATACAGTTTAGCTACTAGTATTACGAATATATGTATAACAGTATAACACTTTCGTATTTCGCTCGCGCGAGCTCCTGTACAGTTATCTGAACCAACTAATCATTTGTAGCCGGGGAAGTTGCTATCAAATCGAGTTGCTCAAAAACTGCGCTCCCTTGGCGGGTGGGAAACTGCTGGGAAAATGCGGAAAATGCAGTGCCAGGAAATCTATGCGGCTGCAATAAACGACACAAGGATCGAACACGCATCAAAGTTTCCTTATAGTTTTGCCTCAAATTGCAATACGAGATGTTTCAGTGTGTGTGTGTAAACGTTTTGTATATGTGTGTGTGTTTGCTGAAGCAAGAGAAATCATCAATTGGGTGTTGTTGTTGTTGTTGTTCAGTAGAGTAGTCAGACAGCTAGGCAAATGTAGGCATATGGCAGGCATATATAAAGTCTTTACAAAGACATCGGTTGTTTCTCGCTAATAATTTTACCTCATGTACTTTGCTTTAATTGTATTTTGTATATAAAAAATATGCTAACGGTGCCTGTGACTCTCTTTCTCCCTCTATCTTTGCTTGCTTCGAAGTTAACCTCAAATGTATCCTTGTGTGGTGTGTGTATGTATGTATGTATATACAGACAGTCAAGTAACACCTTACTCAAATGCACATGTTAATGTAATGTACATTTGTGTAAAGCCTTACTTGACAGACTGTATATATTTTAATTTAAAATAATTCATTGCTTGCAGACTGTATAAATATAAATACATTTCTCTTATTGTTTGTCGTTTGTTTTTTGTTTTATTTTACTTGTATATCATTAACTATCTTCTGCTGCTGCTGTTGCTAGGCAAATGCCCTCGACTGTGCTTATGGTTCCTGAATCTGTATGTGTGTATGTGTCTGTGTGTGTGAGTGTTCCTTCTTGAAAGCAGTTTGCCAAAGTTCCGCCACTTGCACCTCTTCTTATTGGCTGCTCTATATGTAAATTTGAAATCATCATTTTTATTTAGTTATATTTTTTTTTCAGTCTGTTTTTGGTTTTGTTTTTTCCACTTCTAAGTATAATTTCGCTTGTTGTTGCTTTTGCTTTTGCTGTGTGCGGTTGTTTTCGTCAATTAATTGAAACATGTTGTTCAAATTGAAGGTTCCGTCTGCTCTCCACACACACAAAACAAGTGTGGGGGCGCATACATACAGGAGCGACTGTGTGCATGTGGTTTGCAAATACTTCGCTGGATGGCAACATTCATAATTGATGTATGTGTGTGTGTCTGTGTGTGTGTGTATTGCGTTCCCTTTCTTTCTCTTGTCGCTTGGCTAAGCTTGGTTTCCTTCGCTTGCATCGTTATTTCTCTGATATGTGTGTGTATGCATGCGTGTGTGTATGCGTGTGTGTGTGTGTGTGTGAGCAACTAAATCATATCGATAACTTAATCACAATAAGAGTCATAATCGTATTCGTATTTGTAATCACACCACAAACACAACAGAAGAGAAAAACAAACAAATTGATGTAGAAATGTAAAATTTGTTTACATCGAATATCTAAATTGCATTTTCTTTTTTTGCTTTTTGTTGTTTGTTTATTATTTAGTTATCTTTTATTACTTTTAGCTATGCATAATAACTGGCTGAATTACATTTAAATGTTTCTCTTTTGGTTTTTGTTTTTTACAGTTCGTTTCGTTTTTCATTTTTTGTTATATACTTTCTTTGAATTAATTTGCTATGCTTCGTTTGATTTTCATTCTTACATTTTTTGTTTTCTTTTATAATGTAATTAACTAGACTTATGTAATATATTACAAATGTAAATGTACGAGTATAAAGCTAAAGTTGTTGTTCATTTCATATATTTGTTTTCTTCATCTACTTCTTCCTCTCGGCCTCTTCTTCATTTTTCTATGTGACTTGACAAAAAAGCATTTATTTTAATTAACTAATATAATATATTCCACGCTTTGATTTAGCTGTACCTAAAAAAAATGTTCCGTTTGCTTTTGTTTTGTTTTCTTTTTTTTTTGTTCCTTTTAAAGAGCTTAGACCGTGCGCATACTTTGCGCCGCCACTGTGCGTCCTGTGCTGGTCGACAATCGAAATGTGTTATACATTATAAGCGTGTGTGTGTGTCTGTGTGTGAGTGTATGTTGTTGCTGTCAGCGCACTGCAGGCGCACAGTGCAGGCGCGCAATATTAGTCACACTCATCTTACGCATAGTATGCAAGTATGTAAGGATCTAATTTTATGCAGATGGATTTTTTTTATTGCTCTAGATTTATAATAAATTTATTTTTTATTGTTTTTTGTTTGTTTTTTTTTTTTTGGTTTTGTTTTGTTGTTGCGTTGTGACCTCATTCAGCAGCACAAAATATGCAATAAGTATTTTGTTATAAATAGTTGTAACTTCATATTCAGTTTTAGGCATATTCATATGGTATATACATATATATGTATATATATATGTGTGTGTATATATATAGTATATATATATATTTAAATTTATTCTCGTCTAATGGCAATGATGCGCGTGTTGCTTCGAACGTAACCTCGGCACAAAAAATATTTATGCTAAAATATGAAATACTTAGTTCTTTTTTTTCCAGTTTTTTTGTTTTAGTTTTCTTTGTTTCGGGTTTTCCTTCTTTTGTTTTATTTTTTGTTTCTTCTTTCATTTAGCGTTTTACTCGTTTTATTCGATTATTATTTACGTTATTTTGTCATATTCAGTTAATACTAGACTCTGTTATTTATGTTTATTATCGCGTTATTATTGTAAATGTACAATTTCTTTTATAAATGTTCAGTTTTTCTTGCTTGTCGAAGGTTCTTGAATCGCATAAGCATAATTTGTGAACGCTCTGAAAACGACGCGTTCTTTCTTTCGTATTGTATAACAATTAGTTTAGATTTTCTTTTCTTTTCTTTAGTTTTCTTTTGTTTTGTTAGTTTTTGTTTTGTTTTGTTTTTGTTTTTGCTTTATTTAATCTCGCCCCGCCCCTCATTTATAACAGTGCACTCAGTAGATATATGTATATATATGTTTTTGTTTTTATAACTTATGCATTTGTACGGAATTTCAAACTTAATTTTCTGTTATTTGTTTAGCGTATGTCGGTTATTTGTTTAGCATGTGTTTTATGTTTTTCCTTGTTTTGCTTTTGTTTTATATATATATATATATAGATATATGTATATATATAAAGATATATATATATTTTGTTATCTTGTGGTTTTGTATTATTTGTCAAACAGCCAACAAAATGTATAATAATGAAGCTAGATTCAAGTCAAATTGGCAATTGGCAAGCTTTCACTAAAAGTTCGGGGAGAAATCATCAAGTAATGAGCACAGCGCGATAACGTATTAATCCTCAAAAGCTTGGAAATGAAAAGGGCGCCAAGTCATACACGAATACAGACATATAGAAAGACATATAAGCTATATAGATGTACATATTCATATGTATGTGTAAGAAGATAAAAGGGAAATCAGAATCAGAAACGGAACTTGAGAAGCGATTAATCGATTTTGGTATGGAAACATAGATGAAAATACTTGATGCGATAAACGAGTATATGTTGGGTATTTCTATATACACGTACTTGTACACGATATATATCTGTATCTGTACAATATGTAGGCATGTTGTAAGTATGTTAAACAAGGTTGTAAACTTTGCATCTCAATGTGTGTGTTCATTACAAAGGCAACGCTCAAACTGGTCCCCATAATATACGTATGTACATGCTAGAAGCATTTGTACACACATTCAATGTATGTATGCATGTATGCGTATAATATAATCGGTGCTTGAATTTTCAAAAAGAAAATAAGACTCGAAAACTTGTGCCAGTCGAATATTGTTCAGATATATAGCAGCCTGGCACGAAAGTTGACATCGAGTACAGAAATGTTGAACGGAAAACTCAGATAACTGATTATTGATAACTGATTATCGATAACTGATTACTGATACTTGTGATAAAAAGAAAAACCCTCTTCATATGCGCATAACTATCGCTGTAAGCTCAACTGTTAGGATGTGATTTCAAATGCGGACTACGTGGGAAATCAATCCAAGAGATACAGATGCAAATTAGAGTGTTTCCATTACGGAATGGGGATAGAGTATATACCGAAGAGATACGGATGCAAATTAGAGTGTTTCCATTACGAAATGGGGATCGAGTATATAAAAGTCAACTATTGAAGCTCAACGTTTTCATTTGCCTTTTTTTTTGGATGGTGGTGGTGTCAATTCAAAATGTCAGCTAGGTTCTATAAATTTGTACAATTTCGTTGATACAATATGCATGTGTCTATGTATGTAAGTAAGTGTGTAAGTGTATTTGTGAGTCGGTTTGGTGTACATACATATGTACCATATGCTCTGTGTGTATGTTACAGATACGTTTGGGAAAGGCAGTGTATTGAAAGCATGTGTTTTTGATGAGTATGACAGACTCAGCGCTGTAGTTGGTGTACCAATTGAGATGGACACTAGTGTGCGACCAGTGTTGTCCAGCCCAAATTCAATCAATCTTATTCGTTAGCAATAGTAAAGCATGTGTGAGTGTGTCTCTGTGTGTGTGTGATTGAGTGAGTGAATTGTGCATTAGTCTGTGTCTGTGTCTGTGTGTGTGTGTGTGTGTGTTAGTGCGCAATGGAACCTCACATATTTGTATGCAGAATTGATACCAGGACAATTAACGGTAGTCTCGCAGCACGTTAACTCATCCATTTTCAGTTGCTTAAGTTAAGAACAAAATACCCGTTAGAATCGCATTGCTAGTAAAGATACAAAACAAAAACAAATCGAAGTAAAGTAAACAAAAAGCGAAAGTAAAGAGAATGAAAGACACGATAAAACTTCAATCGAATATCGTTTAGCGGCAAATCGTATAGAAAACTCTATTGAAAACTGTTGAAAAAAAAACGACATCTAATGCGTAGAGGAAAGCGCGTAACTTAGAAAGTAACGTAACGGAACAAAGCAAAATCGAATGTAACGTAAGGCGAATGCGTTGTGAAAGCAGCTCAAAAGTATGCAACATTTTTTTTATTATTGTGAAGCAATCAAGCGAAATTCTTTTTTTAATCGAATACTATTTATATAGTTATATGCATGTACAAATGCACGTATGTGTGTGTGTGCACACGCACATAAATACATATACATTTTGTTTTTCCATTTAGTGTTTTTACTTAGCTCTCGTTCGTCAATTTGTTGAATTAAGTTTTACAATATATGTTTCATTTATTTGCTCTTCGGTTGCTCATTTTGTTGACTTTCACTGCACTTTATATTGTGTGTTTGTTTTGTTGTGTTGCTGCTGTTGTAAGGATTGAAAAAGACGATAAGAATAAGTTACAAAATTAACAGAAAACATTATCGATTGTACACTCTTTGTGCTCCATTAAAAGTTTCTTTACTTTACTTTACTTATCTTTGCTTTTCTTTTGTTTTTGCTTTTTTATTTTAGAGTTTCTCACTTTGCTTTTGCGAATTTCTCTCGTCCATTTCTTTTCATATTTTATTGTTTATACGCAGTTTTTTTTGCTCTGCCTTGCAATTGTTTGTTTGTTGCTTTTGCTGTCGGTATTCGCTTTTAATTTCTTTACTCTTTTTTCTCTTTTTATCACTTCACTTATTTAGAATGTGTCCACAGTTTTAGTTCATATCTTTATGTTTTATTCTCATTGCTTTTGTTCTTTATATGCATTTCTTTTGCTAAAGTTCACATATCAATCGAATATTCTCTCTTCTTCTTTTGATCTTTCCCATTTCCGGTTTCGTTTCCGTTTCCGTTTTGTTATATTGTTCTTTGTATATATATATTTTGTTGTTAGTTTTGGTTCCGTTTTTTGTTGTGTGTGTTTAGCTCAATGCGCCCCAACTCCAATGTAAATGGATGTCTCTGTGTGTCAGTGTCAGTGTGTGAGTGCCGCGGTACAGTTGCCACAATGAGCGGCATTGCCAGCACAGAGCAATTATTGCGCCGGTCTGTCAATGAACATGCTTCCACAAGTGTATCTGTGTGTGTGTGTGTGTGTGTATAGGTGCAACTGTGTATGTGTGTTTGCTTTAGACTTGTTGCTTCACTTTGAAATCTGTTCATGATATTGTTCATGGCATAAACGTAATCAATGAGGCGATAGGCACATTCAATATAATTCCACATCAAATGACAATAGACTAGTACATATGTATGTATGTATGCATGTATGTATGTATGCGAGTGTGTGTGTGAGTGTGTGTCAGTGTGAGTATATAGTGTATGTACTCGATTTCGTACTTGACAATAATTTGAGTTTCGTATTGCTTCTTATGGCAGTTCAGACGGTTTGTAATTTATTTAACTTTATTTAATTGTAAACGTACAAAGCACTTAGCATGCACTTGCACTTGGTGTTTTATTTGTTTTAAGGTTAGCTTTATCAATTGTTGCCCTCGCCTCGAGTCTGCTTAATTATCGTTATCGTTATATGGTTTTCTCTCTTTCACGCGCTCGCGATCAAAATGGATTTAATGCCATCGAAAAAGAGTTCTCTAAGCGTCTTTTTTTCATAATGCTGAATGATTCTCTTTATACGATACTCTCTTCACACTTGATACTCGATACTTCCGCTCTCTTCAAACGATACGCTCTTCACACTTGATACTCGATACCTGCTTGAGTTATTGCTCTCGCTTTAAACGATACTCTCTTCACACTTGATACTCGATACTTGCTTGAGTTGTTGCTTTCTCTTTCTATAAGTAAATACATATACAATAATAGGCCAATTGTGATTTGGTGTTTTGCTTTTGCTTTTGCTTTTCTTTCATTTTACTTTAGTTTACTTTACTTTTGGTGTAATTATCGAGGTATATTTGAAACTACGAGCCTGCTTACAAATTTATCGATATCGTTTTGTTATCGAGCTGCTTGCTTGGTGCTTTTGGTTTTTCTTTTGTATTTTGTAACATTTTCGTTTCCCTTTTTTGTTTTTGTTTTTAGCTTAATTATGATTGTATTTGTTGTTGTTGTTGTTGTTGTGCTCTTTGGAACTGAATTAACTTAATTAATGTTGACACTTGCTGCTGCTCTCGATGTTGTCGATGTGTGTGTGTGTGTGTCTGTGTGTGTGTTGTCTGTGTTGATGTGGATGCTGTTGTGGTTGTTGTTGGTGTTCTTCCTGTTGCTGTTGTTTATTTGTTTGGTTTCCCATTGTTGTTGTTGTTTGTTGTTGTTGTTGTTGTTAGTTGTTGTCTTTTATCTATAGCAGAAAATTACGCTTGTTCGCTGTTGTTGTTGCTGTTGCTGTTTGTTGTTCGCTGTACCTGTTGCTCACTGTTGTTGTTGTTGTTGTTGCTGCTGCTGCTGCCGCTGCTGCTGTTGCTGCTGTTGTTGCAGCAGACCAGACATCAGTTGTTGTTGTTGCTGCTGCTGCTGCTGACGGCTGCCGCGCTGCTAATAATCGCGTGCGTCTTGGAGGGGGGGGCGAGGCCTGGCTCAGACATCTGCCGTGCGCGACGTTATGCTCGGCGATCGCGAGTGTATTACAACCTTATGGCCGTTTTTAGTCACAAATCCGTCGCTCTCAACGAGAACGGCCGTTTGGCGGCCGGTGCTGCCCCCGCTGCCTGCACTCTGGCCGCCAGGGCTGCCTGCACCGCCACTGCCACTACCACATTCCGTTGGACTATTTACATTGCTCTTGCCCTCATCGCCGAGATCGGCATGATCTCCTGCTGCATCCTCATCAACTTGTGCCGCAGCTGCTAACTCCTCATCCTCTGCAGGCGCATCATCAGCACCTCCAGCACCTCCAGCTGCTGCTGCATCAGTATCTCCATCCTGTTCGCTCTCTGCATCTGCGTCTGCATCTGCATCGGTTGCATCTGCTGCGCTGTCGCCTCCCTCGCCGCGCGCCTTGTGCTTGCGCCAGGCATGCTGAATGAGACGCGCACAATATTCCTCACGCTGTCGCCAGAGGGTGGAGGAGACGGGCTCGTAGCCCTCGGTGTCGGGCCTGGCGGCAATTTCACCAATTTCGCCCGTCTCCTCAATGGGATTGCCTTTGCGGGCGAAGAAGTCTTTGGTGAGTGCGTCGAGTATGTCGACACAATACATGAGATCGCCGCGACAGATGGGTATGTCCATCGATATGATTTTGTACTTGTTCGGCTTGTGGATTTGTAGCGGCGGCTCTAATACATCAAGAAATTCGGATAACTGATCGTATCGTATATATTGTGTACCCTCCGGATCGAACTGTTGCCAGATCTCATAGTACATATCATAATCGTCGTCGGTTAGACCCTCCTGCACATCCTCGGTGGCCTGACTATAGTTCTCAAGAATGACAGCAATGTACATATTAATAACTATCAAAAAGCTTATAACTAGATATGAGAGGAGAAACGTTATTCCAACGGTCGCCGAACCACAATTTCCCGGATAGCCTTTGTCGTTGTCGGGTGGATCGCATGCTTCCTCATTGATAATGGCGTCGAGTACACCATCCCAACCGGCTGAGGTAGACATCTGCCGTGGTCAGTAAGTGTCGTAAGTATGCGTGTGTGCGCAAAGAATGCATATGAATGGACAATCGACATTGTTATCGACATTATTATTATTATTGTGTATCGATATCGATTCCAAATTGAATTGCATTCAACAAATGCGACACAAAAACGCATGTGGACAGACGGACGGCAGTTGCGTGCGGTTGGTATGGATGGTATATATGGTATATGGTATATATGGTATTGTAGTTATTGTTTTGTCAGACGTCGTGTCGTACGTGTACGTGTACGTGTGTGTGTTTGTTTGGTGTGTGTGGGCAGTGAAAGAGAAGTTTAAGACAGAAGATACAATAACAAGAAGAGTCATTAGTCAAAACGTTAGGTTAATGGATCACTTGGTTAAGCAAACTAAGTAGGTAGGTATGGCAAATAGTTGTAGAAGTAGTACAGAGTTGTATTTAGTAGTAGTTGTTGTTAGTATTAGTATTGGTTTGATTTGGAGAGGGGTGCTGCTGCTGCTGGTGTGCTGTTATACAGTTATACAGTTAGCCACTCTACGAGTTAAGTATTTCGAGAGAGAAACTTTGACAGAGTGTTTATGTGGTAGCAGAGTGGGCTGTGTGAGTTGTGGGCGTGGCACAACGAATATATATGTATATATATATGTTTGTATGTGTCTCATTGAACAGAATCCCGCTCGGCCAGCTCGAGTCGTATAACAGTTTTTGAGGCCGAGAACGAAAGTAATGAAAACTTTGTGGATTCTTGAAAGTTTTGTTCAATTGAGTTCAGAGAGAGACGGTGAGATAGAGTTATAGTTGTAGATAGAGACAGAGAGAAAGATAGACAGAGAGAGAGAGAGAGTGACAGAGAGAGGGGGCGAGAGAGAGGGAGAGAGTAGCGTAGTTGTGTGTTCCATGGCGTTAGAAACGCGCGAAATGTATTTGCAATTGCAGTGTGTCTTGAGGAAAGTCGAACATTTCATTTGGTGTTTGTTGAAAGAGCTGAATTAGATTTGTTTTTTGCACGCTTCAAACCATAATGATGCTGATGACAAGGGGGGAGGGGAGTAGGTTAACTAAATAGTAAAACAAAAGCAGTTTCAATGGATTTTAATTGATAAATGGGAGCAGGATGAGGGATACACAAGAAATAAAGCCAGAGGTAAGAAGTATAACCTCAATAGATACGGTAGGAATAAGGAATAATGTATGGGATGTAATGGGTGATTCAAAAAATCGCACTAATTTAGCTTTTACCAACAACTACCGCTGCTTGAATCAACATTGTGATGTTGCCACTTGAACGTAAATCAAAAATGGCGCCACACACGGCAATTGGCAACGCTTTTGGCATATCATGTTTATCGATAAAAAACGATCAACGATAGCCAAAGCTCGTTATGAGTTTTGCTTTTAGAACGCGTTGCCAACGACTGTGCGGCGCCGTTGCCAGACCTGCCAGACCGCTAGAAATGATGGGACTAGGCACGGTAATTGGTGGGTTTGGTTTTTTGATTTCGAGAGGATTGAATTGGTGTGTGTGTGTATATGTGTGTGTGTGTGCTTGTGTATTTGTGTGTGCAAGTGCTCAGTGTGTTTGTGGTAGGGGGGTGGGTGGTGGCGTGGCAACATCACCCAACGACAACAACAATAGACAACATAAACCGTTAATGGAATTGTGGCTGATGCGCTTACCTGAAACAGCAGAATCATACTCTGGCCGAAGGTCTTGAAGTTGTAGACATCGTTGATGCCGCTCTTCTCCTTGACGTGCATGAAGAACGACATGCCGAAGATCGCAAAGATGAACATCACCAGGAAGAGCAGCAGGCAAATGTTGAACAGCGCCGGCAGCGACATCGCCAATGCGAACAGCAGCGTGCGTATGCCCTTCGCGCCCTTCACCAGACGCAGCACACGACCCACTTTCGCCACGCGCACCACACGCAACAGTGTCGGCGAGACGAAGTATTTCTCGATAATATCGCTAAGTACGAGACCTGTGCGTTATCGATAGTTTTGGCATCGTTGACAGACGTGTGTGAAGAGATATGGGATTATTGAGAAATTGTGTTGAGAAATTATATTGTCTGTCGCTTTATAACTAGCAGGGCAAAGAGAGAGCCGACGGGGGGGGATAGTACGGATTATAAGGATAGGGCAACGGGCAGTATCGAGGCTCAGCGCAAGTACAACACACTAAAAAAGGGGCGTGGCAAAAGTGTTAAAAAAAAACAATTTACATAGCTGAAATATTTAAAGCATTAAATACAAATACAGACACAGTTTCTCCATCTTTTGCTTCACACAATTCTTACACAATAAATGTACAATAAATAAAGAGCAGATCGATAAATAATAAATCGATAACAATGCAATATACACGTATACATACATATACTACAAGATATGTACAGTGCCAGCAAAGAGAGAGCAAAGAGCGAGAGAAGAATCTCTCTGTTGAAGAGCTGTGGAAAGAGATAGAGCTGGAAATAAATCGATGTTCACGGAAGCGATTTGTTTTCAAAAATTCAAGGAAAAAATCGATTGAAATCGATTTAAATTGAAAATTTGAAATATAAGAAGAAAAAACGTGTTTTTTGGCTTGAAATATAAGAAAAAAAAGGGTTTTTGAAAAAGTTGTTTGTTTTTTGAAATTAAACAAATGTACAATATAATGCACATCTCTTATTGTTATTAAACAATTAACCCCAACTGTTTCCCTAACTGTTCAAAAATTTGTTATTTTAAGATTTTTAGACTTATTATTAGTTCTTATACAAGAAGATTCAATAAATAAAAGCAAAGTAAAAAAAAAAATTACCCCCAACTCAAAATTCTTTAAAAACAAATGTTTATCTGTCGCACTATACCTAAAAAACTAAAATTTATTTAAAATATATTTAGTTGAATTTATTTAGTACTATTTTCATATTTTCGATTAAGTCGAATATCAAAACGTAGAAAATTGAAAACATCGGTTAATCGATTCGAGAATCGATTCAACTTCCAGCTCTAGTACAGTGCCAGCAAAGAGAGCAAGAGCAAGGGAGAAGAATCTCTCTGTTGAAAGAGGCAGACGCGGGGAAGGGGCATAGAATTGAAGTAAGGTTAAGGTGAGGGTTTGAAGTTACAAACACAGTGCTCTATCAATACAGATGACGATCAACTGAGCTGGCAGAGATCATAAGATCATAAATAATAAGTTCAAATTAACAACGATTACACAATTTGTATATACAGAATACAGTGAGAATACACACACACGAAACTGGGGGAACAAAACAGAAACACAAACTGACATTGACTCATACACAACATACATACATACATACGTACGCTTAAGCTAAATACGGAGTTACATAAATACATACATAGTACATGAGTATGTTAAGATCAAATTAAAAGTGTAATAAACAAAACAAACAAAGAGATAAAGAGAGAGAAAGAGAGAGAAAGTAAGTTGTAGGTTAACGGTTAACAGCAACTGTAAACTGTAAACTGTAAACGGTAAACTGTAAACGGTAAACGGTTAAAGCAGCAACAGTCAGTAGTTGATATCCATGTTGTTTTAACATTTGCTAGCGGCGCAGGCACATTATGTTAAGCAGCAGCAAGCAGCTTAGGCTGAGGCTGAGGCTGAGGCTGTGGCGGGGGGCATCGGGTTGATAACCTCTCGTTGCGTTGATAACCGTTTTATTTAGTTTTATATATGTTCTTTATATTCATTTCATTTGTATGTTCTTTTTGAGCTAAGAATTATGCGTGTGCTGTACGTGGGGCGTCGTTTTCTTTAAGCGATAATCCGCAGCATATTTTAAGACTGCCAAATATCAGCAAAGTTCGTTTGCTGCCCCCCAATTGCACGCTCAGAGCCGCAGAAAGAGAGACAGAGAGATGGAGAGAAACTTTGACAAAGAAAGAGATGGCAGTTGAATTTGGAACAATTTGTTCATTGGTTTTTTCTCTAGCGATGCTCTAGATGGAATAGTTATGGCAACTAACGTGAGTGATGGCACTACACGAACTGGGGGGCTGGGCAAACGAACTATTGCGGGTAGAATAGAGGAGGGGGGCTCGAAGGGGAAGATTGACTGGAGAGGAGAGAGAGCGCAGTAGCAAAGGCTAACAAGATATAGTAAATAATTGAGTAAGAGAGAGAGAGAGAGCGAGAGAAATGTAGCTGAGCTGCAATACTATCGCATATACTATCGATAGTTTCTGATTTAGATGAATTTGATTCAAAGTTTGAAGCTGATTCAGTTGAAGTTCATTTGTACGATTGTTTTGCAGCATCACCTCAAGACTTATAAGTAGATGAGAGAGCGAGAGAGAGAATATTGTAGTGTTTGCTGTGCTGCAATACTATCGATAGTTTCTGTTTACAATTGAATCTCAAATGTACGATTGTTTTGCAGCAGCAGCTCAAAACATACAGTGAGTCAAGTAACTTTTTACACATGTTAATGTTATGTAAAGTGTTTCCTGACACACTGTCTATGCATAATTAGATGATATAACAGAAATAAAAATATATATATAAATCGATAAATAAGGCACTATAAACTAGTTAAGTGTATTATGATATTGGAACAATATATTTGACCTATAGCGATGGGGTTGTATGATTTATAAAACGGGTTAAGAGGGACTCTTGTATATATAGTTATAGATTAATTACTATGCGTTTTACTACGTTCATAGTAAAGTACATAATCTCCATTGCAGATTGGACCAAAACCATTAAGAAGATTCAGGCTAGTGCCACGGTATTTATAGCTTGTGTGAGGTTAGAAAATTAGACAGGGTATGCCAATTTGCATAACAAACTCTAGGGGAGTACAGAGGAGGTACGTAAATTATAAAAATGGATACGGTTACGCATTAATAAACGGGACGGGACGGGGGGGGACCCATGCAATTGCCGTACAGTAGTGTGTGCTAAACACACCGCACGGCCGTTGCGTTGGCTGGCCAACAGGGGGCGCTCTTTATTGTTTTTTTTGACAATTGTCAAAAACTGTTATACCGGGCAGTAGCTGACAGAGTTATGCAACCGACAATCGCACAGCGAGTTGTGGAATGCCCATTGACACCTAACTCTGATTGAATCTTGTTGTGTAGTGTATCAAATTGATAATTAATTGCGTACTGTGCAAGCCATTTCTTTCAGTGTATCGGTGTGTGTGTGTGTGTAAGAGTGTGTAAGTGAATTAGCATTTTATTTTATTACTTTTATGTATATAGCAGTTATTGCTGTTCGCTTATTTGTTTTATTTCTTTTTGTTTATCAACTGTTTTTTCTTTTCTTTTGCATTTACAAAGCGTTGGTTATTTTTCTTATGCTTTTTTTCGAACGTTTTTTTGTTTGTTTTTCTTTTTCTTTGTTTTCTATTTGGTTAAAGCGTGTATTAATATATTCGTCTATAAGGATATCACTCTGCGTATTGCATTTTGCAAACTGGGGCAACATCGAAGCCAAAGAATGAAGCATACTGTTAGGCGCAAGAAAGATTGCAGCAAATTGTTGTTTGTTTTTTTGTTGTTTGAAAAGTGCGCTGCGAAACGCGTTTGCCGCGTGTCTCACATAAAGAAGCAAAAGCAGTATTGAAAAAGAGGTTTTTTCTTAAAACTGAGCTAACTGCGGAAGTTTTAAAGCAATTCAAGAAGAGTTCAACAGAAAAGTTTTAAATTTGTATTTCTTTTTTTTATGTGTTTATCAAGGAACGGAGTAGAACGAACTGGAAACGGGTCGGGGTACTGAGAAGAATGTAGAATAAGTCTTGTAGATCAATGGGAGGGCAGGGGACTGAGACTGGAGGTAGGCGGCAGCAGAAATGATAATAGCATTCCGTTTTATGTACAAGACATTCGGATAAATGGCAAGTATACGATATAAAACGGAAGCTCTCTGTTGCGTTTATGAATGTAGTAAAGCATATTTTAAGCCATCTTTTGTACAGTTCTCATTCGATTGCTTCACACATTTAGCCATTTATCTTTTAAATCAAAAACAATTCGAGTTATAGACAAATATCGAGATAAAAGAGTATTGGAAATAGCCAAGGAAAACAAGGCGGCACTTTTTTTTTAAAGAAGTCGCAAGAAAAGAATTGAAGAAGAAAAGAAAGGAAATATTTGAAAGAGATGTATTCTTAATTGAGATACTCTGCTGTTGGTACGATGTTCTTTGGTTACTCGTCTTTCTTTGTGCTTACGTAAACGCGATCTGTTTTATAGGTCTGTTTTATAACAGATATCGAAAGTTTACACTTGAGTTGAAAATATTGAGAAACTTGCAGCAAATTGAACAGAAAAATAACAAGAAAATGCAATTAAAATAACAATATTCTTAATGTATTCATAATTTATAATCAATAATTCAACAATTGAATGATTTATAGTTAGTTTTTTCTTGTTAATATTCAAACAACAATCACAACAACAATTGAAACACAAAACATCAAACAAACACCAATATTAAGATACAATTTCTGTATATCAAATTAAAATTGTAATTGTTAGTAAATTTCTAGTTAAACAGTTAAACAACAACATTTAAGAAGCGAAAACAACAACAAAATTCAAGGGAAATGATTACATTGAACCGTGTATAACAGTTTTGTATAACATACAATGGAAAAACAAAATAATAATTCATAAATCACTTTGAATACGTTAAGCACAACAACGACATTAGATTACCAGCATATAGCACTCAGCGTACACTTTCCTATCCACACAGATCGCAACATACATAGACACACACACACACATGTACACATGTACGATTGTACAATGAGTACATGGAATGTGTACAATGTACATTTAGCTAGAGTGTGTAGATAGAGAGAGAGAGAGGGAAGTGACCGCAAGTGTTATATGAGCACAAATGGAATACAACAAATTAATTAAGTAAACAACAACAATTAACAATTTGGACAATTTACGATATACGATATACGATATACGCATAGGTACGACAGCAAGTTAATAACAATTATTGGAAAGTTTAGTACAAAGTATTTATAAAGGAAAAGGAGCGTACTGTGTCTTTTTTATTCAAAGCATTAGACCAAAAATAATACGGAGAGATTTACATATACAGATACAGAGAGATATATAGATATATATATATAGAGAGAGAGAGACAGAGAGAGAGAGAGAGTTTACACACATACAGCAAGAGCATGTGGTGGGAAGGGTTTGTCGAACGTTTTGTTTTGGAAATTGGAAGGTAAAGTTGGCTTTTTTTTTGGCTATTTGTTAAAGCATCTTGGCATTTTTTTTTTGTTTTTTTTTTGGTTTGTTTGTTTTGTAACTTTTGAAGTAATTTTGGCATTTTTACTTACCTAAGATGGATAAAATGACAACTACTACATCAAATAAATTCCATGGCTCAATAAAATAGTGATATCGTAAAGCGAATATTTTTAATAGACATTCGGAACTGAAAATAACTACGAATATCGCATTGAGATAGTCAAGGACCGCGTTGTACGTGTCCGACGCATCGTAACGATCGAGTGTCATGGTGAACATGTTAAGACCAATGAATAACATAATGATTATATCGAATTTCTTATCGGTTACTATTTCAAAGACTATTGCTTGTGGACGCCACTGTAAATGGAGAAGGAGAAGAAGAAGGGAAACAAATAAAACAAAAAAAACAAAATCAAAATCAATTCGAACAGAAATCAAAACAGTTTGAATATTTTCAAGTATTATCAATGAAAATAGAAATAAAAATCATTTACATCGAACACAAGGAAGAGAAAAGAGATAAGAAAAAAGAATAGAAGAGTTTGGTATAAGTACAATTAGTTAACCACGATTGCATTTTATAAGTAGAATGTAGTATATGGTTACGAATACAATTACATATTGATTGTTTATACTGTTAAGTGATTGTCTTTCATTACAGTTTCATTTCATAGGTTAGCTTAGTTGGGTTAGTTATCACATTCTCTCAGTTGATTTATTCGATTTATTTTTGTTTATTTCGTGGTTCATTTCTGCTGTAGATCTGTGCCAAAAGCAGTCTTAAATCCCCGACACGGCGCGCACCTGTATGTACAGTAAAGTATGCGTATAATGGATAACATGTACAGAGTATGTTAATACCTGGTCAGTGTGGTAAATTGCGTTATAGAGTAGACTTTTCATACACACTACTTGGTTAGGACAGACAGCATTCAGTATTATAGAGTAGTTGAGATATGCTTAGGCTTAGTATTCTTTAGTATAAAACGTGCGACTATTGTCGTGGTCAAGGTCGAGATTAAGTTCGGATTTCAAGTTAGTCGATTTAGTTGAATGGTTTATGGCGACAGTTCTCATTTGACATGCCAGTTATCTTGGTGACTTGACTAAACTCTAATACATGCCCAGACAGGAGACAGTCTCGTGCCACTCTATATATGCATAGGTATGTTTGTATGTA
Organism: Zaprionus camerounensis; assembly: GCA_018904165.1. NCBI lineage: Eukaryota > Metazoa > Arthropoda > Insecta > Diptera > Drosophilidae > Zaprionus > Zaprionus camerounensis. The sequence goes on along the minus strand of JAEIFS010000531.1, from coordinate 7,859,495 downwards.
TGTAGTATGTACATAAGTAAGAGAAGAAGAAACATGCACTTAGCTTGCCAGTAACGAAAATTGTGTGAGAGATATATTGAGAGAGCAATACAAAGAGAGAGAGAGAGAGAGATATATAGAGAGATAGAGTATATACAATAAGTAGTTATTTCTTTTTTAAATTTCTTTTCTTTTTGAATTTCGGCATTAATTTTTTTTACTTTTGTCCAGCTTATTAATGTGGCAGACACATAAAAATGTTTAAGTACAGACAACCAAACGGACACAATACTTAAATATTGATATTGTAAATTAAGTATAGTTAGTTAGTAGCTACATACATAGTTGGGAAAAACAGTAGTATGTGGAGTAGAAGAACAGGAGTACGCTCAATGGCAACAGTAGGGTGCTATCTACGTCGCATACAGCTCGTATACATAGATAGAGTTGTGCATGCCACACACACACTACGGCAGCTATTCCAGCGACTCGACTTTGCGCTTTCTTTTTTTTTTAAGATCCATTATTCAACTTGATCAAAATATTGCTAGAGAACAGGGCCTTTCAATTGATGTATTGCAGATTATAATTAGTAAATAGGAAACGTTTACAAATTGCAAGGGTATTTGTCGTTTGTCACATAGCAGTCACAGTCTCCGTTTGTTTAACAGTCTTCTTTTAACAGTCTGTGTTTAACATTGTGTGTGTGTTAACAGTTTTAGGAGTTTTTCGAATATTTTCGTTTCTTTTTTTTTTTGTAACGTAACAAAGAAAAGAGTGTTTATCATATGTATATACAATAAATGATTTATGTACAACATACATTGGTACGATTTGGCACAGATTACATGATTACGTCGACTTTCAAATGTTTATGTTTTATTACATTATAGAATTATATATATATATATATATATGTATATATATTGATTATACGCATGACATACAGTGTGGCTTGGTAGTACTGGAAAGGTTTGCAACTGCTTGCAGAGATAATGTTCTAGAGAGTATTGAGTTTGTTGAAAATTTATAGCACACACTGTTCATTTTTGCTTGATCTATTGTATATATAGTATTTATGTTATTATTATGTTTATTATCAATCAAATAGCATATGATATTGCAGTTTGTTATGTTATTGTTATAGGTTAGTTTGTTTGGTTTGTTTAGTTTGGTTAGTTTGGCTTAGTTTGTATTTTTTTTGATACTTAGTTTTTGGTTAAGTATTGTATTTCTTTTTGTTGTTGTCTTACCCTTGGTCTTGGAATGGCTTTTAATGGTTTTTTAGAGCCCATCTTTTTCATAGCATTATAGTACTTTTTCTGATCTTCTGTCATGAACATTTCTAATGATCCACCTGCTTTTTTCTTTTGCTCATTAAAATTATCAATGATAACACCAATGAACAGATTGAGTGTGAAAAATGATCCAAATATGATGAAGAACACGAAATATAAATACATGTAGATGTTCGTTTCACGAATCGGCTGCTTGTCCACCTGTTTTTTTAATGGTTTTTTTCATTGTTATCGATAAGCGTATCGATAGCGATATCAATTTTTGTCCCATTGGTTAATTTTGTGTGTGTTTTTTTTTGTTGCAATTCGCATCGCATTTTGAGTTTTGTGAATGGATCATTTTTAGTGTTGATCGGCAGTATTGTTGTTGTTGTAGTGTTGTTGTGGCCATTGTTTGTTGTTGTGATTGTTGTGGTATATAGTGTTGTTGTTTGTTGTTGTTGGAGTTGGTTCATATAAAAAAGAGAAAAAATGTAAAGATAAAAATGTTGATTAATCAAAAATTACTTATATCGTATATTGCGTTTGGGTTTTTGAAAGCACATAACCAGTTAGATAATCATGTATACTTATAGATAGATATAGATATATATATATATATATGTATATATTGTATATTATATATATTTATATACATGGGTGGGTAGGCAAAGTGGAGAACATTACCTCTCGTGAATCGATTGCATCGTTCATTATTTGTATCCAGCCTTTGAAGGTGGCCACTTGGAAAAGGCACAGATACGCGTTACCTACATGATCGAAATTCATTGCTGAATTCACCCACGTGTAGTTCTCGCTCTCGCACGCATTGCGATTTGGTATGATCTCATGGCTAAGCTTTGTTCCATTTAAGTCTTCGCACTGCAGCATCCAAACAACATCATCATCATCATCATCCGCATTCGTCATCGTCGTCGTCGTATTGGGGGATGATTATCGTTTTATGTTTTGCAAAATAGTTTTCGTTTTTTTTTTTTTTTTTTGGATTCATAATTTGATTCAAGAAAAATGTATTTCAGTTATGCGAATTTACACAAGGCAAATGGGGCTAAGCTGCGCTGACATTGCGGCAACAGATAAAAGACAATTGAAGAGGAATCTAATGGACTTTGTTTGCAATCTCTAGGGTATTTATGGGGTCTAGCTTGTCTTGTTTCATCAACTTGTTGCGGCAATGTGAGCGCAGCTTGCTTGCAGCTAAGCTAAGGCTAATTTAAAATGAATATCAATTACGATATTGGGGAGTAAACGGGAGCCTAAACAAGTGTGCAATGTTCTTGCTGTTGTTTGTAGTAAATACATGTGTGTGTAAGTGTGTGTGTGTGTGTGTGTGTGTGTGTGTGTGTTTGAGTTCAGCAGCTAATTAGCATTGGTTAATTGTTCGATTCAATTGCAGGCACTTGGCCTTAACTGTTTGATTATCTGGTGCAAAAGGCAAAACTAGTTGCTAGTACTAAAGAGTGTACTAATTGCTGTAGTTGTAGTTATAGCTGTAGTTGTAGTTGTTGTTGTTGTTGTATAGATGGTTTTGGGTAATTGTGCAACAGCCAGATCGCATACATACGCATGTATATCGTATAGTCAGGCATATCGTAACTGTGCATGCTGCTATACATGCGTATGTAGCGCACTTAGGTGCGTACATAGAAGGGTAAGACAACGTACGGATTACCGTAATATGTACAGTGTGGCATATATATACAGAAGTTTGTCGGGACAAGTACGAATACAGGCGACAAACACTGTTTTTTTTTTTGCATATAATATTCGCATATCTAAGATATACGAATATTCTTTCTTTTTGAAATGAATGTTTTTTATTTATGTTTCTGTTGTTGATTTTCAACTCTGATTCGATCAACTATTTACGAAAAATAGATGCAAAGATACGCATTTCATTCAAGTTGAACTGACTTTTCTTGAATTTACTGTTTCGCTTGTTTGCTAATTAATTGCTGCTTGGATTTTGATATCGAAAAATAGCACAAATTCTTTGCAGAGAAAGATTTGCAGAACTTTTCGAAATTTGTTCGTTTTGTTTTTGATTGTATATATATATATATTTTGATTGGGTATTCTTGTTTTTTGGAATTGGGTTTTTTTTTGATTTGATTTTGTTGTTGTTGATTTGTCACGTACCTTAAAATATTTTCCAGCAAAAAGCTGTACACCCATTATGGCAAAAATTAGCCAAAATATTAGACACACCAATAGCACATTGAAGATGGACGGTATAGCTTGTACCAGCGCATTAACGACGACCTGGTTTCGATCGATAATTTACAATGTTCGATAACAATGGTTTTTGTTAGTATTCACAAATTCACAATTCATTCATTCGTCGGCGGGTCGTCGTCGTTGCCAACACGATGTCGATGTCGTGGTCGATGTGAGGATTTGTTTCAGGATTTGTTTCAGATTGATGTGGAGTTTTGTGGATTCAGGATTCACAGTGATTTATGGTATTTCGTGTGATATTTGATATTGTTTTTTAGTTGAGATTTTGGTTTGTTTATAGCGGGGAGTATATAGAATATAATACAATAAATGCAGAGAGAGTTTCATTTAGTCAATTTCAATAATAGCATCAGGTCAGTAATCGATAGAGGTTTGTATGTATGTTAGTAGGTACATGTGTAAGAGTGTGTGTGTGTGTGTGTTATGGTATAGTACAGTGTATTTTTATGTGAGAGTGTGATGACATTGTGACTTGCTGCATTACAACATGAATGAACGTGTCCAATGATGAACTTTGTGCTAATACTACACAATACAGTGCATTCTCTATATACGGCATGCAAAACGATTATACAGATTCTTTACATGCCGTGCATATTGTAAGCTGCAGCAGCAAATTGCAGTAAACCATAAGGCATTCATCATATCATATATTATGCATAATATACAACATTGCAGTTGCAAGCAGGTGTAGAAAACAAGGCAAGGTAAGGCAAGGCAAGGCAGGCAGATCACAAGCATTCTTTATGTTAGTAATTAATTTAATATTATAAAGTGCACTAAGTCTAATACTAAATATATATAATCTTTGGTGCTCACAAACATAGGGCATAACTTAGCTGGGCATACATTTGTTTACTATGTCTTTATGTACTTTATATGTATCAAATGATGCGAGTTTCCTACTATAGTCAAGTATACTTTGAAGACGTTTGAATTCTAAGTGTTTTGTACTGATTCATTTACGAGTATCTTTAGTATCTTGTTTTAAGTTATCTTTTATCGGACCATTCTCTTGATAGTAAGGAATATAAAACTGTAGTGTACAGAGCGGGTAAGTAAACTTTAAAGTGTTTAAATGACAAAACTACTTTGTGTTTTTAGCCAATTTATATATTTGTATTTATATAAAAGGTAGCTGACAATTAGATATCCATAATTAAACTACATATAGTTTAAGAGTTCAGTTATGGCTCATGATGTTTGCAGGCAGGCAAATGCACATAACATACATACATACTATATATGTATATTGAGTGTGTGCAATGATTCAGTTACTAAGTTCGTATGATTAGTTTAAGTATTATGAATGCTACAAGTACTAAAGCATAACAGCCTTAGACATGGAACAAGCTGCTTCAGTTGCTAATACTGGATCTAGAGACAGAGCGAGAGAGCTAGCGAGCGAGTGAGCGAGGGGGAAAGATAGATAGAGAGAGATAAAGCCGAGGTGAGCATGTGGTGGGCGAGTCTAATTGAATACTTCGATGCAGTTGCAGTTTGAGTACGAGTCAGAGTAAGATTAGGAATTAAATTTAGTTTACGTATAAGAGAAATAGTAAGTAAAGTAAGGATATAAGAGTTAGATTGAATGTTTAAAGTACGGTATAAGTTGATAAGTTGAATTTGGACAATCAAATGGACGGTTTGAAAAAAGAATATGAGAAAAACGAGATTAGCTAATCGGATGCATTCTAAGTATATCGAGTATAACGTATCTAAGGAAAACAAAATATATATAGAGTAGTATATCATCTGCTGCACTTTGATAATTAATTTGGTTATGGATTGAACGAATTTCTAATACATAAGTCGACTAATTACATTTGATATATGAATCGAGTAAACTAATTGAGAGTTTGAGTTTGAGTTTGAGTTCGAGATTGAGTTTGCTTTGGTTAATTGAGTGTGTGTGTGTGTGTGTTTTTAGGTAGGTGTATTATGAGCATGTATAAGAGTATTAAAGCGCGCGTATAAGAGTGGACACAGCGCTGGCTGTGGCAAATGAGTTGCGCTTGAAGTTGAAATTGAAATCGAAATTGAAATGGGGATATTGATATTGATGTGAAAGATTTGTTGTTTTTGTTTGGGTTTGACTGGTTTAGTTTTTATTTTGTTTTGTTGAGGTGGTTTCTGTTGTAGTTGATTTTTTTATTTTATTTTGTTGGTGGTGGCTTGTGGTTTTGTGGTTGTTGTATGAAAGTACGTACCCGCATGCCCTGCATACGGGACATGGCACGTAGTGGTCTCAGTGCTCTTAACGTTCGCATAGTCTTGAAGGCTTGAATACCACCAGCTCCAACAAGTGAAGCAACGAAGTTGATAAGCGATACCTAGTTTCGATATATATTTCGAATAGTGCCAAGTTTAACAAATATATTTAAGTTCATTTTTGTATTGTTGTAAAAGATACGATATATGTATATAGAAAATATACGGTATATATGTGAGTGTTGGTTAAATGTTTTCAAACTTTCTTTTCGTTTCCTTTTCTTATCTTTTTACTGTTGTTTCATATTCTTTGATCGGGTTAGTTGGTTAAGTGTTTGTCCTGTCAAGCTTGTACTTGTTTTCAACTCAAATCGTAAAGGAAATAAGCTTTCGATATATATATATAAGTATATATGTAACTGCTGCATACTCTTGCCTAACTTAATCGTAAGTGTTGTGTACGCTGGTACAAAGATAGAGGGGGGAACGAGCCTGTTGCTTGTAGCTTTAGTTTGCTTAGACTTAAACTTATTGCATAGCCTACTTATTGGGTTCATATATATTGTAGTAGTAGTAGTTGTAGTAGTAGTAGTAGCTATTGTATATGTATTATATGAATATAGTACTTGCAAAACACATACATACATACATATGTAAGTATTTAGTTTAGACTGAGGGACATACGCACGCACAGGCAAACGAAACACATATAGACTAGCAAGAAACAGATATGTAACATATTGTAGTATAGTGGGGGTATAACAGGTACATGGTATAACAGATATCAGATATATGTGTCTGGAACAGTTATGCATGTTGTTGTGGTTAAGAGTAAACACTATAATTGGACAAATACAGGGACCACTCGAAGGGTCGACATAACACAACTTGCAGGAGAGAGAGAGAGAGACAGTTGACAACACTCAAAAGGGGGAGAGAGAGAAAGAGAAAGAGAGAGGGACAAAGGGAGAGTAGCTTAAAGTGACTGCGAGTACTTGAGAGAGACTGACTCTGGCTAACACATGGATCGAGAATAAGTTATTGTTGAATTTGAAGTGAGAACTATGTGAGGAGAATTCCCTTGCACCCTGAACGGGCCGCACGAGGCTCCACAATGGACGCCTGTGGCATGCAAACGCCAATTGGCGCAGGGCAAACGTCTTGAGTCCGTCGTCAGATGACAAGGACCAGATGGTACCACATGTGGGCTGAGATGGTCTTCTAAATTTACAGTTACAGTTACGACTTCAATATCTAGGTGCTGCCCACTGTACAATACCCCAAGTGTTCTCTGTGTGTCTGTGTGTGTGTGTCTCTGTGTGTGTCTTGGTTTTTACTTGTATTGAGCCTAAAAGAAAACTGTGACGTTTGCATTACCCTCGGGTCTATTGTGCAGCCGTGCGACCTCTTCACTAGGTTTTTCTTCATTCTGTTTATTTTTGGGTTAAAATTTCCCTCGTTTTGGCTTTTGTCTTTATATTGACACATTTTTGCTCAAACTTTGCTGCCGGACTCGATTGGTTCGTGGACTTCGTAGACTGGACGTGTAGGTACATTACGTTTGGAAGGAAGGAGCCAGGAATTGCTTTCCAATTGGGTTTCATTTTAATTCATTTTTTTATGGCGTGCGCAAACACGCAAAAACTGATCGTATATAGCCGAGACCAAGCGATGACTTTTAGTCAAATGTTTCAATTGTATGTTCTTGAATGTTCTTGTTATTGTTATTGTTATTGTTCTTTGAATGCGGCTTGTCTTTAAGTAAAACACTGCCACCACTGCGTATACGCAATTCGCGTCAAGCGACGACAATTGCACTTGTATTCGACTGTCGTTTCTATTTAGTCTGGGGCTAATTGATAATACTTATATACAGTACAAGTACGAATTTGAATACGATCACGACTATGTATATACAATCGCATCGGATAATGTACCTACAAGGGGGCTATATATATTGTATTATAGTTAGTTCTGTACACTAGATAACACAAGATGGTGTTCCGTTTGTTAGAGACTTTGTACAGCGGTGGTGCAATTTGGGTTTGCTCTTGAGCGATGTTAATTGATATATTATATATTTTGTATTTTGGGTGTCGCTAGATGGGAGAGAAGAACTTCAGGGAACGAAGGAGGAGTATCAGGTCTGCTTAGATGAGCTCGTCGGATGTTTGGTTTGGGTTGGTTTGGGCTGAAGAGTTACTGCTACTCTACACTAGGGGGTAATCTCTAGATTCGTATATGGCAGCTCAAAGTGGGGTCTACTATGGGGGGGGGGGGATTGTACAAGTATTTGTTGATAATACTCTATATATAGTATATGTAACTGTTTTATGGGCTCTAGTTGCCTACAATGGCTGGCTAATTACAGACATATGTGTATAACAGTTTGGCAAGTACGCATTTGGCTTAGCACTAGTCATATATGAAGATACGTATGTATATATATATATTGTACAACTGTTATACATAATACTTAACTAGCCTAGTTTATTATCTAAGTTCTAAGTTCTGTTTATACATATTTATTAATACATAATATACAAAGCTAAAGCGTCATGGCAGCAACGTACATGATTATTACATACATAGATATATGTACATGATACATTTACATACATATATGTTATAGATAAGGTATACAAATATCAACAAAACTAAAGCTCCCGATAGTGAATTCATTTTGTTCAATTTCGATGAGCATAGGTACATAATATATATGCAGATATGGAATAGGTACATATAGGTACACTATGCAAACAAATATATGTAGATATATAGTCATGTATATGGTATACAATTGCAGATGGATTATTGTTTCTTATGCAAACAGCATGAAGTTAATAATAGATAAATAAAACTGTTATATACGTATAGGTTATGGTTGGTTTATTCGATAATTAGGTACAATGTTTAAGGAACACAAAAGTGAAATGAATTTACAAACTGGCTGGTAGAACAGTTAGCATAGCGCCGCCCTAAGCATAATGAGAACAATCGATAGATATTCCGCACATAAGTATAACAGCAGTATAACAACATTCACACGCACGCACACAGTCACACTCAAACAGATATAGATCGAGAGATCATAGCGCATGGCAGCTGGCACTGCAAACGACGAATATAACAGTTTGTGGACATATATATATGACACATATAATGAGATCAACTTAAGAGACAGATAGAGGGAGAGAGAGAGAGATAAGGAGAAGAGGACTCTGCACTGTTATATTGTCGATAGCTGCAGCTTAAAGCGCAGGCAAACAAAAGTGAAACAGTGGTATAACAGTTAGTACACTTAAATAGGTTAAGTTAGGTAAGTAGGTTAGGTTAAGTAGGTGGCACAACATTTAATAGCGTATGTACACGTACTGATGGGTACATACATACATACATATGTATGCGTATGCATGGGTTAGTTGGTAAGCTAACATCAACATCGGACACGCCCACACACACCGATACACACACACGCACACAGAGCGACAACAATATGTATTAATATAGTTAGAGAGAGAGAGAGAGAGAGATGGAGCGAGAGCAAGACACAGATATATGTACGAGTATACGAGAAACAGTATGACAGTAAGAGATAGAGCGAAACACACAGAGAAAGATAGAGACAGAGAGAGAGAGAGAGATGTGGAAATGGAGATGGTGGGAGAGAGACAGAGAGAGACACTACTTACTTTCATGCCCTCCCATCGCGAAACGGCGCGCAATGGCCTCAAAGCGCGCAGGGTCCGCATCGAGCGGAACGCGGGCACATCGTCGGCTCCGGACCAGACCGCAGCCAAATTGATTAGCGACAGCTAAACGACCCATACACAAATACATAGTATGCGTTTAAGCATGAACAGCATTTTCTTTTTGTTTTTTTGTTTTTCGATACCAGTTTCGATAACTAACGCTTTCGCTATCGAAATCGAATTGAAATAAAAACTGGCAAACTCATAAAGAAAATTGATAACTGAAAAACTGATCAAATATTGAATGGCGATTTGATATGTATGTATATATTGATAAACGTGTGTGTGTGTGCGAGTTGTATTTAAAGGCTTAGACGCTAATACTAAGTAAATCACTAACTATATAGTAGTAGGAGTACGATATGTATGGTAGTTGGGCTAAGGCTGTTTAAGTCTATTTAATCTGTGTATCAATTGATTCGGGATTTTTACATAGCTCTTGTTGTTGTTGTTTTTGTTACTGGTATTATAGCAAGTACACTACATTTTACATATGTTTTATACAGAGTAAGTATGTATAGAGAGCGGCTCTTCTAACTGTTAACTGTTATGCTGTTAACTATTAACTCTTGATATACAGTTAACTGTTAACTGTTATACTGTTATACAATTACTGTTATACTGTTATACAGTTAACTGATTGCTGTTAACTGTTATACTGTTAACTGTTATACTGTTAACTGTTATACTGTTAACAGTAAACTGTAAACTGTTATACTGTGAACGGTTAACTGTCAACTGTTATACTGTTAACGGTTAACTGTTAACTGTTATACTGTTATACTGTTAACGGTTAACTGTTAACTGTTATACTGTTAACGGGTAACTGTAAACTGTAGTTTTCAGCATGGAACTAAAGTATTGACATATTTATACGCAGTTATAAGCAAAACATACAAATCATATAAACGAGTCCACTGTCAGTTCGTCAAAATGTTTCTTTTTTTATCTTTTTCTTTTTTTTTGTGCAGTGGGTTGGTCTTGTGGCTCGAATAGGAAAGTAAAGTGTGTGTATCTAATTCTGGAATTCTGCTCAATTTGTTTTTTTTTTTTTTTAGATTACGTCCAACAATAACTCAGATTATATCGTTTTTTGTGATCAAAAAGAAAACTGAAAAAGTGTCGAAAGCATTGGAAACATGGGCAACATGAGGACTTACCATGACAATAACGAAATCAAGCCAGCACCACGCATTCGTGAAGTACACCTTGAAGCCGAGGGCCAACCACTTGATTAACATCTCCAAGAAGAATATAACCGTAAATATTCTGTCCATATAGTATAAAATATCCTGCAGTATGGGCCTTTGTGGCAGATGTACATCTTCTAAAGCCTGTTTGTCGTTTCGGAGCGGGGCAGTTGTGGGCCGTGTGTGTGGGGGGGGGGGGGCAAATTGAGTTATTTTGGTAAAAGAAATGCATTACAAGTACATATACAATACGTATGTATCTAGAAGCAGTTTAACGAAGCTAGATAATCGTATAAACAATACGGTAATCAAGTATGTGAAGCCCGTTTTATGGGCTTTTTACGCTTATTACAGTGTTTTAGTATTATATGTTTTTTTTTTTTGTTTGGGTTTATTAACATTATTATTGATTTGGTTTTAGGGTGTTCTGTACACTTTACGCAAGAAAAAAGGCAACTTTGTTGAATTGTTGGCTTGTGTGTCATTTTCTCTTCGCTTACGGACAAATCAAAGTCAAACGCAATTAAAGAAAAATTTTCAAAGAAATTGAAGACAAAATTCTTGAAATAATACGCATAAAAGCGTCTATTCAGAAAACGCTAACGCTAAACGCTACACAAAAATCCCTAAAATGCTCAAGAAAAGCCAGTTCGTCGTGATCGCTTCAATCTCAGCGACGTGATCGCCTTCGGCCTAAGCGAAGACACAAACCGTTTGACTGGAATGTGCCTGGGCTTAGGTCAAAGGCGGGCTTCCTCAAGCTCATACATACGAGTATTGAAAATGAAAATAATATCAGGTTAAGTTGAATTGCTACCGATGGCAACAGCTTGCAAGCAGGCGGGACGAGGTTGTTATCGAAATCGAGATCGTATCGCATAGATCTCAAGTAACTGGGGAAGCTTAAAGTAAGATGAGGCTCAAGTAGGTTGGTTTCGTTTAGGCAGTAAGCAAAATGAAAATGTGTTGCCAGCAGTAACAGTTCGAAAGGAAGTTGGAAATCAAGAAAATCATTTGTGTTTGGGTACGAAATAAGATCTCTAGGCTAAACTCTATGCTGTACTAGCGAAATCTAACGAAAACTCTATAGAAAACTCAAATGATAAACCTAAAAATTAAAATGAAGCAATCAACTTTGGTAAATTTTAAGCAAGGCTTGATTAACTACTTTTTTTTTGTATTTGTATTAATTGTAATTTTAATTGAATTTATTAAAATTGTTTTTGTGAGTTTTCTGTCGAAAATCGCAAAGACTATGTTAATAAATATGGTGTTTGATTTCTTGGTATTTGTATTTCTTTTTTTTTGTTTTTTTTTTTTGTAAGTAGTTGTAGTTGTAGTTGTTGACTTACCAAAGCTAAGCTACTCATTAAAATCATAGTGATAACAGCTGTTTCAAAATATTTATTTTCAATTAATTGAAAAGTTTTCAGTCGTAAATTGCCCCATCCTTGCCAGAACGGCGAATCTTCGTCACCGGCTAAGATTGGAAATTTCTTATAGTACGAATCGGGGCAGCAATCAGCTGGATACTCGTCAAGTATATCCTCGTCGTTAGCATGTATTATGATATCACCGTCGAGTGGGCCCTCCTCGCATTCACCCTCCTCGTCTAGCTCCTCGTCGAGACCTAAATCCTCTTTGCTGGCATCGCGCTTCTCCTCGCCCTCCATCGTTTCGGCGCTGCCCTTGTGGCTCTCGTCCTTGAATGGTCGATTCTTATGGCTACCATATGAGTTAATGCTGGCAGTGTCGTCGTCCTGTAAGGACAAACCTCTATGGTTTAGCTCGTGTTCCAGTCTATTGTCTTGGTGGTTAATTGAGTTGCCAATCATCTGTATATAATTATTCACACATATATATTTTTATATATATATATATTTATTTTGGAACGATTTCAGTTCAAGTGTCGGGTTCAGTTGGTTGGATTGGTTGGTTGAGTTTTTAGCATTGTTTTTTTGTTTTTGTTTTTTTTTTTGTTTTGTTTTTTTTTTTTGGTTGATTGGATTTGTGGAATACACAGAGTACACACACATAACAGTACACATATAGACAGTTATATGTAAAAGAAAAAACAAACAAAATGAACGAAAAGGAAATGAATAAATAATATAAATCAATTTGTTGTCGTTAAGAAATTAGTTTAAATAGTTAAAATGTTGTATATATGTTATACAATTATAAGAATAGACATAGGCAATAGTTCTTCTTCTTGTTTCCTCAACAAGTTCAACATGCATGCACATACACACACACACACACACATGTATGTAGCTGCGTATGTGTATGCATGTATTGGTATTCAATTATAGAATTATACATCTGAGATAAATAGAATTGATATGGACTCGATAGTCTTCGAGTTGTCTTATTTACCGTTGCATTATTCAGATATTTCGATTTCTTCGGCTTGTTGTTCTTCATGTCGCCGTGTATCGTAAACTCCATGCCATCACCAATGGCCACCTCCAGCTGTGTCTGCTCCTTGATGCCCTTCTTGATGAGGCCGTCGGCCAGGATATCGTCGTGTCCCAGCTCCATCTCGTTGTCGCCATGCTCTGCAGATATACAACGACAAACGCCCTTGCCTTTCGTATCCGAATATCGTATTTCATTTCGTTTTTTTTTTTTTTGTTATACACATTCAATTTTCGATATATACATGTTACATAATACGTATATATATATATATATGGTAGGTATGGCGTACACACACGCATATGGTATATATACATATATGTATATATATATATTGATGTACATATATAGTATATGCGCATATACATATGTGGTTGTACATGTATGGGTGATGATGCAAATCATAAGACGATGTCGCACGAATTCGTGACAAGCAGTTGCCGTTCGCATTCAACAGTTGTTTTTGTTTTGTTTTGTTTTGTTTTTTTTTATTATATTTTTGTTGTTGTTGTTGTTGCCGTTGTTGTTGTTGTTGTTATTATCGACGAAGAAGATGAAGAAGATTAATATGTTAAGTCGTTTATGGTACGTTGGCCAATGCAAGAGTTTCGTTTTTCATTAAGTTTTTTGATATACGATTTACGATATTCGAGATTCATTCAATGCATAAAGGAAAAGAACATAGATATAGTAATGCGATTAATATCAGATTAGAGAGTCAATTGCAATTCGGTTACGACACACACATATTGAAACACAGAACATACGCATTACACGCAAGACGTTACGTAAGGAGGTGTCGTTTGCTAAACCTTTACCCAGTGGAAAAAAACACATTCCTGGGCACAGAGAGCGTGGGGATAGACACGCCTGTATACACAACACAACAGCGAACAACGCATATCGCAAAATGATCTGATCGGGCGCCCAAAGAAAGAGCTGCGGAGTGAGATGAGGGTGTTCTCGCTAAGGATGAATGAAATGAAATGGTCTAATTGAAGATTAGACCAAATGCCGTATCGAAGATGGCCTGTCTAGGCATTGAGGAGTATAACACAAATAATGTTGCAGCAAAACTATCAATAATAATTGAATAAAAGTTAAATTTGAAATGAACATTAACGTGCATCGATAGTTAGACCGATAGTTTTGCTGAAACGATTGAACAATTTATGGTACATTGTTGCTAGATGTTTTGGGCTGTTTGGATAGACATGAAGTTGTTACATAAAGCACTAAGGTACAAAAATAAATTAATGATGAATTTCTTTAGCTTTTCTTGTTGTTACAAATAAATTCCATACATATACATTATACAATATACGATATACACAGACAACAATAATATCGAAAAAGAAAAGTACGATTATTCTAAATATTCATGAAGGATCAAATCCACTGTTTTACTTTCAATTCATATAATTTTCATTACGATGGGCAACTAGAGTATTTAATCATCTAATTAAGTATTTGTTTGTTTGTTTTCTTTAAGTTTAGTTTCAGTTCGCATCAAACTAGCAGTTACTAGATTTTGGATTCAATCGATTGAGAGATGTACGAGCACTTCAAGTCGAGACTCTTGCGAAATGACCAAATTCGTTCATGTTGTGCAAATTTGAGGTTAAAATACAAGGGATTTTTAGGGGAAGGATTGATTGATGAAGCCAATTGGAAACCATAAGATTGCGTAAATCGTTCTAATTATTATTATTATTATTATTATTATGTCTATTTATGGCGAGTTCAAGCTCTACATATACATACATATGTAGATATATATCATATATGCGAATGCAGGTACGAGTACGAATACGAGTACGAATAGAAGTACGAGTGGGGTAACGGGTCAAGTGAAAAGTAACGAGTTAATCAGAGCGACGAGTACTAAGTTTCGAGTACGAGTACGAGTACGAAATGGTGGGGGGAAATTGAATATTATGCAAAGAGATATTATGTAATATATATTGTAGTTATGACTCGATCTAAATACGCACTAATACGTAACTAACGCTAAAAGTATGACGTTTACATTTACGTTTACGAATACAAGTATATATATACATATATGTATATATATTGGTATACAGTTGGGTAGATTGGATGGGTACTTGAACGGGGGGCGGGGTCGTGGTGGAGGTGGTGTTATACATAAACATAACGGGTACGGGTATGAGGTGAGCGAATGTGTCACACTCGGCGCACTTCTTGATGCCCCAGATGCATACATACATACATATTATTGAGTACTTGGGTACTTGCTTAAGATACATACATACTTGTATATACATACACACATACATACATACATACATATGTACATATGCACAGTCTCTCGCGGCGCATTGAACAACAACAAATATGTTCAAAATCGAACGGAAACCAATAATAATTCTTTTAATTTCGATACGATTCGATCTTGTAATTGGTTTTTTATCGATAAACGAAAACAGGTTTTATGGCAATGATATGAGGGATATGGATTGTGGACTGAGGACTGTGGAATGTGGAGTGTGGGCTAACTAACTAAAGATATTGAGAGAGAGAGAGCGAGAGAGAGTGAGAGAATTTCGTTGAACGTTTCGACAAATCGGGTTTAGTTTGAACTAGAATTTAGTTATCGGTTAATTGTTGGCCAATTGTGAGTTGAAGTTAACTTTAAAAACGCAAATATACGCAATTAGTACAGATATATAGATATGTATATATATCGTTAATTATTATAATTATTATAACAGATTATATAATTAAAAGTAGTTGTAGTAATTGATAAACAAGTGGATAAAAACCTTCGCTCCAAATCCAACTGATCTGGTTGGTCCTCTCACCTGATGGTTGATCACTTATTTGATTTGTCAATTTGTTACGTATTAACTTGAAACAACCAGCAATATTACGCTTAACCCAACTTTTAAACCGGCCAATACGATTGAAGGCCTCGGCTATTTTGTTCGTATCATTGTCGGCAGTCGGTGCTGATAAACTAGATGAGCCAAAATTTGACAAAAGCAAGGCTAAGAAAAGGTTAAGAACCTGCAATGTAAACATGATTCAACATGATTATCAACATATATATATATATATTTATATTGTACTATGAACTGAAAACATACCACAAGATTGCCGATGACAACGGTAGCCAAGAAGAACGGTATGCAGGAGACATCGCCCACGTACATGCAGTCCCACATGGACTCAATCCACTCGCCGCAGAGCACTCGGAACACGATCATAAAGCTGTGCATAAAGTCTGTGAAGTTCCAGCGCGGCAGATCACCATCCGGAAAACGATCTTTGTGATCTACACTCGCGTACGTGGAAAGAAATAAACAATAAATATATTTAGTGGAATATCTTGCTAGGAAAGTAGAGTATTTTCTTGGGTCTTCTTTTTTTTATAATCATTGCGTGTTCGTTTTAAAGCCACATACAGTAAGCGGGTGCAAGGTGACAGCAGCACCCATAAAAAAGTGCAATTCAATGCAGAGGAACTTGTACAAAAATCACAGTCCAAATTAAGGTGAAAAAGACAAAAACTCAAATGGAAATTAAAACTGAATACGAAAACAACTCGCAGGCTGCTTTCAGGCCACAAAACTTGCAGCCAACTTGCAGATTTGCAGTTTGTTGGTATTGCTTTTTGGGTTTTTATTTAATGCATTTAATAATCGAAAAAAGTTAAAGAGCTTGGAGTAAAAGTAAGCTAGAGAGGAAAAGATTTGCTCTTTGCACGCTGGAAATGTACTTACAGGACGAGGACACGTGGCCAGGCAATGGGCCCCAAAAACTAAACTTAAATATTTAGAAGATTACGCCCACATACCTATATGAAGCCCCTCCCCCCAGATCGCTTCTCTTACGGACGTTTAAACACAATGACGGACTGAACAATACTTCAACTCTTGTAACATATTTTAAAATCAATAGAAAATAAAAACTTTATAAGGTCTGTGACTTGTGCTTGGGACACATATAAATTACACAAATTGACATACAACACATCTATTTTACAATAATAATATAGCTAGACGAGTTGACGGTCTTCGTAGCTATTGCCAGCGATAACTATATCGATAATAATCGAACAACTTCAGCTGACTGCATCTTATTAACTAATGAAGACTGCAACTCAATTGAAGTAGTAACGTTACCATAGGCAATAGTCGAGTTAAAGGTCCTCATAGCCATTGCCAGCGATAACTATATCGATAATAATCGAACAACTTCAACTGACTGCAACACACTGCAAATCAATTGAAGTAGTTACGGTACCAAAGGCGATAGCAAACTGATAGTGACACCGAGAGACAAATACATCGAATAGAAAATGAAATGAAAAATCAACTAAAATTATTAGTACACACACATTTTGTAAATACATCAAGTCCTATTTAAAAGACGACAGAACACAGTTTAGAAATTTCGATAACAGAACGATAACAGAAGAGAACAAGTAAATGCACATCGATAGAAACGAAACGTAACGTAACGAAACGTAAGGGAACTGAAACGAGCGATTTAATCACTTACCATGATAGTTCTTTCCGAACAGTTGCATTCCCATCACCGCAAAGATGAAGATGATAATGCAAAGTACAAATGTCAGATTACCCAAAGCGCCCATGGTGCGGCCCATAATCGAAATGAGTAAATTAAGTGTTGGCCAAGACTTGGCCAATTTGAATACACGCAGCTGCATTTACGGATTGCGATTTCGAATTTCGGTTTCGAATTTCAATTTTAATGTTGACATTACGATATTGAGATGTGATTATCGATTTTTAGTGTGTTTATCGGTTATTTTAGGGGGTAATTGGAGCATTCATTCATTCAATACGATTTAATTTTTCAATTGGTGAATGGAAGTCGATCGATTAGCGATTAACGTTTATCGGGTATCGAGTTTTTTTTAGTTATTATCATTGTTATGATCATTATAATCGGAAGTTAATAATTTATGAATTATTGGTGGAGTATTATTTTGAGTTTGTAAGCCGGGCAAAGCGTTAGAAATACAAAAGATATTTATAAATATATATAAATATATATATATAGAGATGTAGCATTATGTTGGAGTATGGCAAAAAACTGTTAAACTTTAAATTAAAAGCTACGAAGGTGACCGTAGATAATCGTCATGCACAGCAATTGCGATGCAGCTGAAGAGCGTTGGCGGTAGACTTCGTTGACTGTAGACTGTAGACCGTTATTGTTGACTGTGCTGGCATCGACTAATCGAATGCTGTGCATGATTCACGTGGTATTCATTCAGGTATTTACAAGACCTTTACTCTTAAGCTAATGCTAAATAACTGCTCTCAAAATGCGTTCAAAAATGTTTGCTCGCGTTATCGTTTAGTATTCTAAATATATATATGTAACTTAGTTTAACTAACTATATATATACTTGCTCAATCGGTTGGATTTTTAAAACACACGCTCACAAATTCGGTTCGATTGCGAAAGCACAAATTGCGAAACGAAAAGTCGAAAAATCGAAAAACCGTGCTCAAAGCATTGCCATTCATTTTGTTTCGGTTTATCGAATTCATCGAATTTGCTTATCGTATATCGAAATGTGTTCAGCTATTCGCATAAAATGAAACAGAATAAAATGAACAAACAATCGCTTAGCTTGAGGTTAAGTATAGTAGAAGTAGTAGACAAAAAGTTGTACTAGAAAAATGCGCTTGGTACGAGTAGATATAGTAGTATATAGTAAAGGAAAAAAATTGAAACGGAACGGAATTGAATTGTTAAGTTTGTTGCACGCTAAAAAAACTCTTGCAGTTTGCAGTGGAATTTGTATATATATGTATATGTTTGTTGTTGGGGAATTGATTTGTTCGCTTGGTTGGGCATATACCATAATACCTGTGTAGTTTTTGCCAAAGAGCTGCATGCCCATTACAGCAAATATGAAGATTATAATGCACAGGACGAAGGTCAGATTGCCCAGAGCTCCGACAGTGCGACCCATTATCGATATGAGCAAATTTAACGTTGGCCACGATTTGGCCAATTTGAATACACGCAGCTGTGGATTGGCAGGACATGGGTAACAACATTAGCTTAACATCACTGTGAGACGGTGTCTGTGTGTGTTTGTGTGTGTGTTTGTGTGTGTATATGTCTGTATAGAAGTATCACGCGTTAGTACATTACACTGCCTCTCGTACAATTATGGCTACATACAGATTGAACATATTAATCTATGCATAAGAACTACCTTAGGTCCTGAGCTACTAAGTTTCATTTGCACGATTTGCTTACCAAACGAAAAGAACGCAACACCGAGAGACCCTGAACACCCTCGAGCCCCAGTTCGAGCAGGGAGAGCGCTACAATGATGAAATCAAAGATGTTCCAACCCTCCTGGAAATAGTATTTGGGACTCATGGCACACAGTTTCATGGTCGCCTCAATGGCAAAGGTGGCGGTGAAGAACTGTCGGAGAGTAAAGTCACAAGAGTTGCATGAATACAACATTATGATGAATGATTAGAGATACTCACGTAGTTGCCGCTCTTGAGCACACGCTCCATTTCCTTATTCATGTCATGGTGATCCATGGCCATGAACATGGTGTTCACAACGATGCACAGCGTGATGAAGAGCTCAACGAAGGGATCGAAGACAATGAGGGAGATCCATTCCTGAAATTTCAACCAAACCCAGCAGCAGTCCCACACACAAAACACATCGATGCCTTTGAGGATCGCCTCGAGCGCCTTGTCTTTGAACGTTGGCCCATCCTCGTCGTCGTCCTCTGTTGGGAAATAGTAAACGGAGACTGAACCATACAAAAGTTTGTTATTAGTTGTGATTTGACCAACTTTGACTCAGCCAGATTAGCAGATTGTTTTTGTATTTTTTTTTTCTCTGTTAAGTTTAGCAGATTTCTCATACGATCGAGTTTCGTAGCTTTTATGAAAGTTTTCTTATTTCTTTTTTTTTCGTATTTCGTTTTTTGTTTGTTGAAGCTTCATTGCATTGGAAATTATTCGATAGCTTTTTTTTGGGTAAAACAGAAGGAAAAGAAAACAAACAACACCCACGCACAGTGTGTGTGTCGCAGTTTGTGTTGGTGTCCTGGGTACGTGTGTGTGTGTGTGTGGGTTTGTGTGTATGTGTAGGTGTGCTTTTTCGAAAAAGAGAGAGGCTTTTTTTGTTTGTCTATGGAGCGCAATTTGTTACACAAATACAAAGTACTTAAATTGGATAATAATCAAAATTTGACTACTTCAGTTTGGGGAAACTCTTTCAATACTCAACAATAGGTTATACATTTGAAAGAAGGTATAGATAACTTGGAATTACATGTATTATGAGTATCATAATAAATTGTCTAAGATATAAGATACACTACCATTTATGGCTTTCATAGTCAGACTACACTTAGCATCAAATAAATCGAGTTTTCTTATCTGCAAGAGTATTGAATCTTCGACGCTCCGAAGTTGGACAATCCTATCGGTTTTCAACTGTTTTAAATGCTCCATTACGAATGAGATGTTCATTAACTACTGAGTGCACACTGAGACTAACTACATACGAGAAGATGAGAACAGATATGGAACTAACTCAAGCCCGAACCCAGGTATACTTCATTATTCATAGGAAAGTGAGACTATACTTTGACTGACTATAGATAGGATCTATATAATATAGTATAGAGTATTCTGGGATATATATAACCAACAGACTGAGGACAAGTTTTAAAGGTCTAACTCTATATTTTTAAAAACAGCCCCATTCTTAAATGTTAGTCTACTAAAGCGCGAATTATATTCCAATACAAATGTTAAGCGTTCAGTTCTCAGCGTTTTATTTTCTTCCAATATGTAAATTAAGTAAGTATAATTGCATTAAGTTATTTCAAGATCTAGGGTGATGTTTTAACTCTCTACGAACTACTGAAAAAGCATGCGCTATGTACTTTATATGTATTAAGTTTGGTTAGTTAGCATAAGGTTATTCCAAAATCAAATTGAAAATACGCAGGCAAATGACGAAACAAAAGCAAGAGCTCAATATAGTTTGTTAATATATGTAGTTACAGACTAATAGTTACGAATCATCATATACTTAGTTATATTTATAAGGTTATAAGGCATGCAGTAAGTTATTCAGTAAAAAAGAAACTATTCGAAAAAAACTAACAATTTAGCTGTGATAAAAATCAAAATTATATATAATTGATATCGGTTATTCTTATATATATAATCCAAATGATCTCTGATTGAAAGCTTAGTAATGTGGAATGGTGCTTAGAGCCTCTCTGCTTTTAATTTTCAAATTTGAATGTTCACTGAGCTGAATTTGTGAATCAATTTTTATTGCATACTTTTGAGAGCCTTTTTATTGAGTTCTGTAGAAACTATAGTTTTTTGAACATTTTTAAGCGTGTAAAGTCATAAAGATTAATCGGGACTTGCCCACAGCTACCGTTATGTGTTGTGCAGTGAAGCAGAGTATAATGTCGAATGGAAAATTGAAATGCGAGAGAAAATGAGTGTGCAATCTGAGGCGAAAAGGCCTGCAAAGCTTCCAATTTCTTGGCTACTTTTGCACTTGAATGCAAAGCGAGAAGACGCTACAACTTACAAGTGTGTGTGTGTGTGCGCATGTGTATCTATGTGTGTGTGTGTGTGAGTGCCAGTTTCGCAATACAAAATTCTCTGATTCTCAATTCAGTGTAAGGTGTGTGTAAGAGTCTGTGTGAGTGTGAGTGTGACTTGCTTGCAGCTTTCATTGTAAATTCGTATTTGTTTTATATATATTTTTTGGCTTTTTTTGGCTTTTTTCGCTTTCTTCTGTTAGCATCAACGGCATTAAATAAAATGGACGAGTCAAAGAAGTCATTCATTTGGGTACACATATATATATAGTTATATTTATATAGGTATAATTATTAAAATAGTTAAGAATGTAGAGTATTCTTTTTTGTTTCTCTCTTTAAGAGTTAAAAAATAAAACTTTAATGAGAATAAAAAATATACAGATATTATTGAGTATTTCTTGTAAATGCAAAGTGAGTAAATTTAATTTTCTAGCAAACTTAATTTCCATTTTGTACATAAAATAAAAAATAAAAAAAAACGATATCGAATTTAGAATTTTTAATCGGATATGGGATTATCAACTGATGCACAGGCTTAAATGCTCCACATGCAGCACGCTAGAAATAATTTCAGGCCATTAGACAGTCAGTCAAATCATCAATGCATCAATCAATCAATCAGCTGCTTTCTGCAACCTTCGCAATGCACAAAATGCAAACTCAAAAAATTCAATTTTCATTGCAAGAAAATTAAAAAATAAATCAAAAAATCCCAAAACAATTCTCTCAGCAGAAAGGAATACGTAGTTTTGAAAGATTCGTGTGAGATAGTTTGTATTTTAGATACAGATTTCAAGTATTTGAAAATAAGTATGGAATAAAAATCCGTTGTCACAGGAACAAACGTTACGGCACTTAGTTAATTAGTATTATTATATTGTTAAGTTCATTGAAAAATTCGAATAGGAACATCAAATTATTTACAGCGATCCTTCAGTTCGAAAAAGGTTAAACGTTAAACTCAAGAGAAACAATGCACATGGAGGAGAACATAACCGAAAACAGAACAGATAGATTAAATATTTAGTATGTATGTATATTCAGTTAATGGATTATGTTAAATGTACAACATGAATGCAATGCACTAGAATGCAGTTATATCGATCGCTCAGTCGATCCTTTATTTCTAGAACGAAGCGTTACTTACCACCGCGATCACTAGCTCGACTATGCCGACCAGCGGCTTGTTCAATAATATCATTCAGGACCATAACATCTACAGGAGAGTAAGAGAGATATAGACAGAGTTTAAGTGGGGGTCAACTATATAGAAATACCTTTCATGTCGACCACCGTTTGTGTCTGGACGGGCTCAATAAAAGGATTGTCGTGATGTTTGATCTTGCCCGCTTCGTCCGTGCACTCCAGGCCGATTTCCTGTAGGTCAAAAAGGAACTTCATGTTAAGCAATATATAGCTAATATATGATTCTGTACTCACGTAGTCGCGATGCTCGACCTTGTGATTGGTGTCCAGGCAGGTGGTGCCGCCATTGGTGGCGCCCACTGATTGATTGCGTGTATTGCGATTGCGTAACTTGCTCTCCTTGGTCATTGTGCTGACGCCCATGACGGCCATGCCTCCGAGCAGATCACCGTGTGAGGTATAAGATATACGGGACTGGTGCGAGGTATACGATGAGTGTCTGGAACCTATACCATATATACCGATACAACGCAAATAAATCAGTTAGTTAGTTATTATGGTTAATGATTAATGGTTTTTTGTGGGGTAAACGCACCTAGATTGCCATAATAGACTGGCACTATTATCGCCCCATTCTCCTCGGACATCGGCGTCACGGCATTCGAGTCGTCAGCGTAGGGCAAGTGTTGCTGTGCATCCTGATATGTTGACAAAACGAGAGGTTTGCGATCGCTGCCGGGTATTCCGAAACGGCCACGCCCATTGCGTATCGTGTACTGCGTCAGCGATGGCGGTAAAAACTAACGATTAATACTCGGACTCAAACAACAAATCAATTGCTGTACACAAGTAGCAGTTGTGGTATAAGTAGTAGAAGTATAAGTAGTAGAAGTAGCAGTATAAAAAGGTAGTAACAGTCGTGGTATAGGTAGAGGTATGTAAGGTTATGTTATGGGTACAGGCAGTGGAAACGAGTATGAATAGTAGTAGTAGTAAATAGTAGTAAATAGTAGTAGTAAGTAGTAGTAGTATGTAGTAGTAGTAAGTAGTAGTAGTAAGTAGTAGTAGTAGTAGTAACTACAAGGTCTGGCAGTATCTGTAGTAGTAGTTAAAGTAGTATAAGCAGTAGAAGCAGTCTTTAAGGAAAAATATAAGTAGTTGTCATAGAGTATAAGATAATCTATAGTTATACAGTCAGTTATAGTAGTAGTAGAAGTAGTAGTAGTAGTAGTATTTGTAGTGTCAGCAGTAGTAGTAGTATTTGTAGTAGTAGAGGTGGTATAAATTGTATAAGTAGTATAAGTTATAGCAGCGGTAGCAGCAGTAGTTGTTTGGTATTGGTTGATTTAGTAATAAATTGTCACAATTGGTGAGTTGTAGCAAAAATATCATGACACAAGAAGTTAAGAATATTATTGTTAAACAATAAGAGGCCATAGATCGGCATGAATTTCATGAGGGATATCAATAAAAAGTGATTGAAATTGAAATAATCGAAACAATCGATACAAAACTTAAAACAGTAATTGACATAACCGGCACATATACATACACACTGGGTGGGCCCTAGTGTTCGAAGCAAAGAATATTGCACAACAGACAGACAGATATAGTTACAAAGGAAATGACAAAGAGCGAGAGAGAGAGAGGGAGAGAGAGAGAGAGAGGGAGAGAGGGAGAAACAGGGACAGTGTGGTAGAAAGTTGTTGACATCGTTTCGAATTTCAGTTCGTTGTTGATGAGTGCGATTCTAGTAGAAGGAAACTAAACTTTATACATATGTGTGTGTGACTGGAAAGAAGTTGCGATTGTTATACAAGCTGTGCTCGATTTACTGTTATACAGTTATACATCGAACTGAATGAAAATCAAACACAAGCAATCGATCAACATACATACAGTAGTACGTATACAAAGGTATTAACTAAATAGTTTACTTTTCATGGGCACAGCGATTGCAACAGTGACAGTGACGGCGACAGTGACTGTGACTGTGATCTGAGCTGATGTGTAACTGTGACTTGGTGTGTCGCACAACTGCTGGCAAGCACTGTTCAACTGTTCCCAACTATACTGAACAATTCTTTCAATCACACTCGCAGACATATTTTAAATATATATATATACACGTACACAGACCTATTGCAGATTATCCTGGCATATGAGACATAAGGCACACACACACAGGCACACAGAGAGACAGAGACACAGAAACACAGAGAGACAGACATACATATAGCAAACAGACACAGACATAACAGCCGATAGTACAAATACTGATTGTAAATAGGTGATAGATATAAAGAAGAGCATTGATAGAGCATAAGTGGTAGAGAGAAAGAGAGACAGTTAGATAGAGAGGTGAGTGAGTAAGTGAAAGAGAGTAAGAGTAAGAGAGAGAGAGAGAGAGAGAGTGTGGTGGTGGTGGTGTTGGCACAGTATAAGAGTACTCGCATGTAGGTATATGTAGATCAAGTTACACCAAACAAGACAAAATCACAAAATATAATCATATTTATAAGATATATATATATATATATATATATATATATATATATGTTACAAACTAAACAGGTAGTTATAGTTATAGACAAATACAAATATATAGTTGTAATATATTGTAAGGTGGGGTATGATATCAAGAGAGTGAGAGAGAATGTACGACGAGACAGAAAACTTAAGCCTAAAGATACAGTTATATATATAGTTCTAAATAAAGATAATAATCACAAATACGATATGGTTAATGCGCCTTAGTAACGTGTGTACAGCCTGCACTTGTATGGGCATGTGTATGAGTCTAGTCTATTAAATGACTGTTAGCTGCACTGGCTAGCATCGACTAGAAAGTACCCTACAAATACAGCTAACTACATGTGTTTGTGTGTGTGTGTTGTGAGTGTGTGTAGTAGATTCGTCTATGTATCTACATATGTAGATATAGCCTAGGTGTGTCTGTTCTACCTGAATTAATCACAGTGAGTGCAGAAATTAATCTAACGAGTGTTCTGTTACTCTAACTAGACGCGTATGAAA
The DNA here is from genome assembly GCA_018904165.1 of Zaprionus camerounensis. Taxonomy (NCBI): domain Eukaryota; kingdom Metazoa; phylum Arthropoda; class Insecta; order Diptera; family Drosophilidae; genus Zaprionus; species Zaprionus camerounensis. Next base: position 7,833,607 of record JAEIFS010000531.1, on the reverse strand, counting down.
TGAAATGATTGAAGGCAATTAAAGTTCTTGTTCTTGTTTTTGTACTGGTTCTTGTATTGGCTGTCAAGGAAACAATACGTGTGTGTGTATACGTGTGTGTGTGGCTGTGTGTGTGTGTGTGTGTGTGTGTATTGGGCGCTTACCTTGTGAGAACTACGTGATCCCCTGCGTATGTTAAACGGTGAACCAGGTAAGGATAAGGAGGTCTAACAGTTTGTTTTCATTTTTTACAAATCAAATATAAATAGAAGAAAAAGAAAAGTTTAATCAAATAAAATATATTTTTATGTTGAATATAAATATACAAATATGCAGAAAATATATATAGTATATTTATAGATATTCCTGCTAGCTTTGTATTTTTATTTGCTGTTTTAAAATTATTTTCAATATATATACTCAGAGTTCACACTCCAGTTGATGTTAATGAATATTGACTATAGTAGTAGTGAGTATATATTCGCATATGAATTCAATTCACTTCTAGTTACTACAAAATAATCGATTCTCTTTATAATCGAATACTCAATAAATTGCTACTACGAATGTATTCATGTGTGTGATGTGTGTTCGAGTGTTTGTTCAAGATAAACTCCACTAAAGCGCAACGTTTGAAACAATTGATGTTAAAACTATGTTAACTATTTTAATAACTGTATTGTAAATTGACTTATGAATAAATACACAACTAGAATTGAAATAATAAGCCAATTTGAAGTCAGCAGATTGACATTTGATTTGTTGTACTCCCTTTGGGCAAGGAATATCAAAAGAAAAACCAAAAATAGTAAACAAATTTTTGAGAACAAGAACATAAATGAAAAGTTGCTACAGTTTGGTCTGTATTTTCGTATTATTTACGGATGCATTTCAAAACTGTTTTCAAATCGCTAAAGTACCATAATCACAGTTAATGGGGATCAAATGCAACTAGTCTAAGACTCTTAGTCCACAAAGAGAAAGAGAGAGAGAGAGTCTGTTCAAAGTGTGTGTTTGGCTAATCATGTAATTTAACTGGCAATTAGTGTTCTATTCCAAGACCTTATTAAACCAGAGAGAGAGAGAGAGAGAGAGAGAGAGAGAGAGCGAGAGTGTGTGTGTGATTGTGTGTGAGAGAGAGCATTAGAAAGAAACCTACCTGTGGCCCAAGGCCAATTGAGGCTGAGGTGCTTGCAAGCTCATTGAGCTTGTGATTACAATTGCTACATATATGATTATAGGATAGTAAGTAATTGTATTTCGAGACTGAGCGAGTCTGAGCAAGAACGAGCTAGCGAATGCAAGAGCGAGACAGCGAATGCAAGAGAGTGTCAGCACAAGTATTCAGTTTCAGTGTGTGCCAAAGGTAGCATTAATTGAATATTGCAATTAAAGTAGAGTCACGATATGCTAACTTTTTATATTGTAAAACAGACAGACAAATCTGATAACGAATTGAGATTTAGTACACATCGAAATTATCGATAATAATCGAAGTTTTGAGAGTTTAATTGGATTTGAAAGAAAGGCTCTTAAGGTGTTGCAATCTTAAACTGAAACTAAGCTTCGATTGCTCTGCTATACAGTATCTTTCAGTGTATGTTTGAGTATATGTGTGTGTGTGTGTGTATCTGTGTGTGTTGTACAAATTATTCTCAATTCATTACTGGGTATCAGTGCCAAATTTGAAGTCTCATTAATGAGGTTCCAGCCGCTGTGCGCTAAGCGAAAGCTTGTCCAAGCCAAGATACCAAAACAACTATAGAGCGTAGATATGTTTGAATGTGTGTGTATGTGTGTGTGCGTTGTGTGTGTGTGAGTTAAGAGAGATAATCGAATTGGAAACTATTATTGGCATGCTATGGCATGTCTGTTGCGCATATCGAACTGTTATCGTTATCGATAAGTATGCCTAGAAATGGGTGCTAGTGCAAACCGAGTGCGATACTGTACTTGATGCACTCGGCTTGAATTGAGGTTAAGAGTTGTATGTTATATGTATTGTATTACTTAAGAGTAGAGCATATCTAATAAGTATTGTTGTTATATCGTATTTGCACTTTCTGCACACAGTTAACGTAAATCAACGTAAAGCAACGTTCACTGTATTCGCATGCAAATGATAATGCAGCCATAGAAATCGAAATAATCGAAATTATTTCTCAATCAAAATGTTAATCGATTAAAGAACCAAAGCGAAGAACATAAAAGAGAAACGATAACCGGAACACAAAAATAGAAATAGAAATAGAAGAAGAAAGAAAACAAGAAACGATAAGGAAAACGAAGGTGTTCTTGCAGTTGAATGGAGAGCCCAAGCTGACCTATGCAAGTTGATCGATATACGAGATACGAGTATAGGTTATGTTATGCAAAATACCAATGCATATGTATATATATGTATTGTATTATATATATATATTCATGTAGAGTTAGCAGAGTCAAGCACGAGCTGTATATATAGAAGAGATATATATCGACTGATTGTGAGCGAAGAAAAAGTTGTTTGTGGTGTTTTTTTTTTTTTTTTTGGTATAAGCCTCAAAGCATGTTTGGTTGCACTTCAATCAATCAATCAATTGAAGCATTGTAGCCGTCCATAGTATCAAAATTTGCTTGCATTGTAATGAAATTAAGCATCGTTGTATTTGGTAATTTGGTAATTTCGTAATATCGTTGTTTCGTAATATGTTTCATAAATATTTTTTTCATTTTGATTATCAAGTGGAATACAGTTTGAATTGAGCTCCAATCGCGTACAACTGATAAGTTTTCACCTAAAGCATTCCGAGCAATGAGTCAACACAAAACCAAAGTATTTTTTCCAAAATCAAATCAAAGAGAAAATCAAAAGGAAGCAGAAGAAGAAGAAGAACTCAAAAGTAAGAAGTAAATATTGAGAATAACTAATCGAAAAAATGATAAAGAACTATGCGAATGCCAATTAAAAGAGCCAGCTAACTTACGAGTACCCATAGTACAAATTATGATTCAAAGTTAGCCTGCACACACACTCATACACACAGCCGCGGACACTCAAATTGATACAAGACATGCACTAACACAATCAAGTTCTAACTATGAAATGCAATGTTTGGAAGAGGAGCAGGATAGAGAGGAAAGAGAGAGAGAGAGAGACAAGAAGAGAGAGTAGGAGAGATGGGAGTGTCTCTCTTGCCAGTTGTTAAATGGAACTACATACATACATACATACACACAAAGAGGCAACTAGCTCTACTCGTTGATGCTTATGGAAGTTTCGCAAGGTAGTCAAGAGGTACTAGCTAGTCAACTATCTACGATAAAGGCTTATGCTACATATATGTTTCAATCAACAACAAACTGAAAAGTGTCAATTTATAAACCAACAACTTAAGTACAAAATGTAACTGTAATTGTAACGATATTCGCAAGAAATGCACTCGTTGCATTAGTAACGAGAGAGAGCCAAGGCTGCTCGACATTCAAATCAGTTTCATGGACGTGAGAGAGTAGAAAACGAACGACAGAGAGAAAGAGAGAGAGCGAGAGCGAGAGCAAGAGAAGAGATGCACGCTAAACGCGTAACAAGTGACGAGTAGCGAGTAGCAAGTAACGAGTAGAAAAAGCCCTGATCGATACAACTGGAATTGAAATGAAAAACGCAGCGAAACAAAAACTCAACGACAGAATGCAAAAATTAAGAGTAAAAGAAAAGAGAAAAAAACAACAAAATTACACACATACTAAGAATAAAAAAAGAAAATGAAGAAGAAGAAGATAAACACAATAGGCCGGCGAGTTCAGCTGCATAAGTCAAACTGAAATCGAATATCGTAAGTTGAAATTCAAATCAAACACAAGTCTCATCATAGATACATACATACAAATATATATATACAATATATATATATGTATATGTATATACTAATAAAACTATCTATATAGTATAGCATGGGATAGCCATATATGTGGCATATCCCACACACACACACACACACACTTACACACATTAAATGGCGCAAAACGCAAAAGGCAAACGACAACAATCAAGTACACAATATAAACGTTAAACGATAAGAATTACGTTAAAAAGAACTGATAAGACTGATAAGGAATTAACTATTGCGCTCGGAATACTTACCGTGCTCACTTTACGAACTTTGGTAGCTTGGTGTGCTGTGGTAGGTGCTGGTTGTCTTTGTATAACGCTCACCGACTCCGACTCGACCTCGACACTCCTAATGGACATCTTCTCCTTGTTGTTGTCATCGTTGCCCTTCTCGCCGCCAACGAAGAGCTCATAGCTGATACACGAATACGTCGGGCTCTTGGCCATTTCGGGATGCAACGCTGCCTCTTCGGCAGCAGCTGCATCTGCGGCGGCCTGTGCCTGCGCATTGGCGCGCTCCTCCAGCTTAGCGGCCTTCGCAGCGGCCGCCTCCTCGGCCTCCTACAATGATATGATATGCACGGAAAAGATATTGAATCTTGATCTTAAGATGGGCGCGAAATGGCATCGGCAAACACACACACACACACACACACATACAGTATATGACATATATAGAGCATATACATACACACATACAGTTATACATATACATAGATTTATTGTATATAATACAAGAAAGATTGGGATATTGATGGGACTTCAATGGGAGTGGAGGCAAACTTTCAACATACAAACGATTATATAAAGTGCTGTGCTGTGTGAGGATTGAAATCAAATGGACATGGCTGGGGTTTAGGATAGGTATATATGGGAATAGGAATAAGTGGGCAATTTATTTATATGGTACAGATACAAGTCTAATTGACAGCAAGTACTTGTCTTTTGTTTTCTTTAGTTTATTGCTTTTTACTTTTTAAAGTGTTCAAACTAAAAGTGCACTCAAAATGAAGAGAGAAACCATAGATAATTGAGATATATATAGAGAGAGAGAGAGATACATTTATAGGGATATATTTATGTCTTGTATGTACGATTAGACGATTATATAGTATACATATATAGTTGCGTGTACTTAGGTGGATGGAAAGAAGTTGTTATGTTCTTCACATTGAGAGATAATGCCAGCCAGTTTAGGTTAGGCACATTTGGGAAACCAGAAGGAATTGAAGTAGTACGAGTAGTACAAAAACACAAGAAATCAAAACTATAATGAAAATGATATAGTAATTTTATTATTTTGTTTTTATTTAAGGTTACGAATACTGTTTGCAAATCAGATAAGAGATTATATGCATTGGTGGTTAGGTGTTTTATACAGCGAGCGAGAGAGAGAGAGAGAGAGCGATATATAGAAATAGATATATATATATATATAGAGAGAGACAGCGAGAGAGATAGTGATAGAGAGAGCGAGAGAGAACTACTGAAGTGTACAAATATCGGATATCGTATTGTGATACCGTATGCACACATTCGAAAGATACATACATACATAGACGAGTATAGTACGATATACATACATATATATTATGATATATATAGTAAATTATTAGTAGTAGTAGTACCATATATATATAGCGTACATAACGAGGTAGTACATACATTTTGATTGATTGCAATTAGCTGGATGTTCGGTATACATACACATACAAAAGAAAAAAGCAACTCTGTGGTCTGTGGTCTGTGGTAGATATTTTCAATGATCAATTCAGCTTAACTGTAGATTGAAATTGAAATTATCTACACACTGTGATGAGTACACACACTGTGAGGGGGTACTCATATGTTGTTGATTGGTTGGTTGGTTGGTCCATTGGGCGTTTTGAGGTCAGTAGATAGATAGAACTCTCTCTCTACTGGGTTTCTACTTACACGTATCGCCTCCTCTTCGGCAGCCTCCTCTTCTTCGGCCTTCTTTTGCAATTCGTCATATGACATGGCAACAATGGCCAAAATCAAATTCACAAGATAGAATGAACCTAGGAAGATGATGACTATAAAGAACAGCATGTGCCAGGGTCCAGCGGCGCGCAACACCAGTTGATATAGATCCTCCCAAAAGTCCTGCGTCATCAAACGGAACGCGGACAGGAAGGCCCAGCCGAAGGAATCAAAGCTGGTGTAGCCATAATTTGGATTTGGCCCAAACCCCTGAAGACACACGTAATCGTCATCGCATTGACTTTGAAGAGACAGAGACAGAGAGAGACACACAGAGAGTGAGAAGATTATATAGCAATAATATCATTTAAAGCTGTGTTCACAAAAAAAGCAGTGCTCATGAGCTGCAACTTTAAAACTTAATTTTATATATCAAAATGTAAATGAATGTTCACAAATTTTTTCGTTTCTTCCTTATACACATTCCATTCTACAACAACAATGCGTAGACGTTGGAATAATCGTAACGGAACTTGAAATAAAAATAGAAAAAAGCCACAGTCGCGATACACGCGACAGTGGGATACCCTTCGACCTATGTTCCGGTGTAGTTTAATTTGTTAAATTCATACACATATACAAATGCGTTATGCTTTTAAATTATTGCCGACAGATGGCGCTCGCGCTTTGCGCTCGCCCGCCTCCCTTGTTAGCTGATACAAGCACTTGGTTTTGTGCACATACTTTCTTAAATAACTTCTGTGTTTATTGTCCGCTCGGATTGCAATTTCGAGAATACGTAGATATTTTAATGAGCTTAGTATATGTTAAAGTCAGAAAGTTGTATCTTTTATACAGCGCTTATAAATTGAGTTCAAAAATTAAATTATTAATTTGGGGGGGCGGTGGGCATGGCACCTAACATTTGAAATAAACTTGATCAGCTTATAGTACACAGGAGTCTTCCTACCAAATTTGGTACCTCTACCTTTTATAATAGCCGAGATCTGTGCGTTCACACAGACAGACGGACAGACAGACAGACGGACAGACAGACAGACATGGCTCAATCGAGTCGGCTTGTGATCCTGAGCAAGAATATATATACTTTATGGGGTCTCCGACGCCTCCTTCTGCCTGTTACATACATTTGCACAAAGTTAGTATACCCTTTTTTGACCATTTTCAATGGTCGAAGGGTATAAAAAATAACATTACTTGATTGCACTGCGCTGGCACTGCTTTTTTTGTGAACACAGCTATAACTTGTTATCATTTTGTTCATTTGTTGCACTTACCCCGCACCGGATATATTGCCGCATAACGGAAAGGATATGCCCTCGTCCTCTGAGTACCAATTCGAACTGTTACGATTGTGATAATCCCAATTCTCATCTGTCAAATTGCCCCAGGAGCCGTCCAGCGGGAACTTCTTGATGCACTTCTGCGTCAATACGCCCATATAGATTTGCAGGCCCATTAGTGCGAACACCGATAGCGAGAACATTGTCAATATTATCACATCGCGCAGATTTTTAACCGACTCAATGACAGCGCCCACAATCGTTTTCAGGCCTAGAATTTATATTGCAGTTGCATTTGAATTGATGTATAACAGTTTATGCTGTATATATGGTCTATGTATAACAGTGTATTACCTGGCACAATCGCTACGGTCTTAAGCGCACGCAACACCCTAAACGTTCTCAAGGCTGCAAGATTACCTAAATCTATACCCATGGTCACATAACTGTCCCACATCCAAGTAAAGGTTATTGTAGTTGTTGCAGTTGTTGTTGTTGTAGTTGTAGTATTTGTAGTTGTTGTTGTTGGTTTATTAACGATGGCAAAAGCAAATATACATACACATGAAATGTCATTAGGTATTTGTAATTAGGATTGCTAATGATCTAAGTATGCATAAGTATAAAGATTGGTACGATTATGTTTTGGCAGTCGTTAGTAATTACAGATGTAGTACGGAAGCTTCTGTTGCTTTATCTTTTATCGCTTGCCATCAGCAAAAAGCACACACACACAAATCAAACAAAAAAAATGGAAAGAAAGAGAGAGAGTGAGAGAGAGAGTGTGTGTGTGAGTGAGAGTGAAGAATGTCATAAATGGGTTTGGCTAGTTTACTTTCTCCTGCTCCTGCCCCAGCTGTCCCCCTGGCTAACACAAGTTAATGATTCATTACGAAAATGTGCCACAAGCTGCGGGGCAGCTGCAGCTCCCAGTTGCTCCCAGTTGCTCCCAGTTGCTGCCACCTGCTGTCACATCAATTGTGGGTGCTGGCTATAAAAATATTTATGCACGCACACAAGCGTACCATGAAAATAGCTGCCACACACAAGCAGACAGAGAGAGAGACAGACACACACACACACACAGGCACACACCTACACACAGGTACACTGTGCTGGCCTGGCCTGGCCTGCTAATGTCCATTTGCTTGAGCTGCTCGCTGTATGCTGTCATCCTTTGGGAATGCGGCAGCAACCTTTCATTTATATTTCATGAATATTTATCGATTTCAACGCATATATATGTGTGTATATACATATGTATATATATGTATATATATATATATATATATATATGTTTATGCCTCGCCTGACTCACATGTATTGCGTGCACGTTGGCCATCTAATTGCGCGCTGGCCTCTAAAAAAAATACTGTTTACCAGCATTGCAAGCGTATGTCTTCGCCAGCGCATTATCGTATTGCTCCCCTCCCTTCCCCCCACCCTCACATGTCACACATGCCACACTTACCCTGCATGCCCTACATACCCTGCATGCCCCACATACCCTGCATATTCATTGTACATTCGCGAGCATTTCGCTTCGATCGCGCTTTAAAGTTGCCTCCTCCTTTTTTTTTTTTTGCTGCCCAAGGCTGGCCGTCGCGGCGGCGCCAACGAAAACGAAATGCGCTGCACGAATAGTTCGTTTAACCCCGCAAATGCCGCAGGCCCCTGTCTGCTCTACTTCCTAGCTGTAACCTCGAATTTGTAACCCCCCTTCCCTCCCACCCATGACTTTGCCACTGCCTCCAACTGTTCGTTCGTACTCCGCGCAGACAAAGGGCGCCCAATAAATGGTTAAAATGGAGCAAAAGGCAATGAAATGAAACTGTCACGAAACCAACAACAACAGCAAAAAGAACAGCAAAAAAATACAATGAAAAAAAACACAAAGAGTAGAGCAGAAGAAAAGCAACAAAAAGGGAAATAATAACTTGCATGACCAAATAAAAAGCCAAAAAGAATTTGTTTATGACTCGCGCTGTGTCTGTGTGTGTCTCTCTGTGTGTCTGTGTGTGTGTGTGTTTGAATTGGAAATAATCATAGCAAATCCACAAAGTGTGTGCGTGTGTGTGTGCGGGCTAGGCACGTCATTAGTAACGGCACAAAATAAATCAATAAAAAGAGCTCAACTAACGCGAATGTTTTCAGCCCGCGGCGCACACGGCGTATGTGTAATTTTAGCTGCCTTTGCGACGTGTTATTATTGTTAATGCTGCCCCCCTTAGGCCACATGCCGCATTTGTTGACATTTAACCCAATGTGTGTTCATGTGTGTGTGGTTAGGGGTATTATAAAATAAAGTGCAATTTATTGCTCAATTGTTTCGGGAATTCAAGCCGTAAATAGAAAATAAATATAATATTTTTATTTAATCAAATGCTCAGCCGGCTGTGAATAATGATGACGAACAATTACACAGCCAATCACACACACACACACACACACACTTTAGACTCCACACACCCTCATTGAGAATTATGCAAATGCATAATGAATGTACGATATTATGCTGGCGAAATTTATAAATATTGTGCGTAAAATATAATATGTCTAATTGTTAAACGGCATTGGGAACAAAAGATAGAGAGAGAGGAGAGAGGGGAGAGGCAGAGAAATGGTTTCTGCTTTAATGGGCTGCTAACATAGTTAATTATCGTACGATATACAATGTATACAATGTATTAAGCTACAATTGCAATGCAATTATTATAATGTTATGTTATGTTATGTGTGTGTGTGTGTGGCTAGAACAGAGGTCAAAAACAACAAACTGATAAGCACAGTAACTGCCACAGTTAAACAGTTAATAAACAAATTGAAATGAACGATTTAAGATTGAGAAAACGATATACGTTTACGATATAAGTGAGATACTATGGCCAAAGGATGATGCAATGCGAGCTTTGTTGATGATAATGAATCAAATATTTAATATATATATATAGAGAGAGAGTAAATAGCAAGTATATTTATATATATGTATATAGGTATGTATGTATAGTTGATAGTTAATATAGTCAATAATGTAACTCACGCTAAAGCTATTACTACGAAGTCCAGCCAATTCCATGCATCTCTAAGATACGTAAACGGGCATAAAATGAAACCTCGTGCCATCACTTTAACAGCTGATTCAAATGTGTAGATTCCGGTGAATATCACCCTAAAAACGAATTGAATTTCGAATGCAATTTGTTTTCTTTCTTCTCTTAACAACATCATCATCTTCATCATCATCATGTTCTTCTTCCTCTTTTGCTTGATCTCTTTTTTTTGTATTTTTATCGAGTGCACTTGCTGCAACTGCTTATGGGTCTTCAAAGCTTGGCAATTGCATTAATCACAAAACAATAAAAGTAATCTAAGTTCGGCAGGCCGAAGCGTGAATACCCTTGCAGGATGTTATTTGGAATGACAATTAAGTACACAATATTAAACTTTTTATAACTTAAAATAATAGAATAAGTTTTATATCGGACAGTAAATACTTAACTACAAATTTAATATATAAAACAAAATTAGTATACCCTTCTTTAAAGCACATAAATATGCTTCATCACCTTGTGCAAGAGTATTTCCATTTGTAAATATAAATAAATATAATTATCAAAGTGAAAAGTGAAAAAGATAATTCCTTGAACAGAAACAAAAACTGGACAAACGAAATGAACCTTTTGGGGTTTTTATCTGCAGTAGATAGATAGGACTAAGCTCACGTTATAGCGTAGTTAATTAGTTTTAATACTTTCACTTATTTAAACACTTACAGTTAACTTATTTGCTTAGCTTAAACCTGAACCTGCTGAACTCGCTGAGGGTCTTCTTCAACTTTTTCATTGCTTGGGTCAAACTTCAAGTCATCAATTAAAACTTGTGCTTCGATTCACAGATTGCGTTTCTTCGACTTCTTACTTCCTTGCTTGACAACTGAATGATTGCACAAACACACACACACAAATATTTGCCAAAGTCAAAGGTTCTGTAACCCTGCCCCCCTGGTTACATAACAATTGGGGGGGGAAAATGTTATAATTTGCGTAGAGCATGAGAAGTGGAATGCAAACGAGAGAGATCAAAGGGAGCAATTGTTAATTACGAGTAGGTCAGATTGAGATTGCAGTTGAACACAGAGAGAAAGGCAGAGACAGACGAACGGACAGACAGACAGAGAGAGACGGACAGAGAGAGAGACGGACAGTCGTTGCACAGTCTCGTGCCAATTGTCAATGTCAATAATGGTTAATACTTGATAAAGAAGCTGCCTAGCCCTGCATTGCCTGCATACGTATGCCTGCCCCCTTGCTGTGTGCATGCCTCTCATGCCTCTTAGGCCGCATGCTGCATGCCTTATGCCTTATGCCGTGTGGGCGTTAGATCAATAGGCCGACCTTCGGCCTGAATTCCAGCTGGGCCAGCTGCTGGGGCTGCTCTGCGTCTTGGTTAGTCATTTGACAGATTTAAGTTGACTTGCATGTGACAGACAGGCAGACAGAGAGACAGACAAACAGACAGACAGACAGAGGGACAGACAGAGGGACAGACAGAGGGACAGACAGGCGTCCAGCTGGCTGAACGTTCGCTTGCAACTGCAACTAGTTCAAAGTCGTGTGTGAGCTGAACGTGCGTTTGACCTAGGCCCCAATGCCTGAGAAGGACACTTGAGTTGCGTCTTAATTGCAGGTATTATGTCTTTCTGGGGGGCCCACAAGTGCTGGCCCCACAGCAAGCCGCAGCCCAGCGGGCACACACACAAAAAGATGCTTAGGCGAAAGTCTCTGGCAGCTTCTTCTTCTCTTTTGCTCTTACTCTCTGTTTCTGGTTTACTTCTACACCTTGTGGCAGCATGCCTGTTTGTGTGTGTACTGTGTGTGCCCTGTGTGTGTGTGTGTGTGTGCTCTGTGTGTGTATGTGTGTGGGGGGTCTCCAGTTATGCCATTTTGGGCCAAGCGCAGCCGCCGTCGTTGACAGAGACGGAAACGGAGCTGGAGACAAAGCTGGAGACGTTCCTGCAGACGTACAGGAAGAGAGAGAGAGAGGGAGAGAGAGAGAGAGCAGCTGGAGATGGAGACAAAATTGGCGCCGTGCTGTCTGTTTGTCTTACGCACCAAGTTCAAGTGGCCCCACACACACACCCTCACACACACACACTTGAACTGACACAGCTGTGCGTGCGTTATCTGTTGAGGCGGGTGCACAATTCTGATACCAAATCTGCGACAATATCTTTGATATCAGCTAAAAAAATGACGTAACTCTTTTCACTTTTGTTGCTTCTTCAATTGCTGCTTGCATTTTGAAGCATTTTGCTCGTTCTTTGTTTTGTTTTGTTTTTGTTGTTCTTCATACATTGTGGATATTTACTCTGATTGTCTACTTGAGGCTACTTTACAATGTTAGCAACGAGATACAGTACTGAGATATACAATTTATATAGCAGATCTCACATATAGTATGTACAATTACCGAGTATACAGTGTGTACAGTATGGCACTAGCTCTATATATACTATTGTATATATATCGTATAATATGAGAAGACGCATCTATGTAAATCGAAACACAAACTATTTGGATGAGCGCGAGAGAGAGAGAGAGAGACGGCTAGCTAGAGACTGAGAGCGAGACTAAGTTATGGACAAGGGTTCGAATACGCATTATACGCTAGCTACAGTTACTATATACATATATAGTAGTTACATTATATGGTTATAAATCGTACCTAATGTTATAGCTAGACCTGATACTGGCAAATGTTTACAATTTAGTATATCTCTTTACAGTTCAATATGAGCTATGGCTATATGCTATATGAATATATATGTATATATATATTTGTTATACTATATATATATACCTTGATTATACGGTTTATAATTACGTTCAACTCTCTATTGATTATGGGTTTGCTAGTTCGTTATATGGTCTACATTATATATACTACTTATCAATATACAATTACTTCAGGTCGATTCATATGAGTCGGGGTTGTATACTTAACGCTACAATACTTAAGATCTACTTAGAAATCACTAGCTATGATGAGACTAGAGTTCTACAGCAAAGGTTATTACAAAAAAGATTCAAATCGTCATTGCGAAAAATTGATCGAATTCGGTTTTGTTGGTCTATATATAGTATAGAGAAGAATCTCGTCATTATCTTAAGTCTTTCTTTCATAGGAAACGTGAACAAACCATCGCCTGTCTGGGCCATCAATTGAATATTGAGCTGAATATTGATGTACTGTACAAATATACATGTTGTATGTATAATTACATATTTGATTAGTATGTAATATAAGTTAGTTAATTGGGTTCGACTACGATTCGGCAATTGAGCGCGCTCCACAGATTCTAAAATGCATATCGATTTCGGCAATTTGTACAATGAATCGAAATCATCGACTAACGATTGTTTGATTGTTGTTGTTGTTGTTCTTACTGTATCAGGTTTAATAATTGGCAATTCAAATAGTAGTAGCATACTATGTGTATGCAATTATGCAATTAAGGTGGGAGAGTATAGTTTACATGAGAGTATACAGTATAATACAGAGGGATAGATTGATAAGAAGAGGCGGGCAGGCAGGCAGGCGATAACGGCAATCAACAGGTTTTGTCTGACAGCAAGTATCGTACAAAAGCTGCCGGCTGCAGAAGTCGGCACTGCTGCTGCGATGAGTTTCATAGCAATGAGCAAATTTCAACTACTACACGCTGATGTTGATCTGTACAAATCGATTTGTTTGCTAAAAATGTTTTATCGTTTCTCTTTGATGTTACCTTGAGACTGACTCTTACTGTATTTACTGTGAATGCAATCGTTATCGTTATCGTTATCGTTATCGCTATGGTTAATTATTACTTTGGTTTGTTGTTGTTTGTTCGTTCATTCTTTTGCTTTATTATTTTTGTTTTGTTCGCTTCAAAGGAAATTAATGTTTACTCGTCTGCATCAATATTGAATATGCACAGATATATATATATATATATATATACCATATAAATCGGTTATATATATGCACGCATATTGTTTAAGAGTACGTAAATATATCGATTATATAGCATAGTTACATATACATATAATTATATAGGTATATAAGTATAAAACATATTGTTGTCCAAGAAAAGAAAATGGGGAAAAGAACGTAACAAATCGAAGAACTTTGAAATAAAATAAACAATTTTTAGCTAAGGGTTGCCCAAATACATATATAGTATAGTATAAATTGTAGTTATACATATCGAATGTTAATTATCGCAAATTGAGATTAGATATAATCGATTGGCCCGTGCAATCGCGCTAATCGAACTAATTGAGATTTGATTAACAGTACTTACTCAGTGGACTCGACCGTGGGTGTTGTCGGCATTATCATCAGAATGCAGTTGACGAGAATGGTGGTAATGATAAATAACGAAAATAATGGATGCACTAAAATGTAAATGGCCACACGACGTATCGGATTGAATGGATCGAGCAGCCACATTGCTTTTGATGCAGAAAAGCGAAAAATATCTTTTCCCTTGCTTACAACTACGAATGTCTGTAAAGAACGTAATTACACAGAGAGAGAGAGAGAGTCGTATATGGAAGTCGATCGATTATATTAAATTAGAACAGTTATCGATAGTTTTAGAGTTAGTTTATAAGGTATTGCTTACCAGTACATTGCTGTAGTATGGATCGATATCCTCGAGAGGAGTGGAGGCCAATTCCGGCGGGAAGCTGCCCTGCAATCGAACAGGTATTGGCACACCCTGTTCAAGTGTAGGATCCGGTTGTGGACCTTCATCCTCGTCCTCGTCATCATATCGGATCTGTTAGACGTACGTCATGGGACGTGAGACGTTCCGACGTTTGTCATGAATACAGAGAACAAAAGAGTTGCGCACAGACATATTAGCAAACAAGTTATCGAACACTCTGCTCGACATTGTACATATAGACACAGAGTTATACATACGGTCTGTCAAGTAACTCTTTACATTACATTAACAGGTGCATTTGAGTAAAGAGTTGCTCTAACATGTCCATTTGAGTAAAGAGTTACTGTAACATGTCCATTTGAGGAAAGAGTTACTGTAACATGTCCATTTGAAGAAAGAGTTACTGTAACATGTCCATTTGAGTAAAGAGTTGCTCTAACATGTCCATTTGAGTAAAGAGTTACTGTAACATGTTTATGTAATATGTGTAAAGAGTAACTTGACAGACTGTATGTGCCATGTACTGCTTGGTTAGTCCATTGATGTTAACAAGTAGTTGGTAGTATAAGTATTAGTATTAGTTTTAGTAGTAACAGTTAAAGTAAGTAGGTAGTAAGTAGTTGTAGAAATAGGCACATCATCATCATCAATAAGGCACAACAAAAGTTAACGGAAAATGATCGTTTTCAGTATATTCAGAATTTTGTTTAAGTTTTGGGACTAAATTTCGTTTGGTTTGGTTTTGCATAGCACACGGGTGGGGGGAAGAAGGTTGAGGACTGGAAGTAGAAGTACAGAGTGAGCGGGAGAGAGAGAGAGAGAAAGTTGGACTGCGCTCTTATGCAAAGTTAAAACCAAAATGGACGTGGACCAATTCATCCTATTTCCAATGGGATTCTGCTCTATAAATCGATAAAAGACGGAAAAATCAAATCAAATCAGTTTATTCACTATCAAAATAATACAAAAGCGTTTTCAAAACAAACCAAAAACAAAGGCACGCAATGTACATGCTAAAATAGTGCTTAATAATCAGTGTTGGTAAGTGCAGTACATAAAGTATTGTGTAATGAGAGAAAAGAATATCATGCAGCTACTACGTGCGAAGCTAATTTGTACAGTTGAGAAATCGGGAATCAATAAAGAGAGAGTGAGACAGAGAGAGTTACATACAGACTATATACATATATTATATATATATGGCATATTGTAAATTGGCCCACACTCCCAGGAGTACATCTACTATATAGATTTACCGTCTGTTTGGAATTTGACTGCTGCTATCATTGTGGGGCTTGCTTCCGTTTTGTATTTATTATGACGATGATTATTTTTGTATGCTTTGGGCAACTTTAATTGCCCTGTCATGCATATTGTATGGGGGACAATATTTGTGTCCCATTGCTGCGGCCACGACATGTCTATCGATTTCAAGGAAACGCACACACACACACACACATGCACACACACACACACATACATTGTTTGTATCGATGTATGGCAACTGGCTTTGTAGTTAGTTTTTACTTTCCATGGACATGGACATGGACATGCAATGCCAGCAGCACCAGGCTAAAGTAAGGCACAAAGCCGAACGTCAGCGTCATTAAATTGTTCGTGTTGTCGCACACACATACACACCCACACACACACACACGAATGTACACTGTATATAGGAAGAAAGAACAGCTCTAAAAAATTCCATAATAGTTGGTTCGTTTGCTTGTTTGCTTGGCGTGACAATTAGATTGTGTAAGTGTGCTAACGTGCATGTATGTGTTAGTCCGTGTATGTGTGTGTATGAGTTTGTTGACGCAATTGCGCTAACGAACAACGGTGGCCAGGAACGAAGCAGCCGCGCTGGAGCTGCGGCCCTGCAGCAAGGGAGAGCCGCCTGTCGGTCCTATAAACAGGCCGAGTCAAGTCTATATTTAAACTAATAAAAGGCACGCACACACACACACACACATACAGCGACAACATGGCGGTTCCAACCGGACACGGCTATTCCTGCCTGACCAGCACACCAGCCTACGTATACAATTTATGACGCATGCAACAAACAACTGAAAATGAAAATGAAACTGCGACTGCGACTGAAACTGGAACTGGAACAGTTCGCTAACTCTGAAAACTTAAACAACACTTACTTAATACTATCGAAAAGTACCTCAATACTATCGATAGTATGACAAGTTTGTATTGCATTTTCAACTGCCTTAATACTATCGAAAACTCCTTTAATACTATCAATAATAAGACAAGTTTCTATTTAATTTTCTATTGTAATTGTTGCCCTGTTTAAAGGGAAATCGAAATGAATTGAATATCGAAAGTATGCCAAGCTTAGTTTATATTTCCTACTTAAAGGAAATTGTGAATTGCCTATCGATAGTATGACAAGTTTTTGTTACACTTTTAACTGCCTTAATACCATCGAAAACTACATGAATACTATCGATAATTAGACATTAATACTATAAGATGATAAGAATAAATTTCTGTTGAGCATTCTTCTTTTTAGCTTGGGAAATAGGTATGAATTGTGAATCGCATATCGATAGTATGCCAAGTTTACTTTCTATTTGCTCCGCTTGAATCAAAATCGAAATCAATTATAAATTGCCTATCGATAGTATGCCAAGTTTTGTGTAACTTTTCACTTACTATCGAAAACTGAATAATACAATCGATAATAAAACAAGTTTCTCTTACACTTTCTACCTTTTGCCCTGTTTAAAAGCAAATCGAAATGAATTGCCTATCGATAGTATGCCAAGTTTACTTTCTATTTCCTATTTAAAGGGAATTGTAAATTACCTATCGATAGTATGCCAAGTTGACGTTGTATTTGCCCCACTTGAATCGAAATGAATTGCAAATATGCCTATCGATAGTATGCTTGGTTTTTATCACACTTTCAATTGTTTGCGCTGCTTAAAGCGAAATCGAAATAATTTACAAAATGTGCCTATCGATAGTATGCCAAGTTCTTATTACACTTCAAGCCGAAGTCCAAATCGATTGTCGACTACTACGCACTGCACTGTTCTTAAAGCTGCTTTCTCCTGTTTTGTGCATCTGATAAACGCACACACACACACACACAGACCCCCCACACACACGTACACACGCAAGCAGACACGCACACAGATACAACAAGTTACATACGTCATGCAGCATTCAGAGGCACAAAGATTGCATACGCAAGCAGAGAGTCGCTCAGACGCGCACCAAATGACGCAAATTGTCAATGAGGTGGAATAGGGGGCAATGGGGGAAAATAGTGGGAACAGTTTTTGCTATAACACTATGCGATGGCAAGCAGCTACAAATCATAAACCTGCTACAAATGCTACCAAATACTACAATTAATTTGTATTTTTTTCCGTTGTTGTTGTTGTTGTTGAAGTTGTTATAACTGTAGCTGTTGTTGTTGTTGCTGTTGTTGCTGTTGTTGTTGTTATTCACGTTGTCATAGTCAACTGGCTGGACAGACTTACATACACACTGCGCGTTCGCTCCATTTCGTGCTCGCCTGCGATGAGTCATGAGTCATTACAGCTTGATTTGTGTGTTATACTTGTGGCCTGTATGTACATATGTATGTCTGTCTATGTATGTGTGTGTATTGTATAATAGTGTTGTAAGCTGCTGCTTCTTATTCTTATACTTCTTCTTGTTGTTGTTGTTGTTGTTTTTGCTTAGTTTTGTTAGCGGCAATGCTAAATTTTGTGCATAAATTTTAGCACTGTGCGCACGCGTAAATCATCAGACATCTGCATAGTATGGTCAAAAGAAACAATCGACTGTCCTAGTTAGGCCCTAGCAAGGAGAGACACGCACACACACACACACACACACACACTCTCCTATACATCTTGTTTACTTTATGGGAGGGAGAAGCTTTGCGAGTGGCAACAGATTCGTAATTATCAAGACAGGCACTCAAAAAAGTGTGTGTACACAGTGTGTCGCTCAAGTACGCCTGGCAAGGTGCTTGCGTATAACAGTTAAGTAGCTAACTCATTGAGATTACACACACACACACGCACAAAGAAGTATATATATATATGTATGTGTATATATAATACATGAGACGCACACGCGTGCTATTTGTGACTTTTGCATGCTTCGCAGAGGCTCTCGCATTGATTTTGAGTCATTTTTGCTTATAAGCGCATTAGCTCGGGTACTCAGCACTCGCAGCACCGTCGTCGGGTACTCAACCAGTCCTCGGCTACGTACTCCGCACAATGGGCGCAGGATATTAAGCGTTAGGGCGGGAGGGGGGGGGTGCTGTGGAACTGCGACAAAGGCGAAGGCTGAGCCGTAAGGCAAAGCTGCCTGAGCTGGCGACAAAAAAGAAGGAAGTGCGAGCGAGCTAGCTAGATCTGGCGGGATTTGCTTTGATAACACTATGCAAGGGGAAATTAAATCGACGGATTTCATTGTGATTAACATGAATATTTCAATATTGAGCACATTCGAATAAAAAAAAAAACGAATCGCTGCGAGGCAGCACGAGGCGAAGTAAGCAACAGCCGATAGACCGATAGATTGTTAGAGCGATATTTCATTGCATAGTGTCATCGCAAATGGCGGAAATTGAGCGCCAGCAAAAGAAGTTTGGTTAGTTTGAAAGTGACAAAATAAAGTTAAAGCGGCTTGTAGGAAAAATCACACACAGAAGAATATAGTAAGTATATATGTATATATATATATTATAGTAAGTAGTTTTGAGGTTTAAAGGAAAGTGGCAAAGTAGCTTAGTCAAATAATTGGCCATATACTTAGAAGTAGTAGAAGTATATTGATATATATATATACGGATAGATATATAGACATTTATGTACGATTATACAGTAGTTAGGTGTGTTGTTCGCAAAGCAAAAGTAGTTAAGTACATAGTAAATATGTAAAGTAAGGTAGAATTGTTTAGCTTGGTTAGTGTTTTAACCAAATTGGACTAGTTTGTACATAGGGCGGGTTAAAAGTATTAACAGAGAGAGAGAGAGAGAGACAAATAGAGATAGAGAGGGGGAAGAGTACGCATACCAATACACGAATACGATTACAAATACGAATACGAATACGATTACGAATACGAATACAAGTACTTATACGAATAGGTTTACAATTACGAATACGAATACAGCAAATTTGAAAGCAATTACGCAAAAACGAACAAAAATAAAAGCGGCTAAGAACCAACAAATTGTTTGGCAATAAACTTCCAAATGAAATGCAAAGGAAATCAAAAGCTTTGTTTTTTTTTTTTACTTTGTTTTGTAAATCAAATTTCTTGTTTTTGTTTTTGTTTTTTTTCATTTTGAATTTGTTTGTTTTTGGTTTGTGTGCTTGGCAAAATTTAGTTGAGGGCGACGGGGATTTGGATTTGGTACGTTATTCGTTATTGTGTGTTAGACTAAAAGTTCTGTGGAAAATCTTACTTCTTTTTGTTTTTTCTTGCGACCATATTGCGGCTGAAAGAAGATTTCGATTTGGTATTTTTTGATGGCAGGGTATTATTATAATATTTATATATTTGTATATTTTGTTTTGCGAGTAAGAGTTATAGAAGAAGTTTGGGGAGTTTTGTGAAATATGCAAGCGCCGAATTGTTCATCAATTTTGCGTTTCGTCACATTTCATTTGTATTTTTTTTTTAATTTTTGTTTTAACAGTATTTTCGTTGGTATTTTTTATAGATTTTTATTTGTTTATTTTGTAATTCCAGACAGCAGCGCGCATATGTTTCGTTGGGAGCATTCAAAGTAGAGAAAAAATTGTAAATAAAAAAGAAAAAAGTACACGAAAAAAATAAAAGAAAACATATATGTATATATATATAAATATATAGAGATATATATATGTATGTGAAATGTTCAGATAGTATACGTAATTATTATATGTTAATAGTTCTGTTTAGTTTTCAGTTTTCAGTTTGCATTTTCTTTTAGATGCTTTAAGATTATTATCGCTGTTTATGTCTTATTATCATGTTCTTTGCCAATGTCAATAGAATTAAATTTAGTTCTAAGATCGATAGACGAAGTTGTGAAGGAGAGACAAATGAGAGACAAATAAATGAACGTAGAGAGATAAAGAGAGATAGTTTACAGAGCGATAGATAGACTGATTGATAGACTAACAGAGAGAGAGAGTGAGAGAGATAGAGAGAGAGAAAGGGAGATAGAATGAAAGTAGAGAACAGCAGTGGCTTGTGTGCTGTACAAAAGATAGCGATAGTTACGATAGATGAGCGATAGATATCGAGTTCTCATTGAGTTTGCAACTTGTGCGCGCATGAAATTTGTTTTCTCTTGATAAATGTTATTCGATCATCTACGACAGATACGTTTTATACATGTATATAGGGGAAAGTAAGATAGATAGAGAGAGAGAGAAAGAGATAGATTGCTCAAACTTAGATGTTATGAGTCGAGTTTGTTGTGTGTTGGTGTAACTAGAAGAAGTTTCTTTGTACAACTATCGAAACGCAATATTGTGAATATATATATATGTATATGCAGTTCCATGGCATGCAGCTTTTGACTGGCTGCCAGTGTCGTACAACATATTTATTTGCCGCGTTTATCGACTACTATATATGTATATATCGGTTATGGATTGTTATAATTATTGATTATTTGCATGTATTGTTCAAATTGATTGATTGTTCAATACGTTTATTATCTAAATATGAATCGCAACGATCGCAACAAAACTAATTCGTTGAAAATGCTTGATGGTGTATGGTCAGGTACAGTAGTAGGTACACGGGTACAGGTACAGGTACAGGTACAGGTACAGGTACAGGTACAGGTACAGGTACAGGTACAGGTACAGGTACAGGTACAGGTACAGGTACAGGTACAGGTACAGGTACAGGTACAGGTACAGGTACAGGTACAGGTACAGGTACAGGTACAGGTACAGGTACAGGTACAGGTACAGGTACAGGTACAGGTACAGGTACAGGTACAGGTACAGGTACAGGTACAGGTACAGGTACAGGTACAGGTACAGGTACAGGTACAGGTACAGGTACAGGTACAGGTACAGGTACAGGTACAGGTACAGGTACAGGTACAGGTACAGGTACAGGTACAGGTACAGGTTGAGGTACGGTAACGGGTACACGGGTACAGGTGCGGGTACTGGAACAATTGTGTTGTTGTTAATGGCGAGTTGGACTTTTAGTATTTTGTTTTTGGTATTTACACAACGAGACTGTCGTGGAATCGTGAGTACAGTACGAGTACTGTGTGAGCCACACACACACACAGGACCAGGGACAGTGATTTATCGAGTCGCAGTTGAAGTTATAGAAATGAGTTCAACCAAAAGAAAACAAAACACAAAACAACCAAAGTCAATCAAATGTTAAATAAACAGAAATAAAAAAGGAAACAAAAAGATTTTGCCATGTTGCGCATAAAGAATCGTAACGTAAATAATAAATATCAATTATCAATTACGATATACTATATATATATACAGACGATTAGAACACATTACGAAGCCAATAGTTGGAATACACATTTCTTACTCTCAATATATCATAGAAAACAATGAAACAAACAATGAAACAAACGAACAAACAAACGTACAACGATTATGGCAGGAAAAGTTGTTTGGCATTTAAGTATGGAGATAATACGGTTTATAGGTACTCATATATTGTCGGGAGAGGGGGGCATTTGTGAGATACAATTAATACGACAACAACAAACTGAAAATACAATACATTTTACATAGAAGTTTTGGAATAATTGTTTTTGAATTTTGTTCAAAACATAAATAGAAATTAAATGTTTGATATAGCATTGACTGAAATCATAATATATAGATATATATGTAGTAGTAGTAGTAGTAGACACTAAGCAGAGACGGACGAAACCCAAATGAATGTGAGGAGAGGGAAAGTTCGAAAAACACTGAGTGTTTTTTCTAGTTAACATAATTGGGGATCGACAAAAGTCTTAAGCAGAAACAATAAGATTACTGAAAACTTGGTAATCGGAAATTGGAAATGGTGCTCGGCAAGACTGAGACAGAGATAGAGAGAGATATAGAGAGAGAGATAGAGAGACAGATAGAGACAGATATGTAGACAGGGAGACAGTGTGTGAGAGTTGGTTGCTCAAGTCACAGGGCAGATTATGTCAAGGTTTGTCCCAGGCACATCAATGGATGAATAGAATGTATGAATGGTTTGATGGTATTTAAAGCAGCATGGAGTTAATACATAGATACATATATACACTAAGTTGATATATAGGTACTTTTGGGAGATGCTTGAAGTTGTGATAGACAAATGGACATGTGATTTGTACAGCTGTAATGGAATTTAATGAAGGTCGCAGACGAAGTAGGGTGTGATAACGATAAAGCATTGAAAGTTGGGCAACATGAACATGAAGGGTAGTAGGTATGATAACTTGTACAGCTTAACCAATCGTGTACGATAGTTGGGCGATAGTTGAACGATAGTTATATGTTAAATGTTCGTTCAATCGGGCATGGTAGGGACGGGGACTAACGAACGGGTTAGTAGCGTATATAAGTACTTAATGTATAGTATATATATAGATAAGAACAGTTATGCTATATAGTATGTATGTTAGGTAGGTAGATAGGTAGATACATATGTTATAGGTAGCTATTTATACAGATTCAATAGACGTTTAAGCACGAACATAAGCGTACAATAGCGTTCATTGGCAATCGATAAACGATTAAGGCAATCGATTATCGATTGGGGTACATCGAAACAATCGATAGATGTTAATCAAATATAGAGTCGTAAGTAACAGTTAGCAGATTATAGTTATCGATAGGTTTTTTGTTAGATATTTGATAGAAGAGAGAGAGAGAGAGACACAGAATAGCACAGAATACGTATACGTAGGGTATGCATAGTATTTAGTAGTAGTAACATAAATATATATATGTATTGTTTTTGTTTTTGTTATTATAATATTGTATATAATATGTTAGTTAGTAGTGACAACATTCAGTTAGAAATAATTACCACCTCTCCCTCGGCTCTCTTTCTTTCCAGCTCCTTTTGCTTTTCATGTTCAGCGGCAATGCGTTGTTCGATTTGCACCAATGATTCGCGGGTAAAGGGACGGAACAAACTGCGTTCTTCCTCAGATATCGAGTCGGAATCTTCTGTCATTGTCTATGCGGCCAACGATGAGAGCCTTAGATTTCCAAGGCCTGCACAGGAGACAAAACACGGTATGCACATGGGGATAACATAGCGTACACACCAGCAGACACACGCATAAATATTAGAGTAACACAAAGCGAGGATTAACAATTGCGGATTACGATACCGTATACACACGGTATACGCTATACGGTATACGGTATACGGTATATGGTTTCCCCCATCCCACACATACATATAACAATGAAGTGCATACCCTTAGCCCATACATGAATACATGCTGCATGCTGCATACTCACATGAGGCACATGGATGTCGCCTGCTACATGAAGCTACAACTATATCCGAGGCGCCATGTTCGAGTAGCGCCCGCCGCTTAGCACGATGCTGCAAATGAAAGAAAGAATAGAGAATCGGTCAGGCTTTTGTATTCCGTGTATATTCATTCACAATAGAGAGAGAGAGAGAGAGAGAGATTTGTGTGTATAGAGATGAAGATGTGTTTGTATTTTCTGGCGCATTGAACCCACATTGTTTGTACATATGTATGTGTGTGTTTGTGTGTTTGCAACACGAGGCATCGCGGCTTAATTGGATTAGTCGAAAGCGACAATTCGCATCGGTTGAATTTCAATCAAATTCAGAAACAATAGCAAATTCCCCCAATCGATAACATGCGATGGCCCACGCCATGCCAGACACACGATAAACATGTGTTTGCACATGTATTTGTATGTTATGCGTGTGTAAATATAGCTATGTGTGTATGTATGTATGTGTGTATATCGTCACTTATAATTGCCTGCATTCACTCGTCATTCGATTATCGTTTACTCCCAAACTAATTGACAGAAATGCATTATGTTAATATCTAATTTAATTAGTCTTTTTATCAACTTAAACAAAAGTTCAACAAAAAAGCAATGCTTTATTTATTGTATTAAATAAATGTGCTTTATAGTATGTGTGACTTACAAAAAAGAAATGAGGTTAAAACTTGGGTATGTTGCAGAATAGTTGAACTCTTAGTAGGGCTGTCTAACTTAAAGAGGTTTCTGTTAAAGAAGTTATTACTACACTTCTATTTCTTAATAAGTACACAACATTCTCACTTATTCAACGATTTAGGCACACCAATTATAAAGTTCACTTATACACAAAACAAGAAAGAAAGGCTACCTTCGGCATGCCGTAGGTTCTATACCCTAGCAGATGTTTATCTACTCCGATTGTTCATATACTAGCTATATATAATAATGCAAAATTGAATGATATTGTGTATATTTGATTTAATGTCACACTTTGATTGGCATTGATAGTTAGGTTGTCTCTATAATCCAAACAGGTCTTCATACAAAAACCTACATTTTGGACGACTGTTCCTATGGCAACTATATGTTATAGTGAACGAATTTTGATGAAATTCTATATGCATATTATATATATAGCAAAAGTTCAATGTAGTAAATTTGGTTGCAATATCTTGACAAATAACAAAAATCGACCGATAGTTTGTATGGCAGCCATACGATATATCGGTCCGATGCGGCTCGTTCTGACTTATATACAGCGTGCAGTATTAAGAAGCATGTGTGTAAAGTTTCATCAAGACAGCTTTACAACTGAAAGAGTAGTTTGCTTTGCAACAGACGGACAGACAGAGAGACGGGCAGACAATCGAATGGATGGACAGACAGATGGACAGACGGGCAGACAAATGAACGGACGAACAGACGAACGAATGGACGGACAGACGAACGGACAGATGGACGCACTGATGAACGGACAGATGGACGGACGGACGGACAGATGGACAGACGAACAGACAGACGAACAGACAGAGGGACAGACAAATAGACAGACGGACAGACAAACAGATGGACGGACAGACGCACAGACGAACGGACAAATGGACAGACAGATGGACGAACAGACAGACATACATGGCTAGATCGACTTCCTCTATTGATGCTGATTCAGAATATATACTATTAATGAGGTCTGAAATGTTTACTTAGGTGCATTACTAACTCTAGGCCAATATGAATATACCCAAATATACCTTTCAAACTGAAACTTAACTCAAGTTCACAATCTGTAGACAAAGTTCTTACACAAATTATTTACATCTATATATTTATTTTATCTACAACCTAAAGAGTGCCTACAAATAGTTACTTCACCGTTTTATACAAAACACAAGAAAATAAATAGTATTTGCCATATAATTTCCCTCTTTCGTTTAATGGTTTCACAGTCTGGCTGCAGTGCTTGACCGACCCACAGAATTCCATGAAATACTCCAATTAAATATTGGCAAATTTAACTTTAGCAAAGCTCCAGCACTGCACGCAATGCAATTTTCAAGAAAATGGAAAATGAGAGATGCGAAAATCTGTACGGTAAATACTTTCATATATATATATATATTCTATATAAAATTTCTATGAATTTTGCTTTGAAGAGGGCACCGACTAGTTTCGCGGAACGAGGCACGTACACAGTCGATGGCAACTATTTATTAATAGAAGGTTCTGGGGAAACTGTTAAGCAATTCTCGCTTTCAATGGAAATTATATTCAATTGAATTTGAAATAAAGGCAGAGAACAAACTATTAATAGGAAGGCAATGTTGTTTGCCTGCTTTCAAATGGAAATTCAATTCACTCTAAAGGAAACCAACTAAGATGGGAGACTGTGCTAGCCATGCGCCTTGCTGTATACTATAAATATGCAATTAGATGTTGAATTTACTTTTCGTTTCTCAATTTCGATTGCTGCATTATTTTCGTGGCTTATATAAGCAGCCTCCACTACTAAGGTCAAAGCACTCTTGCCCAATGTGAGTGTGTGTGTGCGCTGCCTTTTTGGCGTATTCGCAGCGGCGAAACATAGTTACAACACACACACACAGTAACACGCGCTACATATGCTTGTGTGTGTGTGTGTGTGTGTATCGAGCACAGAAGTAGGTCAGTTCGATATTTCGACGAGCGAACCATATACGCAATATTTATATACAAACTTACGTGAATTTCCCACCCTATGTGTGTGTGTGTGCGCGCATGCATGTGTGCAAATATTTGTATTGGACTGTGTGTGTGCGTGTGTGTGTTTGTGTTTCATTCACTGGCTGACAACATGTGCATAATTTTGCAAACATTACACAAGGCTTGCGCGTGAAGTCGCGGGCGAGGCGAGAAATGCCGCATGCTCGAAAGTATGCTATGAAACATGCAAAGCTGCATTTTGCAATAATTAAGCAAGTGTTGAATATTTCATATTCAATTGTGCCACCGAAGCCGGCCACAAACACACACACACTCACACACACACACAAATTGATTAACTGTCCAACACACACACACACACAAGGCACACACACAGAGGCATAAACAGACACAGTGACGGCAAGGAAACAAACACATTGAGCCTTAGCATCAACTGAACGAAGTTCGCATGTTGTTAGTCAATGAATTTTACATATACAGCAAGAGGCTGGCACAGCACAGTGCCACAGCGAGAGAGCTAGAGGGGCAGGAGAAGCAAAGAGAGAGAGAGAGGAACTTGCGTCTGCGCTGTGCACAGAGCATCCTTGCACACACACACACTCTCTCTCTCTCTCTCTCTCTGTTGCCTCGCCTCGCCTCGCCTTGCCAAACCCCTCGCAACGCGGCACAATCTTGTATCTCGAAGATACAATTATTTTGGTATTTTTCTTAACGAAACTCAGCGCCACACACTTGCGAGTTTGCCCTCCAAAAGCCACCAAAAGGTTGTGGCAGCCAAACAAAAAAAAAAAAAAAAGTACGAAAAGGAAAACGAGAACCGGAATGTAAAGAAAGAAAGAAGGAAAGAAAAGAAATCAAAGTAAAGCACAGCAGGCACAGACACAGAAAAAGGCGCCTGCTGTATGTGTGTGTGTGTGTGTGTGTGTGTGTGTGTGTGTGTGTGTGTGTTGCTTAGCGGTTTTCTGGCCAACTAACTGTCTTAGCCGACTCATTAATGACATAATCAGCTGCTGCTGCTGCCGCTAATTGTCGCAACTTCGCGGCAACTCGCACGCCTGGCTGCAACTTCCTTATGTAACTGTATACCTTATACACACACAGACACACACAGACACATACAGAGTGTATACACACATATTTAGCGTGCTCAACTTACCGTTAATCGATGTCAATCGATGTTGCGCCTTTGTTGCCGCTGCTGCTGCTGCTATTGTTGTGATTATTGCGGTTGATGTTGCTGTTGTTGCTGTTGTTGCTGCTGTTGCTGTTGCTGCTGTTGTTGTGAGTTGTATTGTTGTTGCTGCCACAAATGTTGCTGCAGTGCTGTTAACTATTGTTGCTGCTGCTGCCTCTGTTGTTGCTGTTGCTGCTGTTGCTGCTGTTGTTGTTGTTGCTGCTGCATCAGCACACACACACGCACACGCACACAAGCATGCGTCGGCACAGCTGGCGGCACAGAAGAATCTGATGGATGACGACGACGACAGCGACGCGGCGCGTTGCAACAAACTCTCTCTCTCTGCCTCTGCCTCTGCCTCTGCTTTCCAGCTCCTTCTCTCTCTCTCCTTTGCTTTGCTGCTGCTTTGTGTGAGTGTGTGTGCGAACGCGTTTGCTTTTGGTATTTTTGTTTTTTTTTTTTTTTAATACTTTTTTGTACTTTTTTGCCTTTTTGTTTTTGGTATTTTTGGTGTTTTATTTATTCTGTTTTTTTACTTGGTTCCCAGCGCTGCTATTTTGTTGTTGTTGTTGTTGTTTGCAATACAATTTCAATATTTTCAACAGCGTCGCCTGCGACAGCAGTCAGTGTGAGGAGGGGGGGAGAGGGAGAGGGGGCAGGGTGTCTATGAATCAATGAATCAAGCGAATGAATACGTGAAAAACGTCGAAGACAACACGAGCTGTTGCCTTCAGCAGAGGAGCCACAACGTGCGTGTATACGTGTGCATGTGTGTGTATATATGTGTGTGTATGTGTGTGTAATTATGTGCGTGTGTGTCTGTGTATGTTGAGCCGGCGCTGGCTGTGCTTGTATTTCATGTGGTTCGGCTTTCAGTTGATTGGACTTTCTGTTGTTGCACTTTATATTTGTGTATCGATTGATTGATTGATTGATTGATTGCTTGCTTGCTGTTCGTTCGTTCTAGCTGCTGCCGCTGGCGCTTTGCGTTTATAACATGCCACGCTTAAGCGCTTTATTTATTCATATTGAACTCGCTTGCTCAGTTTTTTTTAATTGTCTCGCATTCAATTGTTTGATTTGCATTGCATTTCATTCATTTTATACATTTTATACATTTTATTATATTCTTTTTCAATTATGAATATTTTTGTACTTTCGAATTTATCTTTGTAATTTGCACTGCAATAACAATTTGTGTTCAATTGTGTCACATTTTTTTCGCTTTTTTTCTTTGATCACTTTGTGTGGAAATGTCACAGGAAAAAAATATAAATATTTTGTAGTGTGCTTTGCAGCGCAGCGCAGTTTTGTTTATGTTTATGCAACGGCCTTTTTTTGTGTTTTGTTGTAGCATACTTTCGCGCGCACGTAAATAATAACGCAGCCAGCCACCAAAGTCAAACACAATCAGTATCAGCATCGCCGCCTCTCGCCGCCAATCAAAGAGAGTGTCAGGCAAGGGGGGTTGGGGAGGTGGGGTTAGTTGTCAAAGGGGGGTTGCTGCAGCTTTCACTGTTCATTTGAGTCGATTGGATTTTGTTGTTCGCATTTATAGCAAACAATTTCAATTGTTGTTAGTTTTTGACAAAGTTTGTTAAGGCAAAATGAAAAGCACTTAAGACAGAGACAAACGCGCCTAACATACTCGTCTCTCTCTCGCTTACACTTTAAGTCTAAGGCAGCCGAAAAGGCTGCAGCAATTGCTCGCTTCTAGTTCTGCTGCTGCTGGCTTTTTGTTGTTGCTGTGCTTGGGTGACGAATTCGCTGCAAAGAGGATACGCGCGCTCTCGCTGCGCTCTCGCGTGGCCTGAGCCACTCGTTCGATGAGTGCACGAGGGCTAACCCTGCTACCCTCTATCCCCCCTCTCCCCTCTAGCATGCGGCACCCTCCGTGGCCATTTACTCGTTGTCAACACAACTTTTGTTGTGCTACTTTGCCGTCGCCGCTGTTCGCCGCATGGCTTAGTGACTTGACTTCTTATGCTATTTTTAGGTCATCAAATTGGTGGCCAGCTCTCGCTCTCGCTTGCTCTCCCTCTCCCCCCCTATCTCTCTCTCTCTCTCTCTCTCTCTGTGTTCCTTCTTCCCTCTGTCTCTCTTTGTCTCAGTCTCTCTCTGACAAATGCTGAAGTCGCAAACGATTCGAAACATTTGGCACCAGCCAGACTGGACCTCAACCAACTAATGACCGCCTGCGGGCTAACCACTGTAACCCCCACCCCCCACCCCCTCCTTCTATCCTGCTTGTTCCCCTGCCCCCCCCCCCCTCCTCGCCGTGGCTATACACAATTCTCTCTGTGCCTGCAAGTGAGTTATGCCCTTTAAAAATAGTTGCGCTATTATCGCAAATCATTATGACCCGCTGATCCGCTTTTCGCCTGACGGTTTTGCATTTCACAAAGTTGCAAAAACTTCTACAAACTATGGCATAAGTGAGGTTATGTTGCAGCACATTAGCAATATATGTATGCGAAGTATATGTATGAACAGTAAATTAGCTTTACACTGCTTACACTGAGAAACACTCACATTTCAAAGGCAGTTAACAATTTGTTAAAAATTCTTCATAGATTTCTTTAATTTCCGCAATCTTCAAACATTCCGAGTAATTTAAAAAAGTTTCAGCTCATTTAGCTAAACATATCTACAAATTTCTACAAATCTTCTCTGCTACAAAAACTTTCTAAGTAATTGAAACAGATTTTGAATTAGTTCTTTGTGGATTACTACAAATTTCTGCAGTTTATCTACTAGCATTAATCCCTTATTTGTACTTTGTATATATCATTATTTTAGGCACTTTATTTATATTATTTTTTAAGCTGCACATCGGGCTAAGTTCAGAAGGAACTGAACGATGCCTAGTGACTATAATAATAATAAATAGTTTATCTACGGATTTAATTAGCTTTGACATGTTTGAAGTCATTTCAAAACATTTCTGCGTATTATAAATACTTATAACTACTCAGGAGTAGTAAATATATAGACTCTAGATATCTATTAAGCTATGAATAAAGTGGAATGTCTGTTACCTACAAAATAAACCAGAAGAACGCCACCCTTAATTTTAAACAACTGATGGTATGCAGAGGCCTTCATGCCAGATTTGGTGTCTCTAGCTTTTGGAATTACTGAGATCTCAAGCATTAAACAGACGGATATAATAACTGAGATCTAAAGGATTAAACAGACGGACAGATAGACAGACGGACGGTCAGACAGACGGACAAGTTGTCAAGTTTTATCAAGATAGCTTTAAAACTGAGAGACTAGTTTGCGTTGCAACAGACGGACAGACAGACAGACAAACGGACAGACAAACGGACACACCGACAGACATGACGCTACCAACTCGGCTAATGATTCTGTGCAAGAATATGAATATAAACTTAATGGAGTCTACTACTATATTCTGAATCAGCATCACAAGAAATGTCGATGTAGCCATGTCTGTCCGTCCGTAAATCCCTCCGTAAGTCCGTCCGTCTGTCTGTCC
Organism: Zaprionus camerounensis; assembly: GCA_018904165.1. NCBI lineage: Eukaryota > Metazoa > Arthropoda > Insecta > Diptera > Drosophilidae > Zaprionus > Zaprionus camerounensis. The sequence goes on along the minus strand of JAEIFS010000531.1, from coordinate 7,801,921 downwards.
GTCTGTCCGTCTGTTGCAACGCAAACTTCTCTCTCAGTTTTAAAGCTATCTTGATAAAACTTGACACACATGCTTCTTTTAGCTGCACGCTGTATATAAGTCGGAACGAGCCGCATCGCACCGATATATCGTATGGCTGCCATATAAACTATCGGCCGATTTTTGTTATTTGTCAAGATATTGCAATCAAATTTACTACATTGTACATTTTCTATATTTATAGTATACATATAAAATTGCATCTAAATCGGACCACATTAACATATAGCTGCCATAGGAACAATCGGCAGAAATTAAGATTTTTGTATGAAGACCAGTTTTGATTTTAAAAAGAACTTAACTTATTAGTGCCAATCAAAGTGAGACATAATATTAAATATACACAATACCCTTCAACTATGCAACACTATATATCACTAGTATTGGAACAATCGGAGAAGATAATAAACTACATGGGTATAGAACCTACGGCATGCTGAAGATAGCCTTTCTTCCTCGTTTTCATTTCCAAAACTTTCTAAGTAAATGCAAATAAAAAATACTATTTCTTTATATTTAGCTTAAAATGTCCCACTTCTTGAAATATTCTAACATATAATAAGTAATATTATATAATAAGTTCTAATTATTTACCATCTATCTATCTTTGTAGTTTTAAATTATCACCACATTTCTTCACTCCAATACATTTTGAATTTATAACTACATTTGCAAATATATCTCAAAACTTGCTGAGTCAATAAAGTGTTCTCACTCTAATTTTATGGCTTTTTATTGCCAATTTTCTTCAATCTAAAACCTTTCAAAGTAATTGGAAATAATCTCTACATATATTCTACACATATTACTTTGAATTCAACCCACTTTCTAGATCTTTCTCTAATTATTTCCACACATATTACTTGCAATTTAATCACTTTTTATTTAACATTCAATAAGTTTTAACTAGTTTCTCAATTCAATTCAAAATTACTTCACTTTCCAAATGCCTCTTTGCACTGTAACTGTAACCGATTGAGCTGCACTATACATACACTTCTACCACATGCTCATACTATATATGATACATTAATGTATTCCATAATTTGTTCGCAACACTTTCAGCAATTTTATACTGATTGCACTTAAAAAAAAGAAGCGTGGGCAAAAAAAAACTCACTTTGCTGGCGCATGAAAAAAAAACAAACGTCAGCTTTTGTAACAAGTTTGACACTTTAGAAATGTGCTGATAAATTGCTAACTTAATTAACCGAACATTTTCCAACACTCTGACAACAATAAGGACAACAGCAACAATAATAAGAACAACAATAAGAACGATGAACAGTTTCTAATTGGAAGAAATTGTTACGGCATCGAAAATTTGCCTTTGGATTGTCAATCGAGCAATGAAGTCGAGACTTGTCACTGCCAAACTATGCCAAACGTTGACCGCAACTAGGTGTGCGTGTGTGCGTGTGTGTGTGTGTGTGTGCGTATATATATGTGTGTGTTTGTGTGGGTTCTTTTAGGCATTCTGTCCACATGGAATCCACATTGTCACAGCACGTATTTAATAATTTATTTATGCGGCATTTACGTTATGTAAATTTGGCACACACCACAACAACAACAATAGCAACAACAACAGCAACAACAATAGCAACAACAATAACATCAGCAACAGCAACAATGCCAGCAGCAACAGCAACAACAAAAATCAGTCGCAGCTGAACAAGAAAACCAATTGAATAGCAACAATCAAATTGTGACAATAGACGAAGGAAATGGGCACACGCACTTTGCAGGCACTGTGCGTGGGGGTGGGGGGGTGGCTAAGGGAAGAAAGTAGGAGAGAGAAGAGTAGGAGATGCTAGGCAAGCTTGGATTGCTGCTGTTGTTGCTGTTGCTGCTGCTGTTGCTGCTGCTGCTGCTGTTGTTGATGTTTGCGATATATACTTATTTTTAAGCGCCCAAAAGTCGCTGGCAAATAAATGAACACGCACACACACAATCACTCACACACACACACACACACACAGACACACTCACACACATGTTACATGGCAGTTAAGCGACATTTCTGTGCGTTCTTCTCACACACATACAATTGTCGTTTGGGGCTGCCAATGAAAAGGGAAATTTCGCTTTTGCCTTTTGTTGCACAGCCAGTGAAAGAAGGAGGGAGGTAGGGAATAGAAATAGGAAGCAATAGGTAGAGCGGGCAAGCAGCGGGGAAGCTTGAGCTACCCATTGTTGCTGCTGTAAATATTAAGCTTTAATTTGCTGTAGCTTGTTTCCCGTCAAATCTAGCTCAAATCTACTAATCAAAGTAGTTGCAAGTTGCTAAAGTGTACAAGACTTGAAAGTTTGATTGAACAGTTTTTCTTAGTAGAAGATTTGCACGGAGTGTTGTGGTGGGGAAGGCACGCAATTCAATTTAATTTTCCGTCAACGCCCGAAAGTATGGCACAATTTTGTGCGCTTACGCTGGGAAATTGCGTTGGCGTTTGCCGCACAAAAGTATGCAATGCTTCGCGGCCAATTGATTCCGCTTGGCTTTGTTGGCTTTGCCGCTGCCACTCTTCTTCTCCTTCTGTCTCTCTCTCTCTCTCTCTCTCGCTCTCTTCACATTCTTTCACAGTTATATAAAGCAAACAAACAAACAAACAGTGAAAAGAAAAGCAACGCAGTACGTAGCACGGCTCCATTTTGGCCGAGTATTTACTCATTAGAAACTGCCATTAATTTTATTGACTTTGCGAGGCAAACAAACACATTTACATGTGTAGAATAGACGGCAAATAGCATGTCCGACAGTGTGTCGCCGCATGCAAAGTTAGAGCGCGCACAAAACACACACACACACACACACACACGCACACACATACAGAGACAGAGACACACACACACAGAGCGCTAAAATTAACTGGAGCTTAAAGTTATTCGAGGCAGAGAGAGGCTTGGGGCTCATTATTTCAATTTCTGTTGCATACTTTTATGCGCTGCAGTCAAATAGCAAAACCCGCGCTAGACAAGCAAAACAACTTCAAAAGCGTTGCACAATATTCGTTGAAACTAGGCAAAGCAGCAACGATGACGAGGATACGAAACAGACGGACAGACGGACGGACAGAGGGACAGAGGGACAGTGGAATGGGCAGACGAATGGACAGACTGGCTGGCTGGCTGGCTGGCAGTCAGGCAGGCACAGAGCATAGCGTGTCCTCGCCCTCGCCCAGCACAGCGCCCTCAACGCAGGCCAAGCCGTGTCCCTGTGCCTGTTTTGGCCCTCCCTTGGCCCTACCCTCCTCCCCCCTTCCACCACCCTCTGGCGCTGCTTGTCCTCGTCCTGCTGCCTTTTTCTCGCTTTGTCGTTTCGTTCGGCTCAGTTTTGCGCACAACACGAAACGCGATATGGCACACGCGCGTGCAGCGCTGCCAGAGGCGTGTGGCCGCAGTGCCAGCGACAGAGACAGAAACAGCAAGAGAGAGGGAGAGCGGCAAAGGCAGAGAGAGCGAGACAGAGACAGAGAGAGAGAGAGAAAGAGAGAGTGAGAGAGAGCAAGTGAGTGAGTGAGTTGAGCGAGCAAGGGAGAGACTGAGTGAGACTCTGAGTGAGAAGGGGTCAAACGAACAAGGCAGGGCAGCAGAGAGAAGTGCAGGGTAGAGGTAAAGGGCGGGGGGGGCACTGCCTTAGCTTAGCCAGTTAGCGAGGCGCCAGCGCTGCCAGCCTAAACGAAGAGACCGAAAGAGCGACCGAGTGACTGACTAAACGAACGACCGAGCGACCCAGCGACAAACTGACTAAAGGACTGACGGAGGGACTGACTGCGGGACTGACTTTGCCAGGCTCACACCACAGCACAAGCCTCTGTGCCCCTCGCCCCTAGGTGCCTGCCTTTGAGGTTGCCACCTCGCTGTCTGCCCCACTAGGCTGGCAACGCGACTGCTCGGATTTCGCTGCTATTTTTCGAGTTGAGTTAAGTTGAATTGTGTTGTGTGTGTGCGTTCTCTGCATGGCTGTGTGTGTGCGCACTCTGCATGACTGTGTGTGTGTGTGTGTGTGTTGTGCCCCGCTCTAGCGCTACTGCTGCTGCTGCTGCTGCTAAGCGCTGCTTAGCTCTGCCTTGGCTCTGCCTTGGCGTGTTGAGTTGAGTTTCGTGTGGCAGCGCAGACGTCGTCTTGTTTGTCCTTACATACAGCAGGCATATGCGCGCTTGCAAAGGGGCACACACACACAGGCACAGCAGAGACATGTGTGTAGACACACACACACACACGCACACACGCACATAAGCTAAGCAGGACAGACAGCAGCAACAATAAATTGAAGACAAGCCACGAAAAATCGAAAGTCCAAACATGCTCGCACACACACACACACACACTCGCACACACACAGGCACACTCGCACAACACACAAAAGCACACTTGAGGCAGCACTTCAAGGCATACACAGGCCTGCATGCATGCGTGCGTTCGTGCGTGCTGTCAACTGTGTGTGTGTGTGTGTGTGTGTGTGTGTAATGTATGTGTGTGTATCTCATATGTGTGTGTGTGTGTGTCATGTGTGTGTGCCGTGTGTGTGTGTGTGTGCTGTGCGTCTTAGGCTGCTTGTAAAATTTTTCGTTGCCTACTTAGCAGCGCTGCCCGCTGCTATTTCAAACAAATTGCAAGTTATGCACTCGCATTTGGCCTGCGTAACTCACACACACACACACCTACACAGAGAAAGAGAGAGGAAGAGAGGGAGCGAGAGACAGCGGCACACACACAAGCAGGCACACACGCGCAAGCAGCATGCTCAGCCAGCCAAGGCGTATACGCAATCTTCAGATGTTCTGCACATCAAGTATACGCCACGTTTTCACACACACACACACAGCAACACAGCAACACACTCAAACACACCACGAGTCACATCACATCAAAAACAACAACAAAAATGTATATATATTCTGCTTTAAAGCACACACACTGTCTGCCCCATAGTACAATACGATATAGTGTACGATATAGTATAATCTCTATATATATCTATATCTATATAGCTGTACTAGCATCAAAATCTTGCATTACGTTTGCAGCTTTCCTTTCTTCTTCCTTTGCTTGATTTTTTGGTTTGGTTTTTTGGTTTTTTTTCGGGTTTTTTTGTTGTTCGAAGCACTTGAAAAAATACAACAAAAAACAAAAGAAAATTGGGGATCTTATGTAAAGCGTGCCTGCCTGCCTGCCTGCCTGCGCACACTGGGGCAGCCTTTGTGGGCTATATATATGTATAAATATATATATAGTATGTAATATATATATGTGCTATATATATGTGCACAGCCAACATATTTTTGTTAGGCATTTCAAACACTTTTTCTCGATTTGCCTTTTTTGTATTTGGGATAATTTGCTCTGTTTTCCTTTGTTTCTCTAACTCCTGACTTAGCGGCAGTGGCAGCAGGCAGTAGGGGGGGGAGGTAGCCAGTGGGGGGGGGAAGCGTAGCGAAGTAGCGGCGAACAAGCGTGGCCACAGCCAGCGGGCACTGCGACTGTATTTATTTAACTTGCTTTAATTTAATTTTATTTTCCTTTTTTTTGTCGGTAATTTTTTTTGTTTTTTTTTCTCATTTACTGAATTTGGTTTTATTTTGTTTTTTTCGGTATTTTTCTGTTTGTTTGTTTTCTGTTTTTTTTTTTTTATTTTGTATGTTATTTCTTTTTGGTTTAGTGGCTGCTGGTGTTTTGCTGCTGCGGCTGCTGCTGCTGCTGCTGCTGCTCTTGTGTTACCCGTAATCCGTTCGTCTCCGTGGTTCACTGAAACTGTCAGCTGCCGCAGCGCGTGTGCGTTCACAGAGTGCGAGTTTCGTTCAGTTGGCCTCAGTCGACTGTGCCGAGACTCGCCGCGCTTTTGCTGCGTTCGCCTGTGTGCCGCCACTCGGCTGCGCTCGGCTCGAGGCTCGGCTTGTGCCAGTTTCTCGTTGCGGTGGAGAGAGAAAGAATGAAAGCAGAGAGAGAGAGAGAGAGAGAGAGAGAGCGGAGAGAGTGGGCGGAGGTGTTTGGCGGCGGAGAGCGTCGCCACGCCATGCCACGCCATGCCATGGCACGCCACTCGGTCATTGGGACAGGCCCAGGATAACGAGCACAGCAAAGGAGCACGGCGAGGGGCGTGGCGAGGCAATCAGCAACGAGCGGTGGCTGGCGGCGAAAGGCGAGCGCCGAGTGCTGTTCGTGTGCTCGGGCGTGCGGCGAACACGAGCACGAACGAGTTGCACGAACAGCAGCAACAACAACAACAACAGCAGCAGCAGCAACAAAATGGGAATGAAAGAAGAACAAAAAAACGCTGCATACGTCAAGGCGCAAAGGTATTTCAAGCATTTTGTGTTTGCAACGACAGAGGCAGCTGTCGCCTGACTTTGCCACTTTGCCACTTTTGCCTGCCTGCCTGCCTGTCTTTGCGAGTGTGTCTTTGCCGCCAGCAGGTGCGCGTGCACCCTGTGCACTTGCCGGTGCCTGCCTTTACTGTCCCCCCCTCCCTTCCACACTCCTCTGCCCCCTCTTGCGCTCGCGAATGTGCGTTCATGTCTAGGCGAGCCTTGGGCAAACATTTGATAACGTCTAATTGACCCTAACCGACACACGACAATTAAGCCAGCTGCACCACAACAGCCATAAATTCAGGACCATTAAACAGAAGTGAGAAGCCAACCTTCTATGAACCAAATTCTAAAAAATCCGAGCATTATCATTATCATTATCATTATCATTATCATTATCATTATCATCATTATCATTATCATTATCATTATCATTATCATTATCATTATCATTATCATTATCATTATCATTATCATTATCATTATCATTATCATTATCATTATCATTATCATTATCATTATCATTATCATTATCATTATCATTATCATTATCATTATCATTATCATTATCATTATCATTATCATTATCATTATCATTATCATTATCATTATCATTATCATTATCATTATCATTATCATTATCATTATCATTATCATTATCATTATCATTATCATTATCATTATCATTATCATTATCATTATCATTATCATTATCATTATCATTATCATTATCATTATCATTATCATTATCATTATCATTATCATTATCATTATCATTATCATTATCATTATCATTATCATTATCATTATCATTATCATTATCATTATCATTATCATTATCATTATCATTATCATTATCATTATCATTATCATTATCATTATCATTATCATTATCATTATCATTATCATTATCATTATCATTATCATTATCATTATCATTATCATTATCATTATCATTATCATTATCATTATCATTATCATTATCATTATCATTATCATTATCATTATCATTATCATTATCATTATCATTATCATTATCATTATCATTAGCATTAGCATTAGCATTAGCATTAGCATTAGCATTAGCATTAGCATTAGCATTAGCATTAGCATTAGCATTAGCATTAGCATTAGCATTAGCATTAGCATTAGCATTAGCATTAGCATTAGCATTAGCATTAGCATTAGCATTAGCATTAGCATTAGCATTAGCATTAGCATTAGCATTAGCATTAGCATTAGCATTAGCATTAGCATTAGCATTAGCATTAGCATTAGCATTAGCATTAGCATTAGCATTAGCATTAGCATTAGCATTAGCATTAGCATTAGCATTAGCATTAGCATTAGCATTAGCATTAGCATTAGCATTAGCATTAGCATTAGCATTAGCATTAGCATTAGCATTAGCATTATCATTATCATCAATATTAATATTAACATTAAATTGATCAATGTTTGATTCACTTTCCTCTTTCGCTTTGACATCAACAATTATGTAAAATAAAATGTAAATGAGACAACATTAAATTAGCCTCACGATAAACCTGTCCATGATAAATAAATTTTTTATTTTCATCATAAAACCTACTTCAATTTGCCTACATCCGATTGAAATATGCAGTTCATGAGTTCCAATGAAACTTTCAATTTTCCAGCCAATTAAAATATCGTATTAAATGAGAGAGAGAGAGAGAAACTCATTTGAATTTGCAATAAATTGCTGCTGAAAAGTATGCAGCAAAATGTGTGACAACAGCAACAGCAACAACAACTGCAACAGCCGCAGCCGCAGCAGCAGTGGCAGTGGCAACTCGAGGGCAATCGCAAAAAAGGATGACAATGCGAATAATGTGAACTATATTATTAACTATAACAGAGGCTAACTACAACAGCAACAGCAGAGGCAGCATTGGCCCGCCCCGACCAGTTCCGTTACGCCCACCATATAAGCTTTCAGTGCGTGTTGAACAACATGGCGTATGAGCAATGTGAGCTGTCACTCTCCATGTGTGTGTGTGTGTGCGAACTGGCAAAGGCAACTGCGGATGATGTCAGCGAACGAGGCAAACACTCGTACAAATCGTTCGTATGTCGCGCAAGTGTGTCCCAGTGTGTGACAGTGTGTGTGTCAGTACGTGTGTGTGTGTGTGTGTATGTAACATGCAACACTGCCGCAACGGCAGCAACCTAAAAAGAAAGGAAAAATGTACAGAAACATCACAGTGTGTGGCAACAAAGTCGCACGTACGTCCTCGTAGTGTCCTCGCACACACACACACACACGCCGGTACTCACATATGCATGCTTGTATACAGGCTATATACATACATATACATATATGTATATGTATATACATATATCTACACTTATCCAGCACTCCTTTACCACGCGCGTCTTTCGTTCCGTTGTACTCTCTTTCGGCCCTTTTCCTTAACCCCCTCCTTCCCCTTCTTTCCACCCCCCTTCTCCTATTCTTTTTTTCACTTTATACCCATTTCATTTTGCGGCCATTGCGGTTCTTCTTCTTGTTGTTGTTACTGCTTTTATCGTTGTTGTTGTTGTTGTTGTTGCTTTTGCTGTTGTTGATGTTGGGCAAAAGTAAAAAGGCGCTCATTTCATGAATGAACAATGACGACATTCTGACAGCACCAGATGCGGGCTGCAGAGCGAGGGGTTGGCACAAGAGAGCAGCGGGGTAGCGGGTGTGGCAGGTGCAATGCAGCGCTATCTGTCGTCCATCACATTGTCAAGTGCGACTAAATTTCCGCACCTTTGTTCACACAACTACAATAAAACATACAACACTCACACACATATATACATACACACTCAAGCACTTCCTCTTGTTGTCAGCAGAAGAGGAGGGAGGACAGCGATCGATCTCAAATGTCGCTCAATGCACACAGAACAGTTCTCCGGCAAAGTTATCGACAACTTTGCAAATTTAAAATTTACTTATCAAATTAAATATCGAAATCGAAAATAATTTAAATTTTAAATTTATATCGATAGTGATAACCTTCGATAGTGTTTTGTTACTGGCCTTTCGCACACTGATCGTATTCGAAAGGAGCATGAAGTTGGCTGCGATACATTTGGTATTTAATTACTCGATAACTCTTAATTGTTTACACAATTTTAATTTCAATGTTTTTCAAGTGGAGTGCCCTTCTCATTGTGTTCAAAAATATCAAGATTTATATTATATATGCAAATATTCATGATATGCTTATTTTTCTGGCCACAAATCACGTCGATATTGCCTGAAGAAATGTTCCATATAAAAATGTTGACAGGCTTTCTAACCTCTGTTATTGAAAAGTCAACCGATGTTAAAGCGGACTGTGTATCTTGTGCCCCATCAAATAATTCGACATTAATTTTTATGAGACTTTTGAATATTTGAACTTTTTTCAATTCCAGTCAAAGTGCGATTCCTTTCATCGAAGTTGAACGAAGCTCGAGTTGGGTTCGCTTTGGGTGCAGGTGCACTTTCGGTTTCATTTTCACTGAGCTTTAGCTGCGTGCGGCATGGCGTGGCATGCCTCAGGTCGGTGGGGTGCGGTGCGGGCGGGTTGACCTCTAACTGGCAGCCAATGGCGCGGGGAGTGTAATGTACACCTGGAGCGACCCTGCACCACACCGCATGCCACCCACTGCCTACGTCTCCGTCTCCATCTCCATCTCCGCCTCCCTATCCTCGGGACAGGCAGGCAGCCTGTCCTCGTCTTCCTGTGTATCGTATCGTATACCCGTATTAACATAACCTTACATTATTCAACTGTGCGTTTCCTTTGCACTTGCTGCTCTAAGGGGTAGAGGGGGTGGTACTGTGACAAGGGTATGTGTGGCATGTTGATGAACGGGGGGGAAAGGGGAGAGGAAGGCTAAATTTACATAAATTTGGTTTATGAGTCGCGCGTGTTTCACTGCCTCCTCTTCGATGGTTGTTGCCGGCGTCTTTGTTGTTGTTGTTGCCGCTTACGTGCTGACAGTTTGGAGCACCATCGACGATGGCAACAACAACTACACCAACAGCAACAACAAGTATAGTAAATATAACAAGGCTAATTATGCCATCGTCGTCGCCATCGCCGTCGTCATTGTAATTACGCATAAAGCCCAAGTACACGTGTATGTGATATCGCTGACTTTTATATGCGTGTGTATACGCACACACACAGTCATGTATACGCACATATACATATGTACACTAAGTAGCCCTAATCGATTGTTGCGGAAAGGAAACATGTGTCCATATAAAACTATAACACATTGTGTGTGTTTGCCTGTAATGTCTTCCAGTAAAACTATCGATAGTGTTGATAATGTTGCCAGTGTAGTCTTAGCTCTTTTTCTCCCACTGATCGCAATTAAAGAGCGCGAAGTTGGTTTCAATACACTTGGTATTTAATTACTCCTGCTTAAAAACTATCGATAGTGTGTTGTATCCTTTCGCACACTGATCGACATAAAAGAGAACGCGAAGTTGGTTGCAATACACTTGGTATTTAATTACTACTGCTTAAAAACTATTGTGTCCTTTCGCACACTGATCGAAATAAGAGAGAACGCGAAGTTGGCAACGATACGGTTGGTAATTTATTGCTGGTGCTTGCATATAATCGATAACCCTCATTTACTTACACTGGATTAATATCGTTAAGGAACATCGCAATGCACATCATCGCATTAAACAACGTTTAACAAATTCGCATTCATATTTCGTTGGCCTTTTGTGTGTAATTATTTAAAAAAATGTGCATAAATACGTATATGTTTTAATTAATCCCGTCAGAAACGAGCATATTTACAGCATTAAACACGCACTCACACACACATTAACACGCTTGCATATTGTGCGTTCACATGCTGTGGGGCTGCACGCCGTGAAGCATGCAACATGAGCGTTCACTCATTGGCCAAAAACAATTGCAGCAGCCGTCGTAATCAACGCACCTCCTGCCTGCCGAGAACACAACACCGAAGGCGACTGCTTCCCTCCTCCTCCACCTTTCCCCTTCCCCCTGTGTCCTTAACACTCTTCACTCTTTCACATCCTCTACCCCCCACCCCCCACTGTGATGCATGACCCCTGGCTCCTGGCTGAGCCAATTACCACAGAGCGTAGCTTTTTTCCTTTTTGTTTTTTTTTTCTTTGCATTTCGTTTCGTGTTTCGCTGCGTTGCTCTGGCAACCAACAACAACAACAGCAACAACAACGGCATCGACAACGAGCGTTAAAATGTGCAGCAAACACGCGATTAAAGTCTACAAAGTGGCAGCCAGAGAATGCCAACGAGTGCCAGAGAGTGCGAAAGAGATGGAGAGATGGCAGGCTGGTGCACAGCAGGATTGCATACCAGGCAGCGCACCCTGGCATTCTTTTGTAGAGTGGCGATGGCAGGGGAGGGCAGGCAGTGATTTTCACAAATAGGCAGGCAGAAATCATCCAAATGCCACGAAGCCAAACGTTTTCCGCACTTTCCACTCTCTTTTCAGCCGCAGTCAATTTCTGCAGCAAGAAGGTAGACGCAGGAGGAGTGGAGTGAGAGGGGGGGGGGGCAAGCAACATGTGCAAGTGCAGCTGCACCAGTGCCATGGGCCGGGCCGGGGGGGAGGGTTCGGGTAAATGCACGGCACGCGATTTGCTCAACTGCTGCATGCAGAGTTCAGTTGACTGATTTTTTGGCAGGCACTCGGCCAAACAGCCTCAAAATGGGGCATAGCATGCAAAAACTGTCTCTATGTGTGCTTATGTGTGTCTCTGTATGTGTGTGTGTAACTGCTGATGCCATTTGCTTCATTGTTTTTCGGGGTTAACTGCAATGCGCTGCACTTCCCCGCTAAGTAGGCTTATTGCCTACTTACAATCCACATGGCATCCACAATGGGCCAAATCACCCTGCAGTCGACACAATTCAACTTTTGTCCGCTGCCAGTTGCATTATTCTTTTCCTTCTACTCCCCGATCAGTTTAACTGTGAAATTTATCGAGTGCGTTATATGCAGTTACTAAATGATCGATAGTTAAAATAATAATAATAATAATAAAAATAATAATATATACATACGTGCATTAAATGCAATTATCGGCATTACTAAATGATCGATAGTTTATATGCAATAGTAGATATATGCATTTGTTAAATTTGAATATAATAAAAAAATAATAAGTATATACATACATACATACGTGCATTAAATGCAATTATCGGCATGCGATCTCTCTATGCAATTTATCGCACAAGTTTCTAATTCTGATCGATTGCCCGATATATGTATGTATGTAAGTATTAAAATACTGTGCCTGCAAATTAAGTGTTAGTTATCTCCAAGTAGCAGAGCAGCACTAAACACAAACACACACACAAACAAAATGTCCTGCGGGCCTTGTCCCATTGATTATAAACATAAGCAGCGCTCAAATGAAAATTAAAAGCCAATTAATTATGCGGGCACACACACACACACCCACGCAAACACAAACTGGCAGCGCACGCTGAGATTAAGTTTTGCTCCCGATTGATGGGGAAATTCACCAGCCTCTCTTCCCTCCCTTTTCCACCTCTTCTGTTTGCTGCCTTCGGCCCACGGAATGGCGTCATTACGCGCGCGCTGATAACGGTTAAAGGAAGACACGAAACGACATTCAAAAGACACGAACAAAAACCTGACAAGTGCTGAAAAATTCATCAAAACGCCAAATGACTGACACACACACACACACTCGCACGCATTGGCCATTAGTTTTCGTTTGAAATCTTTTTATATAAATATTTATATATCTCCACACACACACATACGTACATGTGTGTGTATGTGAAACTATGCATGTGGGCACACGCACTTGTCCTTTACGCACATATGCATGTGTGTGTGTGTGCGAGTGTGTCGTAATTGGCAGCCTGCGCCACGCCGATGACATCATGCAGCGGCGGCGGAGACAGCTAAGCGCCAAACACCTTTCGCAGTTGCCAAGTGTCCCCCTTAATGTGCGAGTGTGCGTGCCTGTGTGCCAATGTGTGAGTGTGTATGTGTGTGCCAGTGCCTGTCGCTGTGTGTGCGGGCTTGGCGAACGTTAGCTTCAATTGGCCCTATTATAAGCGGCAACTGACCGACGCGACGACGCTTAAGCTCATACACACACACAAACACACAGGCTAACACGCACACAGCACGCACTAACACTTAAAAACATTTCCTTTGTGATGAGCGCGTGACGCAATGGCTTAGTCGTGTCAATCACGAGCACCTACTCGTGAGCTTATCGTTTTTTGATCAATATCGTTTAGTATTTAAAACTATTGGTATATTTAATTCACACTATGCATTGATAGTGAATATCGATTATGGCATACATTAAGGTATGCGTGAGTGAGACACACCGAGGAAATCATCGCAGTTCACAGTTGCATCACTAACGGTAGTGAAATTGTTATCCTGTTTTTGATCGATATCGTTTAGTATTTAAATAGTTATATTGGTATATTTTATGCAAATTATGCGTTGATAATGTATATCGATAATGTATGCAAGCCATGCGTGAGTAAGACACGAAATCATCGCAGTTCACAGTTGCATCACTAGCGGCAGTGAAATTGTTATCCTTCCCCCACCCTCTCCCCATCAACATAACCTAACCACACCAATTCCACCCAATGAAATGACACAGATTTCGAATTTGTTTATATATATATATGTATATATATAGATATATACATACACACGTATGTATATATATCGTACAAAATGTTCAAACAACAAAAAAATATATATATATGTTATGTATATATATTTTGTTAAGAATTTTTAAGTTATGTAATGTTTGAATTGTTGCTTTTCTTCTTCTTGTTGTTGCTGTTCAGCTGCTGCTCAGCTTTAGTTATCATTTCATTTTGCTGTTGTTTAAGGGATTTCGCCCCTACATTCGATCTTTTTTTTTGGATTTTCTTTTTAAGTTTTTGGGATTATGAAACTATGTTAATAAATTTTGTTGTTGCTATTTTGTTAGGTTTTTGCTTTTGTTTATAGTTTTTTCGAGTTAGTTTGTTAAATTGTTTTGCTAATTAAATAATTTATATAGAAATTGTTGCCTCGCGTTAAGATTATTAATTGCTAAACTTTGTATGTGGTATGCAAAACTGCGCTCAATTTGTTAAATATTTGCATGCCCACATGCACATACATACACGCACACACACACACACGCACACGCACACACATTATGCATGCATGTGTATATGCATATACATATATATGTATATGCGCGTGTGTGTGTTTGTATATTTATTCATATTCATATCGTATGTTAACGGCTACTTTGCTTTGTATAAATTCTTGTGGTTTTACTTTTGCTTCGATTCTCCATTGAATTTCTATTCTGGGCTGGGCGTCGTCATTTAAAATGCATATCAAAGTTCTTAATTACAAACATTACTTTGGATATCTATAAATGTGGTTTTTGTTGTTGTTGTTATTGGTGTTGTTCTTGTTGTGGTTGTTGCATTTGTTATTGTATATTTTGAATAATTTTAAACGTTGTCTGTAAACGTTCCCGCATTCTGGAGGGGGGCTTTAAATGTTAATATTAATGTTACTGTTACTATTAATGTTAATGTTAATGTTAACGTTTATGTAAAATACAAATGTTAAATTTTGTTGTCAGTTTTGCCGATTTCCTTTTTTCGATTCTCGTTTCCCTTTTGTTTGCCTATTTGCCCGCTGCTAATTGTTGTTGTTGCTTTTGTTGTTTACGCTTTGTTTATTTAATATAGTTAATTCTTTGACTTTGTTTCTTTATTAATATTAGAGCTAAAATTATAAAAAATTTACTTTTTTCCTTTTCTTTTTCTCATGTTTGTATATATCTGTATTTTTTTTTTTGTATATATCTGTATATTTATTTAAATACATATACAGATAATCAAGCAACTCTTTACTCAAATGCATATGTTAATGTAATGTACATATGTGTAAAGAGTTACTTCACTCACTGTATATATATACTATATAATGTAGCTTGCGATTTGCGTGCTAGGTTATGTTTGCTAAACTGCTCGTTTTATTGCATTCTCGATTTATTTTCTTTTCTTTTGTTTTTGCTAAATTTTTTAAATTTTATTCGTTATGGTACAAAATTAAAAAAGAAAATTTACATATTTTCGATTTCTTTATATTCTTTTTTACGTCATTTTAGTATATTTCTCTCTTTTCGAAGTGTTGAAAAACGCCGGCGACACATTTCGAGTATTTTTTTTGCATTTTTTTGCTTATTTATTTCGATTTGAAAACTTCTATGGGGTGTACAAGAGTCGTTCGTCGAAAAAGAAAAAAATCTAAAAGAAAAAAGAAAAGATTCTGCTGTTCTTCGTTGTTGGTGGAAGAAATGCCTATGTACTATATTTAAAGCTTGCAAATATGTCGGATTATACGCGACGCGACGCGACAAATTGCCTCAGTCTGGTATACCATATATGTATATAAGTTGAAAGATCCTATAGAGTTACTCAAAACGATGCAACGACTCTTGGTTTGATGATTAAATTCAAGAAATCTATGTATATATCTAACTAGATCGATCGATTCTATATAGTATATAGTATAAACTTGTCATTATCGCAAACAAATACAAATACAAAAGAGATAGACATACGGAGAGAAAGAGAGTAAGACAGAGCAGAGGCTAAGCAGAGATAGATATACAATAGAAAGAGAGAGGGAGATAAATGTTATCTACATGAATAAAATGTTCGATTTGTTTGGTTTGTGTATCCCTCCCTCCCCCCTTTGCCATAATTGTCAATTAAAGCCGAGAGAATATTACGAAAATAAATCAACAAAAAGTTTAATTTGCAAAAAAATTATATATAGAAAAAAACGTGTTACAAACAAAAGAGGGAGAGAGAAACAAAAAAAGAGAAACGTGGTCAGATCAATATATGTATATATATACTATATATATGTATAAACTGTTCGGCGACTTACGACTTTTTTCTTTTCTTTTTCATATAAGACATACATATGCATGTGTGTGAGTGTCGATTGTGAATGAATGCCTGCTAATTTTATATATTTATCTGTTATCTATTGTATATATATATATATATATAATTGTGTATATATAGGGTCTATATATATATATATATATATATATATATATATATATATCAATTTGTTGTTTGCTGTTCTATGCATTTCTTCAATATACGTACGTAGTTGGTGTTCTTGTTGTTGTTTCTTGTTATGTGTTTTTTAATATATTTTTTATTTATTATTTCTCTTAGTTTTGCTTGTATTTTGCTATATAAACTGTATATAAACTGCCTTGCCTGCCTGCCTGCTAAACGCTAAACGCTTGTCAAATTTTAGTTGTTTTTTGTTTTTCTTTTTGTTGTCGATTTCTTTTTGTTTTTGTTTTTCTTTCAGTTTTTACTTTGTTTTTTGTTTTTTCTTTTTTGCTTAGTTGGTAAAACTTGTTTTTCTTTTTTTTGTATTATATGTTGTTTTTAGTTTTGTTTTTTTTCTGGTTTTACTCTTTAGGTTTTTATGCTGGATTTATGTTTATATATATATATATTATGTATATATATATATATATATGTATGCAAATTATTACTTAACTAACAAATCGCAGCGCACATATATATATCGGCTATATGCACATCTCTAAAATTTATCGCTGCTTACAGACTAACATTTAAAGACTTTTCATTGTTGTTGTTGCTGTTATGTTGTTATGTTATGTTGTTGGTGCTGCTGCTGCTGTCGTTTTAGAATTATTGCTGTAGATTTGTTGCTGTTGTTGCTGTTAAGTTGTGTTGTTGTCTGTCTGTCTTTGTGTGTATGTGTGTGTGTGTGTGTGTATGCATAGTACATAGCTTTTTATATAATAGGTATATAGCGTAGTTATTAATTATGTTTTGTTTTAACTTTCATCTCATTATCCTTCTCCTTATTCTCCTCCTTCTCCTCCTCCTACACCGACTTGCGCTCCTCCTGCTGCTGCTCCTCCTGCTCCTACTCCACATATATGCATCCCGCTCTCTTTCACACACAAATCATATATATGTTTATATATATATATATATATATATGCCCCTATATCATTTTCTTGTTGTTTTTTATATGTTTTCTTTTCTTTCAACTTTCATTTTCATATCGTTATTTTTATCATTGTCTCTGTGTGTTCTTTGTTTGCATGTGTCTCTGTCTCTGTCTTTGTCTTGTCTGTCTCTGTTTATGTCTCTGTCTGTGTGTGTGATTTCATTAAATATCATATAGGCATATTACAAAAAAGATCGGGGCAGGGGGGGCGGTTGCCAGGGGGGCCAGGAGGGGGGCGTGTTGGATGTTTGCATTGCCACCACCTAGTCATCGCCATTGACATCCTGTTGCAGCTCCTTGAGCTTCTCCTCACGCGGTTTGGCATTACCAAAAATCGTTGCCGATTGTTTAGTTTCGGCCACCGCATTAATAGGCGCCGCTATAGTTCGTGGCTTTAATTGCAGGCGTGGCCGCTCCGTATCGTCTGCAAATCAAGTAGAAGAACATATATAATATATATATATATATTTTTAATATTTATTATTTATATATATCAGGGCTGCCAGATCAGCCTTTTTCCCCAGACAGATCTGTGCTTTTATTTTCGTCTAGCCTGAAATAATATCGAATTCTTACTTTCATTAAAACTGTCTGTAAGTTTGTTTACCCTTCCTTTGAAATTGCTTTAAAATGGGTATACTAACTTTGTGCAAATGTATGCAAATGTATGTAGAAGGCGTGACAGAGTCCACAAAGTATATATAGACTTGAACCATGTCTGTCTATACCTTTATTTGAACTTCAAGATTTTATCTATTATAAAAGCTAGAGACACCAAATTTGTCATGAAGATGCCTGTATACTCTGCGATCAGGTTTATTTCAAATGTTGCCCTTGCTAAGCAATCATTTAATTAGTTAACTCTATTTTTAACTGACTTATAAGAGTTATATCTTGCTATTTTTGGCTATATACTAAGCTGATTAAAATATCTACCTATGCCTCAAATTTCAATACGATCGCACAATAAATACTAAAGTTATACAAGCAAGTATGAGCATTCAAGAAGGCAAGAGTTAAAGCAATCCTGTACATTATATTTTACTATATGCTATATACTATATATATCTGTTATCAAAACTCAAAAGAATTTTCTATTATTATTTGAACATCAGTTATACAAATTTATATATAAACTAATGAGTGTCTCCTTTAGTTGCTTCTCTCCTAGCATACTTATTAGTTATTCAGGAAAGAGCATGACACTTAAGGGAGAAGAGCGTCTCTACATTATATAGTCAACTCTGTTATCAAATATCAAAGCAAGCACTATAGTTGCAACTATATCATATAGCAGGCTGAGATTTTGAGTATATGATGCTTGTTTATTATATATATAAAATGTTATATAAATGAAAGGGTATCCCACTGTCGCGTTACTGTTGCTCTTGTTTTCAAATCACAAACCTATTTTACTGTTCCCTTCTCCATTCTTTCGTCTGTGTTTTTTTAAGGGAATCAACTGTCAGCCCTGATATATACATATATATAACTTTGCTTACCGATGAGGCCCATGGCAACGCCGCTGGGACGTTCAGGCTGCTGTTGATTCGGGTTGTAGTGGGTACGCTCGCGATCACGATGCCGACTGAAGTTGTTGTAGCGATCACCATCTCGTGACTGATTACCAAAGCTTCCCTCGCGTTGTCCACGTTCACCACGATCACGATCCTGATTGCGATCGAAGCGTTCGTCGTTATTGAAATTGCCATAACGACCGCGATTTGCTGGACGATCTGCAAAGCAGAGGGAGACAGACAAAGAGAGAGAGAGAGAGAGAAGAGTTGTTTAAATAATTTGTCATATAAAGCGCATGCATAGAATTTGAGTTAAGATTGGCACTGGCACTTTCTACTGCCCAAGGATTATATATATATATATATGGTACTATACTACTAATCGAGCCTTATGGGGCGAGGTGGGGGGCAACATGCTGGCGTTGGTATTTGTATGTAAAGCGTGCTACAAGAGGCATTCGAAATCAACTCAATGCTGTCTGTATGTCTCTGTGTGTGTGTGGAAACTATATAGGCATTTACAGATAAATATATATAATAATTGAATTCAATTTAACCAGATAGCGAGAGAGAGAGAGAGGAAGAGAGGGAGGTAGAACCAAGTGAAAGTGTGGGACAACGCCCCAAAAAAGCATACAAGATAAACAAGTAAATAAAAGAAAGAACTAAAGAATTCTGCAGCCTGCTGAGTGTGTAAGAAAGAGAGCGAGTGTGAGTGTGAGAGAGAGAGAGAGAGTTACAAAAGGGAGTTACAAGTTGAAAGCTGGAGAGAACTTGGCAAAGAACACGCTCCAACTAGGCGGGGGTCAAGAGGTCAAGAGCGCAGCAGCAAATGTGCAACTGTTTCTATTATTATTATAATTATTATTATTATTATTGTTGTTGTTGTAGTCCATGCTTTGGCTTTGGTTTTGTTTGCAAATCTCAACTACAAATTTTGCTAAGAATTTTGTTCTTTTTTTTTTGGTTTTTTTGTTGGCAGCGCTACTAAGATGCATCTACGTGTTGTTGTTGTTGTTGAGCTTGGCTAACAGAAATATGCTTTACCATTATATCCTCTATTCATGCCGGAGCTGGCGCCGCCACGACTTCTATCATTGTGACCAGCATAATTATCATTGTACGAACCTCTACTATCGCCGCGATTACCAGAGCCGCCGCCGGCTTCGCGTGGACCACCGCCGCCGCCAGTGCCGGGGCCGCCGCGGCTATACGATTGACTGCTGCCACCTTGACGCGGTGGTCCACGTTTCTGAAAGCCATCGCGACCGCCATCACGTGTCATGCCGCCGCCGCCATTGCCGCCACCGCCAACTCCGCCGCCAGGGCTGCAATAGGAAAGAAGATAGAGAATTATACAATATATATATATATATATTATTATTGTTATAATATAATGTATGGTACCGTTCATTTTTCCTACGATCAGCAATATCTATGCGCAGCGGGGCCGAAAGATCATCGAGTTTAATGCGTCCATCACATTCTAATGCTCTTTCCAAATTGTCCAACGTCTCGAATTCCACATAGCAGAAGCCCTTAAATTGATCCGTCTCACGATCCTTAACCAGACGCACGTTCTTCACCTCAAAGTCTTGGAATATTTTAATGACATCGCCCTGGACGAGACCCTGCGGCAAGTTGCCCACATACGCAATGAATGGAGGTTCCGTTGGCAATTGCTTCACATGACGTTCTCCTCCAAATCCACCTCTGCAAGCAAACACAACAATAACAAATACCATTAATATCCACAGCAACAACAACACTATGTGTGCAGTAGCAACAGCAGCAGCAGCGGCATATGCCGGCTGCGACGTCGACGCACGTGTGCCCGACCGAAAAAAATACAACAACAAAATGAAGCGAAATATGAAAAAGAAAAAACAACAGCAAAAACACTTGCCGCCTCAAATTACAGGCAAACATCAACAATAACAAAGTGTAGCGCGTTTTGTAAATAAATAACAGACAACATAACAAAAACACAAGAGGACACAAAAAAAAAGCGCGCGCTTTTAATTATTTGCAGCAATAATTTAGCAAACACTTTGCGCCTCTGCATTCTTTTTTCTTTTTGCCATCTATTTTGAGAGCCGCCCATAACCCTTGAAGGCGGCGCCGATGCCGATGCCGCGCTGTCTCTGCTGCGGCTACTTTGGAAGTTAAAAGGCAAAGCCAAATCGCGTACCGCCGACGCTAACGTCGGCAGCGACGTCACCCAACGGGCGATAACACCACAGCAAATTCACCGAAAAAAAAAATAGCAAAGAAAAAGAAATGTAGAAGAAAAAAAAAACACGCACACTTGCGCGCACACACTCATACACACACCTACACAATGAGGCACACGCACGCGTATGTATGCATGTAAATTTTTAGGGTTTGTGTGTGCGTGACTGTGTTTGTGTTCATGCGTGTGTGTGTGTGTGTCAGTGTATGTATGTGTGTGTTGGTTGACTTTTGCTTAAACCGCGTGCATTATTATACATTGTAGCACTTTTGCACTTGCTTAGACACACGCGGCGAACGCACTTTTAACTATTTTACACAATTTCGGCGAGCTGGCGTTCACAGTTCTTAAATTATTTAATAATATTTACCTAGCGTGTTCATAACCACCTCTTCCAGCCATGTTTTATTTTTTTCAAATGAGCGAATTCGCTGCAATCCGCAGACTGACTACCAAGATTGTCGCCGTGTGCACGCGCTTCAGTGTGTACACACCGAATGTTAGCGGCACCAGGAAATACACCCATAACTTAAAATCGCAATAAAATGTCGAAAAGAATTTAACATAATTGCGAAAAAATTCACAAAATTTGATTACAAGCAACTAATAAAAAATACAAGCATATCTATGTAAAAATCATATTCTGGTGCATTTACAAGCAACACTTACCAATTCGCCGAATATTATAATTTCATTATTTAACACTAAACACCGCAAATTGCAATTCTATCGATGTCTTCATTTCAAATGTTAAGTAAATAAATATTATGAAAATGCCATTTTAATTAATATATATATTTGATGACTAGTGAAAGAACTTTAAAAATCATTTTTAACATTAAATAGCAGAGTAACACTGCAGTTCTCATCGATATATACGATATATCGATTGAATTTCGCCGCTCATAACTCGCCTATACTGCCATTGTACAACACTGTCGCCGCTCGCCTGCTTCTTCTTACGCCTTGTTTCGGCAGAATTGTACACGTTTTTGCTGCAATTTTGTTGGCATTTTCTCTTGAGTTTGCATTAATAATAAACATAAATTCGATAAGTGCTCAAACACAGCAAAATGGCGCTAACCTCACGCTTTTACAATGAAAAATATCCGGAGATCGAAGATGTCGTCATGGTCAACGTTCTTTCCATTGCCGAAATGGGCGCTTACGTCCATTTACTGGAGTACAACAACATTGAGGGCATGATCTTGCTTTCGGAGTTGTCACGTCGTCGCATCCGTTCCATTAACAAATTGATTCGTGTGGGCAAAACAGAGCCGGTGGTTGTCATACGTGTGGATAAGGAGAAGGGTTATATTGATCTATCCAAGCGTCGTGTGTCCCCCGAAGATGTGGAAAAGTGCACGGAACGTTTTGCCAAAGCGAAGGCAATCAATTCATTGTTGCGTCACGTTGCCGATATTCTGGGATACGATAGCAGCGAAAAGCTGGAGGAGCTCTATCAGAAGACAGCCTGGTATTTTGAAAAGAAATACAACAGCAAAACGGTCGCATATGATATCTTCAAGCAATCGGTCACTGATCCATCTGTGTTCGATGAATGCAATCTGGATGCCGAGACCAAGGAGGTGCTGCTGAGCAACATCAAACGTAAGCTGGTCTCGCCCACAGTTAAGATACGTGCGGACATTGAATGCTCGTGCTATGGCTACGAAGGCATCGATGCTGTCAAGGCATCACTCAGCAAGGGACTCGAGCTCAGCACAGAGGAGCTGCCCATTCGCATCAATCTGATAGCGCCGCCACTGTAAGTTAATCCTCCCCCTTATTATCAACTTCAATTACTAATCATTCCAATGCTGTGCAGGTATGTGATGACCACATCGACCACAAAGAAGACAGACGGACTCAAAGCTCTGGAGGTGGCCATTGAGAGTATACGCGCTAAGATAATTGAGTTTGAGGGCGAGTTTAAGGTGATAATGGCACCCAAACTGGTAACGGCCATCGATGAGGCGGATCTGGCACGGCGTCTGGAGCGTGCCGAGGCCGAGAATGCCCAAGTGGCAGGCGATGATGATGAGGAGGATGCTGCCGATCAGGAGGGCATGCAATTTGATCCCGAAAAGGAGTTCAATCATAAAAACTCATCGGCACGTGCTGCCAATGATGATGACGATGAGGACGATGACGAAGAGGATTAGAAGGAGAAGCAAATCTATTCAATTTGGCCGATAGCAACAACTCCTAAAATATATTAAAAATCAACAACAACAACAACAAGAATTAATTCAATCGAAGCAGCAACGACATCAGCAAAAACAACAACAACAACAAATGTAATTTATATATATAAAGATGTACGATCAATTCGTATGTATATTATAAATAATGTGAATACACATGCTTGCGTGTGTGTGTGTGTCTGTGTGTGTGGGCAACACCATAAGATGATGATGGAAGATGGAAGATAATACAACAACAACTACAACAATAGCTAACTAATTAACATGGACAAGTGCATTCACACAGAGGGTTAACCGCCAGTGATAATTTTTGTTTTTTTTATTATATCTGGCGGCAACGAACTGTATCTAGAATGTATATTTACCTATGTACATGTTACGGTTTATACATTTATAAATAAATCATACATAAAATAAATTAAATAAAACAACAATTGTCCAACAACCACATAGACCCTTCGGCACCTTTTTATATGGACTTTGAAATTCCCTTTAAGATGGCGAAATTGAATTAATTTAGGTACAGGGTTTTCAAACAATTGCAGAAAGTTCTTGAGTTTAAAGGCCATTGCTGAAATTCAGCTTGTTTTTACCCTTTAATCATTAAAAATTGTCAAAAAAGAGTATACCAACTTTTTCTCACTAAATCTAGCTATTTTTGCAGCTTTATTACAGTGTGAATATACGAATTGTGGAAGTTCAGTATATTTTGCAGCTTTTTTTTCTATATTCTTCGGTTTACATTTACAGAATTCGTAATTGAAAAGGCATTTTGGATTTTGTAGAAATTACATCAGCTTTTTTTAACTTCCGGAAACATTTTGCATAAAATCTTAACATTTTGTGAATTTAGATTATTATAGAACTTTTCTTAGCCTTTTTCTGCTGTTATTTGCAATATCTGTTATATATTTGATTTTAAACTGTGCGATATATATGTGACAATTTCTTATTCTTTCTCTTAAAATAAATTCAGGTTTAATAGACATATTCTTAGCCTTTTTCCTGCTATTATTTACAATAGTTCATTGATATTTGGCTTAGTTATCGACATTTCAAGGTAAATTAAACTCAGAATATCTCAATACATAAGTATCAATTGTATGTTCTCCCTTTTATAATAGTTTTAATTAATAAATCTAACATTAATCGTAACATAATTCACACTTCATCGCTATATATACATATATTTAATCTTATAGAATTTTCATTATACCCTTGCAGAAGTAGATTTAGGTCAGGAGTTTGCAACACAGCTTAGGTGACATCTTCGACCCCATAAAGTATATATATTCTCAATCAGCATCACCAGGGAAGTCGATCTAGTTATATCTGTCTGTCTGTCCTCAGTTTTAAAGCTATATTCATGAAACTTGGCACACATGCTTCTAATTGCAGCACGCTGCAAATAACTCAGACTGAGTCGAATCGCGCCCATATATCGTATAGCTGTCATACAAACTATCGGCCGATTTTTGTTATTTGTCAAAATATTGCAACCAAATTTATTACATTAGACTCTTGTTATATATTTAATATGCATATACAATTTCATCAGAATCGAAGCACTATAACATATAGCTGCCATAGGAACAATCTGCAGAAATTAAGGTTTTTGTATGAAGACCAGTTTTGATTTTAGAAAGAACTTAGCTAGAATATACACAATTAATATTGAATATATACAATACCCTTCAACTATGCAGCATTCTATATAACTAGTATTGGAACAATAGGAGGAGATATGAACATTGCAAGGGTATGGAACCTTTGGCATGTCCAAGACAACCTTTCTTTCGCGTTTCAGCTATTTTTGATATCTTTATCAGTGCTGCAAATAATATTTTGGCTTTTTTTATTCACAACTTCCAGACAGAAAGAAAGACAGACGAGATTTCCCTCTTTTCATCAATCCAATGCAAAACAATTCTCGTTTTATTTAACCATTTCATTTTATACATAAACATTACATTGTTTCATCTTTACGCTTATTACTAGATCAAATTGCATATATATATGTATATATATATATATATATATATTTATTAATGTGTATATAGTACCTAATTGTATAAAATTAGTGTGTGTGTATTTGTTTGTTGTTGTTGTTGTTGTTAAAAGGCGTTCGGCTATTACCAATGTTAACATTATTTAAACCTGTTTATATAGACGGCTTGTTCCAGGCTCGCATCTCGCACAGATCGATATCGAATTACGCTAGAAAAAGATATTACTTATGATTGGATAGTATATGTATAAACTTCATCGTTGTTAGAGGCATATGGTGGGGGAGGGAGGGGTATAACTTGAAATCTCTGCCTGCACTCTCCCTCTCTCTCTTTCTCTCTCTGTCTACGTCTCGCCTGCTACTCATTTGAACTATTGTACATATAAGAAAACGCAAAAGTCAATTAAAAATTGTTTAGAATTACAAAATTTCACTAAATTAAAATTGTGACTCTCATATCCCATCATTAATGAGTGTGTGTGTGTGTGTGTGTGTTGGAATCCGCAATCTTCTTCCTCTTCTACTTGTTATATTCGTGACATTCAATTGTTTATATTCTTCTTCATGTTGTTGTTGTATTGCAAAATTGTTTTGATTGATCCCAGAGCAGTAATGATGTGGCAGTGGCTGCATCGCCACCGCCAACAGTGGCAACAGCTGCAACGGCTGCAGCAACAGTTGCCAACATTTTAGCTGCGTTCAGCTAAGTCCACCAGTGCCAGCTGCCTCCTCATTCCGGTTAAGCAGCACCGAACTGGCGATCGCCTTGTTGCCATTGCACAGCCTCAGCACGGTGAGGACATCGCTGCGTGGATAACCCAAAGCCATAAGATCGCTAACATCCTGTTCAGTGAAACGATCCACCGATTGTATTGTATTTATATTGCTTAAGTTGTATGGAGCTTGAGCGGTGCTAGTGCTGGTGCTGGTGCTGGTGCTGCTGCTGGCACCACCATGTTCACGTTTACTCTGCTCAATAGCCTGAGAAATGGCCTGCTGTTCATTCTCCTCGGGATTGCCGGTTAGACGTGCACAAGGTGGTAGCTCACTCTCTGGCAGAAAGGGTGTGCTGGTGCCGGTGGTGCCGATAATCAGCAGATTGCGCTGCAAGTCAATAAGGCACTGCATGGAAAGGAAAGAGTATTAGTTGAGCAATAACTATCTCTATGTTATATAGTTGCCTCGCACCTGATGACGCTTGAGCATGTCCAGGCCCAACAGCATGTCCATGGGCTGTTGCCCCAGCACTGTGAAACTTGAGGTCAAATGATCGTTCTCAATCTGCAGCTGCACCATGTGAATGCGACCCAATATGGGCTGTGTGCCCACGCCCTTTGCCACGCCATTCCAACGTGTATCGATCAGACGCTGCACATGACAACGTTCAGCGCAATCCTTGCTCATGATTGTCGTCTGTGCGCCCGAGTCCACAAATGCCTTGACCGGCACACCATTCACCTTGCAGTTGATATAACTAAAAGGGGCGCAGAGAGAGAGAGAGAGAAGAAGACATGATATATATGTACCATACAGGAAAAGGTGGAGGGGCCACTTACAGCATTGTGACGGTGCCAAAGATTTCGGGATTATATTCAATGGCCGCTGCCATATTATCCTGTATGTTCTTCTGCTTAATCTCCTCCGCAATCAGACGCTGCGTCTCCTCATCGAATGGATCCGCATTCAGCATACGCATTCGCTGATCATTGCGACGCTTACGCTCCGTTATATGCTCGCGCAGCAAGCGTGCAAACGTCTCCGTATCACCCGAATCCAATGCCTCGGCCAGCCGTGAGTTATTCTGACGCAACAGCGCCAATGTTCTTGGATCGGATAGAAACATTTGTCGCACCGACGCCGGATCATCATCGAAATTCACATTGAAATCATCTGTCATGGGTATATCGGTGAGATGCTGTTGAGCCTGTTGCTGCGCCTGCGCCTGCGCCTGCTGCGTTGCCTGCTGCAGATGCTGTTGCAATTGCTGTTGCAGTGTCTGTGCACCAGGCCCGCTCTGTGAGGGTGGACTGCCACCGGCTGTTGCACTCGTGCCCGGCACTGCAATGTTGCTGAAGTCCAAGTTGCTTATCGATGGATTGTTGGGGCCTGCAAGGGATAAATGAATAAGCTGTTAGTTAGCTGTAACATTATGCTGTGATATAACAGTTAAACTGTAAATATATGTATGTACTTATAATATAAATCAAGGCATATATAACTCTGCCTTTGTTGCATTTACAAGCACAATCTCTGACTGAGAATCCTGCAGTAGAAGGCATCTATGATCCCACAATACTGCACAAGACTGATATCTATATATATATATATATAAATATATGTACATATATAGACTGTATATGCACATCTATATATGTATTTCATATTCTACATTAGCATTGTTTGTCTACATGAATGTCTAGATCTCGGAGACTATAAGTGCTGGGCCTACTAAATTTGGAGTTTATATGTCTTTATAGATCTAATTTGTTTTAGAAATAGGTTACGCCTTCTTGCGTGATATATCTATATAATAATATACTATATATCAACTCAATATATGCTTGCACTCTTTCTCTCACTCTCTCTCTTCCTTTGCATATAAATAATGCCAGTCAGTATTTTTATATGCAAAGAGTGTTGGAAAAGGTTAGGAGTATAGAAAGAAAGTAGATCTATTTGTTTCAATCTCTCTCTCCCCTACAAATACGAGAAATAAACAAATTGAAAGTGTACATTTTTAAGGCTAGTACATTTCTGTATCGTATTTGTTTAATAAAGAATATATTAACTATAGTTTTCTGATTTTTTGAGGGAATTATCTAGATTCTAGAGGAATAAGAAACAAGCAAACAACGTTTGGCTTATCGTATTTCTTATATCGTACTCTCTCTGCTGAATTGAGTAATTTTTGAATTCATTTCATCATTTGATGAAAACATACATAGATTACATATACATACATACACACACATATTGCATGTTCTATTCCCCCTGCTTGGCATTATTCTAATGAATTTGCCTTATCGGGTATTATTAATCTTGGATCGGTCATTCATAGGGGTTATAAGTGCGGGAAAGTGGAAAGATTACCCCCTCTCTCTCTCTCTCTCCTCCTTTCAAACAGACAAAAGTCAAATTTTGCAAGCGCCCACACAAAAAAAAAATAAATATAAAGCAAGTGGACAATGTACCCCTGCACACATGCATATATACATATGTGAGCATGTGTATGTGTGTGTGTGCATAGTAAGCAAGGCCACTGGTGCATGGGGGGTCATTCAAAGCATTTGCGTCGGCGTATACAGCTCTATACGCATACCCACACACACACATGCATGGATTCGATTACCCGCACGCACACACGTATGCATGCATATATGTATATCGATAATAGCGCAGCAGGTGAATTATCAAAATCAGATCAACGCCTATACATATGTGCATGTGCAGTGCGCACGTACACACATATGTACATGCATATGTATATGTACATAAATTTGCGTTCGTGTGCGTGTGTGCGATTTCATTTACTTTGTGCGCTGTGCTTGCTTTGTTTTTTGTCTTTTGCGAATGTACAAAAAACTCAAGACATATTTATATGAGCAGTGGAAATGTGCAAAACGAAAACACATTTATTTATTTATATAATTGAAGATTCTTTTCTTCCAAAAGAAACACACACACACAGATGCACAAGTACAGCAGACACACACACATACACGCCCACTCGCCGGCATATGATGCACTGCGGCGGCTCCTCTGGCCAGGAATGGACGACGTAGAAGGAGAGAGAGAGAGAGGGAGTGCGTTCAATGACCCACTTTCATTGTCATTTAGCCCGACGCGCGCGCTTCTTATAAAGCGCTGCGGGGGTGGGGGTACTTACCTATGCGATTTGGATTACTTCTGCGTCGTTCCAGGACAATACAGTCACCATCTCGTACTCCAAACTGTTTCAACGTATTCTTATCGTTGCTCAACTCACGCCCGTTGAATATTACCATTATTTGGTCAACCTCAGAGCCAATTTCCATGGCACAAAGTGCCTTTAGATTCTCCAGTTCCAGGTCTTCGGCAACATCTAGAAAGAATATTTTATCATCGGTGGTGGTCACGGTGATTTTCATCGCGATAAGGGCGGCGTTTGGTCTCTATTGTTTATATTAAATCACAATGTTTATTATATTTATATAGTTCCTTTTTTTCTTTTTGTTTTTTTTTTTCTATGAACACAATAGTTGGGAACCCTGAGCGATTGGTGTATGTTGCGGCTGCCGCAAATGCGTATCTATACAGCGCAAATTAATAAATGCGTTTGAATTTCGTTGTTTGCTTCACGTTTGTCGTCGTTTTCTTTCTTCGTTTTCGTTTCTTTCTTTTTGTGTTGCCTTTTGCTTATGCTTTGTTGTTTTGACTCAACGAAAACGCCGCTGCCGTTAGGTGTGGGAGCAGATATGCAAATAACATTCGGTCTATCGATGTACGCGATGTTATTTTAAATTGCGCTGCGTGATTACATTGACCAATGGAAAATCACCTCATTGCTGATTAAGGGAAATTAAAAAAAAGAAAAATCATAACATTCACTTGAAATTTTAAAACTAAACAACTGTTTTTTTTCATTGATTTTAACATATTTACAAGAGTGAACTTGAAAAAGAAATTTTCATCGATATATCGATAAGAAATTCAAGTATTTGTTTTGATTCGTTAAGTTTTAAATCGTTAAGTTTTAAGTTTAAGTTTTAGTTTTAATCGCTTTACTTTTGTTTTCCTCAATTAAAGCATCGATAAGCAGTACATGCAACTGAATACTCGATACTTTTATTTATCGGAAATGTAGGATTATCGATACACATAACACAAAATTTCTTGTATTATTTACGGATTTGGTGGAGCGAATTTGCGACGTGCAGTCCACTTTTGCGTCCGTTATCCTGGTCATTTGTACAGATCGCAGTCGCTGCAGCGTATTGAATAAATCACTATGTCAACGCAAAGTGTGGGGAACGAGGAAAACTCAGCTGCAAAGTCAAAGCGACCTTCAGGTGAAAATTCAATGAGCTCGAGATAAATGTGTACAAAACAACACACTCATACCAAAGTAACAAGTTGTTGGGACAGCTTGACCCTAGGTGTGTGTGTGTGTGTGTTTGTTGGTAGTATGTGTGTGTGTTGGTGTTGTGCGTGTTTTGATAAGAACTGAGAGTGACTAATACAATAAAACCTAATCGATATTTTAAGGCGAGCCCTATGCGAGTTAGCCCTTAAAAGATGAATCACATCGACTCAATGCGTCAATCATTCCATTTAACCAACAGATTCGGCCTTCAAACAACAACGATTACCCGCCTGGCAGCCAGTGCTAACTGCACGAACTGTGCTGCCCACCTTCTTTGTCATTGGAGTGCTCTTCATACCCATTGGCGTTGTGCTGCTTCACTTCTCCAACACTGCCAATGAGTATATCATCGACTATACCCGCTGCAAACAGGATGGTGGTAATCAGACCTGTGCCGATTTTCTGAAAGCCACAACTGGCGGAAAATGCCTATGCAAGATCAACTTTACCCTCACCGAGGACTTCTATGTGAGCACCCAGAACTCAATTAATAATAAATACTATAAATAATCAATCGATTTCTCGACGTATTTTCAGGGTGATGTTTATATGTATTATGGTCTAACCAATTACTATCAGAATCATCGACGTTATGTGAAATCAAGGGATGATGAACAGCTGCTGGGTCGCCTATCAGTGATGCCCAGCTCTGACTGCACTCCCTTTGGTTACACGGACGACGGCAAACCCATTGCGCCATGCGGTGCCATTGCCAATTCCCTTTTCAATGGTAAAGAGCAAACTAAACAAACAAGATTGCCCCACTTACATTGATAATTCTCAAAACAGACACATTGACACTGAGCCAAGGCAGCTCGAATATCAGTTTACTCAACACGGGCATCGCATGGCCATCGGACAAGCGGGTGAAGTTTCGCAATCCGGAGAATCTTACGCAAGCACTGAAGTCTTATGGCTATGAGAGGCCAATGTTCTGGCAAAAGGCTCTAGATGAACTGGATACATTAAATCCGGATAACAATGGTTTCCAAAATGAGGATCTGATTGTATGGATGCGTACAGCGGCATTGCCTAGTTTCCGCAAGCTCTATCGACGACTGGATCAAACGAATAACAACTATTCAAAGGGTCTCAAGGCAGGCGAATACACCTTGCACATTGAGTACAGTGAGTATATATTGAATATTAAATTATATTAAATTTAAATGCATGTTTCTTTCTCTGCAGAGTATCCGGTGGTCTCGTTTGATGGTACCAAACGCATGATACTATCCACAACATCAGTGTTAGGAGGAAAGAATCCATTTTTGGGTATTGCCTACATTGTTGTCGGTGCCATTTGTGTTACCCTGGGACTGGCACTGCTCTTCATACATATGCGTTGCAGTCGCAGGTAATTGAACCCTATCATATAGGCCGCATAACCGATGACATCTCTGAACAGTCATGCCTCATCTCAGTCATCTCATAATAACACATTCTAATTCATTTCCTCATCACAGCATTGAGTTGCATTGAAGCTCACCATATGCCCTCTCATACAAATGCCTCCCCCTTCATCCAGTCCCAATGGCTTTCAAGTTTACCCAGTATTTTCATGGTGCGCGATAAGTATATGTATATATATATATAGTTTGTGGGCTTATCAGCGTCAGTTCATTTCGAGATATACGTGTGTGTATATATAAATATAACTAATCGTTCGCACTTCTACTCTCTTTCTCTTTAACTTTGCCACTTGTAGCAGCAACATGGAGATGATAAACGTGAATCCACACACACAGTACTCCTAAAAGGAAATGGATTTGTCCAGAGATGATGATGATAATATGATGTATGATATATGATGTTGCCCAAGCTGTTTCTGCTACACATATTTGTAGAGTAGTATTAGTATATTTTCTGTTAAAGCATATTAATTTATCAATGTCCTCTGTAACACACACACACACACACCCACAACATACATACTGTTAGTTGTGTTTTTTTAGATATATACATATAATATGATATACTTAAACATATATGAGAATGTATTACACAGTGCACATTGACAACAATCGTTGTCTCTTCTGCGCCCAATTGTTACCATTGTAAACACATATGTAATATTCCCCTTGATTTTGCACCCAATTATATGTGATGTTTGTTAATGATTATTCTAGTGATAAATCAGATATTGTACTTATATGGCATATGTCTAAATGGTACAGACAATGAAGATGCTTCTCTTCAGTTGTTTGCACAATTACTACGCATTTGCAGCTACTTTCTCTTGGCTCTATTTGATCTAGTGTAGTCATCAGTATTTGTCATTATTGCATAAGATCTTGCAGTTCTTAATACAGTTTGTATAAGCTGTTGGGTTCTTCAATAAGAAAAGGTCTTTCACTGATGAGTTGTATTTAAATCAAGCATAGCTTTGGTCTCCTAAAGCACAAGCTCAGGAGTTGTTGGCGCGTCAATTTAGCATATGCAGGAATGGTAAATGTTGCAGATGAGGGATACAATTCTAAGACCTTATCATTGCCTGAGTACTTCAATAAGATAAGGTCTTTTAATAATATAAGTTCTTTCACTGATGAGTAGAATCTAAATCAAGGATAACTTTGGCTGAAGCTCAGGTGTTGTTTACGCGTCAATTTTACATATGTAGAAATGGGAAAGGTTGCAGATGAGGGTTACATTGCTAAGACCTTGTCAATGTCTTACAAAACAGGTACTTTTGTATGGTTATGGGCGTGTTGCACTTACATTAAGGTTATGGCTAGTTATTTTGCTTCAAATATGATCTAAAATCGATTTAAAACAAATTGTTTTTAGTTTATAAGCGAATGACTTTGTTGGCGTTTCTCATTATACCCTGTAGCTATGATTATATGTACCAGACTGTGTGGCATGACACCTTAAGAAGGTAGTAGGGCAGACAGACTAACTAACAGGCAGACAAAAGGACAACAGATAGACAGGCAGACAAAAGGACAACACATAGACAGGCAGACAGAGAGTTAGACAGACAGACAAGCATATGTACGTATATATGGTACAAGAATGTACATTCTATATTCATTATAAGGTGTAACCATACCTATAGCCAAGCCAAATATAAGGTTTACTTAAGCTATAGATAGATATATAATGGGAAAGAGTAAAGTAACACCGCATTTATTTCTGATGCATCATTTCTGTACTTGTTGTGTAAATGAAGCAAGTACTAGTTGATTGAAGCTGGTACTAGTGGCGCATCATGGCTGCAGATGTGCGATTAATGTTGACATATCGAACAAGCATACCCTTTGTGAAACATAGTCATCAAGTACAGGGTATACTAACAGTACATATGTAAATAAAAGCTCTTTGCTAAAAGCGGAAACACTTCAGGCATAGATGTTTATTTGCAGTTGGACTGATTTGAATGTCATATAAATAACCATCGAAATGATTTGCAGAACTGCCTAGGCAGCAATGAAAGTTGTTGCAACAACTAGAACAATAACAACAGCAATAGCAACAGCAGGTGTTGTTCAGAAGAACTGAAACTCTGGAGAGATTAAACTAAAATGTTTGTACAGCATAATATTTATTTAATTTATAATATGCACATATTTTATACCGATTTATACTCAATATATCGTTAGGTGTTTTGCAATATTCTTTGCATATGAATGCCCCAATTCAGCGCCCAACCCGCAAGGCGCCCCTGTTCGATATCGTGTGCAATTGTTTTGTTATCATTTCCTACTGATTTTATTTGCTTTACCTTCACTTTTCAACTGTTCACTCCCTACTCTACCCCTCTCGCCCTCTCCTCGCACCTTTACTCTCATTGCAGTGGGAAGTGAAGCTTGAAAATGTGAAGAATGTGCATAACGGAAGCAAAAAACAGTGAAAAACAAAGAAACAGTAGCAAAGCAAATGAAAAACAAAACAAAGAAGTCTAAAGTTGAGTGTGATCGACTAATGTATACCCTCAGATACCTTTTTTCAGTTTTCTGACTTGCAAATTATATTTGTAACTCGTTTTTAATCGAATTAAGGACAGGCAAGGGGCGTGGCCCGATTTTAAAACGTACTGCAATACATAATACATATACTAAACAAATTTTGTAGCCATAGCTTCTATAATCTATGAGATATAGCTGTTCATACGGACATGGCTATATCAATTTTGCTGCATATTAATACTTTGTGGGAACGCAGAAGCTCCCTTCTGTCTGTATGACAGTGGAATACTCTACCTCTATCTTTACAGTGGGTACAAAAACAAGATATTTTAATGAATTTTTAATTCAGATTCCAAATTCAAATTACACAACTGTCAGAATGAACGCCAAGCCGGAAATAAAGCCGGATCTGAGCTATCACTAGCCACCCACCCCCCCCCCGTCCTCCTCCCACGCCCATAATCTCTCTACGCCCCGAACAGTGTAACGATAAAGTTCATTTTCATATTTCATATCTCATTTTCTGGCCATCATCAAATTAGACACCACTTGCCCAAGGTCAGGCCTGAGATCATTTCCCAATCTAATTAAAACTGGCCCAGCATGACGAAGAAGACGAAACGGACTTGTATGTGATGTCATTATAAACCAATGATAACTAGAACGTGAAATGACAAAGCAATTTAAAAAGGCACTTGGAAAAGGTGCTAGAAAATTGTTAAGATTTGTTTATTATATCAAAAACCTTGTAAAGTTCTAAAGGTGTTTAATCCTAAATATTATGAGCAAGTTTTGCAGGATCTTCCAGTTCTAAAGAAGTTCTGAAAGGTAAATAGTTTTAGAAAATTGTAAAGATCTTTAAAGCAATAGAAGAACTCACTTGGAAAACTGTGCTACAAGAGTTTAAAGACCGGATCTTTAAGTCTAAAACTTCAAGTTCTGAAGAAGTTCTAAAAGGTAAAAGGTTTTAGAAAATTATAAAGATCTTCACTTGGAAAAATGTGCTACAAGAGTTTAAAAATCTCATTTTTATATCTAAAACTTTGTAAAGTTCTAAAGGTTCTCAATGCTAAGCAAGATAAGCAAGTGCTGTAGGATCTTCCAGTTCTGAAGAAGTTCTAAAAGGTAAAAGGTTTTAGAAAATTGTAAAGATTTATTTATTATATCCAAAACTTTGTCAAGTTCTAAAGGCTCTTAATTCCTAAAAAGATGAGAGTGTTGAATGATCTTCAAAGCAATTTAAGAAGGCACTTGGAAAAGGTTTAACAAAAGTTTAAAGATTATTATATTTTAAACTTTATCATAC
Source organism: Zaprionus camerounensis (assembly GCA_018904165.1). Lineage (NCBI taxonomy): Eukaryota > Metazoa > Arthropoda > Insecta > Diptera > Drosophilidae > Zaprionus > Zaprionus camerounensis. The sequence continues at coordinate 7,766,164 of JAEIFS010000531.1, read as the reverse complement.
CTAAAACTTTGTAAAGCTCTAAAGGTGTTCAATCCTAAGCAAGTTCTGTGGAATCTTTTAAGCAATTTAAGAAGTCACTTGGAAAAGGTTCTAGAAAATTGTAAAAATTGGATTTATTATATCCAAAACATTATCAAGCTCTGAAGGTATTCAATTCTTAGCAAGACGAACAAGTTCTGTAGAATCTTCAAAGCAATTTTCGAAGGCACTTGGAAAAAGGTCCACAAAGTTTACAGATCGGATTGTAAGATTTAAAATTTCATAAAGTTCTGAAGGTTTTCAATACTGAAGAAGTTCTGAAAAGTATAAATTATATATAGGAAATTTATTCCAAAAGATCTGCCAGTTGTGCAGGTTTTTTAAATGGATATTTCTATAATATTATTGCAAATATCATTAAATATAATGTAGCTATAAAACTATACCTATACCAAAGGAATAACTATAGTTGAATCTGATGTTTTTCCTTCCTCATGTATTTGTGCTAAGTTTAGCTTGGTTATTGCAAATTTCCCTAAACTAAAACATGTTAAAGCTTAAAAGTATTAAAATTTCTTTGCAATTTTCCTTATATAGAAAACCGCAATCCTTAAAGCTCCTCTGACAAAATAAGTATAATTTCTTTAACTTATTCCTCTTGAAAACTTCCCAAAAAAATAGCAAAATAATCTAAAAATAATGTTTATTGTTTATAATGTAGAATTTTGTGCAAAAAAAACAAAAAAAACAATTGTGCTAGTTGCGCTTGGGGAATACAGATCTTATTTCAAATGTATGAAATATGGGTGTATTCACCTAGAGGGCTGGGGGGGGGAGTGTGGAACTCGGAGTAAACTCGCCTTGAAAGGGAATTATGGAGTTCTGCAGATGAAGCAATTAGTAGTACGGGGCCTGGAACTCGCGACTGGGTGGGGCATAGGAGAGAGAGGGGTAGGAGGAGTGCGAGGAGGCATGTGAGGGGTAAGAGGAGTGCGAGGAAGCATGTGAGGGGTAAGAGGAAGGATAGTTGGCATGGGAATCGGAGTGGGAGGCATGAGAAGATTGAGGAGAGTGAGAGGAATGACTGGAGTAGGAGGAGGAAGAGGAGGAGCCGTGAAAGAAATTAGATGCCGGGTAGGGTTGCCCTGTTGTTGCATACTCCGCCGCTGCAGCTGCCGCCTGCTGCTGTTGCTGCTGCTGCTGCTGCTGACGATGTTGCTGATGTTGCTGCGAGGTTGCTGGATACTCACGCTGTGCTGTGCCGCTGCTGCTGCTGTAGGAGGAGGAGATCGAGGGAGGCAACTCATACGAATGGGATTGCATCTGCACATAGCTGCTGCCACTGCTGCCACTGCCGCCCAGCTGCTGCTCATAGCTGGCTGGCGCTGCGAACAACTGTTGCTGATGCGGCTCGGGCAGTGCCTGCGTCATCAGTCCAACATCTCGCACGTCAAGCTCCACAGGGCGTGGAGAGTGCGTGCCAGCAGAAAGAGCATAAGGCGCAACATTGTGGCCAACAGTTGCAGGCGCAGCAGCAACCTTATGATTGGTGGCATATTGAAATGGATTCATCTCGTTGTTGTTGTCGCTGTCGCTGTCCAAATTGAGGTTCAGATGCAACTGTTGCTGTCGTGCTGAGTCCCATTGCTGTTGCTTCCAGGCATTGCCTGGCAGATGTTGCTGCTGCTGCTGTTGCCAGTAGTTGTTCAGCAACTGTTGCTGCTGTCGGTGTGCATTGTGTGGCTGCTGCTGCTGCTGCCATGAGTTGCTGGACAATTGCTCACGGGATGAGTCATAATGTTGCTGCTGCTGTTGTGGTCTGTTGGAATGTTGCTGTTGCTGTTGCTGCTCCCCCTCGTAGTACTGCATGCTGTAGGGTCCATTGTAACCCTGCCCCTGCCCCTGCCCGTGCTCCTCCTCCTCCGGCGCTGGTGTGCTGCTGTAGACATGCTCATAGGGCAGCTGCTGTGTCAGGGATGGCGCCTGCAGCGCATTCGGTTGCCAGTGGCCGGTGGTGGTCACTGCCTCCGTGGCAGGAGCACTGGCAGCGGGCAAATACTTATGCGCGGGTCCATTGTAGCGATAGCCAGTGTTGCTGCTGCTGCTGGAGGCGAGGCTGTTGGTGCCCAGCGGCGGAGGTGGCACGATGCCATGCACCACAGCCAGACTGGGTGCAGTGGCGCCAAGTGCCAGCAGAGCGCAGACAAGTGTCCTGAGCTGCCAGGGGGTGAGAGAGAGAGAGCGAGAGAGAGAGAGCGAGAGAGAGACAGTCAGAGAGTGAGACAGAGGCAGAGTTGTATACACTCACTGTAGAGAGCTGCATCATATCCTGGGCTGCCTGTGTGCGGGTGTGTGTGTGTGTATGTGAGACTCCTGAGTGTGTGTGTGTGTGTGTGCGCACTCGGCGAATGAAAGGCGAACAATGACAAGCTCAGCGGCTGCTACAATACTTTTTATAGCGCGCTGTTGTCTAACTTGTGCAGATTTATCTTCAGCTGGCAAAGATCACTTCAACTTCGTCTGCTTGTGTGTGTGTGTGTGTGTGGGGCATGTGTGTTGGCCGCACTTGAATCACGCTCGTTGCTGAAACAAAAACAAAACAAGAGTGTGAACAAATTTCTTTAGCTCGCTCTAGACAAAACAATTATCGCAATAAATTATAAACAAAAATTGGATTTTAGTTTTCATTTTCATTGCGCCATCATAATCGCAGCCCTGACCGTGGTCAAAGAAACGTGAGACGTGTGAGTCGCGCACTTTCTTCTTGCCATTGAAGATTGCTATGTCTTTCACTTGACCTGTTCTTTAATCTTATTGCTGTTGTCAGCCGGAAATGCAGGCAATACTGTAAACAACAACAACAAATTGCAAATTCCAATAAGAATTTCGAATATCGATAACGATTGCATGCACTGTCGGCGCCTGTGTGGGCAGCACTTTTACTTTGTGCCCAGAGTACATTATACAATCGTTATCGATGGGCTTTGAATGAATAGGCGCGGGCGCGTGTGTGGGCAGGTATAATGCAAAGCAACAAAAATAAACAAACAGCTAAGTAGAGCAGTACAAATTTCAATGCCAAACAATTTGCGTATTGAATTATTTGTGTGTAACTCCTCAAATGAAATTAATCGGCTATGGTAGCAGTCAATCAATAAAATCAATATATGTGGGTGGTAATTGGTATTTAATAACTGTATGATGTGTATATGTTGAGGTTGTCATACATTTTTCAGCGTATGCCTACAGAATTTGTATAAATTATGAAGAAGAATAAAAAAGTGTTTACTTAAATACTATATACAGCTTTAGGTATTTTTTTCATTCAGATTTTCTAAAGGTCAAACATCGTAAGAGCTAAATGCGCAAATATCGATAAGAAAAAAATAGTCGTGTTTTGGTATATTTATACCATTGCAAAGCAACTCATTCATTGTTTTATTTTGTTATTAAGTTGGTTTAATATAATATTTCTTATACATAAGAAAAATAACAACTATCGATATGCTTTTTTATTGCTGCTTGGCTTGTCAAAATGAGTAGCGATAGATTTCTATTTGTTATAAATATCGAGTTTAAAATGTCAAATGTGCGAATATATCGATGATTTTTTTACATGCCCACTACATTGCTGTGAAGTCGCCGCTTTGAAAGCGTTTCGAGGGAAAAAGTGCAAAATATAATATTTGTATCTTAATTCGAAAAACTGTACGACTCATGTAAGTAAAAGGCAAACGAAATGGGAATTGTTTAATAACTAGCGTGGGCGTACAAAGCGTACTTGGTTGCCGCTGCCGCAGTCGCTGTCGCCGCCATGGCTTCCCCAGTAGTTTCTTTTTTTTTTCAATTCATTTCAACTGAGTGTGTGTGCAAGTATGTGTAAATTTGTGTGTTGGTATTGTGTTTTTCTTACCCTGCCGCTGTTGTTGGGTGCTGCTGCGGCAACGGCAATGGCAACAATGTCGGCAGCGGCAGAAGTAACGGCAGCAGTGGCAGCGGCAGTGGCAGCTTTTGCCCAGTTTAAGCTCCTCGTGATAGTTTTGCACCTCTATGCGGCCCACTTTCGGAGGCAAACGTTCGTCCAGTGCCTCGTCGAGTTGAGAGTTGCCTCGGCTTGCGTCGGTTGTGTCATAAATTTGTTAATTTAGTGTTAAACACGCCACACACACACAGAGAGAGAGCCTCACATACACACACACAGTGCCTCGTTCGGTTGTGCGCTCTCGCCCGCGCTGTGACGCACACACACACACACATGAGTGCAGCAGTGGCAGCAACAAAACTGCAGTCAGTGGCCAGACCTCGTTGATTCTAAGCCCCCCTTAATGGCAGCATCTACCCCAAGCCGACTGCATTGACGTAGCAACTATTCCGCTCTCGTTTTGCATTCGTTATAAAGCTTGAGCTCTGCTCGGCTCCGGTGGCGTATCCGGGATAGCTAACGACGAGTCCCGGAACCAGCTGAAAGCTACTGCATCGGCGGGTATATAAATTGCCTGCACTCGACTGTATCCTGGACAGTTTAGCTAGAAAACCCTCGGACTGCACAAGTCGCAGCAAAGACATCTGCGAAGCCAGCTCTATATCTATATATAGATATAGACACCCACCCATACACACGCACACACGTCACGCATACACATATAGAAATCCTTGCAGTGAAAATTCTCATTCTCATGATTTTTCCCATGTTTCTTGCAACTTTCTTTATTTCTCCCAACCCAATAATGCTGCAGGCTTATAAAGTGAGGGAACATGTCTAGGCCTGGCAACAGAAGAGGCATATATAAACCGGAGGACGATCCGGATTCGGATATTGATGATAATGTAAGTGGCAATACAAAAAAAGAAAAAACAAAAAAGAGCGCGCACTTTTCTATATACAAATGTTCATATTAATTGAAAATGTTCTTCACTCAGGAATCTGATGACGCTATTGACGAGGATGAGGATGGCAGTCCGCAGGTGGCAGCGGGACAAGGCCAGCAAGAGGAGACCGATGATGATGATGACGACGACAATGATAATGACAATGACAATGATAATGACAACGATGATGATGATGATGATGATGTTGCTGAGCAGGATAATGATGATGGCATGGGTCATGGCAGCAACAGGCAGCCAAATGACTTAGAGCAACAGCAGCAACAGCAACAATCTGATGATGATGATACAGATGACGACAATGGCAACGAACAGGACAACGAACAGGACAATGATATTGGCAATGGCAACCAACAGCAGCAACAGTCGGAACAGCAGCAGCAGCAGCAGCAACAACAAGAGCAGCCGCAGCAGCAGCAGCAGCCGAATCGGAATGAGGATCGCAGCAGTGCAACAAATTTGATAATCAACTATCTGCCACAGGATATGACAGATCGTGAGTTATATAGTTTGTTCAGCAGTTGTGGCTCCATAAATACCTGCAAGATAATGCGGGACTACAAGGTGAGTGTCTCTCTCTCTATCTGTGTGGGTGTGCAGAGAATTTGTATGTATACGTGTGTGCGGAGTGAGCAGCGCAGTAGCTGAAAGTAGCTCCAGCCTTGCTATCTCTGTCGCACACTGTAATACACACACTCGATGCATGTAACTCCTCTCTCTCTCGTTTGCAATCATCTCATACTCCTCTCTCTCTCTTTTTCACAGACCGGATATAGCTTCGGCTATGGGTTCGTAGATTATAATTCCGAAACGGACACCGAGGAGGCAATACAAAAACTCAATGGCTTCTATGTGCGCAACAAGCGGTTGAAGGTACGTGGGATGGAGGGGGAGGGGGAATGTCCAGGGTCTCCGGGAGGGTCATTTCGATAAGTTTAGTACAGTCACTGCTGAGCTTTTCTATATCATCATTTCACGAGAGATACATATGTATGTACATCACTAGGGTCTCTATGTATGCCTTCGTCAAATCGAAAAAGCTTTCAATCATGCAAAATAGACACCCTAATCTAACTGTACTCACAAAATTGAAGTGAAGTGAAGAACTTTTAGTGATAAAACTGATGTGTTCCCATTAAGAAGGTTTTGAAAGTTAAGTTTGTGCTTCAATCGTTCGACTTTTTTAACAAATAGTTTAGGAATCTAGACATGTTAACTTTTGTGGTCACCCTAAAATTGACTTGTGTCAGTTTTATAGTTATTTAATTATATTTTTGAACAATTAACAAATGAAAATATTGTATGGCCACCCCAAAGATAAGTTTGTGCTTCAATCGTTCGTTTTTTTTAACAAATAGTTTGGGAATCGAGACGTGTTAACTTTTGTGGTCACCCTAAAGTTTACTTGTGTCAGTTTTATAGTTATTTAATTATATTTTAGAACATACAACATATAAAAACGTTTGTATGGCCACACCAAAATTAAGTTTGTACTCCAATCGTTCGAATTTTTCAACAAATAGTTTTTTATTATCACTCCTAAATGAAAATCGAGACTTGATAACTTTTGTGGTCACCCCAAAGATTACTTGTGTCAGTTTTATAGTTTTTTAATTATATTTTAGAACATACAACATATAAAAACGTTTGTATGGCCACCCCAAAATTAAGTTTGTGCTTCAACCGTTTGCTTTTAATACTCATCTATGCGTATAACTGAAATAGTATGGTTTACCCCTAAAGCTTACTTATATGCAAATGATGTACAGTCACATACAAAGCTTTTTCTGTCGACACACTATGGTCACCTTAAGTGGCGTGTGTATCTTGTGCGGAGCTATGTTATAAAGAAAATTAATAGAGCTTATGATCAGTTTTAAAAAGGCGTTTATGGTTACCTTAAAACAAATTGGGCGCATTAAACATTTATCTATAGCTCAACTTCTGTTCTAAATGCATTATTTGTTTGTATTGAGTAAAGAAAATTGCGTTTATGGTCACCTTAACACAAATTGAGCGCATAAAACAATTATCTATAACTCATCTGATGTTTTAAATTCGTCACTTAGTGACAATCTTTAGACATGATCAATTAAGGTTGTTACGGAACGATTTTGGAGTATAGCTTATTTGACGTTATTTTTACACATCTTTGTTGTAATGACGAATATAACAAATAAGAAACTCGTAATGATTGTAGTTTGTGTTGAGTCTTTCTAATATATTTCACTTCTGTCAAAGCTTTCTCTTGATATGATGGAGATGAGTTTGAAGAACAAGGTTTAAAGCTCTAGCTGTTAAGGGACAGTTATCTCCGAAAGTATTTATTATATCATTTATTAGATCTATTCTTAAATACATGTGCATTCAATAAGAAACATGAAAAACAGAAGATCCACCTTTACTCCATATAAAATTTGATAACAAAGTCAAGAAATTGAAGACTAATGTAGCTCTGCTGTTTTTTTTTTTTTTGCAGGTTTCCTATGCACGACCAGGCGGGCAATCGATCAAGGACACTAATCTGTACGTGATCAATTTGGCTCGCAACATCAACGATGATCAACTGGATCGGATATTTTCTCCCTTCGGTTTGATCGTCCAACGGAACATCTTGCGTGATAAATTGACTGGTCGTCCCCGTGGAGTTGCGTTTGTACGGTAAGCTGAAATATATATAATAAGTATGAGTGTTTGTAGAGGATCTTTAAATGATAATGAAATGATATTATTAGGATCTTTAAATTATATTCAGTTGATTGGAGTAGAGCATTAATTGAAGATTATGATTGTTCTTCTATGTTTTCAATGATTTCATAAACTTTACAACTTTTTAGTATACATAAGTCGGACCAGGCCAAAGATCTCCATAAATATTTAGCTACAGATCAATAAAAAATTCACTTTTCGATCTGCCATATGATAGTTTTTATTGAAACAGAATCTTAGATTATAGTCTATATAATGTGATATTGATACAAACCATGCAATAGCTGTTAGTGATGGTCATATTCGATATACTCATCACTTTCTTGGCCTACAATACTTAACTAATGATATAATATCGATATTTAACTATGAGATAGTAGTAGAGATAGTAACATTCGATATCTTGGCCTATTATACTTGACCATCGATGTAATATCAATTTTTAACTATGCCATCGTTGTAGTGATAGTTGTATTCGGTATTCTCATTCACTTTCTTGGCCTACTATACTTTATTATCGATATAATATCGATCTTAAACTATGCAGTTGTTGTTTGCGATAATTATATTCGATATCTACACTTTAATATCGATATTCGCCGTGCTCATTCACTTTCTTGGCCTACTGCACTTGACTAACGATGAAAAAATAATATTCTCATTCATTTTCTTGGCCTACTTTACATTACTATTGATAAAATATCGATGTTTAGCCATGAGATAGTTGAAGTTGTATTCGATATCTTTTTCTACTATACTTGACCAGCGATTAAACTATGCAATAGTTGTAGTGATAGTTTTATTCGATATTCCCATTCACTTTTTTGGCTTTTTACACTTGACTATCGATATATATCGAACTTAAACTATGTGTAATGGTTCTATTTAATATCTGGCCTTTTACACTTGACAATCGATATAGTATCGATCTTAATTCATGCAATAGTTAACTACACTTAACTATAGTTGTAGTGATAGTTCTACTTAATATCTTCCCTACTACACTTGCCTATCGATATAATAATAATAACCTCACTCATTTTCTTGGCCTACTAATCTTTACTATTGATATAACATTGATCTTTAACTACGCGATAGTTGTAAAAATAGTTGTATTCGATATAGTATCCTACTATACTTGACTATCGATATAACATAAGTTTAACACTTTGTCGTAGTTGAATTCATTAACCTCATTCACTTTCTTGTGCTAATACACTTTATTATCGATATAATATCGATCTCAATCCATGCAATAGTTGTACTGATTGTTGTATACGATATTCTTATGCACTGTCCTTGGTCAACTACACTTAACTATCGATATAATATCGATCTGACACAGTGTAATAGTTGTAGTGTTAGTTCTTTTTAATAACTTGGCTTACTACACTTGACTATCGATATAATATCGATCTCTAACAATGCAGTAGTTGTTTTAGACATCCTCATTCACTTTCTTGGCCTACTGCACACGATTATCGATAAAATAATAATATCCTTAATCATTTTCTTGAGCTACTATTCTTTACTATTGATATAACATCGATATTTACTTATGCGATAGGTGTAAAAAAAGTTGTTCGATATTTTCACCTTAACTATCGAATATTGATTTTAAACTTTGCTGTAAATGTATTCAATATCCTCATTCACTTTCTTGGTCTAATACACTTTAGATCGATATAATACGATCTCAATCTATGCAATAGTTGTATACGGTATTCTTGTTTACTCTGCACTTGCCTATCGATATAATATCGAACTCATACTATGCGATAGTTGTAGTTATAAGTGTATTCGATATTCTCACTCACTTTCTCCCAGAAATACACTTTACTATCGATCACAAACCATTCGATAGTCCTATTTGATTGCCACACATTAACTCTCTCTCTCTCTCTCTCTATCTCTCTTGCAACCGCTTGACGTAGCTTCAACAAACGCGAGGAAGCACAGGAAGCAATCAGAGTCCTCAACAACACAATACCCGAAGGTGGCAACCAGCCGATTTGGGTGCGTCTCGCTGAGGAACACGGCAAAGCAAAGGCAGCCCAATTCATGTCGCAATTCGGCGGCGGTGGCCCGATGATGGGGCAACAACAACAGCCGCTACCGCCGCCGCAGCATATGAATAATTCGCATATACAACAACAGCAACAACAACAACAACATGGGCCGCCGCATCATCAGCAACATCAACAACAAATGCACCACCAGCAGCAGCAGCAGCAACAACAACATCATCAACAGCAGCAGCAGCAACATCATCAACAACATCATCATCAGCAGCAGCAACAACACCACCATCAACAGCAGCAGCAGCAACATCATCCGCAGCAACATCATCATCCGCATCATCATCATCAACAGCAACAGCAGCAACAGCAACAGCAGCAGCAGCAGCAACACCATCAACATCATCAGCAACACCATCCGCACCACAGTTTGCCACCGCATCTGCCGCATCATATGCAACAGCAGTTGCATCATCTACATCCGCATATTGCTGCCATCAACGTTGGCCTGCCACCAGCAATGCATGGCAATGGCGCTGGTGTCGGTGGGGGTGGTGGTGGTGGTGGAGGTGGCGGCTATCACCACAATATGGCACAACACAGAGGTAGATCAAATAGAACAACACGATCTCAAAAACCGCATCCATATAATCATGCACAGAAATTTATTTAAAACGAAATTAATTTCTTTACACCAATTTACAAATTAGCCGCATCTCACAGGTGAAGTGTTCATGCTGCCATTGCCAATCAGAATAATGCCCATGCCCCGTCCAGCTCACGTGCGGCAGCAGCTCAGGCTCGAGCAGCAGCAGCAACAGGTTATCCAACAGTTGCGGCTGCAACTGTCACTGCAACTGCTGCAGCAGCAAGAGCAGCAGCAGCAGCAGTAGCGGTAGCAACAGTTGCAACTGCAACTGGTACGAGAGCAGCAACAACATCTGAACAGCAGCAGCTTAAGCGACAGCAGCAGCAGCAGCAGCAGCGGTGGCAGCGGCAGTGCAACTGCAACTGCAACAGCAGCAGCGGCGGCGGCAGCAGCAGCAATAGAAATCTCGTCGATAACAGCAGCAGCAGCAGAAGCAACGGAGGCGGCGGCAGAGGCCAATTTCGACAACAACAACACACTAGCAACGGCAGCATTAACAGTAACAACAACAGCAACAGATACAGATACATTAACAACACCAACAATAGCAACACTAACACAAGAACAACAAGAAACAATTACACAACAACAACAACAGCAACAAGAGAAACAACAACAGCAACAACATCAAGAGCAACAAGATCAGCAGCAATTACAATAACAACAGTAGCAACAGTGCACAGAAGCAACAGCAGCAGCAGCTGTGAAAGCTTAACAACAGCAACAACAGCAACTGCAACAAGAACAGCAGCAACAAGCACAACTGCAACAGAAAGAACAACAGCAACTGCAACTAGAACAGCAGCAACATCAACAGCAGCAACAGCAACAACTGTTGCAGTAGAAATTGAATCCACAGCAACAGCAACAACAAGTAGAGCAAGCAGATTAGCCACCGCCTACACGTCTGTCAATGCCACAAGAGCAACAACAACACCAGCAACAACAACAGCAACAGCTCTGCGTGCAAACAGATTGCCAGCAACATATGATGCACGACAGCAACAACATACAAATTGGCGGCAACAGGCACAGAACAGGCAAAACAATGCGCAACAACAATATCAGCGGCAGCAACATTATCAACAGCAGCAGCAGCAACATTATCAACAGCAGCAACAGCAACATTATCAACAGCAGCAACAGCAACATAATAAGCCGCGGCAACATAATCAACAGCAACATTACTTACAGCGACAACGACAATACCAGCTGCAACATTATCAGCCACGGCAGCAGCAGCAACATTATCTGCGACGGCAGCAACAGCAACACTATCAAGCAAGGCAACAACAGCAACATTATCAGCCACGGCAGCAGCAGCAACAATATCGCTCACGGCAACAACAGCAACAAAATCTGCCACGGCAGCAACAGCAACATGCAGCAGAGCAGGCAGAGCTGCAAAACTCAATGGAAACATATTCAAATCAGCCACTTTTTGTGGCATTGCCGCCAGAGCAGGCAGACATGGTGCCGCAGGTGGAGGCAGACACGGAGGAGGAGGAGGAGGCAGAGACGGAGCAGCTGCAACAATTGTATGAAGAGCAGTTGCAGCTGCAATCGTACGAGGAGGATCTGCACTTCTATGAGCATGAGCAGCAATTTGTTGCACAGCAGCAGCAACGCTACGAGCAGCTGCAACGCCGTGACGCAATTGAGGCGGCAGTTGAAGACGCTGAGGAGCAACAGTTGCAACTGTACGAGCAGCAGCTGCAATCCGATGAGGAGGAATCATCTTTAGCGTCCTCATCCTCAACGTGCTCATCCTCATCTTCATCGTCTTCAGCGTCGTCCTCGCCAGAGGCTCAGCAGGCAGCGGCAAGCTGGACACCAGCCGCGTATGCAGTGACGCCACTCATGTACGGCACCACAGAGACAACTGTGACAGCAACAACAGCTGCCGATGGACGCTGTGTGTATTACAACTATGCAAACACAACACATGTGCACAGTCTGAACTACTACGATCAGCAGACTGGCAATCTGGGCACGCTGGGACTCTTCTCTGTGGTCTACAGGCGTGCGAATAGGGAACAGCAAAGGCAACAGCAGCTGGCACAGGCACAGGCACAGGCTAGAGAGCTGGCCAGAGCACAGGCACAGATGGAGGCGGAGGCACAGACACGACGGGCTCAGGCACAGTCCACAGATCCCTATGAGATAACGGCGGAACAATTGTTGCAGGAGCAACAGGAACGTATGCAACAGTTGCGATTGCAAGCACAGCAGGCACCGGTGGCAGGTGCATTGCAACTGGGCCAGTCTCTGTTGCATATACATGTGCAGACGCAGCAATTTGTGGGCGCAGCATCAGCGCCAAGGCGGCGTCCTTGGCAGCCACCTCGAGTGCGGACTCCATTGCGCATTGAGGCGCCGCCAGAGCTCGAAGCAACTGCAGCAACAGCAACAACAACTGCAGCTCCTTCTTTGCCTGCAATTATAACTCCTGCCTTGCCAGCTTCAGCTCCAGTTGCAGCCTCGCCTCCTGCACATGAGCAACAGCAGCACAATGAGGCGCAAGCAGAGCTACACAGTCCACAGCTGCAACCTGCACGGCAGCAACCTGCACAGCAGCAACCTCTGCAGCTGCTGCCTGCGCAAGAGGAGCCCCTGGAGCTGCTGCCTCCACAGGGCCAGCCTCCTCCCGTTTACCCGCCCATAGCAGAGAGAGATGCTGCTGCAGGGGGCGTGGTAACGGCTCGTCCTGTGGCACGTATGATTATACCGTATCCCTTGGAACGCGGCCGTTGAAACAGACGTGCAGGCGGTGGAAGCTGAATGAAAAACAAGACTTGCAACAAAATTCCATAAATTCTAATGAAATTCATATATTTGTTTCTATTGTTCTTGTTGTTGTTGTGTGTTGTTTGAATACCCCCTTTGTACTCCCCCCGCTTACGATAATAATTCATGTGCTGAATGTAAAAAAGTCCAAAATATGTATACATACATATTATATATACATATACATATACATATATATATATATATATATATATATATGAATACATATATATACACAGTAACTGATGGACCTATGAACTATATATAATTATATATTCCTAGAGCCGAAAGAAAGAAGGCAGCAGTAAAAGGAGAAGAATGAAGGAACGAGGAATAGATAGAGATCGTATAGAGTGAAGATCAAACACAGACACACACAAAGAACACATGCAATAAATGAAGAAGCAAAGTAAAGCAGAAGAAAACTTCAAGAACAGTGTAGAATTGTTGCAAAAAGAGAAAGAGAAAGTGAAAGAGGAGCAAACAAAGAGTGCATTTTGTACATTTCGGCTGATGAAAGAAGATATAGAAAGCTGAATACAGTTGATCACAGAGAGAGAAAGAGAGAGAAAGAGAGAGAGAGAGAACTATATAGAGTATACTAAAATACTATATACAAAAAGGTGAACAATTTTTATTTAGTTTTTCTGCTGATTTTCGATTATATAGAACAAGTTCCAAAGGCTGTAATCGAAATTCCAATGAATTTGTAGAGAAACAGAAACTAAATGAATTATATATCAATCGTATATATGTGTATATCCAATATATATACATATGTGTGTATATGTACATATATATACATTAAATATATATATATATATATATATAACTGAACAATTGTAACAAGAGCTGCGCTTGCTAACCTATTGATGTATTGGTGTATTGATCTTTTTATTGATGTACGAATATATATCTATATATATATATATATATATATATACCATATTGGGTGTCTATTGCATGGCGACAGATCGATACTGTATACAGTCTGTCAAGTAATTCTTTACACATATATGTACATGCTAATGTACTGCAATGTTAATGTAATTTACATACGTGTAAAGAGTTCCTTGAATGCAATGTTAATGAAATGTTAATGTAATTTACATGTATGTAAAGCGTTACTTGACAGACTGTAACAAGAAATTGAAAGTCAATCACACACACACACACACACACAGACAGACAGCGAAACATTTCAACTCACACACACAAACTGATTTTTTTTTTTTTTGAATAATTTTAAAAACTAGTCTTATAGCATTATAATATGTAGTTAAGACAATTTTTTTGCAGAACACATAAATTTATAAACTACAATTGTACTAATTAAAATAAATACAAAAGCAAAAACGAAGAAACAAAATACAAAACACAAGAATATCAAGAGAATAACAAATATGATATAATACAAAACATAATACGAACTTTGTATATAGAAGAAGAACAGAAGGAGAAGATAAGAATCACTCCCACACATTCACACACACACACGCACACACATGCATGAATGATGAAAACGACAGAGACAGCAATATATTTATGAGTTACTCAGTCAGAATGAGCGAGAAGGAGAGAGAGGGAAATTGGAGTAAACAGGTACAGTCACACACAGAAAGATAGAGACAGTGGTGAGGACAGACATAAGCTAAAAAGTATTTTGCAAAATACTTTAAGTATGATAAAGAATAATGGATAATAATGAACTATTAATTGCGGAACACTTTCCCTTCCTTCGAACTAGCTGAATTTGTGAATGAATGTATGAAAAATGGATTTGCTAGAAATCAATTTACTTATACACATACAAATATATATATAAATATGTCTATATATCTGTATGTTTACAAAAAGATGTTCATATACAATAAAACAAATTTTGATGTCAATGATTCAGATACTACAATATATACATTTACATACATATATCTATATACACGCTGGATGTATTATTTATCATGTGTCAAACCGAACCTATATACTGCAAGTACGTGTAATAAATGTGTTTCAAACCAACCAAAAACAAACAAAAACAAAATTTGAATAAATGTGAAATTTCTTTAAATATCGTTAGTTTTGCTTCATTTCAAAATTGCGCGCCTAAGTGGTTGCTTTTCAAAATTTCCCATCACTTATTTCGCTATTGAAACATTTCCCACTTGGTTTTTTGTTTAACATTGATCTGCTATTTACATGAACGCAAAACTGTTAAGTTGGACAGTCTTGGATTTTGCACTGTGCCGCAAACGGTAACATTGTATGGTATTGGAAAATACCGTATCGGAAAATACCATATCACATTCCCATGACAATTAGCGCAAAAATAAAAAAAAATAAAGCAGCTGAAAAATACAATAGCAGGACCAGAAGTGCGATACCAAAACGTGATTTATTTACAGTTCATCAATCCAGCTTCCTAGCTGCAAGTGTGCATGTGTACGTGAGCAAGCAAAGACAACAGAAATTAGGCAACAATAACACCACACGAACAGCTGCAAGGCGAGGGAGAGGCGATAGGTGTACGGGACGCGTAAGAAAGAGAGAGAGAGAGAGACGGGCACAGATAGGCAAAATATATATTTTTTTTTGCCCATGCCTCGAAAACGGAATACGCAATAAATGATAATCGACCTTCCCACGGCAGAGACGAACACAGGTGCAGTGCAGGGGGTAACGGGAAGTGGAAGTTGTGTGGAAAGAGCGCTGCAGATCGTGGCGCGTTAAGCGCCAACAACAATAAAACAAAAGGCGAAAAGGTAAATACAAAAAAAAGTATATATAAATCAACAAACCGATCGAAAAGCGATAACAGCAAGCACAACAACCCAAAAAATAACAACAACAAACACATCCGCATCCCAATTTGAATGTCAATTCCAATTGCCTATAATTTCCAATTGCAGCAACAACAATAATAACAGTAGCAACGCAAACAACAACAACAATAACGTCGTTCCATAACGTCTGTCGATTAACGATATCTCTTTCGATAAAAGCAGCTGGTGGAAATGCCACAGATGAGAGCTGCCGCTGAGGCGGCTGCTGCTGGCAGTGTCAACGGTCAGCCGCTTGTGAAGATTGGCCATTATCTGCTGGGTGCCACACTGGGCACCGGCACCTTTGGCAAGGTGAAAATTGGCGAGCATCAGATCACACGGCTCAAGGTCGCCGTCAAGATACTCAACAGGCAAAAGATTAAGAGTCTCGATGTGGTGGGCAAGATACGACGCGAGATACAGAATCTAAAACTCTTCCGGCATCCGCACATCATTAAGCTCTATCAGGTGAGTCAGCATCAGCATCGTCCTCAACATCATCATAATCATCGGCTTGGTGATGACAGCGTGTTGCGTGTCACGACTTTAATAGATTTCCAACTTACGTCATCGAAAAAAGTAATCGGAGACGTTGTTGTCTTTAGCCGTTTAATGATGCAAACAAAGTTGGACGAAAATCTGTGTCAGTAACGAGAACTTCTGTTTACGCTGAAAGAAACTTAACTCAATCAATGGGTATATGGTGCAATATGTGCATTTAGCCATTAAACGGCTAGATTAAGGTTGCTCACATATACATATACATATATAAGTATACTAAATATATGCAGTAGAATCTGTTCGAAGTAGGCATTAAAAAGGCTAGAGTTATTTGTTATATTGTATATATATGTATGTGTATGCATTCAGCCAATTAATGGCTAGAATTACTTTGTGCACAAAGACTACCACATATGCTATATATATATGTATATATATATTAATGCCTTTAGCCATTTAACGGCTAGATTTATGTTGCGTACTTTCGAAGTAGGCATTAAAAAGGCTAGAGTTATTTGTTATATTCTGTATATATGTATGTGTATGCATTCAGCCATTTAACGGCTAGATTAATACTGCATACATATATAGTATATGGGGCAGTCTGTTCGCTTTAGCCATTAATAGACTAGATTTGTATATGGATATATATCATTATTAGCACCTTTTCAGAATTAAGGATATAATATCGACCAGTCTAGGCAAAATGAAGGAATTCTTTAAAGTTATTGTACAGAATAGGAAGTTGTCAGCCTAGCCGGAGGTGCAATTGGTCTATAAGATCGCAGAACACCTGCCCTTCATCATATACTACAAATATATTTAGTTTACAGGGTATATACATAGTATCTGCAGTATATATTGTATATAATACAAGATATATTATATGCCAGACTGCGATTTAGGCATTTAACAAACAGATTTGGTCTTTCTATTAATATATGTATATAGATTCTGATGAATAATAAAATGCAGAGTCAATATAGACGATATATAATGTTATGGTATGCATGGTACATAGTAAATTGTATAAAAGTATGATATAGTATGTATAGAGTATGTATAGTTCTTTATATACATACATATAGTTTCTTGAAGAGTCGAGTCAGTATACCCGATATATGATGACAATAGAATGCATACTATATATAGTATAGTAGTGTGATATATAGCATAGCATAGTATATCGTGTCTAAAAACAGTGCAAAATATAAATACATATAGTACATATATACAGTATAGATATGCAGAAGTCCGACTTACTAAATAATGACCAGATTTGTGCATTATATGCACATACAAACCTATGTATATAGGTTGCTGAAAACAATATTAAGCCTAGTCAATAAAGTTCTTCATATACATAGAGTTTCTTGCAGAATCGGGTCAGTATAGACGATATATTTTGATCATAGAATGCATATTATATAGTATAGTGAAATAATATAGTAGGCAAAGTTTATAGTGTTTAAAACTGTACAATATACATACATATATGCAGAAGTCCGATATACATATAGTTTCTTGCAGAATCGGGTCAGTATAGACGATATATGATGACAATAGAATGCATATTATATAACATAGTAGAATAATATAGTATGCTAAGTATATAGTGCTTAAAACTGTACAATATACATACATATATGCAGTATAGATATGCAGAAGTCCGATATACATATAGTTTCTTGAAGAGTCAAGTCCATATAGCCGATATATAATATCAGCAGTTGATATAGTTTAATGTTTGCTATGAAATAGTAAAAGTTCGTGTTTGTTAAGTATTTGTATTGTTCAGTTCAGTTAATTATGTTATCTATATCTCTCTCTATCTGCAGGTCATCTCAACTCCTTCCGATATCTTTATGATTATGGAATATGTCAGTGGCGGCGAACTGTTCGATTATATTGTTAAGCATGGCAAACTGCAGGAGCATCAGGCCCGTCGCTTCTTCCAGCAGATCATATCGGGCGTGGACTATTGTCATCGCCACATGATCGTGCATCGTGATCTGAAGCCAGAGAATCTCTTGCTCGATCACAATATGCATGTTAAGATTGCCGATTTTGGTTTATCCAACATGATGCTTGACGGTGAATTCTTGCGCACATCTTGCGGATCACCCAACTATGCGGCACCCGAGGTTATCTCTGGCAAACTATATGCCGGACCCGAGGTGGACATCTGGTCATGCGGTGTCATACTCTATGCCCTGCTCTGCGGCACATTGCCGTTCGATGATGAGCATGTGCCATCGCTCTTCCGTAAAATCAAATCGGGCATTTTCCCCATACCGGAGTACCTGAACAAGCAGGTGGTTAACCTGGTCTGCCAGATGCTGCAGGTGGATCCGCTGAAGCGTGCCACCATTGAGGAGATCAAGAAGCATGAGTGGTTCCAAAAGGAGCTGCCCGCCTATCTGTTTCCCTCATCCATCGAGCAGGACTCGAATGTGATTGACACATACGCTGTGGCCGAGGTCTGCACCAAGTTTGGCGTCAAGGAGTCCGAGGTGCACAATTCCCTGCTCAGCGGTGATCCACACGATCAGCTGGCAATTGCCTATCATCTGATTATCGATAACAAACGCTTTGCCGACGATGCTGCAACACAGATTAGTGAAATAAATAATTTCTTTGTTGCCGGCTCACCACCGCCGCCAACCATGTCGCTCTCCCATTCACCGCATGCCGATGCAGCGGCGCGTGCTGGAGCACCAGCTGCTGGTAACGAACCCCTTGCCACGGTTTTTGTCGGCGGCGGCACTGCAGCCAGTTCGGGTACAGCGACGCCGGTGCATAATGGCGCTGGCGGTGGTGCAGGCGCAGGAGGAGGAGTAGGAGGAGTGGCTGGCGGTGGCCTTGTTGTTGGTAGTGTGCCTGGCAGCGGTGTGCCAACAATACGACCACATCCGGAACGCATTGCACCGATGCGCGAACGTCAGCTGGCCATGTCGGTGCAGAACACAGGCGGCGCTGCCTTTCCCGAGAAGACGGCGCGCGGTGGCACGCCCATCAAGCGGGCCAAATGGCATCTGGGCATACGATCGCAGAGCAAGCCAAATGACATTATGCTCGAGGTATATCGGGCCATGAAGGCGCTCAGCTACGAGTGGAAGATCATTAATCCGTATCATGTCCGTGTGCGGCGACAGAACATGAAGACGGGCAAGTTCTCGAAGATGTCGCTGCAACTCTATCAGGTGGATGCAAAGAGTTATCTATTGGACTTCAAGTCCCTAACAAACGATGAGGTCGAGCAGGGGGACGATGTCATCATGGAGAGTCTAACACCGCCGCCGTTGAGCGTCAGTGGCGTCATGCCTCTGCAGCCCACAGGCCATCATACCATGGAGTTCTTTGAGATGTGCGCTGCACTCATCATACAGCTGGCGCGCTGAGATTCTGTTCCCCAAGGGGGCTGCAGGCTGAGGCGCTACCAAAATTGTTTCGTATTAGTTCTTCTTATTCTTTGTGTGTGTGTGTGTGTACACCCCTCTTGCCCCTTCCCCTCTCCCTTCCTTGCTAGAGATCATATTATAAGCATATATAGATCTATATACTATATGCATGTTTCTGTTTTTCTCTTATATTTCTTTTAAATTTGTGTTGAATTCTTTTTTATTAGATCTACCAACGTATTGTATATTGTATTAGTTCCCAAAATGGAAAGAAAAACAAACAGATATTTAGCTTGAACCCCCTCCCCCACGTCCCTATACAACTTGTTAAAATATTTTATATAAGGCACAGCTGAAAAGTGTTTGAAAAAAGCGTGCGAAATAACAAAAAAAATAAAAACTTTTATCGAAATTTTCTTATTATAACGAGACAAAGTGAAAGTAAATATATGATAAATAATCCATATACAACGACCCAAGTGCTGTAGTTTTGATATTTCATGTTTCAGAGGTTTCCCAACTGGCATATCTGACATGTTTGACCGATCACCTGCTATATAGATCAGTTTTTTTGCTTGATATATGCAGAAATTCAATACAAATCAGTTGGGTTCGTTTATAGGGTTTTCAACTGATTGTTTTTGGTATTTCTTCGATTTCCTGTTATATATATAAATAATAATGATAAATAAATACAGAACATTTGTCAGATTTTGCTTGATACATATGTATATGCAGAAATGCAATGCAAATCAGTTGGTTTGGCTTATAAATCATATGGGAACAGAAAGGAATCATGTTTTGGTATTTATTGTTTCAAAGGATTCTCAACTGATCATATTCTTCAATTTCCCACTATAAAATTAAATAATAATGATAAATAAATACAATACCTATCTCCGACATCCCACTATATGCCCAATGTAAGAATTAGTTCGCTTGATATATGCTGAAATGCCAATATACATATATCATATCGAAATAAGACGATCACCAGTAACGGTAAACTTCGTTGTAGAGATCCCAAGCTCGATGAATCGAGCTGCGTTGATCCCAGAAACTTTATTGAGCAAGGCTTAGGGGCTAATCATAATCATAAACAGGCATAATGACTACGCTGTGTGCGTGTGTGTGTGTGTGTGTGCGTACTCGTATAAAGTCCGGCAACACATTAAATTCTTAAGGCCGCAATTACAATAATATCTAGAATAGCTTCGGGTGGGTAACTACTCCTCCTCCTCCCCTCGGGGCAGGCACCGAAACTGCAAGGGAATCGTTGTCTACTGTTTCTGCTGCTGCTTGCGCTTCAGTTTATCGATTAATGTCTCTATGCTATTGGCATCGACCAGTCCGATGAACTTATCGACAACGACACCATTGCGAAAGGCAAGCACAGCCGGTACCGCCTTCACCTCGAACGTTTCGACCAGATCTAGATTGTCCTCCACATCGATGACAGCCAAATCGATTTCATTTGAATTCTCAAGCAATTCCAGCATCTTTGGAGTGAGTATTTTGCATGGATCGCACCATTCCGCATGGAAATTCACAATCACCGGGTTGTCGCTGTTGATGACCTGTTTTCGTAATTCAAAAGAGAAACAACAACAAGAAGACGTTAGAGAAAAAGCGAAAACAGAACAAAACATTTATGCATGTGTGTGCTCGTGTGTGTTTCGGCCTAATTTGCATACACGCGCCCATAGCGTGCCGCTACTGGTCGGTCACTTCGATACCCTATATCTTTGTTTATCGATACATTTTGCTGAAGCAATTAAAGGATTCTTTCCATTACTGCATTGCAGAGTTGCCACATCAGATCGCATTTAAATTTCCCTCAGCAAATTGGGAAATTTTGCTTTAACTGAGCTCAAACCAACGGCAGCTTAGTTTACAGGGTATACACTGCGGCGCCTACACTTAGACACACACACATACACTCACATACACTGGCACATTTGTACAAATAGCCAAAATGCGTCATGGGTTACGGCCGGAACCGCTCACGTACGCCAAAGAGGCAACAACAACAACAAACGGCAACACACAACTTGCCAAGCGCATTGCATAATGCTTTACCACCACTTGCATTAGTATCTGTTTATGCTGCATGTGTGTGTGTGTGTAGGGGGCAAGTGCAAGGTAGATAAATTAATTGCTCACCTTCTGATCGAACTCATAGTGATCCTTGATCACAAGTTTCTTGTAGTGCATCTGTGATTGGGATAGATACTTCTGTGTGGCTCTTGCCGCTTGCGGCGCCACCCGTTGGCAGCTGCTCTGAGCGCTGCTTGTGATAAGGCAACAGGCCGCCAGGCGTGGCGCAATTCCCTCTGCAGCGATTTTAAGCATTCTTTCTTCTTCCAGTCACCAGATGGACGAGCCGCAATTTACCAGAGAAAATAGAGAGTTTGTGGGTGGACGTGTGTGTATGTGTGTCGCGTGTTTACACGACAATTCGAAATTCAATTGGGCACTGGACGTGAGGTTGCACGAGAGGTTGTACAAGACGCTACGATAAGATAAATAATAGTACAAATATGTTTGCGCTCTCTTCTCCGCAGTGTTGTCTGTCTTTGTTGTTGCGCTGCGTTGGAACGGTTAACTGCAGTATTTGCGAGTGTCTGGCAACGCTGCTTGGAAGTGTTGTGCTGCCAGATCAGTGTCAGTGAATTATGCGAAAATAAACAAGTGTAAGATTATTTAATTAATTATTGAATTATTTATTTGGTTTTATACTTATAATTGATATTATTATATAATATATATTATATTAATTTTTTTAGTAATAATTTGCAGTAAATGCATATTGCTCCGTCTTCCAAGAGTTGGCAGCACTTGGTAATGCATTCAAAATACCGTTGATCATTGCATTTGTCAACACTGAAATGCAGTTTTCGTATTGAATTTGAATTTAAAGCATGACGTTGGCAATATAATTATTAATAATTATGTTTGCTCATTAAACGGCAGCCAACATGGGAGTCAACATGGATAGAGATATCATCAGTTATGTATGTAAATGTTTGCCTTTAATTAGCTCGACATGGAGGTAAAGTAGAAGTCCTTATGGGGGAAGAAAACTTCATTGAGACATTGAGACTACGCGACGATGAATGTCAGCGCGATCCTCGCCAGCTACGTGGAGAACAGCAACATTGGTGTACAGCAGGAGGCGGCCAATCAATTTGTGGTCAATGCACTGCGTCACGTTATCGACGATGTGTTCGCCCAACTGAGCTCCACGCTGGTAATACTCTTGGCCACACAATGCCGCATGATGGATCAATGGTTCGAGCACGTGCTCATCGAATTGATTGGCACCTGGAGCGCCGGCGCCGTGCAGATGGTGCACAACAATGGAGAGCCCGATGTTGTGCGAGTGCCAGGGCGCAAATACTGCAATCTGCTGCTGGTGGATTCCTACGCAAGTCTGCTGTAAGTTGGCCAATCCTCTAAAGATTCTTGCACTAATCCGTGTGCTCCTTTTGGCAGCATGACAAACCTGCATGAGGACAACGCTGGCTACGATGATCATGAATATTATTTCATATTTCTGCAGACACCCGATGAGTACGCGAGCCACGAACTGCAGCTGATACTGGATCATTGCCTGGCCCACTTTTGGCTGCACTGCAACGTCATGGTGCAGACAGTACGCGTGGAGGTGCTCATCTATACGTATTATCCGTATGCCTCCGCCCAGCACTGTCAGCGGGCACAGCCGCAGCTGGTGAATCGTTTCGATGGCCGCCACATGGTCAACTCTCCCATGTTTCCCGAAAAGCTGCGGCAAATGCATCGCTGCCCGCTCCGTGTCCTGCTCTGGCATATGCCGCCGTTTGTCGAGCTCAGCTGGAATGCCAGCAGCGGACAGTGGCAGGCAGCGGGCTTTGAGATGCAGCTGGTGAAGCATTTGGCGCAGCATCTAAACTTTAGCATTGTGCTGCAGCAGCTGCAGCTGGCCGAGCACAATGACAGCGCACTGGCACCGCTCCAGCTGGCAAGTATCCGTCTCCCTCCTTCCTTCTCTCTCTCTCGCTCTGACTGTGTGCTCCCTTGCAGCTGCTGCAGCGTCGCGTCAATTTGACCATTGGTTACTTTCGCAAAACTGCAGGCCGGGATCAGCTGCTCACCTCGCCGCCGGCCCACTACTATGCGCCACTGGTGGCCACTGTGAGCAGCGATCACTTTCGCTTTGGTCGCCTCGCATTGATCATGTTTCCCTTTCAGTCGAGTGTCTGGCTGACACTGCTGGCAGCATTGCTGCTCCATTGGGGCGTCTATGTGTGGCGTTGGCGTCGTCAGGGGTTTCAGGTGCTCGAGCTGCTGCTGGGCAATGCCATGGCCAATGTGCCGCGCAGCTGGATGCAGCGCCTCATCTACTCGCACTGGCTGTGGGGCACCATTCCCTTGCGCATTGTCTATCAGTCGCTGTTGTTTCACTTTATACGCTTCCAGCTGTTCGAGACGCTGCCCACCTCGTTTGAGCAACTGCTGGCTAGCGATTTTCAGGCCCTCTGCACTCCGGACACACTGCAAATGCTCAGCGAGATGCCACAAGTGCAGCGCAGCTATGGCAGCTTCAAGGGTTTGCCCACCACATACGATCAGGATGTCTTGGATGCACTGCAGCATGGCGAGGGCGATGGCGAGGGCAGCACACATCTGTTTGCCATAGCCGATGTGGATGTAACCGCTGCACATCTGCGTGCCACAAATCGCGAGCAGAGCTACCAGACATTGGCGCAGTATGTCAACGTCCAGCAGGTGGTCATATATATGCCGAAGCATACGTATTTGCGCAAGCACTTCACCGATCTAATACGCCAACTCGATGCTGGCGGATTTATAGCCGTATGGCGACGTGCCGCCTTCACTGCCTACAGTCGGAGCAACTTGGCGCAGGGGCAGGTGCAAAGTCAGGAGCAACGGGAGCGCGAGCAGCGCCGGCGGCATCACCAGTTGCAAATGGAAGCCACATTTTACCTCATGGGAATTATGTACTGCCTGGCGGGGATGGTCTTTGGGGCAGAATTACTATTGCATCGCATTCATTAATTAAATTAATTAAACAAATTGCGCTTTGCACAAATTCATAATTGTTGGTGTAGGTCGCGCGGCGAGAACGGCGCTAGTGTTGGTTAATTGCGCATTTGTCAGCGTTGTTTCGTTAACAGTGCTGTAAAGCACGGCTGGCGAACATATGTTATTGGCTCGCTGTTAAATCGAAACCTACCGCAAAAAGGAGCCGCACAAATTGTGGATATATGCACGTTAGCCGCTACGGTCACACTGGGTTCAACAGCAACAATTGCATTGCGTAGAAAAATAGTGTCAAAGTATTTCCAAAAAAAAAATTCCTTGGCAATTTTATTGAATATCAATTAACGCGCCAATCCAAATATAACTAAAGGCTAATAAGCAAACAACAAATACTTTTTGTGTGTGTGTCGCCTTTGTTACTGCGCCTGTGTGTGTGTCTGTTTATTCTGTGTATTTTCGTCTGCTTTGTTCTGTCGAATCGAAGTGTGCGAGTGTGTGTGAAGACAAACTCTGTGTGCGGGTTGTCCGAGTGTGTGTGAGTGCGTGTACGTCTGTGCGCGTGCCGTAACTTGAAATGGCAAAGAAAACGTACGATTTACTTTTTAAACTCTTGCTAATTGGAGATTCTGGCGTTGGAAAGACTTGTATACTCTTCCGTTTCTCGGACGATGCCTTCACATCAACATTTATATCAACTATAGGTAAGCAAATGGCGCAGTGCAGTCTTAATCGGTTCAAGTGCTCTTGTGTGTGTGTACCCTGCAGGTACATGCATGCATAGACACACACATATGCACCTACTCATTGTAAGCGGCATTGTCAATGTTGTGTTGAGGCGGCACCCCTCCCCAACTCCAATAACAACAACAAGGACGAAACGGACACTTGTATGTGCATTTTGGGCGTGGCATTATCTCTTTTTAGTCTCCTTTTTAACTGTTAAATCGACAATGTTAACTAAAATAACTGTGCACACCCATCCATACTATCATAGACTGCACACAGACGTGCGCCCGTGGCCTTTACATGGTTTATTGCGCCGGATCAGATAGCCTTTGGACTCGAGAGTTGCCCACAGAGCCCGCATATATGGCGTTCTACTCCGTTTGTTGTTATTGTTTACAGTGCCGTTGTTGTTGTTGTTGTTGCTGGTTAACCGCTGGATGAGTAGACAGATGTATAAATTGCACTCGTTGTAAACGAGCCCAGTTAGGTAAACTAGATTAATTATTGTGACGCATTGTGCATGTACATGTCTGTGTGTGTGTGTGTGTGTTATGATTCACACACACCAAAAACAATGTTTAGTCTTGTTTTTTTTACTGGAATAACTGGAACAATCGTTATCAACTACAGTTTGTTGCGATAAACGATAAACAAGTGTCAATAATGACATCATGTGGCTAAATTCGATAATTGAGACTAATCGATTTGTTGTTTGTTGTTTTTGTTGTTGCAGGAATTGATTTCAAAATCAAAACAGTCGAACTAAGAGGAAAGAAGATCAAACTACAAATATGGGATACAGCCGGTCAGGAGAGATTTCACACAATTACCACCTCCTATTACCGTGGTGCGATGGGTATAATGCTTGTCTATGACATAACGAACGAGAAGAGTTTCGAGAATATTGTCAAATGGTTACGGAACATCGACGAGGTGAGTGAATTGTGGAACCAAACGAAAAAGCAATTGTGGACTCTTGCTCACTCTCTCCCTCTCTCTCTCTCTTTCTTGTGCAGCATGCAAATGAGGATGTGGAGAAGATGATATTGGGCAACAAGTGCGATATGGCGGACAAGCGAGTGGTTAGCAAAGAGCGAGGCGAGGCGGTAAGCAGAAACAGAAGCAGAGAACAAAACAAAATACACAAAATAATTTCTGAATCGGTTTATCTTTCTCTCCCTGTCTCTCTCTCTCTCTCGCGGTTATTTAGATTGCAAGGGAACATGGTATACGGTTCATGGAAACATCCGCCAAATCAAATATAAACATTGAACGTGCATTTTGCGAACTTGCCGAGGCCATATTAGATAAAACATCTGGACGCGAATCGGCCGAGAATCAAGAGAGGGTGATTGTTGATCGCGGCAATAGCGACAAGGCGCCGGGCTACAATAAGTGTTGTGCGTAATAAGGGTTATCGATAAACGATAATCGACAATCGGCACACACACTTCGATGCTAGTGTTTGTGAACTTTCGCCTCGTTGGTTTTGTGATCTACATATACATGCATACATACATACAAACAAACACACACCCACACATACAACAAGAACAGCAAGAAACTACATGCAATCCTATATATATACACATATATATGCATAGCCGTACATATATGGAACCAACTTGGCAACCCTAGTGCTTTTTGTGTATTTCTTTTGTAATTTTTTATATAGAGATCGTTGTTTATAATATTATGTGTGTACTACTGTAACAAAACGAAACAGAATATGTCTTTTCTACTGGGTGGCAACCCTGGCAACGAATGCTACACTTTGTTGTCGTCTCGCTCTATCGACGCTTGCAAGGAGCAAGCAATATAGATATAGGCACACACATACACACACAGCCACACATACACATTCACACGCATGGACAGAGACAGAGACAGCGATACACCTCGAACGAAAGATCCTACCTAAAGTTTTAAAACAAATTTTGAGAACATGTGTAATTTGGAGTTCATTTACAAAGAATAAAAAGAAAATGAATAAAAAGATAACAGACAACATAAGAAACGTTAGTTAACGCGCACAACAACAATAGAAAGAGACGGCGATAGTGAACAGCGAGTGGGAACAGTGGGATATGGAAAGAAGAAGCACTGCATTTATCCCTAGTTAGCTAACGTGAGACGAGACGCAAACATAACGAACGAAAGAGACGCACATATGCCAGAGACATGTGATCTTGTATATCGTTCATCCATATATAAAAACGAAAGAAAGTAAGAACAGTAACTAAAGAAGCTAACGATAAAGGAAGGAAACGTAACAAGAGATAACTTAACTATTTATATATCAGCTCAGTAATGTTTATTGTAACTAAAGTTTTTCTAATGCAACACCATCACACACACACGCATTTTGCAGTTAATTTAAGTTTTATCTATGAATATATACTATATATACATATATGCCGATCATGCGTTAGTTAGCCTAGCTTAGCTTCAACTTGCTTTTTGCGTTTTGTTATTGAAAGAAAATAAAAGAAAGGAAAACATAATAAGAACTTTATATGGAAGATAATGCCAAGAGCTGAAGAAGAAATTATACGATACGTTCATTGATATATTTTATATGCATGTTTGTGCTATATAGTTTGCCATATACATATGTACAGACAGTAGAGGTGCCGAAACATCGATGTAACATGGATAAACATCGATGTTTTATATGGATAACCTCAGCAAACATCGATGTTTCGGCACCTCTAACAGACAGTCAAGTAACACTTTTCTCAAATGCACATGTTAATGTAATGTAAAGAGACAGACTGTAACATTAACATGTACATTTGAGTAAATGTATGTTTGTATGTTGCACCAAACAAGAACTTCTAATACGCCTGGCTCAATCTGAATTGGTTCGATATGTATCGTATTGTATGTTTTATGTGTGTGTAATAATCGATTGTAAATGCGCTGAATAAAATTGGCAAGAGAAACTTCTTAACTATCGCAGCATATTACTAATATATACATATGTATAGAAATAGTGTGAGGTGTGTGGGAATATCCCTAATGTGTGGATCACAGGCTGCTGCCCGGCACTATCTACAATATTAGAAATAAATAATATAAATTTGTATGTTTTTCTTTTTTTTTTTTTGTTATTTTTTTTGGTCGTCGTAATACTTATTATTTGTAAATTTATATGGATTTAGTGTAGTTGTGCAAACCAAATGATTTAATGTTTAAAAATATATAAAAAGAGAACACTCGATACATTAATCAAGAACAGAATACAGAGAGAACAACAAAACAAAGAAGCGAAAATAAAACAAACCGTAAAGCGAAACAGCCATTTTTCATGAGTATGAGTGAGACGACAGCAGCAGCAGCAGCAGAGTGGGATACACATAGATAGAGAGAGGGGGAGGGAGGAAGTTAACATCAGTTGGCCGAGCGATGCACACAGACGCCCCCTATCCAGGTGGACAAGAGCTGCAGTTGATTGTCCAGCAGTATGAAATCCGCATCGGAATCAAAGTCCAAAGTTCCCTTCTGCCGTTCGATGCCCAGACACTTGGCCGGATGCAGTGAGGCCGCCTCGATGGCATATACACGAGAACAGTCTGCAAAGATGCCAGGGGATTAAGAGAGAGACTCAGAGAGGGGGGAGAGACAGGAGGGGGGATTCCCTTACCTGTTGCACGCTGAAAGATGCGCACACACTCGTCCATGGGAGCAATGCTGCCACAAAGTGTCTCTGTGCCGGCGATAAATGCCTTGCCCTGCTTCACCTCCAACGGCAGTTGTCCAATATGATGCACTCCGTCCTGCAGGCCAAGCGCTGAGATGGCATCCGTTACCAGTATCAGACCCTGTGAGTGGGTGCGGTATGCAATGCGCAGTGCCGCGGGATGTGTGTGCACACCGTCGGCAATGATGCCAAAATAGATAGTCTGTCCTTGGGGTATGGCATCTGAGGCTAGCAGGCCCACTAGGCCCGGATCGCGATGATGGAATGGCAGCATGGCGTTGAACAGATGCGTGATCAGTGTCGCTCCATGGCGCACAGCGCGTTCGCCATCACTGAGACTGGCCATGGAGTGGCCCAGGGAAACGGTTATGCCAGCATTTACCAATTCCCTTATCACACCCGCATCCGGCACCTTCTCCGGTGCCAGTGTGATGATCTTGACGCGATCCAGCGAGCCATAAGTGCGACGCAAGGTCTCCATACCCTGAGAGAGGGGAAGAGAGAGGGAGCAGGGATTAGTCCAATTGAGTATTTTTGCAATTGGTTGCACACACGCACATTGTCGATTGTCTGTATGCAGTGCTCCGGATGGGCGCCCTTCTTCTGCGGATTGATGAAGGGTCCCTCAACATGGACGCCCAGTACGCCGGCGCCGCCATCGATCGTTGTTGGAATGCGCGGCAATATGCTGTGGTAGCTTTCGTTCGGTGATGTCACCAGTGTGGGGCAGAACGAGGTGACGCCGCTTTTAACCAGACCACGCGCCACAAGGCTAACGCCCGTCTCTGTGGTGTCTTTGTCGTAGGAGAAATCAACACCGTAGCCACCTATCGGCGACGGGGGGAAACAATCAGTAAGATTTATGAGAGGGAAATGAAGAGAGAGAGAGAGTAATTAGCATCAACTCTGCGTTGCTCTCTCGATCGCTGCAAATTCCGATTGCGATAAGGTTAGCAAACTCTGATATGCATTAATCGAGGGGGGTGGGTGGAGGGGAAACAATCAGTAAGATAGTCAGAGAGGTAGAGAGATTAATTGGCATCAACTCTGCGTTGCTCTCTCGATCGTTGCAAATTCCGATTGCGATAAGATTAGCACACTCTGATAGGCAGTAATCGAGGCTGTAACTGGGGCGGCATATGAATTAGGCGCTGACCTTGCCAGCCGATTGAAAGCGAAATTAAGCTTGAGTTTGCGTGTGTGTGCGTGTGAGTGTGTTGGGGGTTAGCACATGTTTACCGTTTATTTGTATATCTATAAAGCCGGGCGCTATAATGGCACCGCCGCAATCGATGCGTTGATGCGCCTTGGAGCGCTCGTCAAAGAACACGGGCTCTGGATTGATTATCCTGCCATTGCGTACCCAAAGATCGTCCTGGACGAGCTTATGATCGCGCACCAAACGGCAGTTGGTGAACTGCAGCAGCAACTGTTGCCCGTCTCCGTCCGTGTTGCACATCGTTTGCAAATCAGTGTGTGAGTGCGAGAGAGAGAGAGAGACAGAGTACGAAAGTCGTAAAAACGTATGTAATGTAAAACAATTTAACGGTCGACTCCGCGTCGCCGATGGAATGCAAAAGTCAAATGCTCCGAAACTGGCGATGTTCCCGTTCTAAATAGGCGCTGTTCGTGTGGTTTGCCCTCAGCTGTGTATGTTGTTTTTGTCACCAAATCGGTACGCTGTTCCAGGCAGCGACTGTTTGTATGACCAACAACTTTCGATAGTAATACGCACACTGGGGGGTCCATAGGGAAATGCAATTTTCCTGTTTTGATATTTTTATTTTTAAATAAATAAAATATTTGTAAAGTACGAACTGTGGAGCTGCGTACATAAGTTAAGAACATGCAACAGTTGTTCATCGAAAGCTATCGATAACACACATTAACTCTTTTTTTTTGTTGCTGACATAAGCTATTGTCTGCAGTGTCATAGCAATAAGCAAGTGACAAGATGACTGACTATAAGTTGAAGTGGAGGTAAATCGATTACTGTTTGAGTTTGAATTTAAATTTGTATTTGAATTTCAATACAATTAATTTTACTAGAATAAAAGATTTATTATTAATAATATTTATCAATTTATTTAAGAAAATCTTTTGGGATTGGAATTTCTACTGACTGAACTCATTGCAGCACGAGCTTGGCTGCAAATTGCAGGCGACGCTCTTATCGCGTGGCTTTTGCGTTGCCATTTTTTGGTTTTCGCGAATTACTTAGATAAGCCAGCAAGTCTGGTAGAAACCGAAACTGATTCAAATATAACAAAGAAATTATTTTTACATCAGGCGTTGCGTTTGCGATAAGCTACTGCTGCTGACCGCTTGATAAAAAGTAAATGTAATGCGGCCAAGGCGCGAGCTACATTTCCCCCTCTCTTTCTCTCCCTCTCTACCGTCTCCTCTCTCTCTCTGTTTGATAGCGATAATCCTTGTGGCCTGCATAGAGATATTTTGCTGTTGCAGTGGCAATTTGCCCGGCACCACAGCCGCACATTGTTTGTTATCTCTTCCACTTGTTCGTGTACTTTGCTGGCAAACTTTGCTGCAAGGCAGATACCATGAGGTGATTGAGAGGGGAGACGGAAAGAGAGCAGAGTGGAGTGCAGTGGGAGCGGAGCGTAAATTGCGCTGCCTTTTTCCATTTGGCATGCACTCATTTTGGGTTATCTGCTCCGGCACTTAATAAACTTAATGACTCTCGAAGCCTTTTTAGCCTCGCTTGAAAATTTGCTTGAGAATCGCCTGCCCCCCTGCCCTGTTCTCCCCCTCATTCCTCATCTCATGGAACACTCGAGTTAACCATTTTTCCCATTGCTCTCCCTCTCTCTCTCCTTCTCTGACAATCATTCACTGATAAGCGGGCCACTCCTTTGACAAGATTCCATTTGCAGCTAGCTTAACTAAGTTCTCGGCAAACCTAGCGTTGTCAAGGACGAAGTCCTTTGATGATTTGCCCGAAAATGACCCGTGAATGTGGCAAGCCAGAGAGAGAGAGAGAGAGGGAGAGGTAGGGAGGGAGAGAGGGTCATAGAAAAAAGGGAATCCGTAAACAAGCAACTGCATTAAAGTTATAATTAGTTGGCTCATGCACTTGTACTTGCGGCAAATTAAAAAAAATTATTTCATCCAAGCCCACGCACATGCTCACCTTCTCTCTCACTCTCTCGCACGCAAGCAGACTCTGTGGGTCTCTGCAAATGGAAGACGTGACAAAGTATTTAAGAACAATATATCGTACATATATAACATATATACATATATAGTTACATCCTTCGACCATTGAAAATGGTCAAAAAAGGGTATACTACTTTGTGCAAATGTATGTAACAGGCAATAGAAGGCGAGCATCACTAGCCGAGTCGATTAAGCCATGTCTGTCTGTCCGGATGTCCGGATGTATGGATGACCAGATGAACACACAGATCTCTGCTATTATAAGAGCGAGTGACTCCAAATTTGGCATAAAGGTTTCTGTGTACCAGGCACAGATCAAGTTTATTTCAAATGTTGGGAGCCACGGCCCCGCAAATTAATAATTTAATTTTTGAACTCAATTTGTAAGCGCTGTATAAAAGACTTGACTTTAACATATACTAAGCTGAATGAAATATCTACGTATTCTCAAAATTGCATACAGATCGGACAATAAACGCAAGTTTTGTATGAAAGTATGAGCATTAAACCAAGTGCTTGTGTCAGCTAACATGGGAGGCGGGCAAGCGCGATTGCCATTTGTTATCAATCGTATCGCCAATTCACAATATTATCAGATAAGGCTAGTTGTGATGTTAAGCAAGCACTAAGTAATAAACACAAAATTGACTTAAGGCTGCCAGCGCGCTGGCCGAACCATTTGCCTGTTGTCCAACTTCACAAGTAACGCATACATTCATACGCAAGCTTGTGCATGCATACACGCACACATTGAAACGATCGCACAGCGCAAAGAACGCGTATGCTTATCGTTTATCGGTCTTTAGTTCATTGGTCTTTGGTCTTCGAGTCTTCGTTGGTCAAAATGTTATTTTTTCACTGAATTTTGCCATTCTCTGCTCATGTTGGCAGTATTTTATTTTCTAAAAATCCATCGAAAGGAGGCAGTCGATTTGAGAGTGTCAGTTGCGTCGGTTGTGTGCTAAAGCTCCTTATTTGTTTAATCAATGAATGTCAGAAGTGAGAGTTTTATGTGACGTTAATGATAAGAACATTGTGAAATACTTTTTAAGTGTAGTAGATTTGTGAGAGCAAGAAAAAGAACGGAGAGACAGTAAAGACTTGGTTGCATTATAATTCTTTAAAATTATAAGGCAAAGTCTGGAAATCAAATCCCAAAAAAGCGGTGCGGCATTGTGAAATTACTATTACAAATTTTTGTATTTTACTAGAACAAAAGATTAATTATTATTCATTTATTTATTTAAGAAAATCTTATGGGTGTGGAATTTTTACTGACTAAACTCATTGCAACACGAGCTTAACTGCAAATTGCAGGCGACGCACAGTGGGACGAAATACAAATTTTGAACTGTTAAGATACAGTAAAATTTGATTTGGCATCGATTCGTAAATACCTATTTATGACCATATCAGTAAGCGACTGTGCTTTTCCGCTATCTTAGCACCACGTGATTTCTAAAGCTGCCGCGTTTACTTTGCTCATTTTAAAATTAACGAAATATTTTATATTAACGTTTTGCTGCCAGTTTTTAGTGATTCTACAATATTAAGGTTCGTTTTTATAAAAAATACATGTTTTGTGACTCGTGTATATGTATTGTATTATTTATTTGTGTTTGTACCCAATAACCTTCGCATAACCTATTTGTGAAACAATTTCATCTTCTGTAGAGAAAAACTTTATGAAGCAGAGATTGGCTGGTAAAAAGAGAATTATTGTCCAAAATTATGATTCGTCCACTATTTAAATTGTCAAAGATTAGCTGCCCTGTGCTGCCCATACTATTTATGTTAATTTTTTCAGCGATCATGTCTGTTTGCAAGCAAGAAATGTTTTCTGCTTGGAATGGGGAAAAAGCTGCGGCGAACAAATTAAAGGCAGTCGAAGATTTTGTTTTTTCAAGCGTTATTAAAAAATCCAATTGTAGCAAGGATACTTTAAATACAATAGCTGGACAACTAAAAATATTCTGCAATTGATTAACAATTTGGATGCTATTATAAGTATGCCAAAAAATGAAAACTTATTTGAATTTGGTCTATCTATTTTGCATTGCTAGATACGATGTTTTGAGCGCATTTTGCACATAAGTTATCGGCTGCCTATTAAAAAGTGGCAAGTCCGTGGTTCGGATAAACTTTTACTAGAAGAAAAGAAGGCATATATCCAAGAAAAATTCAGGGTCGAATAAGCGCTATTGGTAGACATTCCTATGCAAGGCTCGGGTAATACCAATAGCGGAAATACAGCTCGTCGATTTTTTGAAAATTCTGTTGTATCTGCTAGAATTACTGGTGTGAACCATGAATTAATAAAACGACTTGGAATCATTTTGCGGTGTATAGTCTCTGGATATTCCATAAACATCGAAAGCTTCCGCAAATACGCATTGGGAACCGCTAAAATGTTCATTGGAGAATATCCATGGTTTTATATACCAAGCTCAGTACACAGAATTTTGATACATGGAGCTGATATCATAGAAAGTGTACCACTTCCGATTGGCATGATGTCGGAAGAAGCATTGGAAGCGAGAAATAAAGATTTGTGAAACTTCAGGCTTAATCATACTCGCAAGAACTCGCGCAAAAATACAATGGCGGATCTAATGAATTCATTGTTAATCTCTTCAGATCCATTGATAACAAGTTTATCCCAAAGTGGATCACATAAGTCCAACAAAGCCTTTTTATTTGATAGGGAAGCACGAAATCTGTTAGACATTTATGAAGAGTCTGAAAATTCCGATTCGGATATAGAAAATTAAATCAATGTTTTTGTTATTTTCTCCTTTAGAATCAAAATAAAAAATGGATATTTGAAAAAAAGTCTTTTTTAAATAAATTAAAAAATAAATAAATAAAAAAAAATAAATAAAAAAAAAATAAATAAAAAAATTCTTTTTGTACCTTTAGGTGCTTGTTTACCATATTATTATTTACCGTTTATTTCCTGTTGTACGACGCTCTTATCGCGTGGCTGTTGTGGTTTTTTGGTTTACTACTTAGATAAGCCAGCAAGTCTGATTCAAAGAAATTATTTTTAGAGGTGATTGTCGAAGCATTGAAGCAATGGCGTGTGTATTTGCTTGGGATTTACAACACCAAGAAGTACAAAAATTTCTCCTTTTAGACTTTTAACAGGTGTTAAGATGGGAGTCAATAAAATGGATGCTATGCAAAAATATCTAGATGAAGCTTATATTCAACAGTTCGAACTTGAAAGTGAAAGTCTCCGTGTAGAAGCAGCAAATAATATAAAAGAAATCCAGCAGGATAATCGAAGAACGTTTAATAAAAATCGTAAAAATGAATAAAAATATAATTTGAATGAATCCATATAAGATAGTTAAAATCCTACCACATGGTAGATACGAAGTAGAGAAAATTGGTGACCATGAAGGGCCAGGGAAAACTCGTACAGTAGCTGAGTACATGAAAAAGTGGGAGCCTGTAGATGAAATGTCGGAAGAGACATCATTCGAGCCGAATGAAAATTTAGAATGGCCTTAGAATGTGGGATCAGTTCGCAATACTAGAAGTGGCCGACAGTTTTAATTAAATATCGATATCAATTGTATCGTCAATTCAGAATATTATCAGATATTATCAGATTCTCGGTGTTTCAATTAAAGTACAGACGGCCATCGACCATCCTACATAGATATTTGAATAATCTTAGTATATACCAAAGACAAAAAGTTGATCCTTTTATGCGACTCTTACAAATATAGTTAAAACAATAAATTATTGAATTGCGGGAGCAGTGGGCGTGGCACACAACATTTAAAACTTGATGAGCGTATAGTAAACAGGAACCTTTATGCCAAATTCGGTATTTCTAGCTTTTATAATAGCTGAGATCTGTGTGTTCACACAGACAGACATACTGAACAAGAATATATATAAATTATGAGTGATGTGTTTATTTGTGTTTTATTAAGTCTTCGTCGCGACGGCTGACGAAAGACAGAATATGCGCAGTCTGCCTATAATGAGTAGACTCTTTTTTATGACCGATGCTTTTAATGTCTTGAGAACAACTGACTCTAATCTCTTAAGCTATGCTTTCGTTCGAAGACAAAGCTTCGCTCTTATCTTAAAGCTCTAAGGGCACTTGCATTAAACATGGTTCGGGTCTTTTGTAATACTGGGTGCGTGTCTTAACTTATATATATAGCATGTGGGGTCTGTCTTGCTTCCTTCATTTGCATAAAGTTAGTATACCCTTTTTTGAGCCTTTTTAATGGCCGAAGGGTATATTGAGTACATTTAAGTACAAATATTTTTAACTCAGCTAAATTCCAGGGTATCTAGTCAGTCAATGCCGTCTCTGTGTATTCATTTGTGCCGAGCATGAACTATAATATTATTTATTTACGACTTTTTCAACATGACTAGACAAACTGCAAGCAGGCAGGCAAGCTCAAGTCGGTGGCTTAAGGGGCGTCCCAAGGGCAGGGGTCAAATTTGGGGTTCAAGGGTTGAAGGGTTTGTTTGGCACCACATGTTGCATTGCAGAATGAATGCGGTGCTGCTGCTGCAGCATTGCACTGCAAAATGTTTTATTGCATTGCCAGCAACAACGACGACGGCGACAACTTGCGGGTGGCCACGGTGAATGGGTGTGACTGTGTGTGTGTCTGTGTGTGTGTCTGTGTGTGTGTGTGTGTGTCTGTGTGTGTGTGGTCTGTACCCTGCTTTGCGGCTGGTTGGAATTCCGCTACATTTTATTATGGCTAAACACGCATTCATTATGCTAGCCAGCGAGTAGACGGTACGACACCAGCCACGCCCACCATTCACTCCCACAGCCACACCCACACCACTTGCTTTGTTCCCCTTGCCATTGGACGCTCTTCAGCAGTAGACAAATGGTCGTGGGTCTTAGAGATGTGCAAGGGGCGTGACACGATTTCATGTTGAATTCAATTCTTATCTTGTACTATGTGGAAATGTTCTTCTATTTTTCTATACTTCTATTTGTTTTTTACCTTTTATACTGTTTTCCCTTAATAAGTAATATATTATATATATAAACATATGTACATTTACTAGGTCCATTCTGTAAGGAAAACAGATTTACAGATTACAGATTACAGATTACTTACAGATTTGTCTTTTTGCTCAATATTACTATATTTTGATTATATACATTTTCCATAGAACATTATCGATAGCGCATAAAAAATTAGATGAACTTACAAATGAAATAAAGACTTTTTTGTTATCAAATACCTTTTGTACTGTTTATCCTACACTGTTGACCTACACTGATTCACGTGTCACGCGCTCATCCCTAGTTAGCACGTGTCACGCCCCAAGACGGCCAAAGTGAGATGACTACGTGGCTCATTTAGGGTTCGACTAATCACAAATAACGCACATCGATTAGGACCCCATCAAATGAGTTGGCTAAAATTGGAAATCTCCGGGAAAATATCAACACAGCAGAATTAGAGAGAGAGGGAGAGAGAGATAGAGTAAGACACAGAAAGAGTCGAAAGAAACAATTAGCACGGCCAAGACATAATTGGCGTGCAGTTGGCTCTCTGATTAAAGAAGCAATCATAAAGATTAAGACCCGTAATCCTTTGCAATTTGAGCACACGCATCGCACCCGGGGATGGAGCGATGGTATAGTACCGTGATAAACGACTCGATTCACAGGAAATAACAACAAAGCAGAAGCTGCTAACCAACACGTGTAATACGTGTAATAACGAACCACTGTGGCAGCAGCATCGTGAGTGATGTACCGAATAGATACCCTCTACATCTAACATGAGCTAAACTTGCCAAGTGCTGTCGATTTTATACATTCCCTGTCGATTTTAAAACAGAATTTATCGAATATCAGTAATCAATTATGTGAAATTGTAAATGTAAATTAAAGCTCTTCATATTTTTATTATAGGGTATTAGCTGTCTCCAGCTTAGCAGTAAACAGAATGTGTTGTGTGTGTGTGTCAAAACTGTTCAAAAACAGTTCTAGTCCGATGCGGAATTAGACTCGTCGTGTACGTGAGGCAACAACAGTTGAAGTCGGACAGGGAATCAGCTGTTCCCGGTGGGTACTGACTCCAGGATAACCTACAGTACGGTAAAGGTTAAATAGCTGCATGCGTCATCGATTTTGTTTAAATTTGTTGTACTGATAGGGCTATATTTATTATGAATTAAGGTGAAATAATTATTTGGCGGTCGCTTCTATCTTCTAACAATTGTCTTAATACATACATACGTGTATGTTATGTACATTTCACTCAGTTAACTTATAAGATTCTAACATATTAATGTATTAACACTAAGCACTAAACATAAAGAGTACTAAGAAAGCTGATTCTACTCATTTGATGCTATGAGGAGGAATGGACCCCAGAACACGAAGTGTTTGACGAGTGAGCGATCGGCTCAGAAGCGCACAGCGGCATTAACTCAGTCGCACAGCGACAGCGGAAAGATTGGCACGGGTGCAATTCTTTGCGCTGTGCGATCGTTTCCATGTGTGCGTGTATGTATGCACAAGCTTGCGTATGAATGTATGCGTTGCTTGTGAAGTTTGACAACAGCCAAATGCTTCGGCCAGCGCACTGGCAGCCTGAAGTCTGCCATACATGCATATACATGCATATGCGAGCTTGTGCATACATACACGCACACATGGAAACGATCGCTTATCGTTCCGCTGTCGTTGTGCGACTGAAGCAGCTCTGACGCTGTTTGAGGTCTCTATGTGTTCATTGCTTAGTGTTTGTATGTCCACTAAGCAGTTAAATGCTTCTTCTGCAAGCTTTATTATCGGCTAAAGCTTTAAGAGCTTCAATGTATTGTGCAACTGACGAACATATAATCAACAGCGTAAGCGTAAGAAGATCGATAATTTATTCTGAATAAGTCTGATTGTACGAGCTGTTTATAATGTGGCAGGAAGTGGATTGGAAGAACTTGGATCTGAAATCAGTATGTATTCGAAATTGTTCAAAATGGAGTTTTAGGTTAAATAATATAATTTGACAGCAAATCGGATCCGGGGGCTTTAGTGATGTCTACCGGGCAAACTGGACAATGAATGACGGCTTCCGCATTGAGGTTGTGGTGAAATTATTTCTAGAAACCATCGAAGCGGAGTACAAAAAGCGAGCGATCGAGAATTTGACGAAGCTTAGTCATGAGAATATTGTGACATTCTACGGTAAAAGCGAAAGTCCGGAATCTAGAACTGCCATACTCTTGGAATATGCCGACTGTGGATCCCTCCACAATTGTCTGTATGACAAACTGCCAGACGGGGGTCTCTATTCTTATGATTACTCAGATTGCCTCAGATGGATGCGACAGTTTGCCAAGGTTAAACCCAATACCTCCATGTTGATTTGCTTATTTACATACGACTTTTTCAGGCTTTGGCCTTCTTGCATAAGAGGAAAATCATGCATCGCGATCTGAAACCTAAGAATTTGTTATTGTTCGATAATTATCAAAAGCTAAAGATCGGTGTCTTTTCAACTGCCACAGAAATGATGTCTGAATATGATGAAATTATCGGTACCCTCGCCTATATGGCCCCTGAGGTAAATATAATGTTTATATCAGTTTGTTACTTTTCACACTTGCCAAGGGTATTGAAAGAAAATAACATCAGCTTTGTGCGAAACAGACAGTGAGAAAGAGACAGTGAGAGATATCTTGACAAATAACAAAATTCTGCCGATAGTTTGTATGACAGCTATTCGATATATCGGTGCGTGTATACAGCGTGCAGCAATAAGAAGCATGTATACCAAGTTTCATCAAGATAGTTTTCAAACTGAGAGACTAGTTTGCGTTGCAACGGACAGACACATGGATACACGGACAGACGGAAAACGATTTCTATGATGATGCTGATTCAGAATATATATACTTTATATGCAAACTCTTGCCAAATATTAATATACCTTCTGCAAGGGCATACAAATTGCCGAAATGCAGTTCAAGACAATTTGACGTATTTGTAATATTTCTAATTCTACACGCATAGAAAGGCCTATTTAACTTTGTGGTGAAGAATAGTTTAGGTAGATGCTTTATGGAATCAAATGCAATGGATGGTGTTTGATGCTTAAGATTTATTCTGATTAAATATTGGGCAAATTGAGATTGTTGCCAGATCTCCATAACTTCAACTGAACGTTTAGAAACGATAATTGGTTATAATGGGCAAAAATATACAAAATTTAAGATATCTTTCACATGTAACTAAAACAGACTGTAACTAATATAATCAA
Organism: Zaprionus camerounensis; assembly: GCA_018904165.1. Taxonomy (NCBI): domain Eukaryota; kingdom Metazoa; phylum Arthropoda; class Insecta; order Diptera; family Drosophilidae; genus Zaprionus; species Zaprionus camerounensis. Next base: position 7,725,489 of record JAEIFS010000531.1, on the reverse strand, counting down.
TTGAATTAATGTGGAAACTAATTTCTTGCTATACAACTACTGCTTCTAGGTTTTCAATGGCCCCCGTTATACAAGGCAGAGCGACGTGTATAGCTATGGTATTATCTTTAATGAAGTACTGGCACGTAAGAAGCCATTTTCGCATCGCGAATATAGGGATCACATGTTAATAATCCTTTCAATTGTTCATGGTAAGAGAAGCAAAAATAAGTGTAAGAGTTCCTTATTAATCGCTATATATATTGATGTATTTTCTCCAGGCGAGCGACCGACTTTCGAAGAAATCGAGCAGAATGTCCCCCGGGAACAATATGAATCGGTCCGGCAATTGATTGTAGCATGCTGGAATCATGAACCATACAATCGTCCTACAATGGAAATAATTGAAACTAGTTTCCTTGAATCTTTCGCCTATACAGATTGGAGACTGAAATATTGTGTGAGTGAACCCCCCTACAATCTGTTTATTGATCGCCAGCAAGTGGATTGGAAGAACTTGGAACTGATAAAACCAGTATGTATTCGAAATTGTTCAAAATGGAGTTTTAGGTTAAATAATATAAATTGACAGAGAATCGGATTCGGGACCTTTAGTGATGTCTACCGGGCAAAGTGGACAAAGAATGACGGCACCCGCATTGAGGTTGTGGTGAAATTATTTCGAGAAAACAACGAAGAGAAGTACAATGAGCGAGAGATCGAGTATTTGACGAAGCTTAGTCATAAGAATATTGTGACATTCTACGGTAAAAGCGAAAGTCCGGAATCTAGAACTGCCATACTCTTGGAATATGCCGACTGTGGATCCCTCCACAATTGCCTGTATGACAAACTCTATTCTTATGGTTACTCAGATTGCCTCAGATGGATGCGACAGTTTGCCAAGGTTAAACCCAATACCTCCATGTTGATTTGCTTATTTACATACGACTTTTTCAGGCTTTGGTCTACTTGCATGCGATGAATATCATACATCGCGATCTGAAACCTCAGAATTTGCTAATGTTCGATAATAATCAAAAGCTAAAGATCGGTGACTTTGGTGCTGTCAAAGAAATGATGTCTAAATCAACGGACATGATCGGTACCGCCGCCTATATGGCCCCTGAGGTAAATATAATGTTTATATCAGTTTGTTACTTTTCACACTTGCCAAGGGTATTGAAAGAAAATAACATCAGCTTTGTGCGAAACAGACAGTGAGAAAGAGACAGTGAGAGATAGATATCTTGACGAATAACAAAATTCTGCCGATAGTTTGTATGACAGCTATTCGATATATCGGTGCGTGTATACAGCGTGCAGCAATAAGAAGCATGTATACCAAGTTTCATCAAGATAGTTTTCAAACTGAAAGACTAGTTTGCGTTGCAACGGACAGACACATGGATACACGGACAGACGGAAAACGAGATCTCTAATGATGCTGAATCTCAGAATATATATACTTTATATGGTATGCAAACTCTTGGCCAAAATTAATATACCTTCTGCAAGGGCATACAAATTGCCGAAATGCAGTTCAAGACAATTTGACGTATTTAACTTTGTGGTGAACAATAGTTTAGTATGTGCTTTATGGAATCAAATGCAATGGATGGTGTTTGGTGCTTAAGATTTATTCTGATTAAATGTATAAGATTTAAAAAGTTACGGAGCGGCACGTGTTGTGTGCTTGACAGTTAGCGATCTAGAGAGGAAGATTTATCGATGATTAAAAGGATATCGATAAATTTAACAGATTAATATCTATTGAAATTGTTAAATTAAGATAGTTATTAAAAAGATAAAATTGAAGTATAGTGTAAATTAGTTTAGGGCGGAGCGGGAGCGCAATAAAGTTCTCTCTTTTCTTGTTTTGAATTCGCCCCGTTTCGCCGCCGTAGTTAAGCTAGGCTAAGCAATGGAGTACTCGCTAATTATATATTGAAACGAACGCACGTCTCTTTTTCCGTCTTCGCCAAATTACAGCCACCCAAGTTTTCGGTAAAAAATAAATAAATTAGATAAACTCATCTAATTTTTCAGAAATAAAATATTTAAATAAGTGCGATGGGCAAATTGAGATTGTTGCCAGATCTCCATAACTTCAACTGAACGTTTAGAAACGATAATTGGTTATAATTGGCAAAAATATACAAAATTTAAGATATGTTTCACATGTAACTAAAACAGACTGTAACTAATATAATCAATTGAATTAATGTGGGAACTAATTTCTTGCTATACAACTAATGCTTCTAGGTTCTCAATGGCGCCCGTTGTACACTGAAGAGCGACGTGTATAGCTATGGTATTATCTTCTATGAAGTACTGGCACGTAAGAAGCCATTTTCGCATCTCGAAAATCCAACTGCAATTGCCATACAATTTTCATCTTATCAGGGTAAGAGATGTAAAAATAATTGTAAGAGTTACTTATTAATCGCTTTATATATTGATGTATTTTCTCCAGGCGAGCGACCGGATATCAAAGAAATCAGTAAGATTGTCCCCCAGAAACAATATAAACCGGTTCGGAAATTGATTGAAGCATGCTGGAATATGGCACCACATGAGCGTCCTACAGTACAGATTATTAAAACTTGTTTCCTTGAACCTCCTGCCGATGCGTGTTTTCTCGATATAAGTTCCTTTTTGGCCTGGCAGCTGGAGAATTGTGCGACTGGTAGCAGGCAGAGAAACCGGCCGACGCCATCGAATGAAGAAAAAGAACTGCATGACAAAGGCATGCGTGAGTGATTTTCTAACTAAAGATGTGTTGTGTTGCATATTTTCAGGAAGCGGCTTTGAAATCAGTATCTTTTAATTAATTCTCAAATAGTTTTTATGTTAATTGTTGGATATCGTTTCATCGATATTACCAATCATCGATAAACGAGCAGATATAGAACTAGATCATAAGAACGATTCACATGTATGAACATAAGAATAGTATGTAAAGCGAATTAAGATCAGTCATGAATAAACAAGCGTGCAAGACACTACATATTGGCGACGAGAAAAAACATATTGACTCAAAACAATAAAAGCGTATATATGCTAGACAAAAGTAAAAACATTAAAATAAAAACGTAATGTGTGATAATATCAACACAAAATTGTACATATAATTACACAAAAAAAAAATTAAAATGATAAATCAAAGTGACGCTTCAACAACAGCTAACGTAACAACACTGTTACAAACTGCTGCTCTGCCTGAATTTTTACATCGTACTGAACCGTGGTGCATATGGAAAGAAAAGCTGGACATACACTTGTGCGAAATAAACTGTACAGAGGAAAACACAAAAAAAGCTATTTTGTTAAAGACCATTGGAGGGGAACCATATCGCTTGTTGCATAGCCTTTGCAGTCCAGAGTCTCCTGTGTCAAAAACATTTAGGGAGCTATGTACTCGTATTATGCTAGAATCGCATTTTACACCACCGACAATTGTTTTCTATGAACGGAAAAAATTTTACACCGCAGTCAAAACAGACAGTGAGAGTGCAATGCAGTGGTTTGCAAAAATTAAAGAGTTGGCCATTAACTGCAAGTTTGGTGAAAATCTAAATGCATTCGTGCTAGATCGCTTTGTAACGGGGTTGCCAGATAAAATTTTTGATAAACTATGTGAAGAGAACGAAACACTTAGTCTGGACAACGCAATAAGAAAAGCCGTTATAATTGAGACGAAAATGTTGACAAAGAGCAACGAGACAAGTAGCGTGAACGCAGTGAGGGAAGAACAGAACAAGAGCTACAAGAGGTACAGTCACGACAAAAGTAAGAAGTACAATAGAAACAACGAGGAGAACAAAGCTAAAGGCAACGGTAACCTATCAAAAAATGAAAAAAATGAGAAAAAGGAATGTTCACATTGTGGATGGCGCAATCACACATCGCAGGCTTGTAAATACAAAAACAGCAAATGCCATAATTGTGGAAAAGAAGGTCATCTAGCGAGCGTATGCAGAAGTAATAAGGGTATCAATAATATTAATTTAAATAAAGATTTATGTGATTCTATTATTGATAATAATTCTGTTTACAGCATAGAAACATCTCATAACATAAATGTATTTACATTACCAGTAAATATTGATGGTAATGATTACCATATTATTTGTGACACCGGATCTCCATGCACTTTGTTTCCTCAAAATCACATCAACAAACAGCAACTAAACAAAATAAAGCCTTGTAACACAAAATATACAAGCTACACAGGCGAGAAAATACCAGTCATTGGTGAGTTAATTGCAAATGTTAGATACAATGGGACAAGTAAAATGTTAAAAATAATTGTAACCAAGACTAAAAGTCAACCATTGTTAGGAAGAGATTTTTTAAGACAGTTTAATTTTACAATTCAACAAATTAATAACATACAAGTAAATACTGGTGACATTTGTGAAGAAATTAAAAATGAATTTAGAGATTTATTCAATGGTGAATTAGGAACGTTTAATTTGTGTAAAGTAACACTACCTATTGATAAAAATGCAAAGCCTATATTTTTCAAGCCACGTACCATTCCATTGACGTGGAAGCCTAAAGTTGAAACAGAGCTTAGAGAATTAATTCGTAAAGGTATTTTAGAACCCGTTGATCATTCGGATTGGGGCACTCCGCTTGTTCCAATATTAAAAGCCGATGGCAACTTGAGAATTTGTGGAGACTATAGAGTAACTATTAACAAGTGGTTAGTTGATTACAAATATCCTTTACCACGAATTGAAGAAATATTCGCAGCTTTAAGTGGTGGTGAATTATTCACAAAATTAGATCTTTCAAATGCTTATAATCAACTTGTGTTAGATGAGAGTTCTCGAAATTTGTGCACTTGGAGCACACATATAGGAACTTTAAAAATGACAAGACTACCATTTGGAGTTAAGCCAGCAGCCGCTATTTTTCAGAAATCTATTGAAGGAATCTTTCATGGGATACCAAATGTTGTAGTTTATCAAGATGATATAACAGTTACAGGCAAAAATGTCAAAGAGCATGTTAATACTTTAAAATGCGTATTAAACAAACTTCAAACAGTTGGTCTCAAGCTCAATATTAACAAATGTAAATTCTTACAAGAAAAAGTATCATATTTCGGATTTACAATTGACAAATATGGTTTACACAAAAATTCAAATCGATATCAGAGTATTATTAATTGTCCAATTCCCAATAATATTACTCATGTTAGAGCATTTATAGGGATGACAAACCACTATTCAAAGTTTATATCAAACTTTACAATGAAAATAAGTCCGCTATATGAATTGCTAAAGAAAAATGTAAAATTTAATTGGTCAGAAAAATGTCAAGAATCATTTGAGCAAATAAAGAAAGAAATTGTTTCAGATCAGGTACTAATCCATTTTGATAGTTCACAACCGATCATATTATCAACGGATGCAAGTAACACTGCAATCGCAGGTATATTATCTCATCGATTGCATGACAATACAATTAGACCTATATCATTCGTTTCTAGAGCATTGACAAAAGCTGAACAAAATTACAGTACGTTAGAAAAGGAAGCTCTAGCAATTAAGTTTTGTGTAGTCAAATTAAAACAATACTTATTAGGGCAACATTTTATTTTAAAAACCGATCATAAAACTTTGAAATTTATATTTGGTGAAGGCAAAGGATTACCTCAAATGGCATCAGCCAGAGTTCAAAGGTGGGCATTTTTGTTGTCAGGATTCAATTATACTATTGAATATATAAAGGGAAAAGTCAATGAAGCTGACGAACTATCCAGAATTCCACAGTATGAATCAAAAGAAGAAGTAGTCGAAAATAATTTCATAAACTATACTGAACAGCACAATTACTTGAATTTAACTTTTAAAGAAATTGCAAAAGAAACCAGACGAGATCATGTTTGTTCAAAGGTCATGCAAGCTATAAAAGAAGGAAAAATTAATGAATTAATAGGAAAAGAATATGAATCATATAAAAACAAATCATGTGAATTGTCAGTTGAATATGATTGCATTCTTTGGGGATATAGAACTGTCGTTCCGAAGAAACTTCAACAATCAGTTTTGAATGAATTACACAGATCGCATATGGGCATAGTCAAAACAAAAGGCTTAGCAAGATCGTACATTTGGTGGCCCAAAATAGATCAGGATATAGAGAAAATGGTCAAAAATTGTATTCACTGCCAAGAAATTAGCTCAAGCCCTGAAAAATGTCCACTAATGCCATGGGAACCAACACAATCAGCTTGGAGCAGAATACATGTAGATTTTGCTGGACCGATCAACAATTATTATCTGTTAGTTGTTATAGATTCATTTACAAAATGGGTAGAAGTAATTAAGACAAAAGAAATAACTTCTGCATTTACAATCAAAGCACTAAGGGAAATATTTTGGCGATACGGACTAGTAGACACACTTGTCAGCGACAATGGTAGACAATTTACTTCAGAAGAATTCAGAAATTTTGTAAACAAAAATGGTATTTATCACATACTAACTGCACCGGGACATCCCGCATCAAATGGCCAAGCAGAAAATTTTGTTAAGACTTTAAAGAAATCATTATTAGCATCATTAAGTTGTAATAGATCGCAATGTTTTGATACAGCACTATACCAATTGCTTTTCGATTATAGAAATTCTAAACACTGTACTACAGGAGAGAGTCCATCTAAACTTTTCTTTGGAAGATCATTGAAATCAAGATTTAGTTTGCTCAAACCACCTTTAGTTAGAAATAAAATCATTCAAAGTCAAAATAAAAATATTGAAAATTACAAGGGTAACAGGAAAGTAAATTTTGAAGCAAATGAACCTGTATTTATTCGTGATTATAGAGATCCAAATAAAGCAAAATGGACAGAAGCAAAGATTAAACATAAACTTGGTCCTAGATCTTACATATGTATTAACAATCACCATAACAAAGAAATAAAAAGACATTGTAATCAAATGCGTAAAAAATCACTTGTTGATAAACAAAATTTTGAAAAACTTGGTGATGGAGATATGGCTAACAATAATGAAAATATTACAAACAATAATGTAGCTAAAGATAATGAAAATATTACAAACACAAATGAAGATTTAGCAAACGATAATGAAAATATTGTAAATGAAAATGAAAATTTAGTAAATAATGATGAAAATGTAACCAATGAACATTGTAGAGAAAACAAAATGAAATTAAGACCACGTAAAGATGGTAAAGTAGAAAAAAAACATTGTACTTAAATGAAATGCATAAATATAAGAATAAAATAAGCACACCAACGCTCATCCTAAATGAAATATAATAAAAGGTTAAGTGATGGCGTGTTGGATATCGTTTCATCGATATTACCAATCATCGATAAACGAGCAGATATAGAACTAGATCATAAGAACGATTCACATGTATGAACATAAGAATAGTATGTAAAGCGAATTAAGATCAGTCATGAATAAACAAGCGTGCAAGACACTACATTAATTATCTGATCGCAACCAAATTTCAAGAAATCGTTTGGGGGTTTGTTTGCATTTGCCGAAAATGACAGACAGACGGATATGGCTATATCGACTCGGCTGTTGATGCTGATATATATATTTATATATACATATATAGAAAGTTTGTGTTTGGGTCAGCCACGCCTACTTCTGCCATTTACATACTTTTTCGGTTGGCGCAAAGATATTATACCCTTCTACCGTATGGGTAGTGGGTATGAAAATACATATAATTTTAATGTGATCAGAATCTTGTACAATCTTAAGACTTTTATTTGCTTGCAGCACTTCGTTATTCACAATATGCTCCATACGAGAGTACATGGTATCACGGTTTATTGGGGGATAATCGAGCAGATGTACGACTCCAAAAATCTAAAAATCCTGGAAGTTATTTAGGTAGGTGTACTAGATACATTTAAACATAATTAATACGATTATTACGTCGCTCTCATCAACTGACTCACTCTCTTCTAGTGTACCGAGAAGAAAATCAATCGGGTTATAAGCTCAAATGCCGTCTACGGGACGATGCACTATTCGATTTCAGGCATGTTGGGCTAGGTCTATTGTTGAGTTTTCTAACTAAATATTCGAAATATTTTCTTAAATTGATTATGAACCTGTAGGATTGATGTGGAATATGGTGACTATTTTATAAAGGAATTTATGAAGTTTAGTTCGTTGAACGATCTGGTTGGCTACTATTCGGCTTTTGAAGAAATAGATGATGGGTGCAGTCTAGAAACACCTGTACTACCCCCAGAACCGGTTGTCGATAAGAATCGAGTTATCGCCATTTATTCGTACACCAAAGAGTTGGAAACGGATGAGTTGAGCTTTCTGAAGGGCGACATATTCACCGTGCACAATGTACTTGACTTTAATTGGTTGTGGGTGACGAACCATCGTAGCGGCGAACAAGGAATAATATATAATGGGTTTGTCAATAAATTGAGTGCCTTCATCGATGTCAACACAATGTATTCCTGGTTCCATCCGAACTGCAATAAAGAGCAGGCCTCCAATTTATTAATGACAGGTAAGATGAAAACTCTAAACTTTGGATTTGAAAGCCTTACTCCAATTGATCATCGTCTTATTATACCAGCTGATCCCGGCAGCTTTCTGGTAAGACCTAGCGAGGAACATCCTAAAGATTATTTGCTCTGTGTTCGCTTACACAGTTTGATCATTGAAGAGTTCAGAATTGAGAACGAGGATGTCTACTATGAAATATACGCACATCAATTTGACTCTCTGAAGGAGCTGATCGATTACTACAGCAAAGACAAAGAGATCGTTGAGGGGATTCCTCTCAGGCAGCCGGTGAACAATATATCTCAGCAAAATTGTGATTTACCCTGGGAAAGTGACCCAGAAGAGAAGAAAATGAGGATAGACGAAGAATCGCGCATTAGCCGCAATCGGTTGGAGGCGGTGATACGGAATGATACTATTCAAGAAGGTTACTTGGATCTGAGGACCACAGAGACGAACAGTTGGAAGAACTTGTACATGAAGTTGAAGGGGGTACCCTCCGGCTGGAATTTATACATTTACGAGGAACGGCGACATATCAAACATATTGGCCTAATCAAACTGGCGTTCGCGGCACTATATGAGTGTCATAATTCACTCTGGGGGATCGGCTCTCATGGGGTCGAGTATTCCTTTAAAATTGTTGATTGTCAAGGCAAATATGTTGATTTCAGCGCTGCAACTTCGGAGACCTACCGAGCATGGATAAGTTCGCTGCAGCGTATATGCACATACCCTCTACGAGAAAGCCTTAAAAGATTGCCATACGTGCGTGGACGACATAGCCTCAAGATTTTTGTTGGCGAGGCGGTTGGATTGCCAGCTGATTTCACTCGTTGCAAAATATTTCTCGATCAGGTTTGTATCGCAAGAACGAGTCTCCAGAAGGGACCAAACATCGTATGGAACGAAGAGTTCGAGCTTGAGTAAGTAACATTATTCTATCTTAATCTTCATTTAATTTACAATTCATTGACCAATCTTCTTCATTATATAGTATGTATTTTATATTTCCTGCCCCCTCTTTTCATCCATTGTACTCTACTCTTGACTCGCAAATGTCAACTTATCTCTATTTGACTTGTCTCCACTTGACTCTCTCTATTATCTGTGATAATCTTAACCTTCTGCACCCTTCACATTGCAGTGACATCCCACCCAATGTAACCTCTGTGACATTTGAGCTAAGGCATGGCAACAGGCTAACATGGCCCCTAAACAGTCTCGACCAAGAGAAGGAGATGCTGCACAAATATCAGCTAATGGACTATGGCAGCTTGCAGCTGAGCATCCGTTATATGAACGATCTCCGAATGACTAAAGTTGACTATGATTCGCTGCAGAACTGGCTGCTCGAATTGGAAGTTCCAGCAATGGAACAGCTAATTTCCTTTTGTTATTCCGATAAGCAACGCTTTGCTGCATCACTTTTCCGCGTTTTTCAATACAATGGACGCGATATAGACCTGATCGTCAAGTTGTGTACTGGAAGCGAGCCAAATATAAAAACTGATTCAATGCTAATAATTTACTTTCTTCCGAACGAGGGCGCCGAGTACTTGAAGGCGACGCTAAGCAAGACGGTGCAATTCATTGTGGCGAGCAAACAGTCAGCCGAACTCGATCCAAACAGATTGGAAATCAATGAAGATGCTAGTGATAACGCGATCTTCCTGCGGCGTTTACTGGACCAGCTCAGCCAATCGATATACGATAGTCTGGCGATCTGTCCGCCAAGTGTGCGCTACATCTGTTCCTGTCTAGTAGATAAGCAGGCCACGTTGCCCGATGCCAAGACAAGAGCAACAGTCGTCGCGGAGTTCATGTTCCAGCGTCTGTTCTGTCCCGCCCTGACGCACGCCTCTGAACTTGGACTGCTCGACGAGGAACCACCGTCTGGGAAGAAACGCACCCTCTTCATGGTTGCCAGAAGCCTGGGTCAGTTGGCCAGTCTGACGGAATTCGTTTGTGAAAAGGTAAACTATTAGGAAAGCTACAGTCGAGAGCCCGCTACCCACCAGAGCAAAATAATTTCTTAAACAAAATATAATTTCTATTGCGTATTTTGTGTTGCATTCTTTTAGAAAGCGGCTTCGAAATCAGTACATTTTAATTATATCTCAAATAACTTTTATGTTAATTATCCGATCGCAATCAAATTTCAAGAAATCGTTTGGGAGTTTGTAATCATTGCAATTTGCCAAAAATGAACTGTCTAGCATTAAAATTACGCTTAAAATTCGGTTATTATCGACTAATGGGGGCAGAAGTGGGCGTGGACAAAATCTAAAATAAACTTGATCTGCGTGCAATTATAAAACATACTGATACCAAGTTTGGTAGGTCTAGCTATTATAGTCTCTGAGATCTAGGTTTTCATACGGACGGACGGACGGACAGACAGACGGACAGACAGATAGACAGACAGAGAGCGGATTGTTGGTAGCGTGTATAAAAAGCTTTCGATTTGGTATGCTATAATATAATATATATTTACAGGAGGCGTACATGACACCGCTTAACCCACACATAATAGAGAATCGAGCGCGTATGGCACAGTTTTTGGATGAGGTACCACAAGCAAATGCAATTTCTGTATTGCCACATGACAGTCAACGTGATGAAGCCATAGGTAAGTCATTGTATAAAATCACAATAGTTATTTACTGGTCTGTTTCTGTTTCAGCTGATGACTTGGACATCCTGTATTCCATATGCTATTTGTATTTGCCGCGCCTCAAAATAGAATGTAACGAAGAATGGAGCCACAAACTCATCGAGGTCATCAACAATTTAAAAAATCATAAAGAGGAGTTGAAGCTTCAAAAACCCAAGTGGAGTGACATCGAAAACACGATATAACTTTGTGTATCGTATTCCATTTAAGAATGAATATACATTGTAAAATCTTTAAGTAAACCAAATACACACACACACATGCATATAACAGATCTACAGAGAATTGCTTGTGATTTGAAATTTCTCACTGGCAGGCAGATCAGCCCAATGTGTCGGCGAAAGCAACAAGGTACCACACATTGTTTCTTTCTTCTTTACATACAATCAAGTTTTATGGCTCTCTGGCGATAATTCTAAGGCACTGAGGTACAGGATATACACATGTTATTGATGTATTATATGTAGGGCTCATATCGACCTATTTCATAGAACATTTGTGCGGGCACTTTCGCCGAAGTCTACAAGGCAACATGGTCAAGGGCAGATGGCCAAGAAGCAATGACTGTTGCGGTCAAGGAACCCAAAAACGACAAGATCGCAAGAGAGAACATTGAGCGGGAAATCGAGTTTATGTCTGTTGTCAGTCATGAGAATATTGTGTCCATATTGGGTAGCAGCGAAAGTCCCCAGCACAGAACCTGCATACTGATGGAGTACGCCGACTGTGGATCTCTGTACAGTTATCTCCACAGCGGTGGAGAGTAAGAACGTGCATATTCGTACTTGGATTGCCTGCGATGGATGCATCAGTGTGCCAAGGTATAGAACAGTTTATAGATCTGATAGGTGTTCTCATTCACTCTTTCCCTTTCCAGGGAATGCCGTACATTCACAACATGAATCCCAAAGTTATGCATCGCGATCTCAAAACGCAAAACTTGCTTCTGTTTCAAGATTATCAAATATTGAAAATATGCGACTTTGGTACTGCGACCAATGTGGATGCGACGAATTTGGTGGGGACAGTTAACTATATGGCACCTGAGGTAAGTTCTCATCTGTAAAGTGCAACATAGGTTGGCCGCATTATCGTTTCACAGCCCGACTTCCTCAATCGGTTTTCAATCAATAAAGATAAAGATAAAGATTCTTGTGTCCACAGGTAATTCACGGCAACACAGAAAACAAGTACACTGGGAAGTGCGATGTCTACAGCTTTGGCATAATACTCTGGGAAGTACTGGCACGAAGAAAGCCTATGTCGCACTTAAAGAATAATGTCGAAAGTGTCATACTCAATATGGCTGGTTGTGGTAAGAGTGGGAAAATGAGGGGAGTAAGTGGCATATAAGAAGTTTAAATTAAGGCGGGCAAAGATGTGTGTGTTCTTTTGGACTGCGAGATCTCGGAATTTATAGAGACACCAAATTTGAGATTACGGTTCTTGTAGACCATTCCCATTTCAAGACGTGCGATGTCTACAGCTTTGGCATTATACTCTGGGAAGTACTGGCGCGAAGGAAGCGTGTGTCGCATTTTGACAAGTGTGACAAAAAGACAATTCTCATTCAGGCCAGTGTTGGTAAGAGTTGAGCGGCTGCTTAGTTCCCCTGTTAGGGAGAGTCTAACTCGTCTCCGTAACAAATACAGTGTTGCAGTTAGTGCCTTCATTATTCCTAAAGCTTGTCTGATTAGATTTGAACTTCCTTAGGAGAGCGTCCTCCGATGCAGTATGTCGATAAATATGCGAATTGCAATGATATAAAAGCTCTGATCAAGGCCTGCTGGAATGCCGATCCGACTAAGCGACCGACAATGACGATCGTAGAGTCGTATCTGTTTGAGAAGTTAAGGTCTCCGGCAACAATATTTCCTCACCTTGCGGACTTCTACGCACTTTCACCAGGCAAGTAAATGGAGTCACTTAGCGTTAAACAGACATTATTCTTATGATTAACGATTTCCTGGCAGGCATCTGCTTTGCAAAGTACGCTCCGCCGGAATGTCATTGGTATCATGGTCAATTGGATCGATGCCGAGCGGAGGCACGACTGCACAAATTGGGCCAGGTAGGGAACTACTTGGGTACGTATGTGATACCTATCTGAATATGGTCCTGATAAACCTCCCTTTGCTGTTGCATATTCTCAGTGCGCAGGAGCGAATACCAGCATTCCACTTATGTTTTCAGCTTTTTCACCGGCAAGAGCTGCCTGCACTTTGAGTAAGTTCTCGGTCCAAGTTCCTTCTAGCTGTGGCTCCCAAACAGAATTCTGATACGATATGAACTTCGCCTTTTAGCATTGAGGCTATGTACGGTAAACTTTACTTTGCTGGAGATAAGCTTGACTTGTTTATCGACCTAATCGGCTACTTCACAAAGTTCTGCAACATCCACTAGGCAGATCACTTGAGGCTGCCGGTGGCACCCCCAGAGACGGTGAATGATACGCATCGCGTGGTCGCCATTTTGGCAAACAGCCAAGGAAGGATGAGAAAGTATACTTATTTGACTTTTTGCCGTGAGACATTTTCACTGTCCATAACAATATGGGCGGGGGTATTTTGTGGGTAACGGATTTTCGGAGCGGCAAGCAAGGATTAATCTATCGTGGGCTCGTCGATGACTTGGATGGGTCCATTGACCCCAATATGGTGCATCCCTGGTTTCATGAGGTCATGCCCGCCTACCCAAGTAAGCTCAGTACCAGGAGTTTTGGCCTGGAAAACTAATCGCCTTTTCGCTAGAATTCCTTGAGGCCGGTCCCAATAGCTTCGCGGTAGAGCCCAGCAAGGAGCAACCCGGCGATTACTTAGTTCATATTTTGATTGACCACAAGATACGCGAGGTTCTTATTCGCTTTAGAGATGCCGTGTATGCGATAGACGATAGACGGGTTAGACGGGTATTCACAAGTCTCAGTCATTTGATCGATTACTATCGCCATGCGCATATCTTGGAAGGTCGTTCTCTGGGAGAGCCTGTCCAGCGATACCGCCAACCCCATCTGAAGGGACCCCTCTTTCCCGAGGTAGCCGTGCGCCGCAAACACCAATCCTCGATATTTTCTTCAGTAAGCTTCTTTGTAATACGAAAAGCCTGGGAGAGCTGGAAATGAGGACGAAAGAGTGCGTTTACTGGATGAAATACATCGTTTTTGTAATCTGCGAGGGCAGGCGGGATCTGTTGTGTTTCGGCGAGCAATACAATATGTTTCAGGAGCTGCAGCCCAAGGGTCGGATCGATCTATCTCGGGCATCACTTTACGAATGCCACAACTCGCTCTGAAATCCCCCCCATTGTTGGCTGCTTGTCGAATCGCCGCAAGGAAAACGAAAGGAAAGGTATTTCTGTGCGGGCAGTCGTGAGAGCTATGACATGTGCATTGCGCTTCTACGTCCACTCTGCACGTTTCAGTTGTGTAACGCATAAATGGATGTGCCCCAATCGCGACATGGAGCTTATCTCAGCGTTCAGGTTATGAACTCTTTGTTCATACCCGGTGCAAGGCCAACGCAGCGAATTTATTTAAACTTTGCATTTGACCACGCTGTGGTGGCCAGATCGGAAGCCCAGATGCTGTGTGTTGTCATGTGGAATATTAAGTTTGAGTAAGTGTCTGTCAGTTCATTGCTTTCCTTACTCATTGGATCTGTTGTTTCGTCAGCAATATAGCGCCGGATGTAAGGACACTGCAAATTCAGGTAATGCGAGACAATGTGCACGAGGAGATGAGCTATATGGAAATCAAGTTGAACATATTGGACAACGATTGCGAGGAAGATTACTTCTATCATCTGAAGAGTAGATTCAAGAAATATTGCCAAAATTGTAGTGGAAAGGATAGGATGCCGTTATTGCAGGAACACGAAATTCTGTCAAAGGGATAAATGTCAGGCAAATTACAGTTGCGGACCTACTATTTGAACGATTTCATATTGCCAGTCACAGCGTATGCGCCTCTACGTGATCTGATGGTCGAGTTTGACATCCTGATGTTTCGGCTGCTGTCCTCGGGATCTGAAATGCACGATCATTCGTGGTTGGCTAAGTTGTTGCTCAGGATATGCACGCGTGAGAACTGCGATTCGTCGCTGGTGGGTAAGCTCGGGAAGTTGCAGATGTCCTTGGCGGACGAGACTCAGACACTTTACAACGAAGGAACACTGGAGAATACGATGATAAAGTTGTTCTTAAATCGCGAGTACAGGAAATATGTCAAGGCGCTGGTCACTGACACGGTGCAACGTATCATCGCCAGCGTGGGTGCCGCTGATGGCGCAGAAGATTTCATGTTGCAATCCCTCGACTGGATTGCCAAGGACATCTTTAAAAATGAGAGAGAAATCAGTTGTCCGATCAATGTGGCAGTCATTTGCCGAAACATACAGTCGATAGCCATGAGCTAAATTCACCACGTGCATCTTCGAGTTTATATTCCGTTTTGTGTTCTGAGCTGCCTTAGAGGATCCGCAGGGCTTCGGCCTGATTGACAAGCGTCCCACTAGGCAGGCGTCGAGCCACCTCAACAGATTGTCAAAATGCTTTGGGCAACTGACCACGCTGCAGGAATTCGACAGCGATCGGGTAATGCTGTCCATGTGTGTGTGTGTCGATATGTGATATATAATATCTGCCTCGATCTTCTACAGCATCCCGATATGGTGGGCTTTAACCCCTTTATACGCGAGCACAAGCAATCTATGATTGATCTGATGGACCGATTCGTATCACAGTCCGAGGGGAAGACCCTTCCGGAGATTGAGATAGAGAGATTATCTATCATCACTGAAGATTCTGGTACATATTTCATCCGGCTAGTAAAGCTTTCGAGCTAGAATAACAGCCTTTCTATTTGTAGTTCACGATTTGAATGGCATTCATTACTTTTGTGAGTTGCGTTCAGTTAAACTGGCAAAGCTAAACGACTGCCAGTGGAAGGAGAAACTGATGAATGTTATCAAAGGGCTAAGTGAGATGAAGTCCCAGCACCGCAGAAGACACATCAACGAACGAGAAAGATTGCCGTGGCCACTGCAATTATAATCCCGTACAATTTTTTGTATACCCCGATCAGCATATGAAGCGCATATACAGAGATTATATTGTCCGATATATACAAAGATATTCATGATCCACTAACATTGATATTGATAGTATTCCCTTGCAGAGGGCATATTAATTTTGGACAGAAGTATGCAACGCACCTTTAGAGACATCTTTGACCCTATAAATTATATAAATACTGAATCAGCATCAACAAGAATTTTGAACTGTCTCAGTTGAAGAGTAATAGACACATAATTTCCATTGCACGCTGTAAAAACTCAGAGGGAATTAGATTGGACCGATACATCGTATAACTTCCATATAACCTATCGTTCCATTTTTGTTATTCAAACTTCAAACTATTAGACATTTTCTTTATATATAAAATGCATATCAAATTTCATTAATATCGAACTATATATAGCTGCAATAGAACCAATATGTCTTAATGTGAGTTATTGTATGGAAAGCAGAATTGTTTTTCAAAATAATTAAACTTATCTATGCCAATCAAAGTCATACTAAGTGTATATACCCTATTCATTAAAGTTTGTATTTATTTATTTTATTTCCTTTGTATTTAAAAAAATCAACTAGTAAGAAATAAATAATGATTTGTATTTCCTTTCTTTGTGCTTTTCAAGCATAGAGTTTCGTTTTATTTATTTTTATTATCTTAAATAACTTATACTTCAGTGCACACCAACAGATCCCGACTAGTTTGCCTCGTATCGATTGACCGCACTGAGCAAGTTATCGGTTTATCGCACTGCATGAGTCCGTGGGGTGGTGAATAGTGCTGATGGTAAGAGTGGATGGGAGCGCGGCGAGATGTCAGGCGATCAATTGGTAAGTTTGGGCCATTGTCGCCCTTTTCTCTCTCTCGTCTGTCATCAGAGGACGCGGCGCTATTAATTATCATGTTAAAATGTAATTAATTAAAGATGTCGTCGGCGCAGCGCTGCTTAATGTCGCTGTTGCTGCTGATGCTGTCGCTGTCGCTGTCGGCGCTGGCGCCACCACCGGCGCCCGCACATAACTTTCAATGAAAAGTTAATAAATTACATAATACCGAAAACGAAATTACAAACGCCATCAACGACGACCGCGACAGCCACAACAAATAGCAACAAAAGCAGCAACTACAACAACAACACCAACAGCAATAGCAGCACAACGTTACCTGATAACAAATCAAATGAAACGGTTGTTTTCTGTCTATCGACAGAGCCGTCGCACAGTGGTACCACTAGTGAAAATGTCTAAGATTGTTTTCCATCTCGTGCTCTTCCTATGTCTAGAGATGTGAGTGGATGAAGCAGGCTTTTCTTCCTCATAATAAATCAATCATATCTATCATATCTATCATATCTATCATATCTATCATATCTATCATATCTATCATATCTATCATATCTATCATATCTATCATATCTATCATATCTATCATATCTATCATATCTATCATATCTATCATATCTATCATATCTATCATATCTATCATATCTATCATATCTATCATATCTATCATATCTATCATATCTATCATATCTATCATATCTATCATATCTATCATATCTATCATATCTATCATATCTATCATATCTATCATATCTATCATATCTATCATATCTATCATATCTATCATATCTATCATATCTATCATATCTATCATATCTATCATAGCTATCATATCTATCATATCTATCATATCTATCATATCTATCATATCTATCATATCTATCATATCTATCATATCTATCATAACTTTCATATCTTTTAAGCAAAACAAAGAGGTTAGTCCCACTGTGCACAGGGGTGCATCCTCGTTGAGCGGGTGGGTGCTTGTGCGTGTGGCATGCCCCACATAATCCGCATGCAAAACAAATTAATAAATAAATAATAAATATGCGTAATAATAATGACTAAAGAAATATCAGAAACAATAAATTTTATTTGAGTAGTCGCCAAAACCGCCGCCGACAAATGCCAAAAACAAAAGCAAAAATTATTAATGAAATTGTTGGCACACTGCCCACGATGGCATGGCTGCTTGGCGCATCGTCCTTGTGGGGCGTGGCAGGGGCAGGGGATGGGGGAGAGCCGGTCTGGTTTGGTTGTCATAAACGTTTATAAATTTTTATGCGCTTAAGTAAAATGCGCAACAATATTAAAAGTGATGCGTCGCGGTATATTAAATAGATGCGATGCTGAAACTCAGGGCCGGCTCATCGTGCGATGAGGGTGCTGGGTGAGAAGGGTGGGCAAAGGGCGCTTTAAAATAATTTATCGCATGCAATATTCACACACACACACAAACTCACATGCATTGAGTGAGTGCGTGTCGCTTGTTTTGGCTTCTGCTTTTGCCACCTCTTTCGTCTCCTTTTTCTCCTTCATTTTCGCATGCTTCCGACGCACATTTGTAAGCAAGTCAGGCAATGGCTTGCCCAATTAAGTGCGATGAAGCATACACCCCCCCCCCTCCCTTCCTTCCCCCTACGCACACACACACTCACACTCACACACACACAGACACCGTCACAGACACACCCTCGACACACACGTACACACGCACGTTATCACAATAGCTAATTCAGAAAGTCAAAACACTCGGATTTCAGCTCATAACAGCCAAATAAACAGCGTAACGCATAATGCCACGCCCCCTCTACTACCCTACATACTCCCCCCGCACCCCGCTCACCGCTCTTTCTCCACATTTTGGGTAATAATCAGTGCGCTGCTGAGCATCACTAACGGCTAAAAAGTCAGAGCATTATTTAGATTCTTTAAAGAGGGAAGAGGCAACGTTTTTTCACAGGGTATGCATTGAGAAACACAGACAAAATGGAGAAATTTAAGAAATCTAATATTAATTCTATAAGGAGTCAACATTATAGTGAAAGAGAGGAGAACCAAGGCCGTAGCGAGGGTCTCGTGGGCCCCTATTTAATATTTAATATTTATTGTTTTATTTCTTTTATTATCACAAATTTGGAATACAACAAGTATTGCTGCATATACATTAAAGCTTTAGTTACAGTGTATGTAGTTTATTACCTTGCACAAATTGAAGAAACCTATGTTAATTACCTATTTTTTTAAATTTATTATGGGCAAAGTCAAAAATCTATATTCCCGACTGATAAAATTAGCAATCCATTCAATATTGTTGCCCTATTGCGCTTACAAATATTATAGCCCTTACCCACAAGGTAGACGGAGAATTTAAATAGCTGAAAAGGCATAACGTTGCGTGACAGACCCACTAAAATATATATATTCTTGTTCAGTATCAGTAATAGTGGACGATTTGGCCATGTCCGTCTGCTTAAACGTGCAGATCTTAGCTATTATTTAGTATAAACTAGAGAGACATCCTGCACACGCATAGCTAAGTGGTTTTAGAAGAACTATTGATCGATATATATATACATATAACATATAACATTTACCATATTACAAATGCTCAACTCTACAGCACGCACTTCATCTTCCCCGCAGTCCACCCCTGCTGTCAGCTGATTTCTGGCGAAATCATTTGACTTGTCAACGTCACAACGATGCGAATCCTTTTATGCAATTGGACGAAGGAGTTTAAAGAGAAAAATATACAGAAAATAGAGAGCGAAATGAAGAGGGGAAGAGGGGGAGAATGGAGGCGGGGGTGGGGCAACATGTTACCCGTTTATCAAACGCTTTTCGAATGTTGTGTGACATCTTCGCGGGCAATGCGTTTATCATTCCTTTGGCACTTCGACTTCATCCACCCATGCCCCTACCCTTGCCTCTTTCTCAGTCACTGTCCCTTCCTGCTCGTCGTCTATCCTTTTCTCACACCTGCACACCTGCACACCTGCATCTTCAGTCAAAGTGAGAGAGAGAGAGATAGAGAGAGCAAGAAAAAGCGCAAATCAGCCGCAATTGGCGCTGACAGACGCAACCAATGCAAAGCTATTCCCTTTGTGTGTGTGTCTGTATGCGCAATGCTTTGTGTCTCTGCGTGTCTGTAAGTGTGTGTGTGTGTGTGTGTGTGTACGTGTGTGTGGCTTTGACATTATTTGTGCTGCAAGCTGACAGATGTTAGCTACGGCAGCATTAAATTGAATTTTGACATTTCTTTGCCTTCATATGCCAAATACTGCGACAGACAGACGCGCACACACACACACACACACACACACACACGCACACACACACATACGCATAGATACTCGCAAGCCAGACAACTTATGTACATAAACACACACAAGCTCAGCTACTTGTCCAGTTCAAGATGCTTTACTTAATTTGAATCGCAGTTTAAGCCACAACGCAGTTGTTCAACCAAAGCCAGTATAAGTCGAGCATACCCTAAGGCATACCCATTACAACATTTTTTTTTTTTTTTTTTATTAAACGAAATTATTTAACTTGACTAGCGTACTAATACCCTTCTTGGACAACTTAATCTAATCGGTATCAATTTAAACGTCCTCATGTACCAAGGAGCGCCTGTGATCTTCCTCAGAGTTTTTGCCTGAAGAACCCGAATTTTATTCAGGTGCGTTTTGGCAGCGATTCCATACACCTGTATGGCATAGAATAGACCAGGAGCTAATATGCTCTTGTATATTTTAACCTTGTTGGCGAGGGACATGCCCACCCAGACAGCAGTCACAGGATTGGATCGGAAAGATGTGCTGATTGCAACATATGCTGACGACACCGCGGTTCTGACAAAAAGCAACAGCATTATCGAGGCCTCGGACGCACTGCAAGAGTACCTGGACGCATTCCAGAATTGGGCAGAGTTGTGGAACGTCTGCATCAATGCTGACAAATGTGCAAACGTCACCTTTACAAATCGATTAAGTAGTTGCCGCTGTGTCTCGCTTAAAGGAAGAGTGCTTGACCACAAGTCATCATGCAAATATCTTGGTGTGATTCTAGATAGAACTCTAACCTTCGGAAGGCATGTTACGGCGATACAGCAGTCCTTTAAAACTAAGGTCTCCAAAATGGCCTGGTTAATTGCTGCCCGCAACAAACTTTCCCAGTACAAAATACCGCTACCTAGCTTTACTCGCCTCAGTCGTAGTTCGCTGAGCCACAGTGGCCCGCAGAAGTATGCAATGGAAATGCTGCCCACCATTTCATGATCGTCAGTTTGATCAGTTCGCTGCACTACCTTTATCCTCTGCCGTCCTACTCAAAGGATAAACACAATTCAATTCTGGAAATCCCTTCGATTACAGGGTATCTGTAGAGACAATAAAAAGTATTGTAGTTTCTTCTAAGTGATAATCAATAATGTACATAAAAACTGTGCTCACACTCCTCGCTTGTCTACTTCAGTAGGGTATAAGAGTGTTAATTCATCATTGTTGTCAATTTCAGCTTAGATCTTTCAGGTGAAGAGGGAGAGACAGACAGTGAATGAGAGAGAGAGAGGTATACTCGCCTTGTCTGGTATGCGTTAGATGTGTGCGCGAAAGTTGTGACGTTTGAGTTTTGCATTCCACCGGAAAGGTCCATCAATCATTTAGCTAAACGATGTTAATTGGAATTCATTGTCAAATTCCAAGTAGAGTGCCCCGTGTTGCGGGCTGAGCTGGAGTGTGAAAAGAGTGCAAAATACCCTATATACCCTATAATGTTGCCTGTCAGCTGAAAATTGAAATACTGCGCATTCTTTAAATTCAAATTATTTTCAATTTCTTATAATGTGAATGAGAAACGAAATGAAGTGATTCCTGGTGCAACATTAAGGTGGCCATACAAAAGGAAGCTACGTCAGCAGGGTGACCATACTCAAGCAGAAGCAAAGAATATAAAGTGATAATTCTCATCGAAAACGAAGCGAAACCTCAAGGTGACTTTATAAAGGAAAGCTGCGCTAGCAGGGTGACCATGCTTAAGAAGAAAGAGTGCATAGAAATAAATAATACGAATCAAAGACGTAAAGAAATCTCAATGTGATCATAAAAAGGAAAGCTACGCTAGCAGGGTGACCATGCTTAATAAATTATGCCACTCTCTAGCAGTGAAATGGCATCAGGGAACAGTCGCCAGGGTATCTTCGAGTTGAGTTCGTTTTACTCGACTTGTTGACTTTAAAGTGGCAGCAAATAGCGCAAAGCTATCGAGCTGCAGTAAAAACAAAGCACAAACACACACACACACTCACACACACACACACACTCACACACATAAACAGGGTCGCATTGATGACCATAATGATACACAAACAATTGCCGGGGCATTTCAATTCAATTCGATATATAAGCATGGTATCTTTTATTCATTTTTTCATTTTTTCATTCTTTTTTTGTTGTTGGTATCTTTCCGCTTTGCCTTCGTCCATGGCAGTCACTGGCTGGTCCCACTGTCCATCCCCTTGTCCGTCCCACTGTCCGTTGCCGGAACCTAAAAGTTGTTTTGACAGTAGCCAAGATTGAGTTCTTATTCAATTTGTACGGATTTGTACGTTGGCATGCGCCTTCTTCCCATCTTCCCTTCTTCCCATCTTTCCATCTTCCCATTTTCCTCTTTCTCTTTCCCGTTGCCCTCATGCGCACCCTTTACCTCGTTAGCTGGTGGTACTGCCCCGCTCCGTTCCCCGTCCAACTGCTTCTTTCGTTCGTCAGCTGCCGCTCTTGGAATTTATTTCATATTATTGCCCTCGACGTTGTTGTTGCGTCACTATTTGGCCTTGTTTTGGCAACTCTGGAACAAACTTCTTGCTGTATGTGTGTGGTTGGGTAAGGGGAACAGGGCAGGCAGGCAGGGAAGTGGCTGTTGTGTGGCCTCAGCTGCATTTAACTTATGCCCAACCTTTCACATCCCCTTGCCCTCAGCTGGGCACGTTTGTTGTCTTGAACTGGACTGGACAGTGGCCCACAAAAGTATACTACAAAAGTGTTGTACAGTACACGCTGCTTGGCGTGCACTACAATCGATAGGTTGTGATTATTATTTATTTGTCTTAAGTGAATTTGATTTGATTCATTGAAATTTGCTGACATTATGAAGCTGTGCCAGTGCTAGCTAGGGTTGCCACATTCAATAGAAACTGTTCAACGTTTAATACTGAAATCTACACGAAATTCGTTTGTATGCCATAGATTTCTATTTGCATATTCCATTCTTAGCCCTTTTTTAGGATCAGGGTTGTCACCTTCGTACGGGATTGGGCAGGATTGCCACGTAAGTGGAGTTAAGCAAACGATTTTGCATGTTTTGTTTGTGGTCTAATGTTTTGACCCTCTTTTGGCCAGGATTGACCCCCTCTC
This sequence comes from Zaprionus camerounensis, assembly GCA_018904165.1. Classification (NCBI taxonomy): domain Eukaryota; kingdom Metazoa; phylum Arthropoda; class Insecta; order Diptera; family Drosophilidae; genus Zaprionus; species Zaprionus camerounensis. The sequence continues at coordinate 7,701,970 of JAEIFS010000531.1, read as the reverse complement.
CCTCAGTGGGAGTTGCCACATTCAGTAGGAGCAGTGTTGCCAGCTTTTATACTTAAATCTACACGAAACTCGTATGTATGCTACATATTTCCATGCGTACATATGATTCTTAGCCCTTGTTTATGACCAGGGTTGTCAGCTTAGTATGCCCTATACGGCAGGATTGAAACGAAAGTGAGGTTAAGCAAAGATTTTGCTTATTAAATTTGTCATCTTACGTATTAACTCCCACAGGGTTGCCACACAGTGGCAGTGTCCACTGTGCCGGGCATGCAAATGTCGGCGTAACTGAACTGACCATGACTTCGTGACGACTTCGACAGCGACTATTGTGACTGTTGGCCAACTCAGAAATTCTCAGTGCTGCTCTCTACCTCTCTAGCTCTCTACCTCTCTCCCTCCTTTCGCCTTGCCTTGCCCCCTCTTCTGCTCTGTGCTCCACTTAGAGTTTCTTGAATTGCTGCGGATTTCTTTGTAAGTGGCATTTGTTGTTGTTATTTGTGTCTTCCCTTCCTTTGTTTCAACTTAATAATACGATTGTTGTTACTATTGTTGTTGTTGCAGTTATGGTTGTTGCTGTTGTTGTTGCACACATGTGTAGCATGAGCTGTAAGCCAAAAGGCAAACAACTTTCGGGGCAAGTTGTTATTTTTGTAATTGGCACTTTTAGTTTAGTTATCGATAGCGATAGCAGAGTTGCCAACTACCTTTGCACCCAACGAAAATTAATCAAGTTTTGTGCTACACTCCCTCTCGCTCCCTCTGCCTATGCCTCTCCCTCTTCCTCTGCCCCCTTGGAGATGATATTCACATGCCTCCTTTGTCCTGTTGGATATTTATGAACTGTTGCCCGCTGCTGGCACAGCTGACATAACTACCTGACCCTCCCTGCCCACACCCCCCCACCTACTCCCCCCTCTAGCCACGCCCCTGCTTCACCTCAAGTGGCTGCTAACCACTTTTGGAGATGAGCTGCGCATTTTTTGCTGCCTCTGCTGCTGCTTTCTGGCATTTTCTTAGCTTGAAATTTCTCAGCGCTTATTTGTTGTTCGTTTGTTGTTATACCCTGCAAGGGGTGCTCTGTAGCTGCTGCAGGCAAGCCTGCATGCTCAGCTCAGTGTACTCAGTGTGCTCTTACAGCGTGTCTGTGCTTCGAGCATGCCCTGCCTAGCTCTCGGCCCTTGCCTGGCACTGGGTTTAGTTTTGTAGCGCGACTCCAAATTGCCAACTTAGTTGTTATTTGTTGGCTGTCTGGCCGATGGAATGTTGGCTGCCAGGGGGGGGGGGTGGTTAGGTGCCATGGAGGGTGCAAGCAAGTTGTTGCGGGCCAATATTCGTGGCCGGCGCAGCACACTCTGATGGCTCTCACGTCACCACTTCTGCAAATTGCGGCAATAATGCAACAAAGGTTTCTTGGGAAACACACACCAAATTGCATGCGCTGTGGCTCAAGGGGCGTGGCACGCAGAAGACCAGAAGAGCGGGGAGAGAGTGAGAGGGGAGAGAGAGAGGGAGATGGGGGGGGTAGATGGCACTTGGGTTGGCGACTCGAAGACGCCGTCAGTCACTTGCTGCTGCTGCTGCCCCTTGGCCCTTGGCTGCATTTCATTTTCCATTTTTCGCAATACCCTGCAACGTGTACAGCCGGGAGGGGTATATCGTACAGTAATATAAGTAATTATTCGTCTGCCAGCTTCGCTTGCCATTGGCGGTTTTCTGGCTAGCAGAGCAGAGGAAACTCAATTGGTTTTGGCCACTTTTCTTGTTCTTCTCAGCTTGCAACGTTGCTTTCCCTTGGAGACTCCTTTGCTTTACTTGCCACTCGCATTTTATAGGGTATCTCAGCGTTGCTGCGGCCACAGCATTAGTATTTAGCTTTAGCTTGCTTTCATTTTGATTTTGCTTTGCTCGTTCCCTCTCTCTCTCTCGCTGTCTCTCTCTTTTTAGCTCGTCTTTTTTCTCTGTTTACATTTTCAGTTGCTGCTGCTGTTGCGGTTTCCGCTTTGGTTTTCATGTTGCAAGCAACATTTTTGTTTGTAATTTACTTTGGAATGCCGCTTGCCGCTTGCTGCTTGCCACATGCCGCATGCCGCTCGCTGCTGTCGCTGCTGCTGTTGCTGCTATTGCGGTTTTCTAAGAAAAATCTTTGTTGGCCAACCTCTTAACGGTATATGGGGAATTCGCGTAATTGCAACAACGCAAGCACGCTCTCTTTCCCTTCCCCCCCTTCCCCTGTCTCACTCCACCACTTCCTCTTACCCCCGTCCCCCTCTCTTGCACTTCTTCTCTGTCTTATTCTTTAAGTGACTGTTGACTGACGGCAGGCAAATCAACTGACAATGCAACAACCGATGCGGGTTCTGCCTGCATTGCTCATACGCCGCGTGGCATGCCTCAAGTTGCTTAAGAGCAGCAAAGTGTGGGGGGAGGGAAAGAGGAAGAGACAGCAGTTGGGGGTGTGTACACAGTAAGTATCTGCATAGCTTATATCTGTTGTATATCTATAGCTAATATCTTTGTTAATGTCATTCGCGATGATTTCGAGGATGATTTCGACAACCAGGCAACCCTAGTGCGCAGGCAGAGTTGCCATGCCAACCACAATACAATTGGAATACATTTTTGTCGTTTTTTTACGCAACGCACTCGCTTTGCATTCACATGGACATTCATTCACTTATTCGTTGATGATTCACAAGCAAAGAACTTCTCTTTCCACTCTTCTTCCTCTTCCTCTTTGTGCTTCCGTTTTTTGCTAATTTTCGCTGTTTGCCTCATCGATGTGTCGGATATTTTTTTTGGCTTTAAGCTTTGCTCGTGCCCGCCCACTGCCCAATGCGTACCCCCCTGCCCCTGCCCATACCCCTACCACGTCTGTGTGGTAGCCCCGTCGCTTGCAATTAATTCACAATATTCGCATCACGTAGCAAGATTCTATCACCAAACAATTTCATACGTATTAACGCGATGTCGAAAGTGAAAACAGCACAGCACAAACAGCGGACTGCCACGCTCCCCCCCTCCCCCCTTCGCTGTGTTTCATTTGAGCACCCTCTGAATAAACTACCAGAAACCACCTGCACATTGGCAGAGTTTTAAATTCTTTTTCTTTTTTTCCACCACGCTGGCAGCTTCGTCTATGGAATGTATTAGGGGTAGCATGTAAGAGACCCAGAAAATGAATGAAAATCATATTTATTTCTTTTGATTTCCTTATTTATTTATTATTTGTTTATTTATTTCTTTTTTTCATTATTTATTTAGTTCTTTATTTATTTCTTTAATTTCTTTATTTATTTATTTATTTATTTTTTTTGGTTATTTTTTTCTTATTTCTTGTATCTTAATTTCTTTATTCTATTTCTTAATTTTTTTATTTCTTCATAACCATATTTTATTTACTTACATTATATTTTTTTATGGTTATTTTTTTTTCTTATTTCTTTTTCTTTTTTCTATTCCTTAATTTTTTTATTTCTTTATAACCTTATTTTTATTTAATATATTTTTTTGTTTAACTTCTTTACTTCTTTTTATTATTTATTTCTTAATTAATTAATTTTATTTTCCTTTATTTCAATATTTCTTCGTATCTTTACTTCTTAATATATATTTATTTCTTTATTTCCTTATGACTTTCTTTCTTTATTTCTTTATTTCTCTATTTATTTAATTTATTTCTTTTTTCATTTCTTTATTTATTTCTTTCTTTCATATTTTCTTCATATCTTGATTTCTTTGCTTATTTATTGCTTTTTTTCTTTTTTTAGTTTATTTCTTTATTTCGTAATTTCTTTATTTCATTTTTTCTTCATAGTTTTATTTCTTTGTTTATTTATTTCTTTATTTCCTTTTTTAGTTTATTTCTTTATTTCGTAATTTCTTTTTTTCATTTTTTCTTCATATCTTAATTTCTTTCTTTTTTTTATTTCTTTATGTCATATTTATTTATTTCTTTAACTCTAGAAAGATATTCCTTTTTCAGCTTATTACAGCATATCTACCAGTCGTGCAAGTCAATATTCTTCTCGATTTTTTTTCAAAGTTCCATTTGGTGTAGTCCATTTCCGAAGGAGGATGAGAAGGATGAACAGATTTGCAGGCTTCGATATGCATTTAAGGCTCAATGGCATCGGCACAGCCAGCAAGGGAAAGTGGGCTCGCAGTGGAGAGGGGGCAAGGGAAAGAGGCGTGGTCATTGAGAGGTTTTGTTGGAATTGGCAGCTGATTGGCACCTGGACTCAGCGTTCTTTGAGGTCAGCCTGGTGACCATTAAAACGAAGGCGATTTCATTTCATTAATGTGTGTCGACTGAAAGCCAGAGAGAGGGGAAGGAAAGACGGTGCTGAAGGCGGATGCTATTCAGAAAATGTTCTCTTAATTTCGGTAATTTGTCTGAGGTGTGAAAAAGAAGGAGAGAAAGAGAGCGAGAGAGAGAGAGGGAGGATGGGGAGGGGAAGGCAATGCGGCCTCTGTCTGCATGACATCATTGAAGCTCGACTCAGATGCGGCAGCATTTTCTGATTTTCATATTAAAGCATGATGCTATCAAATGTAAGAGAGAGGCAAAAGAGGCGGGAGTAGAGCAAAGTGGGGCGGGGTGGTGCAGCTGGTAATGTGTCTTTGTGTTGATGTGGCAAAATGTTGCCGATGATTGCGCAGAAAACAAACAAAACCAACGCCACTCAGCTGCGAAGCAATGAATAAAGCACCACCAAAAATAAAATGAAAAAAAAACAGTACAGAATGAGCAGGAAATCAGGAATTATCCCCCCCGGTACCCCCAGTCGTAGCTCTCTCTCCAGCCACTTACCGTTTTGCTCTGCAGGTTTCATATAGATTTTTGGTCCGGGCCAAGTGTTTGCATGAAAACCTGTCAAAATGTTGGCAACGAAATTAATTTTGACATATGCCAAAATACGTGAAGGCTTCAAGCTGAGCGAGAAGGGGACGAGGAGCGAGGGGGGGTGTGTTTGGGGTAGGGTTTGCCGGGTTTAGGAGTTAGCATTTGAATAAGTGTAGTGAATGCGAGCAGGAATGGCGAGGAAGGGCATTGATTAAATTAAAATGCACAAACAAAGCCAAATATGAAGTCGGGCCGAGGATGGAGAGTTTGAGTATCTGAAATATAAATACCAAAGAGCATATAGTTTTATCGGGTAAAGCTATACCTACTTGAAGAACATAGGAAATGCAACTAGGTTTATAAAATCACTACGTGTTCTACAGTTATTGTCATGAAATATTAAACGCAGTTGCAGAATATGAAACAAAATTGATTGAAGCTTATTCCAACATATTCCTAAATGATGTTAATTGTTTCCGATTCGACCTTTTTCGAGTATAACTAAGATTAAAAAAAACTGATTGAGTAACACTGAAACAGGTGTGTAGCCTAGAGGAGCTAGTGCATTTCCTTACACTAACTTCGACTCAGTGCGGTGTGCGGTGTCAACACTAGCACTGCACCCTTATATCCTTCTATCACTCCGCATGTGCTGCTGGCAGTGCTTGCCCCCTTTGGTGTCTCCTCAGACTGGTTGGCATTGCATATCCTTTTGGCGTTCGCATAACATCACGTTGCAAAAGTTTTCACATAAACGCAAAAGTTAAGTCATTCCTGAAAATTGTTTCTTGAAATTTACTTCCCAGCCGGAGAACGGAGAACGGAGTGCGGAGTACGGAGAGTGGAGAATGGGAGTGAGGGCAAGCGAAGAAGAACTGTGGAGGAGTTCTGCAATGGGCCACTTGAAGCAAGTGCTGCATCCTTGACTTTTGTGTCCTTTTTCGGCCTGGCATATGTACTCAGCCTCCCTTCGTCTCCCTCTCTCTCTCTCTTGCTTCTCACTCCCCTACAACTTGAGGTCACCTGTTACCTGTTTGTGTGTGTGTAGTTCTCTCTCTCTCTCACTCTCTGTCTGTGTGTGTGACATACTGTTCGCGTGGCTTTGGCAGCTCTCATTGGGCTTTTGGGTGTCATTCATCCTATTGAGAAATTGGCAACGCGCGGCCCCCTTTCACAGCTGCTGCAGCTGTCGCCGTCGCCGTCGCTTGACCTTGTCGACTGACTTATTGCACTTTTAGTGAGATTAACTTTAATATTGTTGCCAGTTCCAAATAGAAATTCCCTTTTTTTGGTATTATAAAAGCGTTTATTTAGTTTTCTCTCCACAATCACATATTTTCAAAGTTAATTCTCAAATATGGTCACCCGTTTTAAAGTTTCAGCAATAAACTGTTGGTATATTATAGATGTTATACAAAAAAAACTATAAACCCTATTTACAAATTAGTTTAGAGTAAAGTAAATTTACCTTAACCTTATTTCGAGCTTAAGCTTTTGATTATGGTCACCCTATTTGAAATTTCTATCGATAAACCATAGTAAGCCGACCATATACTGTTAAGAAATGAATGAACTATGTTAAATATATCTTAATCTATACAAATCGATAGTTTAGAGACTGATAAACGCGTTGAACTTTTCGATTATCCTCTACAACCTTTTTAAGAACTTATCGTTCAACCCTCGCGGCTTAGATGCATAAAGTGTGCTATGGAAATTAAGTTGTAAGTTGTGAGTGTGGGCAGGGGGAGGGCTAGTTGACAGGGAAACCAGGTCCAGCCGCAGTCTCGTTCTGTGTGTCTCTTTCTCTTTCTCCTTCTCTCTCTCTCTCTTGGTCGTTTTGTCTTTTGTCTGTTTCACTTTGCTGGTTTTTGCGACTGATTGCATTTTTATCCCTTTACACACAAAATCCATGAAATATGCACACTAACTCATGCGTATTTTATAATAATAAAAGCGCTACGCTAAAGTACCTGCAAGGGAAGGGATGTGTGGGAAGGGCACACGGAGCTGCAATGGAAAGAGACAGCAAGATGGGTAGCAAGTGCGAACCGGTTGATAGCCCAGTTGGACAACGTGCAGAGGTGCATGCGAGTGAAGTGTGTGAAGTGAATGCGATCCGATGCAACATTTAAATAGTTTTTTGCTATCGATAAACATTCGATAACATTAGGAATTTGAATATACATACTGTCAATGGAAGTTGAATTAATAGTAAAATTTCAAATTGACAAATTGTTATAATGTGAAATACAGTTTTGATATGTAAAGCAACTATCGATAACCATGCTGTTAATACTATCGATAGTTTTTATCGAGAACAGAAAACTTATATGTAGGTATCATTTAAGTATAGATGTTGATAAGACAATGCGATCAAAAATATAATTCGTATTTTGGAATCGATAAGTAATCGATTACTTTGGCAGATCAAAGATACAGTCAACGGAAGGAGAGTTAGTAGTAAAATTACAACATATATTGGTTATAATCTAAAATTGCCGTTTTGATATGTGAAACAAGTATCGATATTAATATTATCGATAGATTTTATAAAAAAAAGGAAATTGATCTGTAGTCTATAGTCATTTACGTATAGATGTTGATAAGACAATGCGATACAAAATGTAATTCAAATTTTGGAATCGATAAGTAATCGATAACTTTCGCAGATCAAAGATACAGTCAACGGAAGGAGAGTTAATATCAAAATACCGAATTGATATATTGTTAAAAACTAAAATTGCCGATTTGATATTTAAAAAAAAGTATCGATAACAGTACTATCGATAGTTTTTATAGTCAAGTTTATGTGGAGTCTAGAGTCTTTTGAGTTAATATGTTAATAATACCACTATGTCAGTGCCGATACACATCGATAACATTATCGATAGTAATAATCAAAGTATAAATAACACATATAAATCGACTACAGACTACGCTTGGCTTTCAATCGAATGTGTTGCGTGGCTTTTCGGCGCACCTTTTCACCTTGCATCGTTGTGCGGCTGGGAAAATCGGAAAAACCAAGAGCCGGTGGCGGCGGCAGCTTTGCAATGCAGTGCGAAAGACAAAAGGTGCTGCAATGATTCACAGTGGTTTGTCGGACCAGCTAAGGGCTGCCGTTGAGCAGCGTTGGCGAGGCGGAGGTAGGAGTGCGATGGGGAGAGGGAGAGGGAGGGGGAGGTCTCGGGTTAGATGCTGTCAAATCTCTTCACACGTGCAGCTGGGCAACTTGTTAAGGCTTCTTCTGACATATGCACAAATCGGATGCGTTGCCAGGTGTCTTGTGTGAGTGTGTGCGTGGCGTGTGGCATGCGGCGATGTAAGCAGGTTAGCTTAGCGGCAGCTTATCCACTTGCAACAGATGGCAACTTCACGCCGTGCTGCATTGTCTGCATCCGACTCACTTGACTATCGTGGTTAATATTTAAAGCGCAGCTGGAGCGGCACACGCTGATCCTGACCCGACCCTCCCCTTCCACCTCCACCAAGTGGAGGCAGCCACTTTGCATGCCAAGCAGCTTCAGTTGCTGCTGCTGCTGCTGCTGCTGATCCGCTGCTGATTGCACCCTGAGCCGAGCGATCCGCCTGAGCCGCGTAACGGCCACAAAGCAGCGCGCCGGCAGCTGTAACTCAATCTATCGACAAGTAACGATAATTTGCCCTGTACAATTTTCAACTGGAGTGGCCTTTCGTGCACTCTGCGCTTGTTGAGGCAACATGATTCTGGCATCTTTCATGCAACACATTTATTTTAAATATCAATTTATGCCGTACATTGAATCGAACTATCCTTGCTGTTATCGATATTCGCGTTGTCTTTGATCACATTCATAGCGATAGTGTAAGGGAGTTCTATTAATATACCTATATAATGTCATCGATAGTTCCTGGTATTATTTCTGAATTATTATTATTATTATTATTTTTTTTTCTAAATATTTGTGTGTGTTTCAGACTCTTTCTTAGACAGACTCTTTCTGCTTAATATCACATTTATATCGATAGTTAAAGATCGCTCGTTTTATATTTTTGATGTTATCGATACCAATAATTAATATTACTATGATTTCTACATATTTAAGAATATATTATTTCAGGTTCTTCCTTCTAACTATTAATGCTGTTATCGGACTATTTCGATAGTTCGTTCACATTCACATTGTATTATAAATTGTTTATATTATTATGTTATCGATATTTATCGGAGCCGTCATATTGATATTTCAACGCGTACATACGTACAAAATTTTCTAAATTCCTCTTAACCAAAACTAAAATAGCAATGGTATCATATCACGTTATCGATAACCATTATGCTCCTGTAATTTGCAACTCTAGCGTAAGCAATCGATAGGTTTGAATAGAGATAGAGTATTTCGCTCGCCGTCAGTTCAAATTGCATTTTCTTCTATTCTAAGTCGCGTCTTCTATTTGTCACGCTTCTGTTTCCTTCTTTTGTTCCATCTTCTTCTTGTTTTTGCCTCTCTCCTTTGCATTATTGCTTCTCATGCATTTGCAGCAGCTGCTTAAACGTGTTTCAAATACGCAATATGCCACCAGCTGACACGCCGACACCCTGTACCGCCCCTGCATTGCCCCTCCCTCTTTCATATGCTCACACGAATTTGGTATGCGAAATTGGCATCGCAGACCTCCGCTCGATGCATACGAATGAAAATGTCCGACTCCAAATTTCGCCAGTTTTATTAGGCGTCATATAAAGCACTCGCGATACGGCGTGTCTGCAGTACCCGGCTCTCTGTCGCTGTGCCGTGTCCAGGTTAACACTCCCCCTTCTCATCTCTCTCCGTCAGCTCCTTCTGCTCCTCTCCATTGCCGGTTCAAAGTTCTGTCCGTATTTATGAATGACACCACCGATTTTTGTGGGATTATTATTTAGGTTGTTTCGCCACCGAAATCGAAGGTTTCATTCTGTGCACTGACAGAAGTTTCACACCTAAAGGGGGGTGGAGGGGTGTTCTTGTACTTGTAAGGAATATCACAAAACATTGACAGTTTCAAAAATGTATGTAGTATAAATTACAGGGTATGCCACAGTCAGGCATGTACTGTATACATGTTAAGGCATTTCTTCACTTTATTTGCCAAGTATCATCAAATTAAATTTAGCCATGCTCAGCTTGCCGCAAGTCTTACACATAACAGGGTATACTCTAGTCGAGCATTTCATACGTTTAGTTATACTTTTGCATTTAGTTCTTTCGTTCCGTGTCCAATTTTTCATTGTGCACAAAGCTGCAATTCTTAACAAGCCGAAACTAGCTTAATTATATTTGAATCTACCCTGTAAATGGACAGAGACTGCACAGTGAAGGTACTGTACTGCATAGAAGTAGTGTATTAAAGGTGCTCAATGTTTGTGTATGACTTGGCTAACAGTACAGGGTGTGCGAAAGTCTATCATAAGGAATTAGTGCTTATATTCTACTCAGATTGTATGGGAAGAACCCTTGAAGAGCTGCACTAGGAAAGAGCTAAACTAGAGACATTACAGAGTATATGCTAGTCTTTACTAGTTACTGTACTAACTGAATGTGTCTAACTGGCTGCCACACACCTGATCCTCATACTCGGCCCAAGAGCAGACTCCAGTTACGTGTGGCGCGGCGAGGGGGGGACGTGGAAAGGGGGCAGCCTGTTGTCCTGTGCCGTTCTGTCTTCCTGGTCGCGCCCTCAAGCATATTTATTATCATGTCGAAGTGTTATCCTTGTTGTTATCCTATGCTCCTCCTCCATCTCCTCTTCATCCTCCTCTGCTGCTGCTGTCGTAGTTGCTGTTGTTGCTGCAAGTGTTGTTACTCTTCATGTTAACATGTGTTCAAATCGTTAAGGCGAGAACTTTGTGCAAAATTATTTGCTACAAAACACTCGACGTGTTTGCGCCTGGCTGACTGTTTGTTTCTCTCTCTCGCTCTCTATCTCTTTCTCGCTGCCACAGTGCATTAGCTGTCTCGCTTGTGCGGTGTGTGCGTGTCGCTGTCGGAGTGCACAACACAAACAACAAGAACAGCAACAACAGCAACAACATCAATGGCAAACAACAGCTCATTGAGTTTTAGAAAAGTTGTTAACATGAACATTTGATGTCACAACATTGCCACGCCCACCCTTTGCCTGTAGCCGTCGCCGTTGCCTACCTAACGTCGCCTTCGACACCCTTTTTGACTCCGGCGGCCTCCATATGGTTATATTGCCATTGCCATTGCCCATTTGCAACGACAACGAGGACGAGGACGACGTCGAACCAAGGCGATCCAAGCGTGAACATTTTTGCACCAAAGTCAGCTGGGGGGATGGCAAGACGGCTGACCCAAACCCCCCCTCAACTCTTGTGACTGTTGTATGAGGGACTAGCGAGTACCCTGTAATCATTTTACCTTCTTTTGATTGCATACTTCGCACTATTGTATATACTGGACTATAATATGATATGCCATACTGTACCATAATTTGATATGCTATAAAATGCAACACTGCACTTGAATATGATTTGCTAGAATATGCAACACTGTACTATAATATGATATGCTATAAAGTGCAATACTCCACTATAAAATTATATGCTATCCTATGCTATAATATGATATGCTCTAAAATACTGTATTATAATATGATTTTTCTTAAAAATATTTCTCCACCCTGTGATGTTAAGATATAATATTATGATACACGGATTCTTCACTTAATAAATATAATAAAAAAAAAAAAAAAAATAATATGATTTGCTACAATATGTAACAATCTACTATAATATAAAATGATATGCACTATAGTATTATATATCATAATTCATAATACTGTACTATAATATGTCATAATATGCAATACTGTACTATGTTATAATTTGAGGGCATAATTATACCGTCTTACACTATAATATACCGTCTAACACAATTCTATGCTATAATACTTAAGGAGTATACTTTGCTATACCTTATACGCCCCCAACAAACTGCTTCAATATTCAAAGAAAATGGTAAATGATTTCTTTTTATGGCATAAACTGACATATTATATTATAGTCATGCTATAAATCAAGCTATTACTGCATTCGACATACTTACTAACTAAGTCGACCATACCTCACTCGTGCACTGCAAAAAAAGGGGAACAACAACTACAGCAACAAAAAAGAGAGTGAAAGAGAAAAAAAAAACAAAAAAGTTTTACACTTAGCAGACAAAATTGTCTAAAAATTTCGTTAATTTATGTTATTTATTTAGTTAGTTATCGCTTTTGTTTTGGCGACAACATTTTTTGAGCTGCCTGGCCGAGCAGAGGAGTTAGCAGCAGGGGTGGGGGGAGGGAGAGGCAGGCAGGGAGGGCGTAACTAACGCCGTTGCCATGAATGGAAAAGGGCGTGAGAAGGAAGAAAGGGAAGGAAAGGGTTTGGTTCTGCTCTGCCTGAAGTGGAGGCAGCTGTGCTGCCTTGCGGTCAACTCGATTATTGGCCATATTAAAGACAGACACACACACACGCACAGCACTTGCCTCCCCCCTTCGCAGTCCCCTGCGGCAGCGTCGTTCTTTTGTGATAGCAAATTGTCTGCGGGTTCGTTTGGCGCGCGCTCTGCAGCGATTGCTTCGCTTTTTGCACGAGAATGAGAACAGTTATTTAGCCAGCAATACACACGCACTCACAAACGCACACACACACGCCCAGACAGGCACTCACACACACACAGCAAACAAATGCCAGCCGCAGTATGAAATATTTACAGGCAAACGCCAGTCGCGACTGCAATGATTGCCGACTACGGTGTACCCTGCAAGAGAACGCAGTGGAATTTATAAAACTTAAACTCAAATGTCTCTGTTATCATTTAATGAAACAACCTGCATGTCTTCCCCCCTGCTGCTTGTTTATATAGATTCTTGCTGTGCCTTTCCTTTCTCATCTTTACCTTTCATTTTCCTCTCTATCATTATCTCCATCTTCATCATTGTCTCTTTCCCTCGCCTTTCTGCTGTCTTTTTATCTTTCCTTGCTGATCTCTGTCTTTGCCTCATCCTCTCTCTCTCTCTCTCTCTGCTTATCAATTCTTCTTCTGTTCTCTTTTTCTCATCTCAAAGTCATCTTTGCCTGTTTGCTAGCCCCTATGAAAGTTGCTTCATTTACTGCGTCACACGTTGCGCGCTGCATGTTGCATGTTGCATGACAAAGTCATTACAAGAGGTGGGGCTGGGCGTTGGCTCTGGCGCACAGAGAGAGCGTAGGGCAAAAAGTATAGCATACTTTTTTGGTGTCATAAAAAAAAACGCAGCAGACGCATTAAAATCAGCCCCAGCGACCACAGCTAAAGCAGAAGAAACAGCAACAAAAAGCTAAAAGCAAACAACGAACTAAAATCAACAAACAGCAATGGGTACTGGGGGGGGTCAACGGGAAAGGGGGAATGGAGCCAGAGGAGGCGCAGAAGGCGTGGCATGGCGTGGCATGGCGTGGCAATGTTAGGTGACGCGTTTCTGCGGGTCATAAATGGAATGTGTGAAACGCTTGCGGCGTTCAGACCAATTGTCTCGATTGAGCCGAGTCGAGTGTGCCCATGTGTGTGTGTGTGTGTATGTGCATGTGTGTGTGTGCATGTGCGTGTGTGTGCTAGCGACGTCAACAACGTTTGATGCGGCTTTATTGCTGCTTCAGCGACTGTTGTTGTTCTTGTTATTTCTGTTGCTGCTGTTATTGTTGCTGCTGCTGTTGTTGCTGCTGCTGTTGTTGTTATTGTTGTCGTTATACGGTTTATTTGTCTGGCCCCAGTTCCAGTTCCATTTCCAGCTAGACAGACTTATATAAAGCCAGTTGGGCTGCCTGTAAAGGGGGTCAAGTGTAAGTACAGCTAAGTGGAGAAAGGAGGGGTGTGCTATGAGCAAAGGGAGCGCAGCAGGCGTGGGCGGGGGGAGGGTTGACAAAAAGGCAGCGACAGTCGAGCCGAAATGATTGCAGACAAATATTGGCAGAGAATCCGCGTTTATTGTGCACTTGAAACACTGTGGCAGAAGAAACAACAACAACAGCAACAACAACAACCAGAACAGCAGCAAAAACAACAATAACAACAACAACAACAGCAGCAACAACTTGAACTGCAGCAGCAACGGCAACAACAACAACAATAAAGTTGATAAAGTGCGCAACTTTAATGCAAACAGGCAAACAGTTTGGCACAAATGCAACAATAACAACAGAAACCACAACAACAATAAGAACAGCAACTGCCAGAGAGACACTCACACACACACACTCACACTCACACAAACACACAGAGTTGGACAGACGGACGGAACTGGAGGCGGCACCGGCAAAAATCATCAAAAGCCCGAAACGACCGCAAAATCAAAAATTTTGCATGCTGCAACAGCAATAACAACAACAACAACAACAACAATAAGAGTAGCTCAAAGCACAAGTGTTCCAGTCTGTGTGCGTGTGTGTGTCTGTGTATGTGTGTGTCTGTGTGTGAGTAAAGCAGACATTTATTTATGTATTTATGCATATTTTGTGCAAAAATGCTGGCAACAAATGCCTCTGTGTGTGTGTGTGGCATCGCATACCCTGTAAGCCATAGCTGATGCTGTGGGGTATACCAAACTGCAGGTATTGAGCGTGTAAAAGGCATCTACAATTGGTTAAAGATGTACAGTATTTACAAGTGTAGATATACCAATTGATCCAGAGAACACAATATATTTCTGTCTATATGCGAAGTAGACTCATGTATACTTTACCCAGCACACATCAACATATATATAGTATATAATTATATAGTACATACGCATACACATGAGTTAACATATTTACCATGTATCGAAGCATTGAGCTTAGTTTTGAGGGGTATCTAGTTAGTTGGAAAGCCTGTCAGTTGTAGCAGCTCGATTACTTCATTTTTATATTTTGTATTTTTTGCGCCGCATTGACCTTTTAACCTCTTATGGTCTGACTCCTCTCTGATACCCACACTCACCCCTTCCTCCCTCGTCAGCCTTGGACATCCGCTCAAGTGGCGAAGTGTCATGAAAATTGCATTGCGTCGGCCAAAGGCCGCAAAAACAAAAAAAAAAGAAGGAAACCAGGAAAAACGCCATGAAATGTGTTCGAAGTGTTGCGCAGCGCAAAAAGTTGTCGATATGCTATGACGGACGGACAGACAGACAGACAGACAGACAGATAGATAGATAGATAGACAGAGAGATATTTAGACATAGAGAGAGAGAGAGAGAGAGACAAAGAAGCAGGCAGGCAGCGAGACATAGAGGTAAGGAAACAGAAGGACAGAGATAGAGACACAGACAGACTGAGAGAGAGACAGACAGACAGACAGACAGAGAGAGAGAGAGACAGAGATATAAAGAGAGACTGGCAGGCATAGAGACACAGAGGAAAAGAGACAGAGACAGACCAACAGACAGACAGACAGAGAGACAGACAGACAGTCAGAGGGACAGACAGACAGGCAGACAGGCAGACAGTCAGGCAGTCAGACAGATAGACAGATAGATAGATAGATAGACAGAGAGGCAAGCAGGCAGAGAGACACAGAGGAAAAGAGACAGAAAGACAGAGACACAGACAGACAGACAGGCAAACAGACATATAGAGATGCACACAGACAGACTGAAATACAAATAGAGAGAAAGACTGTCAGATATTTCGCACGAAACCCATCTGACAACTCTAGACAAAGTTTTTACAACATTTATTAAGCATAAAACAATTCTTAAAATATATTTTAAATAAATCTAGCAAATAGTATGGACTTAAAAACTCTTTTGGCAAGCACAAAATTTGTGATAATTTAATTTAAATAAATATAAATTCCTCGCGTGAATTTCAGTAAAAGTCTTGCATTATTCCATCCCCAAATGAGCTGCAAGGAAAAATTGAACAGAACATTTCATAATCCTCCCGAGCGGGCTTTTATTTGTATTGTTCTTCAGTTAACATGTATACACAGTATTTTTATTAGCTGCCTTTTCATTATATTTTCACATTAATTAACGAAGTTAAACAATTAGCTTCTGATATAAAAAACCAATTTTAATTTAACTCTTATCACGATCGAGCTTTAAAAACAATTTAATATAAATTGAAAATTGTTCTTTATTTTGTTCAATTTACATGTAAATCAAGATTGGAATCAGCTGCACATATAGTGTGGAATGATTCTGGTATTATATGAATTATAAGAATACAAAAAATATAAGAACAATTATAAGAATTATAAGCATAATTATAAGAATCACTTGAGACCTAATTAATTCTTGTTAATTATTTTTCAAGCATTTCTTTCTCTCTCTCTTTCTCTCTCTGTGTCGTCGAGGGCGCAGGTTGGAACTGTCGACCGGCTTGACCGACAGGAAACTGGAATAGTGATAGGGGGAGAGTGGCAAGAAAGCAAGACACTGGCGGGGTCAAAGGCAGAGGGACACACACACACACACTTACAGAGAGCGGCAGAGCACACACATTCCACATTCAGTGCGCGCTGCACTTTAATTAAATTTCTTAATTATGTTGGATTAATACAGACACACACACACATACATAGAGAAGAGAGGGATAGCGAAGTGTGGCAGATAGACAAAGGGGAATGCTGGGCAGGGAAAGGGGGATGGTGGGTAACTCTAAGACAGCAACAGCGACAGCGACGTCGGCAGAATCCAACTAAAATTTCATAGTTTCTATTCTTCTTTTCGTTTAATCAACATGCAGCCAAAAGCAGTTGCGGCTCAAGGTGTGGCAGAGGCAGGAGAGGGGGGAAGGAGGAGGCTCAAGTAATTGAGAAAACTTGGCAGCAAGTGTTGGCCTAGCCAATGCCTCTGGCTGCCATGCGTTGTGCGTCAACTGAGGCAGCCGAGGCGACAGGAGGCTGCAAATGAGTTGGTTAGTTGCTTCGCCTTTTGGGCTCTGCCTGCCGCATGCCGCATGCCCCCGCTCATGCTGCACATTTAGTTACTTACTTTAACATTTACCTCAGCGAGTCTGCGAGTCGCATTCAACAGCCGGCAACAAGAACACGCGCCACAACACACACACACACACACACACGCACTGCGCCCGCATGCCCCACAGCCACAAGCTCATCTGTTGAGGCACTCGTTCGCTGTGTGTGTGTGTGTGCTGCAAGGCATGCCAGCAGTGTCGCTGCGCTGCAGGGAGGGAGAGGAGAGAAGGGGGCGTGGCGCATTAGTTGCAGCACGTGACTGAAATGCCAAGCGAGCTCTGTGTGCGACGCCTCAAAGCAGGCAGAGTGTAGCTTACTAAAAATTAAAACACATGTAAAGAAATAATTAAGATATTATGTACTCCCTCACCCCCTACTACCCCCGACCCCCCTTCCCCCTTCTTAGTGTCCTCCTTCAGTGCCCCACGGCACACACACACAATTACCGTCTATGCTTCGCCCGCCCAAAGCGTCAACTTGGGCCCCGGCTCCTGGTGCTGCTACAGTCTGAAGCGCTGCCACAGCGTGGGCTGCCCGGCGAGCAGGCACTGGTAAAGGGGCGAAGGGAAGGCAGTGGCAGGAGCAGGGGCACCGTGGTGCAGCGGCGCGTAAACAAAGCACGATAAGAGAGCAAACTGTCAGTTCTGAATAGGCCACTAAATGCAGAGGGCGACACTTTGCACTCGCACCAGATATTCACACTGTGCGACAGGATTGAGCACCATCCTCGGTGGGGGCAGTTGCGGCTACACAGCTTGTTTATGCTTCGTCCTTTTTTTATACTCATTCGAGACTTGCAGTTCAAGAGGACTACGACAGAGTGAATGTTACTGCCTGTTAACGTGAGGTTAATTATAAGACTGGCTGTTAGACATATTGCAAAGTTGTTAAAATTACATTGAGGTTTATTAATCAAAGATACATTTGACTGGCGGTTAAACAAACTGTCCGTCAAGTTGCCTGACCTGCTAAGTTAACTGTAAGGTGAGGTAAACCAATAGACTGGCAGTTAAAATAAATACAGTAAAGTAAGTGTAAGTGGAGGTATTAAAATCAAAATTATATAAGACAGGCAGACAAGTAGTCTGCAAGGTAAAGTAACCTAAGCTTAACTATTTAACTTTCTCTTCAACTTATTACATTGAAATGAAGATAAGGCTGACGTTATGAAATCATAGATATAATATATTTGACTGGCAGTAAAACAAACAGACAGTTAAGTTGGCAGACTCATAGTTAACTACTAGGTATTTTTACCTGAGGTTAACTATAAGGTTGACAGTTAAACTTATTAGAATTAAGTTAAGGTAAGGTTGAGATAAATAAAATCGAAGATATGTTAAAAAGGCAGTTAACAACAAACCGTTGGTTAAGTTAAATACAAGGTTAAGTAACTTAAGGTCAACTAATTAACGTACACTTTAACTTATTACAATGAAATTAAACGAAAGCTGAGGTAATAAAACCAAATATATTTAAGACTGGCAGTCAAGCAAGCTGTTGGTTAAGTCAGTTAACAGTTAAGCTTACTGCAAGGTAAGTATTCAAAATTCAAACTTAAATTACTTAAATTTAATTACTAGTTAAAATTAAATTTAAGTAACAAACTGAAAATGAAAGTAACTGTAAGTTAAATTGCGCTTACACTTAATATCTTTAGTGATAGTTAAACTAGCGGTTATCTTTGTTAACTGACTGGAAGTAAGCTGCATGTCATCCAACCTGACTGCCAGTTACACAGATTTCGCCTTAGGTTTCTTGCATAGTTACACTTGATTAGCAGCTAAATGAACTGGTAATTGCAAGGCAAGTAAACCTCACATTAACACACGTTTTAATTACTCTACCTCAAGCGTGTAGTGCAGTGTTATTTGTTTGGCATTTGCCTTGTTTCGTATTCATGGCCACCTGGCGGGTGCTTTATCGGGTGCTGGGCACGTGTTTTCTACCCTTTCACCCGGTTGCCCATTTCAAGAAGTGCCCGCAACATTTCCGGGCACCCTCTCCATCCGGTGAAAGTACCCTCTTCCCCCTCCCCCCATTTCCCACTCACCCTCTCTCTCCCCCCCGCCCAAAAGGTCAGCGGATGCTTTACGCAAATTGTTGCAGCACTTGGTGAATTGTCATTTTGGTGCGCAGCACCCTCTTCTCTGTGGGGAGGCTGGAGGTGGTACCACCCGCAAAGCGTTTATTGTTTGTTGGTGTTTTGGCTCATTTCTTGTGATTCGTTTCGTTTTGTTCCATTTACAGTTACACTACCACTTTCCCCCCTTCCTCCCCTTCCTGCCCTTCTCCTCTAGTGCCTACCCCCACAATTCTCGCTCTTCCATTCCTCATTTCTCGCATTTTGTTGCGTATTGTGTCGCATTCTGTGCCTCATTATTTGTGCATTTCCATTCCTGTCCGGCGCCAGGGCGATATATCATTAAAAGATGCTTTTTTGTTGCCTGCCCCGCCCCCCGTCTAAAGGGGCGTATAGGCTCCGGCATAGTTGCGACAGTTTGCCAGCATCTTCTTTAGCTGCTCCACAGTTATAATTTCTGCTTGTTTTATTTACGGTACTTACGCGCACTTCTGCCGCCCAGAGAGACAGAGAGAAAGATAGAGAGAGAGAGAGAGAGAGAGAGGGGGCAGGGGTTGCCCTGTGGGCGAAGTGGGTGTAGTGGGGACGGGGGCAGGGAGGTATGGAGTGTGCTGGGTAGACAAGGTTCGTGCTCAAAACGTTTTTACATTTCATTGACTGGGCGCCAGTGCAAAAGAAACACGCAACACACACACACATGACAGACAGAGACAGACAGAGAGAGTGGGAGAGAGATAGCAAGAGAGAGACAGACTGCGAGTGCTGCAAACAGTTGCCGGTCTTCTCACGAGTGTTGGCAACATTGAACAATTAAATTTAATTGCATTCCCAATTTGTATAATTATGCCCCCGCTCTAAATATCCTTATCCTTATGTATGTATGTACATATTTTTAATTTGCGTCGAACGGTAAAGATGCCGACAGACAGGCAAAGGCACTTCATCGTCAGCTACTGCCCCCCCTCTATCTCTCTCTCTCTCTCTCTTTCTCTTTCCGTTTCTTGCTTGCTTGTGTTTTTTGGCTATGTCAACACATCTCCGCAGTAAAAGTTATTCAAACTGACACGAGGGATGTGCTCTATTTATCGAAGTTATCGATAGTTGTAAGTGGGAGAAACTATTAGTGTTGAGTTTGCTACACTTAAAAACAGTTTCAATTGTTACCAGTTAAAACTATCGATAACATTTATAGTGCTGATAACACTTTAAAAATTAAATTAATTAATGTAATACAAGTTATTGAGCTGCTACCTGCAATGAAACTATTTATAAATAGATATAATACAGATATAAGTAAGTTATCGATAGTTATGATAGTTGTATATGCACTATCGAAGTTTATCTACACAGAGTGTAAATCTTAATTGTCAAAGCTACGAATGGAAAGCTTTGAAAGAAGCCCACATCAAAAATGTGCTAAAGATGTTCTTTTTTAATAATGTTATCGATAGTTTAACTTACTTCAAATTACTTCTAAGTATTTCCTTATACATTAGCGTAGCATACTACATTAGCGTTGCAATGGAACTGCCTTAGCAGTAAAGCAGTCTTACTTAATCAAAATAATAGTTTCCAGCATTTATCGATAGCTTTTATAGTTATCGTGTGCAGAGCCAACTTAAATGTTTTGCAAGTCGCATTTGCACACGACTCTCCTGTCTCGTCAACAATGTCCATTGGTATAATTTGAGTTATTGACACGTTCCACAGTCTCCCTCTGTCTCTCTGCACTTCTCCTGCCACTCCCCCTCTCTCTTTCGCTCTCTGTCTCATCTCAGCTGGCTAACTAATCAAAATTGATGGCAAAGATGTTGACAGCTGTCATCGCTGCCCAGAGACTTGCCAATGCAGATGATTAGCGGCCGAGTGCTCATAATTAGCCCACGGATTGATGGAGAGAGGATTAACTTAAGCAGCAGACTGAGCAGAGGGGGGAGAGGGTGGAAAGTGAGAGAAGGAGAGAAGGAGAGAAGGAGGGATTGCCAATCAGTGCAAATAACAAATAGAAATTCAATGCTGCGATTAATTCAATAAGTTTCTATTACTTTGATTAGGTGTTGATTATGTGTGGCAAAGTTTTGCCGACAGGTGGTGCTCGCTCAGCCAACTTTCAGTTCAGCCTGCTAATAAAGTCATGACGCCCACGCACACACAGATACACTCACACACACACACACACACACGCACACACTCACAAGTAAATGCTTTCGTTTTGGGCAAAGAGAACAAAGGGCAGCACCTTGTGAGCACCCGCCAGCTCCAAGACGAGACCCGAAAGTTGCCGCAGTTCAACTTGGCCAAAAGGCGCAAGCATGAGAAGTGCTGGGAAGAGGGGAGGCGGGGTTGCGTGGTGCGGGCTGGGGGCTGGGGGCGTCGGCAGGTGTTGCCAACTATGCGAAATACTTGTACGCAAGCAAAGCGAGAAAGATTTTTGCAATTTATTTAAGTCACGTGCCACATTCTCCATCCAAGCAAAAGCGATGAGCAAGGCGGGCAAAGCAAGGTGTGGAGGGGGGAAGGGAGGGAGGGGCAGGTTTAAGGGAAAGGCAGGCGGCATCTTTAGCTACCTGCAGCAGTAGCTGCCACCTGCCTGACTTGATTTGGAACTCAAAGTGACTGACTGACTAACTGACTGACTGCGAGACAGACAGAGAAAGAGAGGGAGAGAGGGGTACAGCAAGACATCGGGAGAGAGAGAGAGAGAGAGAGAGAGAGAGACAGAGACAGACGGACAGTGAGGCAGATAGACAGACAAGGCGGAGGCCAAGTGCCAAGTGAAGGTGAAGACTCCGGAGTACATGAAGGCGAAGGCGAAGGCGCTGGCAAAGTTATGCCAGCCAGCAAATGTAACATAAATTATATGAAGCAAAGGCCCAGGGAGAAGTTGATGCCAGCAGATCAGAGGCGTAGTCGAGGGGGTGGAGGGTGGAGAGGGGGAAAAGAGGACTGGCACGCGGCAGCTTCTGCTCATCATGAGGCAACTTACTTACTTCTTTTACTTGGCAGCACTTAATTAGTGTGCGCGAATTTTGAGCACGTGAATTTTCACAAGTGTGTGCAAAAGAGAGCAAAGTGTGGAAGTGGGAGAGAAAGAGAAGGGAAGAAAGAGCGGAGAGAGATAGAGAGACTTGCACAGTGTGTTTAATTGAAGACAAAAGCGATGAACAGTCTCTTAAAACACAGTGTCAGTTATTATAATGAAAGTGTTTTTTATGAATAATTTGCTGGGTCTTTAATACGTTTTCAATACAATATATTCCAATATAAGGGATTAATAGTAATAATAATGATAACAATAATAACAATGAAAAATACTGAAACAAAATAGAAAAACTAGAATAAAGCAGAAAAATATAAGCAATTGAACATTCTAGTTAAACTACTTCAAAATCACAGTGTATTTTGCAAACCAGAACCAAGAACAAAATCGAAAGCTATAGTCTAGCGTGCTCGACTGTTATATACCCATTACCTCACATCAAAGCGATGTCATAGTTGTACATTAAAGGAGACATATCCATAGTCTTATAAACAAACAATAGTATCTGGCAATTAAAAATTTAACTACTCTAGAAACATACACTTAAGTTATTATTAATACCCAGAAAATCCTTATAAGTAGTCTTGGAGAGGTAACAACCATAAATGCTCATTAGATTATAGAAATATATGTATTCTGATCCCTAATGAAATAACTAAATATGTTAAGTTTAAAGATAAAAAAAAAAAAATAGTTGTTCAACTTTTGTCTTAGCGTATTTTCTATTGCATACTTTCAGACGGCACCCTGGAAATCATAATACTATTACTTTTATTTTTTTTTTTTTTTATATTTTATTCTTTTTATTAAGTTATACGGGGAAAATATAATACTATTACTAATGTTGTAAAGTTGGCGAAGCTGTACTGGGACCTTGTAGAACTATGGTATCCCCTGCTGAGTTTAGGGCTCTCTATTTAGTTCAGTTATGCTAAGGAAATCCATAATTGTGCTTGGACTAGTCGACATCATCTCATTTACTTCGAGAAGCTGCATCCTCATTTCTTATATAAGTTCTATGTTAGTAGCATTCAAATTTCAAGAAAAATTAGAAGCCATTAGGAGGGTGCTAGATATAGTTCTTACCAAAAATGAATGTTAAAGCACTAAAATCATACTTGTAATTCGATTGTAATCGTTTTACAGTGGCGGAAGAAGGCGTGGCCAAAGTCTAAAATGAATTTGAACTGCGTGCAATAATATGATACCAAATTGATTTCTATTTTCTTGGTAGTGCTAGTGCTCTTATAGTCCCTGAGGTCTAGATGCTTTACAACGGACGGACAGACAGACGGACACATATTTAGATGACAGGTGAATAGACGGACAGACGGAGAGATTAATTGACGGACAGATGGAAAGATAAACAACTAGATAGACGGACAGATCTATAGACGGACAGATGGATAGACGGACATATGTATAGACGGAGAGAAGGAATGGTAAATAGACGGACAGATGAACAAGTGAATAGACGAACAGATCTATAGATGGATAGATGGATAGACGGACAAATGGACAAACGGACAAGTGGATAGACGGACAGATAGACAGACGGACAATTTAATAGACGGACACGACTAAATCGACTTTTTGTTGATGCTGATTAAGAATAAATATCCTCAATTGGGTCTGCCACGTCACTTCTGGCTGTCACATTACTTATTATATCCTTAGTAGACACTTTAATAATAAACTAACCCCATAAAATCATAGCATGCCAATCAATTTGGCACCACTGTGCCACAAGCAATGCGCCTTCAAAGTTGAAGTTGCGTTTTTCGCGGCGCGCGCTTTGAAACAGTTTGATTAAGTTTAATTGATGTAATTACACTCTTAAATTGGATTGGATTTGTGAATACAAAGAACGACGGGTGGCCCAGCAGGGGGTGGTAGTCGAGAGGAGGGGTAGAGACGGGGGGTGAGTCAGAGGTTGGTTGATTCGAGACCGAGCTGTCTAAGTCCCGCAGCATTGCATGACCTGCCTGCCTTCCTGCCTGCCTGCATTCCTGCCTGCCTGCCCGTCGATCCCTTTAACAACTTCAAAGTGCGGACTTTGACCGTTCCCCCGTCTCCCCAGCCCCCTCTCACACTGCTTCCCCTGCTCGACACGAATTTATTGAGCTGCTCTTTGCATACACATGCACACACACATAGATATAGAGCAATACAGAGGGAGATAGCTGTACGCAAGTTTCATCAATTTGAAAATGAATTTGAAAGTGTTGTTGTTGTTGTTGAAGTTGGTGTTGCTGTTGTTGTTGCTGTTGCTGTTGCTGTTGCTGTTGTTGCTGTCGTCAATGTACGTTGACAACGGGGACTAGGCATGGCCAATGGATGGCAACATGTTTGCTTCACTCAGCTCGTGCCCCGGGCACCACTCCTCCTCCTCCTCTGCCTCTTGCCCTTCACACCCCTTTCTCTTTTGGCACGTCGCCCCATAATTCTCGCCCTCAGCCTGTCTTTCTGTCCCCCTCCCCCCTCTCTCTTTCTGCCACGCACTGCCTGCGTTTGGAATGGGCTAAATGGTTGTGGACAGCAGGGGGCAGCAGGCAGAGAGATGGGGCAGGGGCAGGGGGGCTAGGGGGATGGATTGTGCTTTTGGTTTGGTGGCGCGCATATTTTGCATAATTTAAGCAATTTGTGCAACTGCAACACGGCCATGACGACGATGACGATGACGATGACGATGGCGATAGAGCCGCCCGATGACAGCGACAAGCAAGACAGCACAGTGGCGGAACAGCAGGGGGGTGGGGAGGGGTGGGTTTAGGTAAAGGGAGGTATAAGCCGGCGCTGTAGGCTGCATTCGGGTAGGTGTGAAACGCACCCACATTATTGCATACGACTGTGCTGCTGCTGCAGCTAGACACAGAGTGCAGATAATGAAGCAGCAACATTTTAACCAGGCAAACACGCGACGTATGTAACTGCAGCAAGGGGTACCACAGGAGGGGGGGGGATGCAAAAACTCGAAAAGTGCAACAGCTCTATGAAGAACTTGCAGTGTGAAACATAAATAATTTCATATTTCCTTCTGAGTAAAGGCAACTGGAAACATAATATGATGAATATTGCTGCATATTTCGCAATTAATTTAATTAATTGAATAAATATATGAATAAATAATATGGTAAATGTATATTTTGCTTAAGGTAAATGGTAAATATTATTTTAAATTTAATTATTACGATTTAATTCATTCATTTGTGAGTTTCGATTAGCAAAACAGA
This sequence comes from Zaprionus camerounensis, assembly GCA_018904165.1. Taxonomy (NCBI): domain Eukaryota; kingdom Metazoa; phylum Arthropoda; class Insecta; order Diptera; family Drosophilidae; genus Zaprionus; species Zaprionus camerounensis. Next base: position 7,676,799 of record JAEIFS010000531.1, on the reverse strand, counting down.
TTTGTTCATTGCATATTGAATAATTGCTGCAAATTAAAATCATCTTGTTGTAATTTGAAACACTTTCATTTTTTATGTTGCTCAAATATTTCGTTAAAATATTTCACATATTTATTGTTAAAGTAAGCTGTGGAAGATAACAAACAGAGAACGTGGCGAGTAAACGATTTATTTAACAAATTAATACAATTTAAAGTTAAAAAAATATTAAATTAAATTAAAGAAAATTAAAGTGAGAATAAAATGAATTCTTTTTAACGTATAAATAAAATTGAAATTAACATAGATATTAACTCCACCAAATGAGAATAAATTGAATTCCTTTTAATGTGTTAACAAAATTGAAATGATAATAAATATTCAAATAAATTAAGGAATCTTCACTAAATGAGAGTAAAATGAATTTAGTTAAACATATTAATAAAATTAAAATGATAATAAAATAAATAGATAAATATTTTATTTTAATTTTTTTATTTCATTTAAGGAGACTCTTCACAAAGTAAAATTAATTTCATTTAACATATTCATTTAAATAAGGAAAATCTTTAAAATGACAACTAAATTACTTTAGTAGAGAGAAACGAAATGGAGATTTTTTATGTATTTAAAATTTAAATTATTAATTTTCATTTTTTATTCCTTTTTTTTTTAAAAAACTTCTAGTTTTATTTATTTCTGCAAATAGATGAACAACCTATTTGTGTGATATGAGCATTTTTTAACTTTGTGTTTCTGTTTATTATACATTTTATTTTTTTTTTTTAAGCTTCATGCCTTTTAAAGCTATTAGAGAATTGAAAGGTAGGTTGCACATGTTTTTATATGCTCTATCTGCCAGAAAATTGTGCCTGTCTGCCTTTCTAAAGCAGTTCGTCAGGCGGAGTGCGCACTGTACTCCATGAGTGCCGTTTGCTCTGGGTGTTGATTGTCGGACACAGAGACTGACTGTGCGAAAGAGTGCGAGTGTGTGTGTGTGTGTGTGTGAGTGAGTGAGTGAGTGCATGAGTGTGCGTGTGAGTGTGTGAGTGACTGACGTGGTCGCTGTACTGATTCATGAACTGACAACGAGCTTGGCGGCCAACCTGAACCTGAGCCGTTCCCTCACACTCGTTCGGCTTGCATACAACTGTGTGTTTGGTTGTGTGTATCATTATGTGTGTGTGCGTGTTTGTGTGTGTGTGACGCTTTAGCTCATATTTCGTTGTCCACAAACGTGGCCAGAACGGCCAGAGTGCTGCTGGCCCGGACGACGAGCCGGACGCGCTGCTTGTGCAGCTGCTGCTGCTGTTTTTGCTGGCGAGCTGGCGTTGCCATGACACTGGATTTTACAGAGACTTAAGTGCCGGCTCTGCGTGTGTGTGCGAGTGTGTGTGGCTGCTTGTGTGATATATGCAGCTGACTCATTCTGCTGACGCTCAAAATTCAAACGCAAACACTGTTGCATACTTTCAAGCGAGAGAGTGAAAGAGAGAGAGAGAGAGAGAGAGAGAGAGAGAGAGAGAGAGAGAGTGAGACAACAACAACAGCGTTGCAGTGGCGTCGCTGCACTTGCAACGGACACACATATTTTCTGATAAATTATTGCATTGTTGATTTATTTTTGGCTTTTCGCTGTCTGCGGCTTAAGATTAATTTCCTTGCGTTGTTGAATTCGCACTTGTCCCTTCTCTCTCTCTCTCTCTCTCTCTCTCTCTCTTGCTCTGTCTCTGCCTCCCGCTCGCATACACCCTACTGCTCACCGGAAACACCCTGTGTATCGTTGTCGTCGTCGTTGTCGTCGCTCGTTAAATGGCTTTTGAAAAAGCGCCAATAAAAATTAAATCAAATAAATATAATTTTTAATTAAAATGCCCTTTAATCTTTTTACAATTATTGCAAGCACAATGCACCAGCCCAGCAGCAACAACAACAACTATAACAATTACAACAAGTAACAAGTCGAGTGCGCTCGACACTGCATATACCTTACGCCTACAGCACTTACAATTCCCAACAGCCAATGCCGCAAAATATTCTTCTTCACTCTCACACAAAAAGGACTCAGTGCAAGATGTTTATTTTATTAAATAATATGTTTACATTCTTTATACATTATATACAGGTGTATCTAGATATATTAAATTGATGTATATATACAGATGGAGCAGTTGTATCTACTACTACGAGTACGAAATATTCATGCATTCTTACAAATTCATTTCATCGCCTTTCTTCTCCCTTATTTTGTCTATTTCTTCTCTATTCTTGTAAATAGACACTGTGAGTGTGTGTACAGATATGTTCATGCTAAATTTGGCTACTCTACCTTATATAGTGGCTAGAATCAAAAGAGGTATAGCCAAATCTTCTCAACTTTATGGACTAAGCAAGTATTATACCTTCTGGAATCTGCCACGTTTCCTTCTGCATAAGTAGTATATTATTCTCTAGAGTATATTCATATTAGCATAAATATATATATGTTTATTCTTTAGTATATATTCTTAAGTATACCCTCTGTTGAGTATATTCAATGATCGTAGGGTATGTCAACAATAACAAATGCATTTAATACCGTTGAGTATGCTCGTCGGGCAATCGGCAATCGGCAATCGGCACTCGCATTTCTGGCTCTGGGGCTCTAGCCTGCCATGTGAGCCGTCGTCCATTTGATGGCTCTCACGACGATTTAAGAACAGACATGAAACTGTCTGTCCGTGCTACCTCTCTTCGGCCCTCTCACACCCTGCCAGGCCCCTTCCGCAGCCATCCATCAATGCATGAAAGAGCATTGAATGCTTTTTGCACACGCTAACAGGCTTACCTGCATATCCCATTCGCAGTCGCAGTCGCATTCACATTCCCATTCACAGAGCCCTTTGCACGCCCCACTGCTTATCGATAGACGGCAATTGATCGAATTAATCGATTAACGGCGCCAGCTGCTGTGTGCGAATGTGTGTGTGTGTGTGAGTTTTATTTGCAATTGAATTAATACGACGCATTGAGCACTTTCTGCCTTTACGCTTCGTTCGATGACCGCGGCTTAGCCGCGTTGAGCGCCTCTTTTAGGGCGTAAAGGCGGGGCGGGGCATTTACTTGGGATTGTGAGTGAATTGATGTGTAGACTGAACTTGTTTGCAATTTGCTGGCATTTAACCATATTTATGACGCCACTAAATTGCATTTTGTCAAATTTAATAGAGTATTTTGCATATTGGTATGAAGGAGTATGAAAGTATTCAATCTAGAGAAATGAAGTTTAATAGCTTGTTGCTGGAAAATGAATGAGTTGTGATTAATTATAGCATTTTTGTGCTAGAAAAGTACAAGTACTAGCTATACTACAGTATTAATGCCAGCAACAGTTTGGTATTGTAGTGTGATATATTTGAAGTATGTATACAGTTAATAGTACCTTAATAGTCTCGATAAGTACTGGTTGTTGTAGATATACCTTTAGTACCTTTAGTAACAATAGATTTGAAGTAAATAAACAGCTAAATGTACTTATCTAGCATAAAATAGCTAGAGAACTAGAGAAGTATCAGTACCTTATATCCCTTACATTTTCACATTTTCACTCGCAATACCAGCAACATTTTAGTATTGCATATGAATGTACCTTGACTTTGTGACTGTCATGTGATATATTCAAAGTATATCTACAGCGAATAGTACCTTAATTGTCTAGCTACTGTTTTTTTCAATAGGTACTGTTTGCTGTAGATATACCTTTTGTATAACGATAGATTTTATGTTAATCTGCAGCTAAAATTACTTATCTAGCAGAAAATAGCTATACTACAATAGATAAATAAAGCATAAAATAGCTATACAAGAGAGGTACCATTAGCTGTATATACACCTTAAATACCTTTAATATTTCACACTCTCAATACCAGCAACAGTTTGTTATTGCATATGAATGTACCTTGACTTTGTGACTGCCATGTGATATATTCAAAGTATATCTACAGCGAATAGTACCTTAATTGCATAGCTATTTTATGCTTAATAGATATTTTATGCTCAATAGGAACTGGTTCCTGTAGATCTACCTTAAATACAACGATAGATTTAAAGTAAATCTACAGCTAAAAGTACATATCTAGCATAAAATGCTATACTAGATAAATAAAGCATAAACTAGCTATATTAGAGAAATACCATTAGCTGTATATACACCTTAAATACCTTAAATATTTCACACTCGCAATCGACAGCAACAGTTTGTTATTGCATACGAAAGTACTGCGAACTTTCGCCCACGTTGGGCGCCACAGTTATACTGCAAAGCTCAAGTTAATTTAAAGTGCCTGCGCCAGGGGGCACGGCTTAGCGAGCTGCCCATATGTTAATACATTGTGGCATGCGGCGAGTTCTTATTGCTGTTTGCTTCATTTCGATTGCTCGCATCGTCAGAGGCAACGCTGGGGCGTCGACTGCAGCTGGCTGTGCGGCAAGCCATTGTTGCACGCGGTTATCTGCGGCCCCCACTCGCTGGCATTCTGCTTTTAGCCTTTTTTTGTTGTTGTTGCTGTTGTTGTTTCGACTTGTGTTTGCATGAAAAATGTGTGCGGCCAGTTGCCAGGCTGTCTAATCTGTTGGCTGTGCGTGCAATGAACTTGCCCCGGGAGACGCACACGGTGGGCAGACGGAGGGGCTAAGCCTGTCGAGTGGCCTTTGATGCGATTGGTCGTGCGCTTCAAGTCAAACTGCGGCCATATGTGAGGCCAGCCAAGTGTACGTCTGTGTGTGTGTGTGTGTGTGCGTGTGTGAGTGGTCGCCCGAGGCTGGGCCACCGCATATATATTGAATCCTGGGAACGTAAATATTTAAGGAGTACTTTATTTTGTTGCGCATCAGCTCCTCAAATCTTTCGTTTGCTGTACTCTTTTTTATGGCTACTTTTTCTGTTTTCCTTGTTTTTTTTTTTTAGTTGTTGAGTGGCAAAGTTTGCCGAGCAAGAATGGGGAGAGAGAGGAAGGGAGAGAGAAAGAAAGGTGGAAGGAGAGGAAGGCACATGCAACATGTGTGCTAAGTGTAGCAAACAGCTTCGCTTTAAGCTGCTCGGGCAACTTTTGCACACACACACACACACACACACACACACACACACAGAAGTACACACAGACACACACATATTCCCACACACATCAGGCATCTGGTTTGGCTTTCTGGTTCTGCCTTCACTTCGAGCTCGGCCTCAATTCTCTTGAATCTCTTTTAAATGATGACCTCTGCCCCGTCATCGTCATCATCGCAATTTTGACTGCAAAAAAGCTAAAACAAACAAATGACTCTGTCTGGGTAAGACAGAGAGAAAAGAAGAGGAAACAACAGATGGCAATAGAGTGTGGTATACCCTATGGAATACTCTGTACTTATTTAATTTGAGATCGTGATTGAAAGTAGAAGCCAGAAACTAACACAATTTCACTTGTCTAATCATATCTCTAGTGCCCACGTTGAGCGCCACATGCACAAAAACTCTCAATACACACTTGTTATGTATGAATAACATAAGCAACTGCTCTGCATATGCATGTCTAGTCTATAATACCCGATTGGAAGCATCTGTTGCAATACAGGGTGTGCAAAAACCAAAGCAAGCATAAAAAGTGGCAAACAAAAGTCGTGTAATTGTTGCCAAATGGCTGCGAACTGAAGCCAAATCTTGTCAAGTGTTAAACTCATGCTGGCACCTCCTCTCCCCCCTTGCTACCCACCCTCCTTCATCTCCGTTCAACAGCCGCAACAGACAGAGAGAGAGAGAGACAGACGCCCCCAGAGCACTTGCTGCATGGTGCGTGATTTATGATAGAGGTTGGGGTAATGGCAGAGGGGAGTGGGGGGAGAGCAAGAGGGGAAGCAGAGGGGGGTGTGGTAGGGGGTGCTGGGGTTACTTTTACAAATTGCAGCGTTAATTGCAGACAAAGAATAAGAAAAGTGCCCAAGAAATTGCAACAAATGGGACAACATGCCCCATGCCACAGGCAGCCCCATTGCCGCACACACGAGTGCCGTCTGTCATGGTGGCAGAGGGGCAATGGAAAGAAGAGACAAGAAGAGGGGCTGGGGGCAGTGCAATGGGGTATGCTGATTCCGTTTGGCAGTCGGAAAGTTGACAATTGACACATTTGCAATTCAACACTCGAGCGCACGGGAAAGCCACCAAAGCGAGGAGCAAAGAAGGGAACAAGAGAGTGGAGTGGGGGCTAGAGGGGGTGGCACTGGAGCACTGGAAGGCCTGTGCAATCAGCAACGACACGTTCTCGCATCCTGACGCGTCCTGCCAGCGTTTAGGCTGAGCGGCGCCATTTGCATTTTGATGCCGCCAACGTTGCGCGCCTCGGCATAAATATTTGCAGTGTTTGACGCGTCCGGGCTTGGGTTCGACTTTGCCTCCAGATTGGCGCCTCTGCACATGCCGCACTCGGATTCATTAAGTCGAGCACCACGCACACACACACACACACACACGCACACAAACTTAGATACTGAGAGCTAAGCGAGGGAAAGGACTCGCTCGGCGGGCTTAATTATTGCCTGGCAACGAGAGCAACGGGAAACAGAAAGTATCAACAGTGCTGAAGTGGCCCCAGGTCGTTTAACGGGAACAAGACAGAGAGAGAGAGAGAGAGAGAGACAGCGAGAGGGAAAAAGCAAGGGGCAGGGTTGTAGGCGTGGCGTTAGCTGGTGATCAAACGGTAATTGTTGCGGCCATCGATTTGCAAATTGAAAAAAAGCAAAAGCCAGTCAAGGATGTGACAGGCTGGGGACAAGCGTAGACAGGCACAGACAAGCAGAGACAGGCACAGACAAGCAGCAGGCTGGGAAAAGGCCAAGGCAGGGCAAGACTGGGCAAGGCAGGACAAGGCACAGCAAAGCAAAGCAAAGCTAAATCCCAACTGAGACAATTTTCTATAAAAACAAAATTTGAAATTGTGTTGACTTAACGTTGGCGCATAAAACGGCAAATGCATTTGCACATACACGCACAAACACGCACGCTGACATGCACAAACATGCGCGTGCATACTGGCGACTGGCGTTGCATGTGGCACTTTGTGCCACGTCTCGCCTCATAGTCATCATGTTGTTGCAAATTTATTTTCATTGCCGCCACAGGCAGCTAGAGCAACTGCTTCTAGTCCAGCGTGTCCGGAGAGAGGGAGAGGGTGAGAGAGAGGGAAACAGAGAGACGGAGAGATGGAGAGAGGGGAGAGTGTTGAGTGTTGAGTGTGTCCCTAACAGACTCCTCTGGCATGGCCAGACGGCATAAAGTCGGCAACTTTGCATGCTAAGCACAGTGGAAGAAATTAGACTTACAACTTAATGATGTAATACAGAATATGTATATATATCTTATTTTGATTTAATTTATAATTAATTATATTATTTTATTAGGTTTGAAAGGTTTTAATATTTTGAAAATCAAACCAAATTAAATTCTTTACCATAATAGAAATAAAAGATGAGAAGTACGGTTGTTTCTTAAAGTATGTGCCTTCATAAAATATAATTGATGTTGCACATTGTAGTTTGGCTCTTTTATAACCGTGAATTGTTATGGAACTAATCCGTTATGGTCTCATATAATGAAAAATTGTAATAACAAGTTAAAAAATATAAATATAATGGTAATAATAACAATAATGTTAAGAATATATGTGATTGGGTTTTTCTGATCTGATTGGGTTTTTCTGTGTCCTCCCCATTCCTCTGCAACAAATGTTGGAACGGCTTTTTCTTTTTTATCCCAGTTCAATGCAATTAATTTTTTAATTTAAAATTTTAATTATAATTATTAATTGTTTTTTACTTTAAACAGTCGGCTGACCATAGCTCGACTATAAATTAAATACATTAATAAAAAAAATAACAATGATATATAAATATAATTATGAATAAATTAATTCTAAGAATAATATAAAATATATATATATTATATATACATATATTAAATATCAAAAATCTCACGTCGCGCTACCTTTTCAGTTATTACAGATTTTTCATACTGTGCGTAGCTGGCCAAAAAAAAACTGTTGCCTACTTTTGTGGGCGCAGCTAGCATCGCCGTCAGCAGCAGCAGAAGCAGCGGCACAGCAATCACACGCTGCCGCTGTTGTTGCTACTGTTGCTGTTGTTGTTGTTGCAGTAGCTGTTGTTGTTGTTGCTGTTGTTGTTGCTGCTGCTTTATGAACATAAACTCAGCTGCAATTGTCGTTGCCGCTGCTGCCGCTGCTGCCGCTGCTGGTGCTGGTGCTGCTGCTGCTGCTGCTGCTGCTGCTGCTGCTCTTAACGTTTCAATAAGTGCGTCAATGTGGCTGGCAGCTTTAAGCTGTCTTCCGTCTATGTCTGACCCTACCCCTCTCCTCCTCCAACCCCTTCAGCACTTGCTATCTCTCTCCCACCCTGTGCAAATGTCACAGCGAGTATGTTGCGCGATTTGTTTGTGTGCAGATTTTCGAAAATGCTTTACGAAAAGCTCAGAGAGCAGACCGAAGAGTTCACAGCGACGTTGTGTGTAGGTGTGTACATCTCTTTGTGTGTGTGTGTGAGTGTATGTGTGTATGTGTACGTAAGCTTAGTACGGCGCTTTGTTTTACTGCTTAGCTGTCCAGTTTTGAAAGGGGGCGAAGGAGGTTCGGTGTGCGCTGGCTGTATTCATGGCAAGTGCAGAGACGTGACTGCTCGCTGGCCACACTTTCTGGCAACACTTTCACACACACAAACACACAGAAAGAGAGACCACACACACACACACACACACTGTCAGACAGCCTGTGAATGGGGCCAGAGTTCAGGTTCAGTGGCGACCCTCACCGTCGTCGACGTCAGCTCAAAAGGAGACGGAGGTGGCAGGGAAGACATGACCTTATGCCACGCCCCCGCACCTCTGAGCGCCCTTGCTCGACTGCCGTCGACTAACTGCCAGCTAAACGCCCCACTTTTTGGGCGGTCGTTGGGCGCCCATGATAGCTGTAATCGAGAAAATCCCGTAAGAGACGATTTAATCCCATATTTCAAAGTTATTCAAGTGCAAAAATGCCAAAAAGGAATGCAAACATAAGCACTGCCACTGCCACTGCTGCTGCCAGAGTTGCCACCGTTAGCCGTTGTCTCCCTCAAAGATACACGGGTGAAGCGGACAACGCTTCATCCCGGTCCGCAAAATACAAAAAGAAAAAGAAAAACAAAAAAAAAATAGAAGCAAGACAAGATTCGAACGGCAACGAGCTGCGCTGAAAAGCGTTTGGTGGTTCCCGGCGACCACTGCTGGGAACCACGCCACCTGGCGGCGACGGCACCCCAGTGCAGCCCTTACTGCCCTCTGCACCCCCCTATACAGTCACTGCTGAAGCTGTTCCCACAAGCACCGCAGCCAGGGAACCCAAACCACATTGGACACTTTGTTGCCGGGCATCGTGTTGCATTGAATCAATTTGCAGGCAGCGTGTGCCGTCTGCCCCGCTGACGGATGCGGACACCACGACGAGGATGATGATGATGCCCATGGTGTGTGTGTGTCTGTGTGAGTGTGAATTGCTTCGCCTGCTTGTACTGCATGCCGGGTCACTTTTATGCGGGGCATAACAACTGCCCGCTGCAGCTTGCAACGTTGCTTAAAGATTTCTGTTTTGTTACACTCTCTCTATCTCTATCCCTCTCTTCCTTTCTCCTTCTCTTTTCCTTTCCTATTTCCTCTCCAGCTCAGCTTTAAGTTCTCTTTGGGTTAACCAGTTAGCCAGGAAGTGAGGGGAAAGTGCTCTACGTTTGCTTGAGTCTAGCAAAGTAAGCAGCTATCTTTTGTAATCCTCTTTGCTGTCGTCTTCTTAAACGTTGCTGATCAGGATTTTGCTTAGCTATTGTGCTTTGTGCTGATTTTTTATCTTTCTGTGCTGCTTTCACTTGTTTATCCTTCTTCTAAGATGCATTCCTTTTATTGCCTTTCTCTTTTGCTTAATTCTTTTCTCATTCATTGTGTTTCCTCTTTTTCTTTTCTTTGCTTGTCATTCTTAAACACTCAAATTTCTTGGCTTTTAAGCTTGTCCAATATTTGGTTTGTTGCTCTTCTTCCTTTCTTCCTATATATCTCTATATCTATTTCCATCTCTATCGTACATTCTCTTGTCATCCCCGCACTTTCGTAAACGTTTTACTGACTGCACTATTTCAAAATTTCTCTCAATGGTTTTGCCTTATGCAGAGTGCATACGCACTTCGCATCGATGTTCACACTCGATGTTATCTTTCTGCTATCTATACCAACTTGTGCTTAGTTCTAGTCCTTTTTCTGTTGTTGCTTGCTTGTTCTTGTTGTTGTTGATTTGTGCTGTGGCCAACATTCGTCATCCATTTGAATGCGAACGCATTCATTTGCAGCAAATTCGGAATGCGCTCAAATAAACGAGATGCGAAATGAGCGTCACATTTTTGTGGTTATCCTTTGAGCTGTCCTTAAGCTCTGTATCTCTCTCTATGTCTCTCTTTCTGTCTGGCTGTCTCTCTGTCTGTCTTTCTATGCTCGACTGTGTGTACATGCTGCTAGTGCTTGTATTGGTAGCACTTTAATTAAAGCCTTTAATGTGCATCTACTACAAATGCCGCACAACTCATAAAATTACCCACCAAATGTTGACCAATTGCTGCACCTTTTCCATTCTCCATGCTTTCCTCCTCGTCCCTACCCTACCTGGAATTTTGTGTCTGTCCATCCAACCGCCAGATAGACGCAAATTAATTGCAATTCGGATACAGTTTATAAATATGGCGCAACTTTAAATTGGCTCATTAAATTTCATTTGCGCCACACAGGCGTTACACATCAATTGACACCACATACGACTGCATGCAGGTGTGTGTGTGTGTGTGTGTGTGTGTGTGTAGGCACTAAAACCCCCAAACGATTCAACGAGCCAACGTAAAGCGTTTCGAACCCAATGAAACTTACCTAACCAGCTAGCATGTAGCATATGTACAGCAAACAGGGTGCTTTATTTAGAGCTTGTAACAATGAATGATGAGATAAATAAATAAATAAATTGTTTAGTATTGAATAGTATGTATTCCTAGTTAGTTGTATGTATACATAACCTATGTATGGTTCGCAACTTTGTAGATTATGTAGGTTGTGCCCTTTGAATCTATTTTCTATTATTACATAAGCATCCTTTCTATGTGTCCATTATCTGTGCGCAATATGGTCACCCTAGACAAGGTCACTTTGGACTTAGTGCATAGTGCGAACTCCTGACAAACTTAACTATGTTATCTGTTGCCTTAAAGGTATCTTTAAACATGCAACTTCAACGTTGCATGGTCACTCTATTACCTGTGTATGGTTCTCAACTTGTTGTGCTGTTTAAAAGTCTTTCTACACATCGCCCTTCTATATATTCTCTATATGTGTGCAATAAGGTCACCCTAGAAGGTGCTGGGTGCAAACTCCTGACCATTTCATCTATATATGTATATTGGTTGTGCCTTGAGTTGAATGCCTCTTCAAACTTGCAACTACGACGTTGCATGGTCACCCTATTAGCTATGTATGGTTTGCAGTACTGTAGTGTATACAGTTTGTGCTGTTTGAATCTCTTTTCTACTCATCACCCTTTCTTTTTGTTCTTTGAACATTTCATTCTCTATTTAAGACCATATTTTCCATTACATTCAGCTGCCCAGCATGGTCACCCTGTGCATAGTCTGCAATCGGAATGCTCCACATTTTTGGCGCGTGTTGTGCGCCGAGCAATTTACTCGCGGTACGACAACAGTGTGTGTGTGTGTGTGTGTGTGTGTTTTATTTTTTACTACTTCTATTTTGTTTGTCTGTCTTGCTTTTATTTTTTATTGTATTTTATTTTTGTCGCGCGTCCGTCTGTTCCTTAGTATGTGTGTGTGTGTGTGTGTGCGAGTGTATTTTGCCATTTTCTGTTTTGCAGTTAGCGTTTTTTTCGCCTCTTTGTTTTGTTTGCTCCCCTTGTTAGCCCCAAGCTGGCCAAGCAGACGGCAGAGGGGCGAGGTAGAGTCAAAAGAGTCCGAACCGGAGTCGAAATCCCGGCCAGAGTCGCTTACGTTTCGCTCAGTGTGTGTGTGTGTGTGTGTGTATGGGTGTGTGTGTGTTTGCTTTTCATATGTTTGCCTGGTTTTGCGCGCTTTTCCAATGTTTTTTTCTCGCTCGTTTTCCGGTTTTTCCTTTTTTCCTCACACGCTTTTCATATACTTACCGTTAGCTGCAGCTTCTATTTTCTATATTCGCTCCACGCTGCACTCGTTCGCTTTGTTTTTTAACCCGTTGTCATCGTCACCGTCGACTGCGGCGCCAACGCTGACTGCGGCGCCGACGTCGCCCCGTGTGCACATCCATTTGTAGTAATCGCTTTAAAATGATGGCAACAGATTTATGGTGGTTTATCTCAGTGCACTCGCCTGTGCGCGCCGTGCACCGTGCACCATTTAGAAGGCACCCATACACCCTCACACAGACAGACAGACAGACACACACATACACACTCTCTCTCTCTCTCTCTCCTTGGTGCAGCCAGTTGAAGTTTCTGGCTGTGGCAGGCGCCAAAGTGACAATCGCCCCAGCATCCTGTGTGGCACCTGTGCGACTTCGCCTGCCCCATTTGTGTTGCGCATTTCCCACTTGCCTCGTATACCCTGTAAATGCAGCAACAAGATCAGCGGGTGACTTTTAATTAACTGCCTTACAGGGTGTGCAATCAGAAGTTGAGAATAGTCGATTCAATAATAATAATATGATTTAATAATTTTAAATTTAAAAAAGGTTTTGACGACTTAACAGTTGAGAAATTCAGTTAAAATATTTACAGTATGTTTACTTAAATTTAATATTAAGTTTTTTAATAACCTTTAATAATATTGAAGACAGCACTGAAATATTAAAGGGGTGGCTCTTTTCTTTTTAGCTGTAAATCAGCCAGTTTTAAAAGTAATATTGATAAACAATGCACACGATCTTCCCGACATTCAAGGCGATAAAAGGGGTACACAACTACGATACTTTTACCTCTTTTAGTGAACCTATTTGAAATTAGTTGATCATTTCTGATAGTTATTAAAGGTTATTAAATTTATAGCATATCGAGAAGGAACTATGTAAGGAATGAACGCTGGAAAACAAACAGAAGATTTAGACCAACTTTTTTTCACTTTAACCTCACTTAAAAATGATAAATACATGAGCTAAATTGCTTTAAATAAATGAATTATTTCAAATTTGAAAAGGAAACCTTCTCTTCTAGCACAGCTGAATTTAATCGAGCTGAATTTCTAATAACCTAGTCACATATAGGGACCATAGCTTCAAAATGGAAGCACATTTTTCAAAATCATAAAAACCTAATTGAAATTCGTCCTCCATCAACTGCACTTAATGCCCAACTGCAGGGTAACTGACAGTCAGGCAGTTTGTGCTGATATTTTTTCCATTTTGCAGCTATTGTTGTTACCCTTCGTGTTGTTGTTGTTGTTTGAACACCATTTGACACTCACGGCTGTGTGTGTGTGTGTGTGTGTTACAATTTAAAGGTTATCGCCTGCAGCCTTGACGATCTTATGGCTGACTAAACAGCCAAGCCCCATCTCCGTTCCAGCTGCAGTTCCCAAGCCCATTCCATCGCACTCCCACTCCCACTTCCAGTACCAATCGGAATCCCCTTTGACCGAAGGGGTCATCATTACCCAGCGGCGTGTGACATTCATGCTGAGGCTAAAGGCTTTGGGGCATCATCAGTACTTCAGGGCTTCCAAGGCTTTGCTACAGGCATCGACCCAGCCAATCCGCAAGCTAAAATCCAACTTCGTTGCCCGCTGCCCGATGCCAAATCTCTCTCTCTCTCTCTCTCTTGTGCTCTCTCTGCCGTAGTCCAGCATGAAGTCTCCACAGTGATTGATGATATGAGCCCTGACTGGCCGCCGGAACAGGATTGGGAACGAGATTGGCAGAGGGAGAGGGGGTCAAGGTTTGTCCACCCCGAACACATCTGGCCTTGCATACGTTGAGGCTGAGGCTGAGGTTGAGGCATGCAACTGTTGACTGCAGCAAATGAGGGCGCCGCAAGGTGCATGCCACACACTTTAAGCTGACCGATTTCGGATTACGCTCGAGCACATCAATTTTATAGTCCAGTTGAGATGGGATACGGGGGCAAACAGGTCGAGAGGTGGCCACACAATTATGTCACGCAGTGTATGAGAGAAAGCCAGACAAAGGGAACTGCAAGGGTATAGTAGTACCTATACCCTACAGTATGCAGTAGTACCTACACTTCATAGTATAGAAGTACCTGTACCCCACAGTTTGTGAGCGAAAGCCAGACAGAGGGAGACGTAAGATAAATATAATATTAACTATACCCTACAGTACAGTAGTACCCAAACCTCACAGTATAGTAGTACCTATACCTCATAATGTAGTAGTTCCTATACCTCACAGCATAGTAGTACCTACACTTCACAGTATAATAGTAACTACACCTCATAGTATGGTAGTACCTATACCTAACAGTTTAGTAGTAACTACACCCTCAGTTTAGTAGTACCTAAACGTCACCTAAACCTCTATCAGGCTTTCTCTTACAAGTATAGAAGGGTCGGTAACCCAACCATCGTTCAAGCCAGAAGAGAATCCTTTAGATGTTAAAGCGATCCAAGTGAATTTTGCATCCATGATATAACGCAACCTATACTTAAGACTAACGACTCTTGCGAGACTCCTACATATATTGATCTCCATCTGTTGGCAGAGCTGAGAGAACAGTTCTAAGTAGTTTCTACGAATAGGCAACTTTGAGAAATATTAGAGATAAACCAGTAAGCAATGTATCTCATATAGATCAGTCTATTTCACTATTATACTATCACCAGGGTGTTCTGAGAAATGCTTCTTCAATCAGTGAGCTAAGACAATATGACAACTCTGCTAAGCGGTAAACCGTTTCTCAAAACTTATCTATTCTAGATCTTTAAACAGAGATGTACTTAGAGTATTCATACCACTATACCCCTTAGACACCTCCTGGTACCTAACCCAACTAACATAACTCTTTTAACTCCGAATTAAGTTGTTGCTCTTGGAGGTATCAATCTGGTACTTCACTTTAAGGTATCCAAAACTGGAACTACTTTAAGCACGCCATTAGATAATGCAAAGAGGCATAAGTTCCTCCAATGCTAGGTCGAATGGAATTGGAATCAAAATGGACATCGGCATCGGGATCGTAATCGCAGTTGGAGTTGGAGTCGAGGTCGAAGTCGACTTGGCTGCAGTTAAACATTTATTGTAGCCAGACAAACAAAGTGGGATGCATGGAGTGGAAGGCTGCCTTGGCAGTAGGCCGACAGGAGAAAGGACAAGGCACGAAACGGAACGGAAAGTACAACGAAGGCGGGAGAGAGAGACTGACAGAGAGGGAAGAAGACAGGCAGCTGGTCGCACAAACAAACAGGCTACAAAAACATTGGGCAAAACTGTAAATGTAACTGTATCTGCTGCATGCCAGCAGGCACACACACCGCACACACACACACACACCACACACACACACACCGCACACACACACACATACACAGGCAGGCAGGGAGGCGTTGCCAGAGCTCGACTTGGAACTGCATTTGCCGTTGCTTGTCGCAGCAAATTTTGGTGCCACAAAGTAGGAAGAAAGTAGCAGCACAAGGGGATGAAGAGGAGGGGGAGCAGGGCAAAGGGGCTGCGAATGGGCACGAGGACATTGAAGGCAATGGCAACGACAAACGACAACGAGAACGACATTTACTGTTTACCTTGATTATTTCATCAAAGTTTGAAAATATTTACATTGGCATTCCGAGCTCGGAACGTGATGTAGATATTTATACATGCCTGAGTCTGAGTCTGAGTCGGAATCCTCTGCTGCGCCTGCCTCTGCTTTGCCTCCTTCTGCTCCTTCGCCTTCTGGGCAACTGTAAACTGAGCTCTTACTCGCCTGCGTCCCTCTCTCTCTCTCTCTCTCTCTCTTTCTCTGGGCGGGGCCACGTCAGGAAGAATAAGTTTATTTTGATACACAAAATTAATACGTTGTTGGCATCGGGCATCAACTCATGCGTCGACATCCTTCTCCAAGCCTAAGCCCGGGTTATCCTACCCCTCCCCCCCACCAACCTCCACACGCTGTACCCTTCTGCTGACAGTCAGTCAAAGCCAAAAGTCTCTCCCTGGTTCAGGTTCGGGACCTGTCACCGTCGCCGTCAACACTTGCCACTTGTAAACGACATTTTATTAGTAAAGTTTATTTAAATTCGTCGTGTGTGTGTGTGGGAGTGTGTATGTCTGAGTGTGACTGTGTCTGGCTTCGCTTGTTATACCCTGCATAATCGACTAGGCGAAGCATGTTGTAGGGTATTGATTTCTAATGGCTCAGCTGTACTTTCTATCAAAGAAGACTTTTTGTGACTCTGAATTTATTTAAATTCATTAAGAATCCTTTTAAAATATGCTATAATCTTATAGCAAAGAAGTATTTATAGGAAAGCAGCGAGCATCCACTGCCAATAACTTAATTTTAGCTATAAAACTGCTAACTTAAAGGCCTCGCTTGATTTCTGCATATTCCATTCATGCCATAAACTAAAGACATAATTTGTGCAATATTATTCAGTTTATATATATACTTTATATATGCAAAATTTCAGCTCACATGCACAACAAAATAACCTCAAATAGTTGTTTGGAAAGTAGCGCATTAGTCTGCCGTCAAAACTGGCACTGAGTTTGTTGTATTTGTTGTGGCTGAGGGGAGAAGTGTGGCAGGGGTGTGTGTATTTTAGCTTGTGCTGCCATTTTGAGTTCGCTTCCACATTTCACATTCAGCCTCCGCCTCAGTCCCCCCCCACTTGGAATACAACGAGGCATTTGTAGAGTCGCTGGATTTCGCATTCGTATTCAAAAGATCAACATATTGCGTTACGTGGTGTATTTTAAATTCAAAATTGACTTTCAAGCACTTACAGCAACGACGACAGCAATGACGACGGCGACTGCGACGCCAGCGTCAATATCAACGTCAACTTCGCGAAACATTTTCGGTTACCTTATCGCGCGCACAGCCCAAAATCCCAGTCGAATGTAGTGCGAGCTCAAGGGAGCAGAAGAGAGAGAGAGAGAGATAGAGACAGAGAGAGAGAAAGGGAGAGGGGAGGCGGGTAGTGGGCGTGGTAAGTCGATTCAAATACAGTTTTGACCCAGAGATCAACATGACAGTTGCCAGTTGCCGCCAAGTCTAAAGTCGGCGACTAAGTGCCTTAAACGGTACAACTTGTCGTATACGTAATCAAGCCAGAATGTGGGCGAGGCCACCAGGCTCAGACAGTATAACAAGCGGATAACCCGACGAGAGGGGTGAAATACTTCTTCACTCTAACGGCTTTTTGGTGCAAGTTGAGCTGAGAAATTAACCGGAATCGAGTGGAGACAAATTCATCGAGCTGATAACTTACACTAAAAGTCATCCAACTGACTATCTTCCGAAAGTATCTTACCTTGGGTTGCTTAAGCAAACATTTATGGGGTTAAATGAGTGAGCTGTGAGTCGTTGAAGATGCTGCTGAGGAGCAGTACACGAGAAAGTCAATCACATAGAAGGTACAGTACTAATGTACTAAGGTAATGAGGTACTAAGGTACGAAAGGTACTATACTACTAAGGGAACTAAGGGTAATAAGGGTACTAAGAGAACTAAGGTTACTAAGGGTACTAAGGTTACTAAGGTTACTAAGGACTCTAAGGGTACTAAGGGTACTAAGGGTACTAAGGTTACTAAGGTTACTAAGGACTCTAAGGGTACTAAGGGTACTAAGGGTACTAAGGGTACTAAGGGTACTAAGGGTACTAAGGATACTAAGGGAACTAAGGGTACTAAGGGTACTAAGGGTACTAAGGGTACTAAGGGTACTAAGGGTACTAAGGGTACTAAGGGTACTAAGGGTACTAAGGGTACTAAGGGTACTAAGGGTACTAAGGGTACTAAGGGTACTAAGGGTACTAAGGGTACTAAGGGTACTAAGGGTACTAAGGGTACTAAGGGTACTAAGGGTACTAAGGGTACTAAGGATACTAAGGGAACTAAGGGTACTAAGGGTACTAAGGGTACTAAGGGTACTAAGGGTACTAAGGGTACTAAGGGTACTAAGGGTACTAAGGGTACTAAGGGTACTAAGGGTACTAAGGGTACTAAGGGTACTAAGGGTACTAAGGGTACTAAGGGTACTAAGGGAACTAAGGGTACCAAGGGTACTAAGGGTACTAAGGGTACTAAGGGTACCAAGGGAACTAAGGGTACCAGGGGTACTAAGGGTACCAAGGTACGAAATGTTCTAAGGTATGAAAGGTACAAAGGTACCATGAATTGAGGACGAAAGGTTTACTAGAGTAAACAGCAAGTTCAAAGGTATGTTTCAGTATTATTCAAGTATATGCCAGTATTTCTATTATAATAAATAACTCATTAAAACTAGCTTCCATACACCTAAGTTGTGGAGGTATTCCATTTCATTTTTGGCAGTTTTACAGCCAACTGCTGAGTATCATATAGTCAGAGCAGATCTATGCCAGATAATCTTAGCCAGCAGTTCAAGCAGCATGTTTTATGGCCTCCAATCCGCTTGAACTTCACCACAGGGTGTCCAGCTGGGCGGAGAGGGCGACACAGGGTGGCTAGGCCGTCAATTGCAATGCGCACTTTAACTGAGGACTCGAAGGGATGATGCAGTCGAGGCGGGTCCGAGTCCGAGTCCGGAATGCAAAGTTGAAAAGCAGCTTCTGCTTGTTATTGTTTCATTGTTGCTGCTGCTGTTGTTGTTGTTGTTCATTTTGTTGCTGTTGTCGCTGTTGTTTGTTGCAAGTTCCGCAAATTGCAGGGCCAAAAACTTTATCGTGTAATCATTTTAAGTTCACTTTCTTATTATTTTTGCAAACAAGTTTGGCTTTTTTTGGGTGAGAGTAGAGTGCACGGCAGAGAGATACCCTGCAAAGGAGGGTAAATGAGCTGATTTGCTGGCTAGAGTTGGTCAACAATGTAGCTATGCCTTGTTGAGGTTTCTTTTTTACGCTAGTCAGATTGTGCTGAAATTAATTTATCCATGCTATGTAGCATATTCAAAGGATAAAAGGGGAGATATATATAATATATAATAATGTCGTATATATTATATATGAAATAGGTTTGATAATGGAAATGAGAAGAATTTGAATATAGTAAATCTATACAAATGCTTAAGTGAACAAGAATATATAGCATATTAAGAAAGATGATATATCTAATATGTATTTGAGAAACTTTAAATAATGAACAAAAGAAGAATTTGTTATAGACAAAAGACTATAACAGATCTATACTAAAGTGAATAAGAAGATAAATCATACATAAATCATTATACTTCTCTCAGCTAATTAATTAATGATTAATCACTTCCTTACTTAGGCACAACTTATAGATACTCCTTAAATAATATTAGGTCAAACAGGGTGACACAATGAGATACACAAGAGGGTAAGGAAAAAGAAGGGAGAGACAAGCGAGTGGATGATAGACCTGCGAGGGGCAGAGGGTGTTGGAGAGAGAGAGAGAGTCAAATTGCAATAGTTTCAGTTGCCTATGTCATTTTCAAAGTGCTTAGTGCCCGGTTTCGGGTTGATTGTTGTTGTTGTTCTTGTTGTAGTTGTGTTGCTTCGGTGTGTTCACATTTGGTAATTGTTGTGGCTCTTTCGCCTGCAACTCTCTCCTCTCTCTCTCTTCTCTCTGTCTCCTTGCCTTTTACTTTCCGTTGTTGTTATTGCAGCTTTTATTTGTTGTTGTTGTTGCAGCTACTTTGAAGTTTTGTATACAACTTTTATGACACTTTGTCGTATTGTTGTTTCGTACTTTGCGGCGAACGTGTCATATTCAGTTATGTATTTATTCCAATTCCACAAGCCTGAGACCCAGACTCTCTCTCTATCTCTCTCTCTCTCTCTCTGTCTTCATTTCTCTGTCTGTTGCTTGTCTCTCTGCTCATCTTTGGTAACTGGGCCACTTCTTGGGCTCTGCTTTTGAGCATCCTCTTTCAGATTTGCCAACTAAACTATGCATCCGTCGCATAGCAACGCCTCTGAGCCACGCCTTCTCCTACTTTCTCTGTCCTCCCACAATTTTGGTGTTTGCTTGCAGCAGACGGGGCAAACTTGCAACTTGCAGCAAGTTGCAACTGTCAGAAAAACGCTTTAGGCACGCTTCGAAAGATGGACGAGTCGGTCTTGAGTAAACACGATCTGTGTGTCTCTGTCTCTCTTTCTCTCTCTCTCTCTCTCTCTCTCTCTGTGTGTGTGTGTGTGTATAGATATTCAAAATAAATGCTTGGATAATTTTAAAAAAATATTAGAAATATAAAGCCAATAAATGCAGTTTGAAGCAACTTTAAAGAAAGAGAGGCAGTAAAGTATATAAGAACAAAACGGATTCATTAGTGAGTATCTTGAAGGTTACTTAGGGAGTTAGGGAACCTATTTAAACAGGAAATTTCTAGGAATAAAATGGAAAGTGGGAGATACATAGATGAGATATGTAGATGTTTATAGAAACTAGTCTGTTTATTTTTGGTTTTAAATGTGCTGCAAGTATCTCCTTAACCACGAAGAGAAGTCTGAGAATTTTAAACATTTCTCAGGGTGTTCAGTGATAAACTCAAGCAGCCTATATACAACTACGATGCTTCAGAGACAATCTTAAATCTTTAACTTTATCATAACCTTAAACTTAATCAAGTTATAATGGAGTTGTATTATTGAAATCTCTTGCTCCCCCGAGAGTCTGCTGTAAGCAAGAAGTTTCAACTGTTGTCGTGCAGTCGCGTTTAAATAATCTTAATGATTGGTAACCTTATTTAATATTATATTGTAGTATGATCACAATGCGATTGTTGCTTTTAAGGGGCCTAAGAATTGTATTTACATTTACTTTTTGCGAAATTAAAAGTTTTTCCAACTTTTCTCGAGTCGCATTTTCTTTTTGCTTGCTCGAATTGTTCTCCCGTTGGGTATTGTGAGGAACGAAGGTGGCAAGGTGTGCAGGTGTGCGTGTTGCTGTGTGTGTGTGTGTGTGAGCCACTCTTTGTGTATTTGTGTTTGTGTGTGTGCCTCTCTTTGTTGTGCTCTTAAACAAAAATCAACACAAGAGGCACAAAAGCCGCAGTGCTCGGCATTAGCCCAACACGATTGTCAAGGGGCAAAGACTGGGGAATTGAGAGATTGCGAGTAGCTGAGGCAGCACACTGAGTGGCAAGTAGGTGTGGGGTGGGGGTAGTGGGGTGTCTTGGCATGTTTGTGCTTGTGCATCATTTGATTAACGTAATCGAATGACACGCCATATGCCAGTCATACAGTCAGTCAGTCAGTCAGTGAGTCACGCGAGCTGCTGCCTTACTCCTCCTCCACTTCCCTTCTCCTTCTCCTACTCCTTCTCCTTCTCCTACTCCTTCTCCTTCTCCTTCTCCTACTCCTACTCCTTTTCCTATTCCTCCTCCTTCTCCGCTTTCTCTCAATTCAAGCCAAGTGGGAGAGTTAAACGAACTAAGTCGCTGAAAGTCAGTCGAGGTGTGTGTTAAACTCACACGAGTGCGTATGTGCCCCCAACTCGGCATCTTTTTCAGCTACCCTGTATGTAAATATAGCTGTCAAAAGGGTAGCTTAAGCAGCAGGCTTACCAGAGTTCTTAACTCAAAGATATAGCTAACACTTCTTCAGTTTCATCTGCATATCAGTATTTTCTACAGGCCATCAGCTAGTCTCGCTGCTGTCTCGGCTAGGCAATTTTTATTTGTGCCGCCTGATAAACAATTGACATGCCTCAAGAGGGGGCAGGGTTAAAGGGGGGGCGTGGCTGCGACAACACATGTCGCAAAATCAATTTTCACCTTTTCACTTGATCAATTTCTTAACGGCAATGAAAAGTTTTGTGCGCCGTACAACGAAGACGGCCGCGGAATGTCAAGCAGAGCAGTCAGAGAAAGGGGCAGGGACAGAGGCAGGGACAGGGACAGAGGCAAAGTGGAAAGGGACAAGAGGCAGTTGGGGGCAGGCACAGATAGCATCATTTGCATTTGCACGCACGCAAGACAAGGCACAGGAAGGAACAGCAGAAGCAGCAGGAGAAAGAGGAACAGAGGGAGCAAGAGGAGCACGATGACGATGCGGATGAAGCAGTAAGAAAAACAGTTGGAAGGGAGGCAGGAAGAAGGGAAGGGAGGCAGGAAAAAGGGAACTGGCTGGCAGCCTACCCCGAAGGAGGTAAGCAAGGAGCCGCACGCACGCATTTGCCATGCCACGAGCCGTTAACAGTTAGTTGGCGTCGATGCCGTTGCTGATGCCGTTGCCGATGCCGATGCAGCTTTCTCACTTTACGTCTCGTTGCGTCCCATTTAAAATTATGCTGAAAAGCAGAGCGAGCCGACCCAGTGGGACGAGCTGTGAATGGGGCAGAAAGAATAAAAAGAAGGGTCGACTCTTTATAACTAGTTCCATAACAGACTTACTCTAGGTCAATTTGCGTTAAGAACCTTAAGAAATAACTTAACTTTATACAAATATGGATATATGTATTTATAGTACGTGAACTGACCTCAGGTTTATCTAACCTAAGAAATAACCTATTATATTTAATGACCTTAAGAAATAACTCAACTTTATATGTACACCATGATATCTTGGCAATACTTTAACTTGATAAAAGGCTTATCTATATTAAGCCTAAGGAAACAACTCTGGTTTATATAAATATATATGCTCTGATATGTTAGCAATACTTTAATTTAATGGAATGTTAATCTCTATAAAAGCTAAGGAAATAACTCAACTTTATATTAATATGTGTCCAATACTTCGATTTCAACTTAGGTTTATCTCTATACCTTTATTTCTATAGTTATAAATATAAATATGTATGCTTTGATTTCTTTTCAATACTTCAAACCGAGCTAAGGTTTATCTCTATAAAACCTAAAGAAAAACCTAAAGATTATATCTATAAATATATTATAGTACCTACTAGTATATGTACATATGCTCTGATATTTGTATAAATATATGTATGCATTGTATTCTTTTATAGTTTATATGTTGATTGTATGATCTTAACCTGAATTTAGCAGCCCCCCTGTCTACTAAGATTCCTACCATACCATCAGTTGATCTGAACACAGAGATAAAAAGAAGAATTCGTAAAGAGTTACGATAAAGTATAATTTATATATATAATTTATAAAGTATAATTTTTATATATTTAGGTAAAGATCAACCTATCTATCCACTACCAATACATCAAACTCAACTTAGGTTAGTCTCTATATCTGATAACTTTTAACAAAGCGAGAGTTCTCTAGATTTTATTAAATCAGCCTTCAAATAAAAATCTCTATTTATTTATTCACATTATATATCATAATTTGTTATAGTACCCCATTCTATTCACTACTGCTAAAGCACCTTACCCTCTGCTGAGTAGTGCATGTGTCAAATGCGCCACTATTCCCTTGCCGCAAGTAGTGAGTTTTCAGTGCAACTATCGAGTGGGAAAAAAGTCAACTTAGCCATGACTTTTCCCACTGCCTGGTTGGTCCAAGCGGGTGCCAGCCAAGGGGCGTATGCGGGGGGGCGGGGGTGGTTGTGGCACGGACATGGCCACGGATACGGATGCGGATATGGACACGGATAGGGACGAAGTCGTGTGACGCTGCATAAAGGCCGGAAGCAGCAAATTTTCATTTTATTTATTTTGTAAAGTGCTCAGGCAGAACTGCGCCCACTCCACGACCTTAACCCCCTTTCCCAATCCACGCCCAGCTCTACTGTCTGGCATGCGACTGTGACTGGGTGAACGTGTCATGGTCGTGTCACGCGCGTGCCGCAGCCTTGTGGCAGGCAACACGAGCCATTGCTGTATCTGTCGCATTCGGTTTGCTCCATTGGCTCAGCATAATTGTTTCCTCTTGTCGAGCCAAGCTGAGCCAGTCGAGCGGACGAGCTGAGAGTGTCCTCTGGCAGCGTCTTGTCCAGCTGCCCCTTGCACCTCCCTCCTCCCACCTGCCGCACCTTTCGCTTCCCACCTGACGGACAGCAACGCCAAGTGATAATGACAACATAAGGACATGCGGCGATCGGTGAAGGTGGGTGCCAGTTGCTAATTGATTGAACAGTTGCTGTTGAGTCTGATTGATGGACAGCCGGATTGATGGACAGCTTAGCGCACAAGTTGACTGGCAGTTGAAAGTGCAAACTGACTGACAAATTCACAAACAGAATAAATGAATGAGTGACTTACTGATTGACTGACTGACTGACAGCATGATTGACTTTCGGACAGTTGGATTGACAGGCAGATAAGTGCACAAGCAGATGAACTTAATGAATGATGAACTGATTGACAGATTAAACGGGTGACTGATAAACTGTTGACTGAACAACTGATTGATTTATTGATTGATTGACTGACTGATTGATCGTCCAATTATATACTTATTTACTTCAAGTTTTTGGCTAAGCTTACTAAGGTCAGCCTAGTAACAGATTGATTGACAGCCATGCTTGACTTGCTGTCAGACTTGACTTGTTCAATCATTGATTGATTGACTAATAAGATGGCATAACAGCTTACCAAGAGATGAGCTTGATCAGTTAAAGCAACTTATTAGCAGACAAAAAAAAAGATTTACAAATAGACTGCTTGATTGATTATTAAGTGATTGATTGATTGATTGATTGATTGATGAGCCAACTATTTAATTATTTTTAAAACTTGATGACCAATTTGCTTATTGTCAGACATAATACAAGACAAGATTGAATGAAAGAATGACTGATTGATTAGCTATAAAGTGATGGATTGATTGATGAGCCAACTTACTGCTTCTTTAAATACTGTCCAATTGGCTGATAGTCAGACATAATACTAGACAAGATTAAATGACAGAATGACTGATTGAATGAGTGGCTATACAGTGATTGATTGATTGATGAGCCAACTTACTGCTTAAATAAATACTGTCCAATTGGCTGATTGTCAGACATAATACAAGACAAGATTGACTGACAGATTGATTCACTTTCAGGATGACTGATTGATTGACTGCAATTTACACACAGAATGCAGCAGCAGTTCTCTCCATCTCTCTCTCTTTCTCTCTCTATCTTTCCCTCCACGTCTTCACCCACAGTTCGAAATTAGTTTGTGGCATCTCTTTAAACTGTCGCAGGATCTTAATGCACGCGCCGTGGACAAGGATGCGGACATGAAGGACGATATGGTCATGGACACGAACGGGACAAGGAGACGACGCGGTCGCTTCTCGCGTGGCTGCCCAGAGCCAATAAAGGCTGCTTTTCATGTGCCAACAAAAGCGAAATTACACAGCAACAACAGAGCAGCATAAGCCGAAGCAACGACTAACAGATACCCTGTAGAAAGAGCTATGTGAAAACGATGCAACGAAGAATGAAATGTTACCTTCTGTTTAGTTCAAGCAACAGCAGGAGTTACCCTATGTGGAGACAGGATAACTCAGTTTTGTCTCTCTTATGCCAGCGAGTCCCCTTTCAGGCACTTAAGGGCATTACAGGGTATACGCAAAACAAACACCACAACAAGCAACAAGCGACACTTTTCATGTGTTTCGCGTATTTTGTTGCACACTTTGCAGCGTCAGCCTTGGCTCAGTTTGCAAAATGAACTGTAAAGCAATTACATGAATTATACGATATACGATATAAGATACATACAGTATATGCTTGTGTATGTCTGATATACACATAGACTGTATCGCTATGGTCACATATGCGTGTAATGAGTTGCATATAGTACCATATGTGGACTGATTATGGTGATTTTGACTCCGATTCGTTTGATTTAAGTTGCAGTTCAAGTTCCTGCACTGATCTTGATTTTGGTGTGGGTCCTACTCTTCTTAATTATATAATTGATATAAGTTCTGATTCAGGCACAAATAGTTATCATATCTGTGGTTCAGTTTTAAGTTCATTTAGGTTGTTTTGTGAGGCTAAAAACGTTTCAAGGAGGGAGGGGAGGAAAATGATAAATACAAAGAAAAGTACTTTGTATTTATCTTTTTTCTCCCCCTATTATTTCGCTTATAAAGTAAGGGTTTTATATAGAGTCTTATATCAAGTTGGCAATAAGATGAACCATAAGAAATTTGATTCAGTTGACGCAACAATTAAATAAACCAAAAAAACTAACCTAACCTCACTTTCACTAAAGCAATTCAAGAGAGAGAGAGAAGATCATAAAAGCGAATGGAAATGGAAACACGAAGATTCGTTGTGCCTTTCTAGTATTTGCAGCTTAATTGATGTGTAAACATCGATGTGCGAGAGAGAGAGGGAGAGAGAGAGGTAGAGAGAGGCAATTGTCAATTTAAATAATATCGGGGGTATTAAGTACACAAATTTATATGTAAATGAGGTTAGGATTGATGTGAAAGAGTTGGAGAAAGGTGTGTGACAAAGGCAGAGAGTGCTAGAGCAGCATGTGGGAGTAGCAAGCAAAAGAAAGGTAAAGAGAGAGAGAGTGTGTGCTAAAAGGAGACAGCATGCGTGCGTGTCTGTCTGTCTGTCTGCGCCTTATTAGAAGCACAATTCATG
Source organism: Zaprionus camerounensis (assembly GCA_018904165.1). Lineage (NCBI taxonomy): Eukaryota > Metazoa > Arthropoda > Insecta > Diptera > Drosophilidae > Zaprionus > Zaprionus camerounensis. Next base: position 7,650,122 of record JAEIFS010000531.1, on the reverse strand, counting down.
CAAACGAGCCTTGCGGCTGTGTTTGCTTTGCATTTTTTTCCCTTTTCTCGACTTTTTGCTGTTGTATTGTAGTTGTCAGCCAGGAGGTCATAGCCAGAGAGAGGGGGGGAGAGAAAGAGAGGGGGAGAGGTAGAGAGTCAGAGCAGGAGGAGAGCACAAAAAAATGTCAGCCTGGCATAATGTGTGGAGTCGTGAAATGGAAACGGAATTGCAATTGAAATTGGAGTCAACTGGCACACACACACACCCAGATTATTGGTGACTCATTCGCACAGGGAGAGAGGAAGAGGGGAAGAGGGGAAGGGAAGGGGTGGAAGGAATCATGGATCTATGCATGCGACAGTCCGCTCCGTTCGTCCGTCAGTCAATGGAGACGTTCGCGACAGAATGAAACGACAGGAAAAGAGGAATGAGAAAAGGGGTGTGAGAAAAGGTGTGTGTGTGCAGGGGCAGAAGGAGTGTAAGGCTGCGGGGGATGGGGGTAATGGGGGGCACGCTTGCCACATACGGCATGCGGATATGTAGACGATGGCAAACGATATTCGCCATTACAAATTCAATTACATGCTTAGCTACACTTTAGAGAAATTGAATTTTTATGTGCATTTATATTTAGTATATTTTTGCAACACACTCCCACACAGTGAGAGGGAGGGAGGTAGAGAGAGAGCAGCGTAACCTCCAGACACACTACTGCTAACCCTACCCTGGCTACCCTCTTCGAACCCTTTGCCTTGACTCGCCACGACTTGAAGCACTTCACGTACTTCAAACTTGCTTGGCAATTTCAGGTTTCGGCTCTGTCAGCCGGGCGACAGCGTAATCTACCAAGTCAGTGGGGAGGCACCTACCCCTACCGGTAGCCCTCCCCCCCCCGCTCCCCTACCTCTATGCCTTGCCAGCACTGCCGACTTCAACTGGCAATTGAACTGGCCTCGGGGCCCGCTGCATAAGAGAGAGAGAGAGGGACAGAAGGCATTGCAGCCCGAATGGGGAGGCTGAGTTCGGGGCGACACCTTAATTATGGCACCCAAAGCTGCAGCCGGTCTGCCAGTGTATGTGTGTGTGTGTGTGCCACTACGCTTCTATGTGTGTGTGTGTGTGTTGGTGTGTGTGTGCGAGTGTAGCTTAAAGTATCATCGTCTGACAGACAGTCGAGCCACCGCACAGCCGTATCCGCAGTCGCTTCCGCATCCGCACAAGTTGCATGTTGTCCCTTCTCCCTTTCTCTCTCTGTCTCTCTGTCTCTCTCAGCCACTACCTGTCCCGCACTCGCTTGACAAACTAAATTAGATTTTGGTTTTGTGACGAGTAAAACGTCAAGGTACAGAAAAACCTGAGCACGATCCATACACGCACCTGAAGAGAGAGGGAGCAAGAGATAGAGAGCGAGAGACTTGGTAGAGCCAGAGCAAGATGAATAGAGAATGAAAGGTAAGAGTGAGACGGAAAGAGAGCCAGAGCAAGATGAATAGAGAATGAGACGGAAAGAGAAGAATAGTGTAAAGCAACAAAGTAGAGTGCGAAGGTAGAGGGTAGAGCGGGCGAGTGTGAAGGAGATGAAAAGGTTAGGTTAATGAGTAGAGGGTAGAGAGAGAAGGTGGTGCGAGAGGGTAGAGCGAGAGGGTACAGCGAGTGGGTAGAGCAAGATGGGACAGCAAAAGAAGAAGGAGCGCAAGAGGAGAAAGAAAGCAAGAGCACAGAACAAGTGGAGATGTCGAGTGTGTGGAGCGAGAGGGGGGAGATAATAGTAGGGTAGAGTACGGTCAGGTTGAGTACGGTCGGGTTGAGTATGGTCGGCGAAGAAAGAGCCGGAAGGTATAAGGTATAAGGAAGATTTAGTGGGACATACAGCAAGAGGGTAGCAAGAGAAGGGGAAAGTGTAGTGCAGTGTAGAATGTGTAGTGCTAGAGGGTAGAGCAAGATGAAGGGAGTGAAAGGCATGAGAAAGAACGAAGAGTAAGAGGGTAGAGTAAGAGGGTAGAGTCAAAGATTAGAAAGAACAAGACAATCAGAGACAATGTAAAGGTAGAGCGGGGAATAGAACAAGTACCCTGTTAGATGAAGAAGAAACGAGAGACAGAGAGTGTGAAAGAGATAGCGAAAGAAAAAAATGCTTTTGAGTAAAACCAAAGGTAGAACGAGAAGTAGAACGAGAGGTAGAAGCATAGGCAGAACAAGAGGTAGAGCGAGAGTTATAGCGAGAGGTAGCAGAGGTAGAAGAAGAAGGAGAGAAAAGTAGAGCATGGAAGGGAGACAGTTAACGCATTGTTGCATTGTTGCTGCCCAATTTCGCATGGATTATTGCACGCGATTGTGTCCTTGTGTCTTCAGTGCTTAAGGCCATGAAACAGTTGCACCACAAATGGGACACCCAGGCGTGTGGCATGAGGCATGCAGCACGACAAGGCAACCCAAGGCAAGACAATGCCCCAAATTATTGCCCCAGCCGGGCCACAGTTTGGCCTCCTCCCGAAAAATGCCAACATAATTTTCGTTTTCTTTGCCCTTCTTCAACTGCGAGCGGCAACTCTGTTGTGTGTGTATGTGTGTATGTGTGTGTGTGTGTGTGTTGTCTTCTCTCTTTGTTCCACTTGTACAGTTCCATTTACACTCTCCCTTCACACTCTCCCTTCTCCCCCTTTGCCACACATTCCTTGTTCAATTTGTGGCAGTTACTTTAAACAATTACCGGAATACACGAACCATTCGTAGAGGAACTGACCTACGCGCAGTGCTCTCGAGTCGTATATGGTATACCCTGTAATTGTGAGAGAGTCTCTTGCCTCGCTTAAAGTAAGGCCTAGGTTTGGCAACTGTCTATGACACTCTTTCTACAGTGTCACATGATAATAACCTAAGAAATACGAAGCATGAGGAGGGACAAACAGAACAAAGGCTGCCTTCGGAATGCCGAATGTTCTATACACTAATGCTGATTGTTCGATCTTTTCAATACTAGCTTTATATATAATTATGCAGAACTGAATATAATTGTGTGTACTCAATGATTGGCACTGATAAAGTTAAGTTATTTCTTAAAGCTGGTCTTCATATAAATACCTTCATTTCGGTTGATTGTTCCTATGGCAACTATAAGTTATAGTGGTCCGATTCTGATCAAATTAATATGTATATATTATATATATAGAAAAAGTGCTATGTATTAAATTTGGTTGCAATATCTTGGCAAATAACAAAAATAGGTCAATAGTTTGTATGGCAGCTATACGATATATTGGTCCGATCCGGCTCGTTCTGACTTATATACAGCGTGCAGCAATAAGAAGCATGTGTACCAACATTCATCAAGATACGAGGGTCGTTTGATAAGTCCGTGACTTTTTGAATAAAATATATTTTTTTCGTCAAAGAAGCGTTTTATTTCTCAACATAATCTCCTTTTAGCTCTATACATTTAGTCCAGCGTTTTTCCAATTTTTTTATTCCTTCCAAATAATAGGTTTTCTCAAGGCCCTCAAAATAGTCGTTTGTTTCTGTGATGACCTCTTCATTTGACCCGAATCTCTTACCGCCGAGCCATTTCTTCATGTTTGGAAACAAAAAATAGTCACAGGGGGCTAAATCTGGAGAATATGCTGGATGGGGTAGCAGTTCGTAGCCCAATTTATGAAATTTTGCCATGCTGACTACACACGTGTGCACCCGTGCATTGTCCTGATGGAACAGCACTTTTTTTCGCCAAATGCGGTCGTTTCTGCTTCAAATCAATATCGAATCTGTCCAAAAGCTCTGAATAATATTCGCCGGTGATCGTTTTACCCTTTTCAAGGTAATCGATGTGAATGATACCTTGTGCATCCCAAAAACTGTGGCCATGACCTTGTTGGCCGACAGACCCACCTTGGCCTTCTTTGGTGCACGTTCACCCGGAGAAACCCACTGTCTTGATTGTTCTTTGGTCTCTGGTGTGGTGTGGTGGATCCATGTTTCGTCTACGGTAACGAAACGGCGCAAAAATTCGTTTGGATTGCGGTTGAACATCGCCAAACACTCCTTTGAAATGGTCACACTGTTGCGCTTATGGTCGTGTGTGAGCAATCGCGGCACCCATTGCGCGGAAAGCTTTTTCATGTCCAAATATTCATGTAAAATGTGATGTACCCGTTCAGTTGAGATGCCTACAGCCTCAGCTACCTCACGCACTTTCATTCTCCGATCATCCAATATCATTCCATGGATTTTGTCGACGATTTCTGGCATGACGACCTCTTTTGGGCGACCTGAACGTTCGGCATCACTTGTACTGGTACGACCACAACGGAACTCAGTAAACCATTTCTTAACCATTGAAATTGATGGTGCAGAGTCCCCATAATATTTATCAAGTCTTTCCTTGGTTTCGGTGATGGATTTTTTACGCAAAAAATAATGCTTAATTAGCACACGAAATTCACTTTTTTCCATTTTCGTTAAAATTCACGAGATCGTCTGCTTTCAATGCCTATAAAACGCAAACTAAGAAACGCAGCTTTCTCAAAATTTTACAGTCAGCTGTTAATCGATAACTGCTGACAGGAGCAGTGTTGTATTTAGAGCAGGTGCGCGGCAAATACAAAAAGTCACGGACTTATCAAACGACCCTCGTAGCTCTAAAACTGAGAGACTAGTTTGCGTTGCAACAGACGGACACACGGACAGACGGACACACGGACAGACGGACAGACGGACAGTGCTAGTGCGACTTTGAACTGACACTTGACTCTGTTGAAGCTAATGCAGAGTATATATACTTTATGGGAGTTGTCTCCTAAGGTGCGTTGCAAACTCAAACATTAATATATCCTCTGCAAGGGTATAAATATCCACAGCATCCCCAATTTATTTGGTTATTACAGGGTATTCTACATAATAGTTTTACCATTCAATCTGTTTGATCATAATTTGATTGTTTCCCTACGATTCTTTTAATCGTTCTTAGCTTGTAAACAGAGTAAACTTGTGAAATGTTGCCAGCTACAGGGTATGCTTGTACATGTGCTTAACGCTTAAAGAGAGAGGGAATTCTTTTTTTCCGAATTCCTCTGAAATGTAATTTAATAATGTGCCACATTTGCTTTAGCTCGTCTTAATCTGTATAATTTATGCGACAATTGATGCAAAACTGCATGCTCTGGTCAAAAATGGAATGATAAAGAGAGAGAGAGGCAGAGAGCGAGGGAGCAGGGAAGCTGCGCTGGCAACTGTGTGCGACGCTTGATGAACATGCCTGGCCCTTTCTTGTCCCCTCCCCACCCCCCCCCCCTCCCCCTCTTCTCTGCCTGCGCCTCTGTCCCTCTGCTTTTTGGGGTTTTCCATCTTGTCTGCGGGTTTTCGGGACTGCGCAACGAGCTGCAGTGCGACGCTGTGTCTGGCTGTGTAGCTGCCACCCCTCTCCCCCTCCCTTGCTTTTTACTTCCTTTCTCTGTCTCTCCCCCCACCACTCTCTGTCTCTTTCTTGCTTCCTCCACTGCCTGCTGGCCTTAAACGTGGCATACAAATTGCACTCATTTTAGTTTCTCACGTTTGTTGCATGTTGTACATGACTGCAACGCGCACGCACACACACACACACACACCAGTAGAGGAAAGAGGTGTCTCTGTGCTAGGCCTCTGCTTAGTTTTGGGCATACCCCCTCCCTCCCTTCCACCCTCTCTCTCTCTCTCTCTCTTTACTCACTGCTCTGTCTCTGTCTGCAGCAGCGTCTTCACCTTGTGCTTTCGCCTGGCGCGCTGGCATGCGACAAACGGAAATGTTGCTTTTATGCTTTAAATATGGCAACTTTGTGGTGTCGACACACACACACACACATACAGATATACTGTATGCATGCCGTGTCGATTGCACACGTCGTTGCAGCCTCATCCTGCGCTGCCAGTTGGCGTTGATTCTGTTGCTTCTATTGCCAGCGTAGTCTATCTGTCTGTCTGTCTCTCTGTCTCTTTCTGTTCCTCTGCCTCTTCGCCTGTCTTCTGCTATCTCTTTCACTCGCTCTCTGTGTGTGGCAGCTACGCTCTGCATGTGTGTTTGAGCGATCGACCATGAAGCCTTCATTATTGCATTTCAATTTCATGATTTTGCGGTTCTTTATGCTCGCTCCTTCCCATTCAGGCGCGGCTAAACCCCCTCCCCCCTCCTCGCCTCTACTTCACCCCCAGCCCTCTTAGCCTGTGCCTCTGCCTGTGGCACTGGTCTGCCATGTGGCATGTGGCATGTGGCATCTGTTTTGCCCAGGCCCAAACTGGTCTCGACACTTTCACAACAGTTCAGAGGCAGCTGCAGCAATCGCCGCTGCTTCCACTGAGTGTGTGCCTGCTGTGTGTGTGTGTGTGTGCCCATTCAAATTTTCAATATTGTGTGTGTGTGTGTGTGTGTGTGTGTGTGTGTGTGTGTGTGTGTCGCTAGTCGTTATCACGCATTTCCTGCCATTTGCATCAGCATCAGCTTCGACACGGAGCCAGAGTTGCAGTTGAAGCTGAAGTTGGAGCTGAAGTTGAAGCCAAAGCTGCTGCTGGAAGCGTGTCGTGGCAGCAACTGCTCTGCCTCTGCCTCTGCCTCTGCCGACTTGACCAATTTGCCGTTTTGCGGTCATATCGGATGTTGAGCGAATTATGGCCCCAAATGCCCCAGACAGAGCAGACAGACTCCGCTGAGTACACAGGACACACAGGCAAATGGAAAATGCTAAGCCCAAGCAGGAATAAACACACACACTGACACACAGGCACAGCAAGTGATCTTTTGGCAGGTGGCAAAGGTAAAGCCAAAGGTAAATGACGCTGCACAGAGCCAAATTAACGAACATTCCTGATGAAAGAGAATTCCCAAGGAGAAGCAACTATGCACAGCAAGCTCTGGAACAATTGAAACTGCAAGTTCCCCAATCAACCGATACCTATATCGATTAAGAACAAAGTTATCGATAATAACGGCAAGATAATTTACAGATGGAGATAGAATTGAAAAGGGGCGAGATACGGAGGAAAAGGGAGAGATATTCAAAGTGAAAAGGTTGTGGAAAGCTAGAATGAAAGCTACAATCGAAGCTGCTCGACTGTAATATACCCGACAATAAGGTTTCTCAAGTATTTTATCTTGAGCGTACTTTGTATTGCATACTTACAGGCAACGGCTGCATAAAACTATTTCCTTTATAACTTTTGACTACTTGGAAGAAGTCTTGGCGGAGCAACTACACGAGAATTCTTAGGTTATTGTTCAAATTGTAAAGGGTGATTTTTTAGCTATTATCTTTTTGGCAACACCTAGTTTAAACAGCTGGCACACGTTTTGTGTTTCGCAACACTCTCAAACATCTTCAGTTTGGTCTATAATTTAACCATGAATCGTCTTACAAATAAACAACAATTGCAAATTGTTGAATTTTATTAACAAATTGCGTGCTCTGTTAAGAAAGTTCATCGTCCACTTCTTCCATTGTATGGTCAGTTTAATCGATCCACGAAAGCGGCTGATCTCTTATTGATATGTTAATGATGCTTTCGCAAAGAAATTTCTGGAATATAAATGATCTTGCACTAATATCACGCCTATAATTCAGTCTTAATCGATTTATGGAGGCGAAGGGGGGCGTGGATAAATTCTTAAATAAACTTGCACTGCGCGCAATACTTTAGTGCGGTATAATTACGAATGCCTTTTATTTCGACTATCAATATCGATTACAATTAGTGTTGACATATCGTTATGTTTAATCTTAATCTAACAAGCTTACCAGATAGTTATAATATCTTATTATATGGTAACCTACAGCTGTTTATAGTTACACTGACTGCTACTGTTACTTACCAAATTTAGTAGTTCTAGTTCAGAAATCTAGACTTGGCTGTACATGATGCTGATCAAAAATATATATATGCTTTATAGGATCTGCCACTCCCACTGCCTGTTACATACCCCTTCTGTTGGCACATCGATAAAAGTATTCGGGGCCAAGCTGCCTTGCATTGGCTCTCAAAAAAAGAGTATCCCTAAACAAGCACCTTCTTGAGTTTGACCAGGTCAGGCATAGTTATGGATTTCCTCAAAATAACTGCACTGGATAGGGAGCCTTAATCCCAGAAGGGGCTACAATAAATCATTTTGGGTCGCAGTACATTTTACCCACAATAAATAATTTATTTATTTAATTAATTTAAAGTCAACTTAATACAGTCGACTGAATTAGATACAAAGAATTATTTAAAAACTCAATTTAAAATAATTAAGTATTAAGTTTAAGTTTACAAAAATGTTTAGGTAATAAAATTTAAAATTAATTTAATTGGTTTGAGTTTAATTTAATTTAATTTAATTTAATTTAATTTAATTTAATTTAATTTAATTTAATTAAAACAAATAATAAAAATAGGTGCCAAGATCCTCTAAGTCTGCAGATCACTTAAGAAGTCTGCAGAATATCTCAGTCTATAAACATTAGCAGGTCAGCCTGCTTCAGTCCGTGTCTGTCCTTCCACCTTTCTTGCTTTCTTTCTTTATCTCTCTCTCTGTCTCTGTCTCTCTCCCTCTTTCTCTTTCTCTCTCTCTCTATCTTTCTCTTTCATCCCCTCTCTCTCCCTCCTTTAGCTGCAAACTCACTCGACAATCCATAATAAAAGGTGTCAACTCTGTGGCAATTGAACGTGTCTGCGGGGACGCGTCAAGTGCGTTCAATCTACACAAAATCTAGCTGTCTCTCTTGCTCCTCCTACAAACCCTCTCTCTCTCTCTCTCCCTCTCTCTCTCGCTTACACTCTGTGTGTCTCCCTTTTCTCGCTGTCTTTCTATTTCAAGCTGGAATATTGTTTTTAAATGTTAGCTTCACTGATTGCTAATAAATTGAAAACCATTTGGGCATTTCAATGGCAGACGCCGGTAAGCACACACACACCCATACACAGACACACACACACACAGGCATACATACATATACAAATGAACACACTCGTTGTCTGGCTGAGAAAATTTACAGTTTTCTATATGCAAAAATGCCAAGGTAAACAGTGAATAAAATCAAAATAAAAACTCATTTATCAACGCACACAGAGGCAGCAAAAGAGCAACACACACCAAGACACACACATACACACACAGACATATACAGGCCAAGCATGACACACTCCCACACATATTGGCAGCTTCATCTGCAGTTGGATTTCCATCAGGTTTTACGATACAAATGGACAAATCTGTGGGAAAAGGTCACAAAAGCAGGTTAAGCTGCCTTTTTAAATAATACGCACAACACATTAATACAAACACCCACACACACACACACAGGCAGGCTGGCAGGCAGGCAGGCAGCTCCCTCTGCCACATTGTTGCTCTGCCGTCCGCCACGTGCTGACGTCGCAGTCGACTGGCAACGACTGCCGCCAAACCGAACCAAGGCGAACCAAACCGAACCACAGCAACTACAGCCGAGCCAAGCCGAGCCGAGACGAGCCAAGACGAGCCGAGACGAGCATAGCACCTCGTACACGAACCACACACGAGCCAGCGCACGATGTCTGCCTCGGCCAAGCACAGCACGAGGCAAAGACGAGCATGAAACGAATGCATTGCCGAAGTCAGCTGCGACGTCGCGACGATGCCGGCTGCTGTTGTCGTTGTCGTTGTCGTTGCCTGGCTCAGCAGCAGCAGCAGCTACTGGCCGCAGCAGCAACTGGCTGGCAGCGCGTTGTCCGTAATCCGTTCGCTGGATTTTTTGAATTAGTTGCGTGTGGTAGCTTGTTGACATCAGTACCGGGTACCGGATGCGGATGCGGATGCAGATGCAGAGACAAAACACGTGCGTTCACAATCGAGAGACGACAGCGATAGCACGACACCAACAGTAGCAGCACCAGCAACAGCAGCAGCACCAACAGCAGCAACTGGAAATGGGCAACTGGTAGTGGCAACTCTTAGCCAGCTGCAACAGCAATGTACAGCAGCAATATCAATTTACAAACAGCAGCAGTGAGTCAACAATTGCAACTGACAAGTGGCAACAGCAACTGCCACACGGCAACTGCCTTGCTAATTGTTGTCAGCTGTGGGAATCCCCCAAGTGTTGCTCATGTTGCTCAAGTTGCTGCTGCTGCTGTTGTCAGTTGCTGTTGTTGCTGGCAGTGCAAATTGCTGCTGCTCTCGCTGGAAGTTGCTGCTGCTGCTCTAGCTGCTGCTGCTGTTTCTGCTGTCCTTGCCAGTTGCTGCTGTCAGTGCTGGCTACGGTTGCTGCTGCTGCTGTTGCTGTTGCTTACTGTTGTTGCTGCCTGTGTTTTGATTTGTTATTTTTCTTGCATATTTTTTTGCTGTGTTCCGTGCCCCGTTCCTCGTGCCACATGTGTGTGTGTGTGTGTGTGTGTGCCACATGCCACATGCCGCAGCACATGCAGCCGCGCGCGCGTTCGTTTTGTTTGTTGCTTACTGTGTTTGCGGTTCGTTCGAGTGATTTTTGCCGGCTGATTGGCCACTTTGTTGCCCCATGCAGCAGCAACAGCAACGGCAGCAACAGCACCAGCAGCAACGGCAGCAACAGCAATTGTTGCTGCGGTCGGCCGTCGGCAGGGCGAAACGTTTAGCTAGTTTTGCGGTCGCTTTGACGCGGTTGCCGGCCAATTTGGTCGGATCGACACATAAAGAGCACCAAAAACATGATGACCCCGACACCGTATCCACAAAACACTTCCCCCACCCCTACACCCCCTTCCCCTACCACTCACCGTACCACCAACAGCAGACAAAAAAGTAACTATAATAATATTTCAATTATTTGTTTTTCTGTAACAATTTGGCATGATGTTGCTGCTGCTGTGTTGCTGTTGCTGCTGCTGTGTTGCTGCTGTTGCTGTTGTTAGTTCTCCATGTTGTAATTAAAATTGGCAAATGCCACAAAAAGGAAAGGGAAACGAACGCAAAGTGTAAACAACAAAATAGATATCAATATCAATATCAATATCATTCATATACAAGCCACATATCGGTATATATATATATATATATATATATATATATATATATATATATATATCTACTGCAGATAGATATGTGTGAATAACAGTCGCAGTTGCAGTCGCATAATTCGTCGTGTTGCAAGTGTCCGATGTGCCGCACAGGTAAGTTCGACAAACCGGAAACCGGAAACGTTCCACTTTGCATGGATCTCTGTGTAACTGTGTGTGTGTGTGTGTGTGTGTAAGTATGTGTAAGGTAATCTCGCAGATACTTGATGCGCCAGCCAAGTGAACTAGTCGAGCACTTTAAGTTGCCACTTGCAACTGCAGCAGAAGGCAGCTCGGCTTGCCTGCGATCTGCAGCAGTTGCAGAGGCCATTGAGGCAGCTAACTCTTGCCCCGCAACTCTTCAGATATTTCTTTATAACTATCTTCAATGCAAAACAAAGTCTTTCTTAATATTATTGAAAAAGAAAGACTTTGTCTACTTAATGCATAAAAATGCTGAGTTAATTTGAATCGAAATTTCAACGATATTGAGACTTCAATTTCAAATATAAAATACAAACTATATGAACAGTATATAACAGTATATACATAATATGAACAGTGCACCAATTCCAAATAAATATCTCAAAAATGTAACAACAATTTGCCATATCAAATGCAAAGCTTGAATGTGCCTTACAAAATGATGAGAGAAAGCTTTTGAATTACAATTGAAAATAAACCAAACTGTCGAAACATTTACGAATTTATTTATTTACTTTAATTTATAACGTTATGTAGAACCAAAAACAAACTTAATACTTATTATAGTGAGTCAGAGTATAAAGACTGTTACTTTGCCTTAACTGATTTCATTAAACATTCCTTCGCTTTATTTACAAAAGGAAAGAAAGGTTTCTTTTGATTACTTACACAATTTTATGTACATAACAAGAACAAAAGGCCGTCTTTGGCAATACCCCTTAAAGGTTCTTATCTGCTCCGATCTTTGCTATACTAGTTATAAATATGAATTGCAGAATTGATTATTATTTTTATTTTTATTTTAAAAACTAACATAAATTGCATAAATTGATCGCTGGACATGTACAACTTTTGATAATAAAATATTTCCATTTAACTGAGTGTTCCAAAGAAAGCTGTGGGATATAGTAGTGTAGTAGTAGTAAAAGTTGTATAAAGTTGTACGATCTTAGTGAAATTATTTATCGATTACTATTTAACTTTGCATGGCACTGATAAGTTAAATTATTTCCACAAAAACTTTCATTTTGGTCGATTATTCCTATGGCAGCTATATGTTATAGTGCTACGATTCTGATCAAATCTTCTATGCATATTATATACATAAAAACAGTGCGCTGTGGTCAATTTGATTGCAATAGCTTGACAAATAACAAAAATCGGCATATAGGTCGTTTTAAATGTTTGAAATAGGTTGTTTAAATATTTTAAAATTAAAAACAAAACAATTTCAAATTGAGGCCTATAATTATTGCTACGAAACAAATTGTTAAGCTTGAATTAATTGAATATATTCTACATAGTTTTTCATTACTGAAGCATACTAGATTTTAAAATAGGTGCAGTACCTAGTTAAAGATACCCTTCAGGCCTCGACTTGTACAATGTTGAAAGAACCATAAAAGCAGCTCAAATGGATTTGAAAAAGTTGTTGGAAAAACTACAAGAAAACTCAAGGCACAAGGCACAGTGGGGAGTAGCAGGAGTGGAGGATTAGGTTGTGCTGCTGGAGAATGTAATAAAGGAGCTGCAATTACAGTTGACAGTTGTTTTTTTTTTATTGATTCACAAAATGCGCTGCTGGGCAATTAATCCTGTGGCTAATCCTGCTGCTGCAGATACTTTAGCTCCGGCTTGAGCTGCTTGGAGTGCAGTTCCCGGGGCAGCAGCTGCTGGCGCTGGTGCTGCTCCTGCAGCTCGAAATCCTCATCATCCTCGCTGCACATGAGCAACGCGTAGTTAGGCTCCGTCTCCGTGTCATCCTCGTCTTCGTCATCATCCCCGTCGGCCGCGTCCGCTTCACTAGCATCGACATCCACATCGACATCCACATCGACATCGACATCGTCGGTATCCGTTTCCGCTTCCGTGTCGGAACCGTGTTCACAGCAGAGCATCTCGTGGGCGAGCAGGGCAATCGACTCGTCGCTGGTGTGTGTGCTGGGCTCGTCCACATCCGAGTCGCCATCGAGTGGACTGTACTGGTATTCCACATCCGCATTCACATCCACATCCGCATCTGCATCCATGTTGGCGATATTATTCCGACAAACAGCCGAGTCGCTGAGAACTGGTAGAGCTGCAGGAACAAGATTGAGTATGGTAAATGGAGTTAGTGTAGGAGAGGGTGCAGTTGGGGACAGGCAGCAGAGGAATGGGAGAGGCAGGAGGATAGGAAAGGTAGGATAAGAAAGGGCAACAGAAAGTAGAGCTAGGAGAGAATATGACAAGAAAGAAGTAGAACACAAGAAGAAGCTAAGGCAGGAAGAGAATGGAACTCCAACTTGAATACTTCTTGGCTAATTTCTGGGCAGGATTAGCTAGTGCAGGGGAATAGAAGAGCAGCATAGCATGAGGCAGAGCAGCATAGGGAAAGAAAGACCAGGAAGTGAACGAAAGGAAGTGCAGAGAAGGCAGGAGAGGAATATGAAAAGCAGGAGAGGAATGGGAGAAGCAGGAGAGGAATGGAAGAGGCAGCATTGCTCTAAATAAACCCAAATAATTAGCAGGAGAATATAGCTCAAGCTAGCATCAACTATGGCTAATTTCTGGAGAGGATTGACAGACTTACACTTGCCTTCGGCAACGCCATCTCCATCCCCATCGCTCTCACTGCTCAACTCGTTGCTGTTTGTTCTGGCTGCCAGCGTTGTTGTTGTTGCTGCTGCTGCTGCAGCTGCCTTCGTTGTCATTGTTGTTGTCATCGCTGTCGTTGTCACATCATCCAGGCAGGTGGCAACTCTGCATTGCTTGGCCTTGTCCAATGCCATCGTCATGCGTTCCCCCGCCGTACTCGATTTCTGTTTTCCTGTTTGTCGATTCAACTGTTCTCACTGTTGCATCTGCCTCATCGAATCGAATTGATGTCTGACGTACGAAACAAAACTACAACAACAACAAGGATGGCAACAAGAAGCAAAGCAAGCAACAACAACAACAACAACAGAGCAGCACAAACGCTTTGAATTATATTCCCAGGCATGCCTGAATCACGTTGTAGAAGCTCCCTCTACCATTTCCTCACTGCCTCTCACTCACTCGCACTCTCAGCTCAACTACCCCTCTCCCTCTCTTTCTCTTTCTCGCTCTCGCACAGGGGAATTAAATTTTATGGCAACTGCATTCGCAGGCTGCGCTTAAAGCGAGCATCGCCACAAAAAACATGGCAATTGGCAGCTGCCACAGCACAGTCAGCCACGCCCACCCCCCCCCTCCCCACCACCAAGCGCCTCGATTCACAATGCAAGACGACACACAACACACACACACACACACTGACACACACACTGACACAGTCCCAAGTTACATTCGATTTAACGAGTTTATTTCCTTAGCCCCAACGAAATGCAACAAACGAAACAAGTTTGCACAGCAACTGCTCGACTAGCTGATACTCTGTAAAAGTAGTTTGCATTTATTGGTATGTAACAAAGCATTGCAGCATATCTCTGGGGAATTCTTGCTTATAACTTAACTCTTTTGAATGCAATTTGCAAATGTTCTTGTTGTTCTTAGTGGACTTGAAGACATTTCATATAAACAGGCGAATTCAAGTGCAGAAGATTCCCTTTTGTCTTTGGCTTGGACTTTTCACTTCTTTTCCCTCTCTACACATCTTCCTTATGTTATCCTACTGTATCGTTTTTAGCTATCTATATTTATTATCTAACTAATCTTCGATTTGCTTTGCAATATTTGCATTGCTAGACATGATAGAATTGTTCTACATATTTAGTACATGATAAATATTTACAGTCAACTCATTTGTACTCTGTATATTTCTCTCTTCTTTTCTCTCCGCTCTCTTTTTGTTCCGCTTTCTTTCTTGAACATTCTCTCTGCTTTAAATCCTTTCTTGCTATTGCTTATTCTCACTTTCTTGCTCTCTTTTCTATCCCTATTTCTTACTCTCTTCAACATTGATTTATATTCTTCTCTCTTTCAGTCTGTCTTGCTCTTTCCACTTGCTTTGTCTTCCTCTTTCTCTCTCGTTTTTCTCTCTCTTTATCTCTCGTTTTCTCGCTCTCTCTCTCCCCCTCTTTCTCTCTCTCTTCCTGTGTCTTCCTCTCCATCAATCTCTCACAGTTTCTCCATCTCTGTCTCAGTATTTCCAAGTTTCTCTCTCTCTCTCTCTCTATCTCTCTCTCACTCCCCCCTTCTCACTCTCTTTTCTTCACTCAACTTGTCTTGCCCCCCTCGAGCATCTACCCCAGCACATCACCCACCATTTACAGGGTATTCCCAGCCAGCGGGCTGCTGCGTTTATCATAAGCTACTGCAGCAGCTACTTATCATGCTCGTCGGGTCTGTTGACCAGCCACGCTACTAGCGAAAGAAGTTCCCTCCTACCGCCCCCCCCTCGTCTAGCGCACCCTCTCCTTTAACCCTTTGCCTGGCATTTGGTGTGGCAAACAAAATTACGTATACGCAGCGTTGTCCGGCAGAATCGCCGCATTTGCTGCAGCTGAAAATTTCATTTCATTTTCGGCGACGTTGCCGCAACTCGTTTAGCATTTGGCATCGGGCATTTCGCTTACTTCTTTATGCTGTGCAACTATTCCCCCCTTTCCCCCCTTCTTCCCACCATCCTCCCTTGCAGCTTGTGCCTTCCGGCGCTGCAGTTTCATTGTGTCGCATAACCTTTGCCCTTCGCCACATCCTGCCTCAGTCTCTGCCTCAGCTTCAGCCTCAGCACTGCCGTGGCTTCTTTACATATTCCATGCACCACACACACACACATATATACACACACACACTTACACACACTCATAAAGAGCGCACATAATAATCCCTTCTGCCTTCTACCTTCACTCTCCACCCGCAACGTCTCTGTCTAATTACACAGCAAATTTACTACAAACGAGCAATAAAAATCATTCAAGCTGAATCTCTGCTCGCTAACCATGTAACCAGCTACCCCACCTACCCTTCTACTTCTCCCCCTCTCCCCCTCTTCCACTCCCTTTACACAGAGAGAACCCTTTCCCCAGTTGGCGGACACGTTTTAAATGCAAATGCTTTTTTCTCACGCACACAAAAAACATTAACAACAATGACATTAAATGAAAGACATTAACGCTAAGCGATTCCCTCACTTCCCCTCTCATCTACCCCCTCCCCCTTCTTCTGCCTTCTCTTCCCCTTCAGCCCCTTCTGCCCAACGAAGCTGACGTTGATGGCGGCGCAGCTGACGTTGACGCTGGCTGTGACATTATTCGCCATTCAATGAAATAACATTTAAACAATTATAAAAATACTAAAAAAAAAGGTTAAAAAAAAATGAGGAATCAGCTCAAGGGTATAAAAAAGCCCTGAGAATGCCGAGTACACTGGGCACAACTAGGTGGTAACTTGGTGAATTCCTCAATGACATTTCGAGAGGGAAATTCAATAAACTTTCTATATAATTTTAACATTGTCAATCAACTTTCTTTATAATTTAAACCTATTTAATAATTTTATTTATTATTTTAACCTTTTCAATAAACTGTATAATTTGATCCCATTTTAAATTCAATAAATATTCCTTATAATTTTAACCCATTCTATAAACTTTCTATATAATTTATAACCTATTTTAGAGTCAATAAATAATCTATATAATTTAAACTTATGCAATAAACTTTTTATATAATTTGAACCTATTCCATCGCTATATAGTTTAAACCTATTCAATTACTTTTTATATAGTTTTAACCTTTTCAATAAAGTTTCATTATAATTTTGACCTATTAAATAAACTTTCTATATAAATTTAATCTATTTAAAATTCAATAAACTCACTTTATAATTTTAACCTATTCAATAAATATTTTATGTAATTTAAGCTTATTCAATATATAACTTTAACCTATTCAATAAACGTTGTATATAATTTTAACCTATTCAATAAACTTTCTCTATAATTTTAACCTTTTCAATAAACTTTCATTATAATTTCAACCTATTCCATAAAGTTTATTTATAATTTAAACCTATTTAATAATATTTCTTTATTATTTTAACCTTTTCAATAAACTTTCTGTATAATGTTATCCTATTTTAAACTCAATAAATATTCCATTTTATTTTAAACAATTTAGCTTTCTTTATAATTTTAACTTATTCAATAAACTTTGTATATAATTTTAACCTTTATAACTTTTTAACTTTGATTATAACTCTAACCTATTGTTCATATATATAAAATATTGACCTATTTCCAATTCGATAAACTTTTCACATAATTTAAAAAATGTTTAATAAATATTATAGACTTATATTTTATACCATTAAAAATCTGATAAATTCGACTATTAAAATAATTTTATATTGCACCTCGAATCAGGTGAAGAATTTTAATTATTTTAATTAAACACGAGTAATACTAGGTTCTCATTCCAATTTTAACTATTCCTTCAGTGTAGATTTTAATCCAAGCTTAAAGCATGTTTCATGGATGAAACGGTATTCCTTGGTACCTTTACCATCCAGCCCTTATGTGAAATATGTGAAATCCAATTTTCGGACTATTTTATTAATTGACGAACAACATATGAACAACAAAATAAAAATTCTTAAGCTTTTTTAACCGCACAAAAGTTAATTAAAACG
Source organism: Zaprionus camerounensis (assembly GCA_018904165.1). Taxonomy (NCBI): domain Eukaryota; kingdom Metazoa; phylum Arthropoda; class Insecta; order Diptera; family Drosophilidae; genus Zaprionus; species Zaprionus camerounensis. The sequence continues at coordinate 7,632,338 of JAEIFS010000531.1, read as the reverse complement.
AACTTAATACGATATAATTCGCTTTCAGATGAGGAGGGGGAGAGGGGGGCATACATATTATATATACGTACGTACTTGAAATGAATGGAGATATAATAAGTATTAATATCAAGTCATTTCCCTGGCAACGTGAATGAAAATGTAAAAATAGCATTTTAATGGATTTGTTAAGCCCGGCAAAAAGGCATCTAAGGAGACCTCTAACTATACCTTACATCTCATTGTCTCCCTCTTCCTTTCTCCCTCTCCCTCCCCCTACCTCTCTCTTTCACTCCTTCTCCTTTTCTCTATCTGCCATAACCCGTTGAGGGTCCCCCAGGACGTAATGCTGTGTTTTAGTACAATATTATTTGATGTTTTACTGCCTCGTAGCTTCGTCCCCTCCACCGTCTCATCCCCCTCCGGCCACTGCAGCCATGTTCATTTGTCCATTTGTCTGTCAGCCGCCGTCCGTCTGTTTGCTCAGCTCGCAGTTGGCTCACTTAAACTGCCACAGCGCGTAGCACTGTAGTAGGTGGAGCAAATTTTACGCGACATAATCGTAATATGATTATCGTGCCACATAATCTCCACTCGGGACACCACTCCACGACCCACAAGCTCCACTTCCCAGTCTCTCTCTGTGTGTGTGTGTGTGGGTATGTGTTAAATAACTTCCTTCCGGCTCCACCGGTTGACGGTTGTACATGCCCAGGCAACACGACCAACCCTAACCCCAAACAGAGTTGTCAGTCGTCAGTTCATTCATTTTGTCCTCTTGCCTGCTGTCCCTACTCCCTCTTCCCTTCCCCCTCTCCTTCTCCCACCCTCTCTCTCTCTCTGTTTGGTCCTCTTTCCGACTATATCCGCTTCCGGCAGAGCCAAATGACACCGCAGAAATGCTCTAAATCTCATATCATCATTTACGCAGTAATTTTTAGAAGCCAAACTCGGGATGATAGCGCCCATCTGGCCAGTTCTCTCGGAGACCCTTCATTCTCCCTCTCTCCCTCTCCTTCTCCCTCTCTCTCTGTTTCTCGAAAGTCAGTCTACTCTCAGCACTGGCATAATAAACAAAGCTTCAGCTTGCAACTCATGCGAGTCACAACTTGCAGGCCACAGTGCGATGAGTGTGTGGCACGTTTCGCGTCCACATCCATTCCTGATGCTAGTTTTTGACACTACACTCCGACTCCTTGAATACCCTGAAAGCATAACATGGAATTGTTTAAAATATAAACTAACTGAAGGCGGCTTTACTTGGTTCTCACAACAAACTAACTAAACTCAGCATTCACAAGTCTTGACAAAAGGAAATTCAGTAACTATGCTCTACTGGCAATTACTAACTAAGTGAAGTTCTTAAAGTCAACTTTTAACTGTACGAACTCAGTATGTGTAACTAATAGAAGCGACAGATATTATAGTAAGACTCTACTAGATCATATAAACCCATACACAATAGAAAGTGTTAATTAATTCCAGTTATTTAAAAAAGGATTAAGACTTTAATGAGCGCATATCTTCCCCAATTTAGCAAATAAAATCTTCATTTTCGGCAATAAACTTTCTGTATAATTTTATCCTATTTTAAACTCAATATATATTATATTTTATTTTAAACAATTTAATAAACTTTATTTATAATAAAGACATACACTATAGAAAGTGTTAATTATTTCCAGTTATTTAAAAAATGATATAGATTTTAATGATCGCATATCTTTCTCAATTTAGCAAATAAAGTCTTCATTTTCGGCACTCTCAAGCTACAATACTTTGAGCAGAAGTTGCCAAAGTTTCAGCACTACACATGGCATAGGGTGTCTGCTAGTCGAGTCTATGTCAAGGCCGACACACTGACTTGTTGTACTATTTTGCGAGTGTCCTTATTTTAATCTCAACACAAGTTAACGGCATTGTTGGCAGCGCACGCCGTGAGCTCTGCTTTCTGCACATCAACATAATGTTGCCCCTCCTTGTGGCAGGGCAACCGCAACTACCACAGGCACAGCAGGCTACCCAGCAACTCCCCCAGGACAGCAAGAGGCCCACAGGCAGTGGCAGCTCGTTCTCAGACTGCCCTCGAGCCACTCCCCCCCCTCACCACTCTGGCACGACTGCTTCGCGCGTCCTTGCGCTCCTTCCTTGTCCTCGCTTCATCATTAGCAGTTAGCAGTCGCAGTCGCAGTCAGCGTCGCTGTTGACTTCGCAGTCAGCGTCGCTGTTGACTTCGCAGTCGTCTGTCAGTTGCCGTTCATAATGTTATGATGGCTAAAAGCTAATTGCGTTTGTCTGTCTGTCTGTCTCTTTCCCAGTGTGCGACTGTATGTGTGTGTGTGTGTGTTTGTCTGTGTGTGTGCGACATTTGCTCTCCTTCTGCTCGCATCGCTGACGCGGAGTCGGCGTGGCATTAAGTGTCACTGAGTGCGTGATCCTTGTAAGCCGTCTAGTTACACATGTTTTTATAACCTTCCCGTTGTTGTTGTTGTTGTTGTTGTCGCGTTGCCTGCTCATCTCGTTCTTCGTCATCCCATCATCCTTATCATCTGGGCCTGCTTTCTCCCCATCATCGTCATCATCATCGTCATCATCATCTTCGGCGCCTTTGTTTTTGTGGCATCATTCTCATCCTCCTCATCTTCCTCGTCATCGCGGCACGCGCCGCATTGAAACGGATTGAAATTGGATTTGGAATTGAAATTTATGGCGAAATTGAAATTATATTATCATTTAGCTTGTGCCTCCAGCTATCTACGATGCTGGCCCATTTATAAGCACATTATTCGTCCCTAAGCCCAAGTAAGTTTGGGCAATAAGTTGCGCAAGAAGTTGTTTAACAATTGATATACTCAATTATAGCAACAGTTCCATGATGAGATTTAGATAAAGATATAGATGTGTCTATTTCAATATCTTATAATCTATAGCCACACAACCTATAGCCAACCTATAGCATAACCTACATCAAAGCCACCTTAACCTTATTGATCACATTGAATATCAACATTGAATATCAAAATTGCATGAAACAAATGCCATTATAAATATTTCAACAGATCTGAAAGCTTGTTAACATTGTAGTCCTAAGAATTATCTGCCTTGATTAAGAATTTCAATAGATATATTCCAAGTACTTCCCATCCTCTAGCAGTAACCCACAGACCTCAAGGCAGAGTAACCTTAACCATGAGATCTTAAGACTATACACACCCCATTATATCTTGTTCGTCCCAGCAGCAGTTCTATAAGTCTTAAACCAAATTATAGCAGACTATTTCTACTTTCGAGCACTTAACGCTTTAATCTCTTCATAAACGGAACCTCTTCAACAGAATTCCCCCCGCTGTTAGCGCTGTTTAAGCCAATTGGGAGCAATATAAACATATTATTCAAACATATAACATATACACTATACATATATATAGCTGTATTATGTTTATATTGCGTCTATAAAACTTTCGCAAACTTTTAAATTTGCTATAAATTTGTATTTTATTGGCGAGCACAAACTTTTAATACCCCATCCACATGCACCTCCCCCTCCCATCGAAACAATGGCAAACTGAACGAATCAAGCGAACTGAATGAACGAAAGAGTGAACGAGCGAAATAACTAACTAAACACTGTCCAAACTTGTCGGACAGGTGTTGAGCCCTTGTCCTCTTTATCGTAATCAGCTAATCAGCTTGTCCTTGTGCCGAGTCCTTCACCTGTTGGTCATCCTCACTCTCTGCTGTCTGTGTGGTGTCCAACTTTATGTTGTTGTTGCTGTCTACTTATCAGTGACAAATCACCAAGCAAGTGACTCGACTGGACTCTCAACCCAACTGAACTGAGCTCAACTCAAGCGGACTGGCCTGCACTGAACTGAACTGAACTGACAGTGAGAGAAGCATCATCATTAACGAGCTGCCGAACGAACAGACACCCACAACATTTATCAATATCAAACAGCAAACAATTAAACGAGTTACGAGTTTGATGGCAAGGCTGCACAAGTGCTTGATACCCTGTAGAAGTTGTGGTGAAAACAATATATCAACTTGATGCATGTGTCTAGCCAAATTGTCAAGATCTTCGTGCAAGCTGGTATAACTTATGTGTCTGTGTGGCAAAGCTAATGAAATTTAACAGATACTATATATATACTTTATCGGATATATATACTAAACTTGATGGATATAGACTGAATAATTACTAAGTTGTGGGAATAAAAGTGAGGTGACTGCGAGTATAAATGAGGTGATTGCTTGTTAGTTTTCATTGCTTTAGGCTGTGTACATTAATAATATATATTCTTGTTCACTCTATAAGTATTTATATTCATTGATGACCAAGCTACTTCTTATGCAGATTTATAGGGTATATACATAAGCGATAAAACAAACGCAGGCATCGAAAACTTTGGCAAATTAAATCGCAGCATTTTTACTGCTTGTCTACGGGACCAGGCCAGGCCAGGCAGACAACACATACACACACGCACACACACACACACACACACACACACACACATATACACACAAACACTCCCTCACTCTCTCTCTGTCAGTCGTAAATACAGCATAAGTAGTATGAAGAGTTGTTTGGCCCAAGCGCAGTTACAATCTCCAAGCCACTCGACCAATTGGCCCCTGCTCTCTACCCCCAGTCCCCAATGCACACCCCTCACCCTCCCCGTCACCCTGCCATCCCTGCTGGAGCAGTTTGAACTGTTTAGCTTGTTGCCAGAACGAAGGAAATCGTATTAAATAACAGTTAATTACGAAAACACACGACCCGAGCCGACCCCGAAACGCGGCGTCGACATGAAGCCAGCAAATAAATTTCAACCAGCCAAAACCGGGACGATGCCAGAAGTTGCCCCCCCTGCCCCCCAACCAGAGATGTAAGTAAGCTGAGAGCTGTGAGTGTGTGCAGTGTGAATACCCTGTAATATGGTGTATAAAAAGGATATGATAAAGATATGGCATGTGAAGTGGTCTATCAAAAACCTTTACTCACTCTAAGCCTCTCTTATTGGAAACATAACAAAAAATAAAGAAAGTACCTTCAGTTCTTAATATCTTTGAAAACTCTACCAACTCTAACACTCCACAGGGTATGTGCAAGTCGAGCGCAGCTGAAAGTTAGCCAGCTTGCTTGTTGGTTTATCTCTTATTTGTATCTCTCTGTGTTGTTCAACCTACTGTGGCTACAGTTCTGTTCTTGGGTTCTTGGGATAGGTAAGAGGGGGGAGGGGCAGGGATTGAGAGAGGGGCGGGGTTTGGTGTGATTGGTTTGGGGTTGTGAATGTGAACGCCTTCGAAAGTGCTTGAGGTTGGCTAAATGGTTGAATTAATTAATGATATGCCTGAATGATTGATTATTTGTAAACCTACCTCCCCCTCCCTCCCTCCGCTCCCTTCGTTTGCACACTTGCAAATGATTGAATTATGTGGATTGCCTCGTTTTATATTGCCTACTCGAAAGGGGCCACGCCCTGCGCTTACGCCTCATTGAGGCTGAGCCGTATTCAATCGCCTAGAAAAACGCAAAATAAGCAACAAACAAACAACGCAATCGTCTTTTGAACTCTGGCCAATAATTCAGGCTGGACAGATTTGGGACATGCATAAAAACCCATAAACACAATAACCGCTGTCCTCATATCAAGCACACCCCCCTCCCCCTACCCCTTACCCCCTGTACACATGCAGTGTGCGTGTGTGTTTGTGTGTGAAAGGTCTCGCCATATGCAAAGCTATGCCAAGAAGCTGTCGTGCTTTATGTGCCGTTATACCCTCTTCACACAGCTTAACCTCCTCCCCCCCCCTCAACCGTGCTGCCTTCCTTGCCACAAAGAGGTTTCTCTTGCAGATTCTCTCATTCTTGACATGCGACACGCAGCGAGCTTCTATAAAAGCTGCGAATAACCCCATCAAGTGCACTGCAAGAAATGCCTTACAGAGTTTGATAATATCTTGTACTTAATATCTTTTATATGGGAAACATACCTTATAATAAGTAAGAACGTATTTAAGGTCTTCTATAGTCTCCAAGACAACCTATATGACAACCTATATGACAACCTATATGACAACCTATATGACAACCTATATGACAACCTATATGATAACCTATATGACAACCTATATGACAACCTATATGACAACCTATATGACAACCTATATGATAACCTATATGACAACCTATATGACAACCTATATGACAACCTATATGACAACCTATATGACAACCCATATGACAACCTATATGACAACCTATATGACAACCTATATGACAATCTATATGACAACCTATATGACAACCTATATGACAACCTATATGACAACCTATATGACAACCCATATGACAACCTATATGACAACCCATATGACAACCTATATGACAACCCATATGACAACCTATATGACAACCTATATGACAACCTATATGACAACCTATATGACAACCTATATGACAACCTATATGACAACCTATATGACAACCTATATGATAACCTATATGACAACCTATATGACAACCTATATGACAACCTATATGACAACCTATATGACAACCCATATGACAACCTATATGACAACCTATATGACAACCTATATGACAACCTATATGACAACCTATATGACAACCTATATGACAACCTATATGACAACCTATATGACAACCTATATGACAACCTATATGATAACCTATATGACAACCTATATGACAACCTATATGACAACCTATATGACAACCTATATGACAACCTATATGACAACCTATATGACAACCTATATGACAACCTATAGGACAACCTATATGACAACCTATATGACAACCTATATGACAACCTATATGACAACCTATATGACAACCTATAGGACAACCTATAGCACATTCTATAGCAAACTCACCTTAACCTTATTGTAATCTATTTAATATAGTATATCAAATGACTTTCGCATGCTGCACACATTTTCTATAAATTAGCACGAAAACTTTAAGATGTTCCAAAAAGAAATCAGAACTTTTTTTAAGCTGCAACTGGACGTGCACCTTAAACAGACACAGCGACCAATTTCCTTGTGAATTTGAATTTAATCAACAAAGTTTTCGAACCAGTGTAAACATGGCGAGTCAGGAAGGGGCAGAGAGAGAGAGGGATAGAGCGTGAGGGAGAGAGGGGTAGAGTGGGGTTTAAAGGCGCCGCACGCACTTGGGAATTGCTGATGATGAGAACAACGACGACGACGAAGCTGTAGAAGGAGCAGGAGAAGCAGAAGGAGGGACAACGATGATGTCGATGGCGATGGCAATGCTGATGAGGATGAGGATGAGGATGAGAATGGAGAATAGAGACGAAGCTAGGGAGATGGAGATGTGCTGTTGACGCCGGCGATGACGCTGACAGCCACAAATTGGGCAAGCCAAGGCCAGACTGAGGTGCTGACAAATAAGGGGAGGTGGGGCAGCAGCAAGAGGGTGCCAGACTGCCAGACTGTTAGACGGACAACCTGACGAACGTCTAAGCCGTGACGGGGCCAGCGATGCTGTTGCTCTTGACTGTTTGCTGTCGCTGTCTCGGGCCAAGTGTAAATCTTCTGGGCCAAAGTTTTACATATGTTTTATGTATTTGGCTTTATGAGACACCTAAACAGGCGCTGTCGCCTGCCCCTACCCATCCTCTCTCTCTCTTTCCCACTCTCTTCCTTCCGCCTATAACTTTCTCTAGAGTTAAAGCTTGCTGTGATTTTGACTTCGATTCCAGCATCTGTTGGCCTGAGTGCTTCAAACTTTTGCCCAAGCGATATACGAGCTTAAGTTCTGGCCAAAAATTCAAGGCAGCAAATACGATTATTTGCCACGCCCCCACGCCCACAAAATGTTGGCTAAGCAATGTCCAAGAGGTCATCAGAGAGGTATGTAGGTGCAAATTTGTTGACTGCCTCCTCGTTCGCTGTTAGGTTTATCTGGGCAAGCTGACCAAGCGACTGGACCTGGCCAGGTGAATTTCAGGAGTTTCCGTCCTTATCCGATTGCACATCATCATTGCTCACACAGCTATAGTTTTTGTTGCTCCTCTGGCGAATACCCTGTACGCATGTGTATGCAGAGTGTAGTGTACTGGGGTGTGTTATGGTCAAGGTGTACTACAATGTGGAGTAGGTTAGTCTAGTCACAGTGTGCATAGATATTGTATGGAACTATATAGTATAGGTATAGCAAAAGAGTAACGCATCTCTATAGCTATAGTTCAGACACTGTTGAGTAGGAATATAGCGTAGAGTAATATATATTAGTATATAAATGTAATTATGAATACATAACTATATATGGTTAAATAGATTTAAAATCATTACACAAGTTTAAGTTTATTTAAACTATATTTAACGTATGTTTAAACTATATTTAAGCTATATTTAACCTATGTTTACCATATATTTAAACTATATCTAACTTTTTTTTTAGCTATTTTTAACCTTTATTTAACCTATATTTAACCTATATTTAACCTATGTTTAACCTATGTTTAATCTACCATATATTTAAACTGTATTTAAACTATATTTAACCTATATTTTACCAATATTTAAACTATCTTTAACCTATTTTTAACCTATATTTTACCTCTTTTCAACCTTTATTTAACATTTATATAACCTATGTTTAATCTATATTTAACCTATGTTTAATCTAAATTTAAACTATATTTAACCTATATTTAACCCATATTTAACCTATGTTTAACCTATTTAAACTATAATTAACCTATTTTTAACATATGTTTAACCTATATTTCAATTAAGCAGAAGTTAAAGGTGAAGATAAGACTTTAAATCAATAAAAAGATAAAAATATTATATTATATTCCAAACAGATCTACAGTTTTGCTTAATAAATTCATAGTATTTTTAAAAATTTTGGATTTGCTTTCTTTTTTTCTCTTTTTTTTTTTCTTTTTGGTTCTTAATGTGTCTTTATTTATATATATACATCTATTGGCAGCTTTATCAGTTTAAACGGTGCATTTACTTTATAAATCAATTAGCTTGTCCTGTAACTACAGAGTAACTACTCGTCCATCAGGCAATACTTCACTGAACTGTTTGTTGTTAACAAGGCTTTCATAATTTGATTAGCGACATTTGCACAGGCATTTAGGTGAAAAGATAAGCGAGTGGCAGCAACACACGCACAGCCAGACTGCAACACACTCTGCCACACACACACACACTCTCACCCCTACACACATACACATAAGCAAGTCACAGTCACAGCTGGCAAGGGGCCAAGACAAAGTTGGCTGTGATCAAGTGCAGGCTGCAGGCTGCTTCGATCATTAAATGGCCACTGGCCAAGAAGGCGCCAAGGAGGAGTACCAACCCGACCCCAACCCCGACCCCGACACCGACCCCAAGCCGAGCACATTAATGAAGTGTCGGCCCTAGCTTTAAGTGGCTCAAGTAGCTCGTGCAGCACCGTTTTTCAATTGCAGCCACAAAACTTACTAATGCGCTCTAATTGAAGGCGGCAGCTGCACGAACAGATGGAGCAGCAGCATCCCGAGTAGAAGCCCCAGCCGAAGCTCAATGATTGAGTGATATGTGTGGGTGTGTGCTATATCCCTATCCCTCTTTCTTTCCCTCTCTCTCTCTTTCTCTCTCTTGTCTCTCCCTTGTCTCTCCCTTGTCTCTCTGTGTGCGGTTTTCTAAATTATCTTCATGGCCCGCACGCCAATGGTCAAGTAGTTTGGCTCACTGCCTGCTGCCTGCTGCCTTATGCCATGTCTTGTCTGCCTGCCTGACTGCCTGCCTGCCTGCCTGCCTGGTGAGCTCTCTGGTCAGGCTGGTCAGGCTCTGGTCAGGTGGTCAGCTCACTCTGTCATACATATGTATGTGCGGCATCTCCAGTTGCCAGCAATTGAATGTGGCCCCGGCGACCAACGACCAACGACGACGACGACACAAATGTTCAGCTTCCCTTTGCCTCTAGTAATCCCTCCCCCTCTCCCCTCTCACAGCACTTCCCTGGTGGCTCGTTTGTCCGTTTCCTGCTTCAGCTCCGGGTTCTACGTTCTGCTTGTGGCAAAATAATTCTATTTGCTGGCTTCTTTGCTTATCTATTTAACGATATTTATTTTACTTGCGACAACGAACAACTGAACAAACCAGACAGACAGACAAATAGACAGACGGACGGACAGACAGACAGACAGACAGACAGACAGGCAGACAGACAGACAGACAGACAGGCGGATAGACGGACACACTGAGGGATGGACGAGCTCTGGAACTGGACATTAACTTATGAGCTTACATATCTCATAGATATCATTTCCCCAGTTGCTTAATGCATCGACTCGTCTGCTCGGACTTTATTGACCAGAGTTCCCTCTCTCTTGCTGTACCCTCTCACTCGCTCTCACTCTCTCTCTCTCTCTCTCTTTTAAAGCACATTGTGAACGGATTGCGCTCTTTTAACTGTAATTTAAGTATATTTCTTTAAATTTACACAAAGTTAAAACAACTTCAATTGGATTTACTCATTATATTGGAATATGCAAACAGGTTTATCAACTTGTAGATGATTTGGGTTATAGGTTCCTGAAGTATTTGACAATTAACTTCAATTGTAGTGTGATCTGGTAAGCTTTGTATACCAAGTAAATCAGTTTGGTGAAGTTCAAGTTAATGCTAGACAGTTTCTTCTTCATTAAAGGAGTACGATAATCAAGATTATCGTATAATGTAAGTATATTGAAGATTATATATATCGTATAATGAAGATTATCAACTAGTTTGTGATGAAGTATCGTATGTACATAAGTGATATGTGGGGCAGTTAGGAGTTAAGCTACTCACTAATTGCCTGCAAAGTGCAGCAGACGTTGCCAGACATCTTCACTTTTTTTGTACTTCCTTCTTTTCATTCTCTTTTACTGTTTGCTCTTTTCATTCACCTCTTCTTGAAGCACACTTCACGTCTTTATCAAGCTCTACTTTTTATACTTCCCATTTCTTTTCTTTTCTCTTTCCTTCTCCATCTCCGTGTTAATTCAATAAGGAATAAAATTGATTGATTAGCTGCCCGATATAGTGCGAGGAGTCTGTGCTGCAGCGCGTTGCCAGCGGAGTCTCAGTTGAGGCAGCTGCTGCTGCTGTTTATGTTGTTGTTGCTGTTGTTGCTTATGTTGTTGTTGTTGTTGTCGCGTCGCAATTGCACTAAGCTGTTTCCTGCTGCCTGCCGCCTGCTTTGCTTTTGTTGTCACATTTGCGATTCCTTTTGCGCGTTGTTGTTCTTGTTGTTGTTGCTGCTTTTGTTGTTGTTGTTGTAGTTGTTGCTGCTGCTGTTGTTGCTGCTGCTCCTCCTTACACAATTGTCTGTGCATTATTCGAGCTCCGGCGCCGGCATTTGTTATTTCGCTTTTATCCTCTTGGATCAGAAACGTAATGCGATTGCGTGAGGTACGACTTGCCTTGTCCTCCCACTCTCCCTTCCCCCTTTTGCCACCTTCCCGTCGCGTCGTGGCAATGCCGATCCTTTTCACTTTGCACTGCTTGCAAGCAGAGTCACGCCACAGACATGTGGGACTGCAACTGCTCTACTCTGGCAGATCAGGGAAGGCATCTCACTCTTAACAAGGCGTTCCCAGGTCAACTCAGCAGCAAACAAAGAGGAATCATGTGAAGAACTTGAACTCGATTTGTGTTTGATTTGCTCTGTCTTTGCCATCCATGTTGAATAGTGTTAATTGATGGTATGGCAGTGCGAAATTAAACCTCTGCCTGTAAAGACTCTCTTGCACTGCTTGCTCAACTGCTGTGCTTACCCTGCTCGATCAACGTAGCTCACTCACACACATACATACATGCATATGTATGCTTACTAAAGTGTTGCCAGATCAACTTTCATTCTCCCGTGCCCTGCTGCCTCTCGCGTCTATGTCTGTCTCACTTGCACTTGCCATCCAATTGTTTTGTCACGCATTTATGTCCAGTGCATATTTATTGTGCCTGCTGAGCCAAACATTTCCTCTCCGCCACTCCCTCTTCCCCTCTCTCTCTCTCTCAAAATCCTCTTCGCTGCATTGTTCAATTAAAAGCCAGCGCACTCAGCTTGCCTCGGCTCAGCTGGACATCAGGTGCTATTTCCCTCTATTTCTATATACATACATAGGTGTGTGTGTGTGTTTGTATGTCTCTCTGTTTGCCTGTTTGTCATTTTGGCTGCTTGCATATTTGATTTGTGCATTTAAACATTTCAAACAAGCAGCAGCAGCAGCAGTAGACGCTCTTTCACACCTCCTCCTCTCTCTCTCTCTTACTCTCTTCTGCCCGTTTGTCGCTCTTACCTGCTCTGCATTGCCGACGCCATCAGCAACAGCGATGTCTCATTGCAAATTCTCCATAGAGCAATTTTAGTTATTATATTGCATTGGCTTTGTTCGTTGTTGTTGTTACTGCTGCTGCTGCTGCTCTTGTTGTTGTTCTTTCTGTTGTTGTTGTTGCAGGCAGCTGCAGCTTGACGTCCACCTGGCATTACTTATTTATTATTGATGATTAACAAGCAGCTATTTTGTCCTGGCCAACAGACACAGCCTGGCCCTGGCAGCTGGCAGAGACTAAGCTCGCAGTCGCAGTCGACGTCAGCAGCAGCGTCAGTGCGGCCTTTTGCCTTTTTGTGTGAGTGGCTAGAGAGCGAGGCAGTGCGAGTGGGAGGGGAGGAGGGAGAGAGAGCGTAGGTTAGGCCAGTCAAAGTGGAGTTAAGAGTACTAAGTACTGCGCCTGAGCCTCTGTCGCATTCGCAGTCGCAGTCGAAGCCGAAGTTTCTGTCCATGCCAGCTGTCGATCTGCTGCCGGTCACTCTCTCTGTCTCTCTGCTGCTGTTAAGCTGCGTATAAATTTTGCATGTCATCGCAGGCAGATTTTAAGTGTAGGCTTTGAGGTTATGTATGCATGGCAGACAAACTGTCTCTCTATCTCTGTCTCTTCTTGTGTGTGTGTGTGTTTGTATGTTTTTGTGTATGTTTATCTACTTAGTGTGCCTGTGTGTGTGTGTGAATGAGTGTGTGTGCATATACTTAGCAATGTCTCTTTAAGTAAGTCATAAGTTTGCAATTGCCATTTCTTAAAGTTTATCTCATGCTTTGCTTCTCCCTCTCTCTCTCTCTCTATCTTCTTGCAGCAACTCGGCACGCACCGCACCGCCCTCCTCCGCCACGCCCCGCCCAGCAGCAGCAGCATAAGGAACCTGGCAGCAGCAGCATAAATAAATATGATTAAGCTTAAGAATATATAAAAAGAAAGTTCAAATGAAATAACGCAATATACGAGAAGGAGACAGACAGAGAGAGAGAGAGAGAGAGAGAGAACGCAAGAAGGAAGCAAAAAAACATAAATAAATAAATAAGAAGCAACAAAAAGAAGGTGAAGAAGAAGAGGAAGAGGAAGAGGAGGAGGACTGGAAGCAAGTGGACGACGGCAAGAGGCCAACTGCCAGTTGGTCTGAGAGAGAGAGAGAGAGAGAGTGCAAGAGGGAGGAAGGATAAGGAGAGTGAAAGGGAGATAGAGAATCGAGCTCAATTACGCCGCCAAACTGTCGTGTCAGCAACAACGTGAAATGTGCAATTCCTGGCTGTTGCTCATAATTGCGCTCACTGTTGTCTGCCTGTGGAACTCGCAACAAACCGAAACATCCAAATCATGCCCAGCCGAGTGCATCTGCTTGTCCCAGACTCAAGTAAGCTTAACAATGTCTGTTGTCCCCCCCCCACTCCCACACCCCCAGTCCCAGTCCCCTCCCTCCCCCTCTCTATTCTACTTGTAGTTCTGCTAGTTGTTTGCACTGTGCAGCATCATCATCATCATCAGCCTCTGTCTGTTGAGACATGGCCAGCATCAGCTGTGCGCCAGTATGCGACTTGCTGCTACCCTGTAAACTGAGTATAATCCACGTAACTCAGTTAACTCTCATGCGTTGCTGTTGAAATTTACAGTGCAGTTGCTGTATATAGAGAGCTGTACATGTATGTATGTAGAGTTCAGCTGTCTACTACCCAGCAAACGCAAAATAACTGAGCTAACTCAGCTATGCCTCGTGCGATGCACATGAAATTTGCTGCAAAGCTAGCTGACATATAGAACTATATATATAGATAGTTTCTCGCATAGTGACAGCACTTTAAGCAGAAGAAAATGCAATTAATCTGCGTAACTCTGTTGTATGTTGTGCAATGTTCATGAAATTTGCAGGACACTTAGAGCACATATTTAGCTATATATCTGCCAAATTTCATATATATATATAGCAAGTTTAGTGCAAGTTACACGACTTTTAAGCAATTATATCAAGTGCCGAGTTGTTACTGCCTGCTACAGGGTATTTGTTAAGGGGAAACAATGCACAGCAAAGCAAAGTGTGGCCGAGCAGGTCATCTGGGGGATTGCGCTGGTCCTGGTCAGGCCAGGACCAGGAGAAGGCTTTCCTTCGCACAGCTGCTTGCTGTGATGAGCACAAAAATTAAATCGAAAATGCTGAGCCAAAATGGACATTTCCCTTTTGTTTCAAATGCACTGAACAATACGCAGTTGGGTTGAGGATAGAGAGGGGGCGGGGCAGCTCGGGGAGTAGCTCGCATTCCACTTGTTACATGGGCAACCCTGTGTATGTGTGCGTGTGTGTGTGTGTGTGTGTACGAGTGTGTTTGCCTCGTATTCAATTGTCTCCCGCGAGAATTTTGCGGGCAGCCAAAGCAGACACTAGAGGGCGGCGCCGCAGGGACAAGTGGGCGGGGCAGTGAAAGGGGGTACGCTTAATGCGCATCCTTATTACCACTGGGAGGGGAGGGGAGGGGGGCTAGAGCCGAGCCGTCAGTAGCGACGCTGCTGGCATCGTCATTTTTACCAAATTGAGAACTTAAGTGATTTCATTATTCCAGATTATGAACAATGAAATGATTTACTCAGCACTCCACGAAGAAATACACTGACAAAAATACCAGCAGAGAATGAAGTAATTCAACCAATCTCCGCTTGTGCTTAACCCACAGACCAGGATGGGGACGGGTGCACGGGGGAGGGGGAGGGTTGTACCTGGTAGGCAGGGCTGTGCTGTATTTAAGACTCAATTGTTGACCGTCAGCTGGATAGCAGACTCTTTTTTTTGTTGTACGGAGAGTTAAGCGGAAAATTCGTCGCACAAGTCCACACACAGAAAGGGAGAGAGAGAGAGAGAGAGACTGAGAAAGAGAGGCAGCAAGTTTTGCCGTGAAAAGAAATTTCATTAAATCGAAACAAAACAGAAAAGGCAAACAAAACGCAACGGAACAAAGCGAATTGAAACGCAATGCAATCCGACGAAACGGAGCGAATTGAAACGGAATGAACAACAAAACATGCACATAAACAACAGTTACAAGCAGTGCCATAGAATGGGGAAGGAGGGGGGAGGGGGGTACTGCCTTGGCAAAAGAAATGAAACTTTTAATTCGTTCATTTAAAAGGTGAAGCGTATGAAAATTGTGTAAATTTCCGCAAGGAAGCCGAGAAAATGGCGCACAGTCTGAGTTATTCTATATAATATGAATTAGTGCTGGTTGCGTGACACGAGCGGAGCACGAGAATATGCAAAGACCTAAAGAGATGATGTCATGTGCAATGGCAAACATTGAGTCTCATTGTCAGGCCATTTCTATTGTTAGCGATGAGTTCCAAAGTGTCTTGTGTGGCAAGGAACAACCTAACCTAACCTAAATGCAACCTAACCTCAATTGACGAAAGCTTAACGATCTAAATGTCATTTATACTTATAGAAATCTGAGGTAATCATGAGCATGAGGCAACTAAAACTGAATAAATTCATTTATCGATTAGTAATTTATCGATTAATGTGTGTATATTTGTTAAAAAATATATGAGGAAACTTGAAGAATGTTCACTCTTGCCAAAAGGCAAAAGTAGACATATATCGATAACATTTATCGACGCTAAAACCAATGTCAATTCACGTAAAAAGCTGGATTGGCCAAACTCAAAAATATATCGATATTATTTATCGACAACACTTATCGATAAATGCATAAATACCGCCAAAACCAATGTGAATTCACGTAACTAGCTTGATTGGCCAAAATCAAACATTTATCGATATTATTTATCGACAATACCTATCGATAAGTGCAAAAAAGTGCAAAAATCAATGTTAATTCACGTATAAAGCCCTTAAAGTTGTTTCACTTGCCTGCATAAATAGATCGATCATAATATCGATAATTAGCACGCCAAACTTAGAGATGAGCGTAAGATATATCGCTTCACACTGCAACAAAGCAAGCAAACACGCGCTCATCTCCAGGCCGGATAAAGGGAATTACACTTAAGGAAGCGCGCAATAGGATGCAGACGATAGCAAGGGATAAGCCAGCAAGGGGGTAGAGCAGGAGGTAGCAAGGAGGTACAGCGAGATGGGGACGAGAGACGACGATGACATCAACGTGACAGCGACAAGCGTCGCGACGGCAGATAGACAGATGGCCGGGACGAAGCAGGGGCAGAGAAAGGGGAAGGTGTAGTTGAAGCTAAAGCCGGACGAGGTCCAGTTGGCCAGGGTGCTAAGCAGTAGAAGGAGAGACAACATAAGAGAGAGGGGGGCGAGGGTCGGGGGTAGTTATAAAAAATTAAAGCACAAAGCGGAGACGCGAAACGAGCAACAAAAGCGGGGATAAGCAACGGGGAAGCGACAAAACAAAATGAATCAGTGACAAAGCAGGAGAGAGTTGGGGTTAGGGCAGGAAGCAGGAAAGGAGGGGGGGGGGGTAGCCCCACAAGAAATGAAACAGCGTCAAAACAAACAGAGAAGCAAAAGAACACCAAGACGAAGACGAAGATGAAAGAGAGATGGAAAATTCGATTTAATTTTATTTGCAGCAATAAAGCCGCAAATTCAATTTTCGCGCCAGGCCATTCCCCACGCACCCCAACTAAATCCATGTCATCCTGCTCTAACACTCTTCCTTCTCTCTCTCTCTCTTTCTCCCTCTCTCTGTTGTGCAGGTGCTGTGTAACACGGGCGGACTCGAGCAGATCCCGCTGAGGCAGCTGCCCGCAACGGTGGAGAATCTCGCATTGACCAAAAACAACTTTCCCATCATCAAGCCCGACTCCTTTGCCGGTCTGCGGGCGCTGAAGAAGCTCTCGCTGGACGGCAATAACATCACCAGGATCAAGCAGTTCGCCTTTCGCGGCCTGCCCCGGTTGCGTGAACTCTCCATACAATACACGCCACTGCAGATGGTCGCCCAGTTCGCGTTTGCCGGCCTGCAGAATCTATCGACGATCCTCTTGAGCCACAACCAGATCCAACGCATCGAGGGTAATGCCTTTGCCGGGACATCCAACATCAAGTTGATACTACTGAGCAATAACCCCTTGATACGCATCGAGAGCTCAGCATTCTCCAGCCTAACCAATGTGGGACATCTGATCTTGCCGTCGGGCATACGCAGCATCGAGCAGGACGCCTTCTTCGGCATGGATGCTGTGGGTCTACTCAAGTTGGCCTACATGGATCTAAAGGAGATCTCCGCCTTTACCTTTCGCGGACTCTCCAATGTGCTGCTCTTGACACTGCAGGAATCGGATCTCGGTGTGATCTGTGCGGATGCCTTCACCGGCTTAAGTCAGGTGGAAACACTGCAGATACTCAACAACAAGATCGACTCCATTGAGGAGCTAAACTTCACCAGCACAGCGGGGATCAAGCATCTGAAGTTCCATGGCAATCATGTGCTCGAGACACCCGATCCGAATGCCATCATTGTCGATGGGGTCGATCATCTGCAGTTGCTGAACAATCACTTCCCTTGTGGCTGCCACATACACACCCTGCTGGATGGTCCCCTTGCGGAGGGTGCACACAATCTCAGTGACTTTCTGCAGAAGAACTACTGCATCTCACCGCTGGAGGTCAACGGGCGTGTGATGAGCGAACTGAATATCGATGAGATCGGACGCTGTGACGATCATCTGACCAAGGGTAATCTCGGCTCCTCGGCGGCTTCACTGGCATTGGGTCTCAATGCGATGCTTCTCATCACCGTCGCCAGCTGTGTCGAATGGCGGTACGCAAGTCTGCTGGCTGCACGTCTAGCGCAGCTACTGAGCCACACACACATCGCCTGGCATCGACGGCGAAAACGTCGGCGACCCGATTAAGTCAATTGCCACGCCCACTGAGAGAGAGAGAAAAAGAAGAGCCACACAAGGAGGCGCAAGCAACGGCAGCAACCCGTTTGTACTTTAATCTTTAAGTAAGTAAGTTCACATTGCACGCACAGATCGGGCCAGAGCAGCCACTTGGTACCTTCACGCTCTCCAATGCATTCCAGGTAGTGCTCGCTAAGTGTTCACAGTCATCATCATTGATCTCGGTGTGTTAACATAATTCCTAAGCAGATGTTCATGCATTTGACAAGTTAGCAAGTTTCTCTCTTCTTACCAAGCCTCCCTTTAAAGACTGAAGGTCCTAGCTGGTTTCAAAACATTATTTGATAAGATCTTCTGTACCGCGCAGCTTTAATATCTATTGTACGCCAAGTTAAGTTGGGAGCTACATCAACAATACAGTTTTTACTCTCTTCTTTGTGCTTATCTTTTCAATTTCGAGAACCTGCTTCTAGTGAGGTGCTTCGAGAAGGTGCCTAGTGCTCATTTCGAGGGTCTTTGTTTACTTCTCTTTTAAAATTTCAACGAGTAGCGCTCAAGTACAATTCCCTTCAAGAATCCGTCGTAGCACCTAGTTCAATTTACAGTTTAAGTTAAGCTGATTGGTTGGCCAAGCCTATTAGCAGACCCATAAGACCAAGCACCCTAACAACCTATGCCAATTACAGAGAAAACTCTCTTGCTGTCTTAATTTCTCACATGCAATTGCACAACCTCATTCAATTTACTGTTTTAAGTCGAGGATAGATTACAGACATATCTCCTTCTTCCTTACTCCCATCACTCCCTCTCTCTCTCTGAGCTACTTAAGATTAAGCAATGAATAGTTGCCTCTTTTTGGTAGTGCAGTAACCCCAAGGAGTTGCTCTACAAAAACTATGTGCCTTCCTGGAAAGAACTAAGCTGCTGCCTTCTATCTCTCGCTCTTTCGCTCTCTCTCTCTTTCTCTATAGGATCTTTCTGTTGTTCAACTACTTATCGCTTTAATCAGATTCCCAATGCATCCCTGATACCCGTTCAGTATAGTCCACTTCCATTTAGTGTTCCCCATCAATGTTAACGTCTGAATTCGAATGCAAATGGAAATGCTTCGCAATGCTTCGCTCTCTCATCTTGAAATGCATTTGCACACACAAACACATACATATATACACATACACACACACACACACTCCCTTGCACACACATCATATTCCGAACCGTTAAACAAATCCTTAATCCGAAACGTTTTTGGGCCAACTTCGACTTCTTTTAGCTTCAAATCGAGAGAGGGTGAGGGTGAGCAAGTGGGTGAGGGTTGCAGAAGAAGAAGAAGAAGAGGGTACGGAAGAGGGTGCGAAGAAGAAAGAGAGAGAGAGAGAGAGAGAGGGAGCAGCTCAGCAATTGAACTGCAACTGCCTTTAAGGCAGCCTGAACAGCTTCATTGTGTGCGCACTTTAAGTGCTGCAGGCGGCTCAACTGGCTGCGCACAGGAGCGGTTCACAGCCAGCCAGCCAAGCAGGGGGGCAGAGCTATAGCTAGGGCCAGTGATGGGGCAGCAGACAGGGACGTGGGCCGTGGGCCATGCGGCTGTTGCTGGCTACCGGGTTAGCATAGCAAAACGAAAAACGGAAATTACAAATTCTATTCAGTCGCTCTACGGCAGCGGAGCGCTCTAATTCGTCGGTCCAAGTTGTACTTCCACTCCCCCCGTACCATCCCCCCTTTGTGCCATACACTTCGAACCCAATGCTCTGGTACCTCGTTGGAAACTTTTGCTTGGCTACGATTGAGGCAAGGCCAAAGGCAGCAGGCGGTCATTCTTTAGTCGCTTATCGCAAAGGATTTAGATTTATCTAACTTGATTATGATGCTAAGCATTCTCCACACACACACACACACAGACAAACAAAAACAAACATACACTTTGAATGCTGCCTGACTGACTGAGTAAGGCTAGGGAGGTAGAAAAAAAAGGGGGGGGGGAGTCTCCAAAACAAATGCGCAGAGAAATCATTGAAGGAAATTAAAACTTTGTTTACTTTCGAGTCCACTTCTACTGTATAATGTAGCCCCCCCCCTCACTTAACATTTGCGTAATTCCCTTACGTCTTCCCCCACTCCCCCCCCTCTACCCTCTCTCTCTTCTCTGCACACATAATATGGCAATTCATTTAATCAGTTTGACGTTTGGCTAATTGAAGGCATTTTGGTTCTGCTTCTGTTCTGCTTCTGATTCTAGTTCTGGAAACGGAAAACTGAATGTGCAGCCTCGACCTGCTTGGCCATATTTCATTGCATTGCACAGTTGTGAAATTACCAAAGCAATATTTCATCTCATCTCCATATTTCCCTAGAGGAAATCCTTAGCATATTTCATGAGCAAGTCGAACTCTGTTGAAGCTTCAACATGTACATGTCTCTCTCTCTGTTCAATTAAAATAGATTCAATTGTTGATCGATTTGGGAAAAGGTTTCGCATTCCATTGAGTTGCATTGTCGCTTTAATAGAAGATCTAATCTTCTTAATGCTAGTTAAATCTGTTATATATATTATATTATAAAGATATCTGTTGATGCCTTAGTTGTTTGCTCTGTTAAGTGTTGCTGCTATTTAACATATGTTAAGAGTTAACAGTAAGAAGTAGCTAGCAGATTTATAGTTAATTGAATTCGACACATTATCATACTTTCTCTAGTTGAAGGGGGGTTAGGCAGTTCAATCTCATTTGAACTAACTAGGGTGAAGGAGAACTGAGTTAAACTTTAGCTTTTTTCCCGCTAAATGTAACTTAATGTAAAGGAATTGTAAACTTAAGGGTTTACTTGCCTTGCCTTTACTGTCTATCTATCTAGAGTGCAATGAAGCTGAGTTATTCCTCCAAAAGCCCTAGCCTTTTTCCGCTAAATGTTATTTTTTAGTTTAATACCTATTGCAAGCCAATATACCCCTTGAAACTTGTGCTGCAGGACATCAAGAACTGCACTTAGCTTTTACTTAAGTTGGGGGATTATGAATTATGAGCTAAACGAGCTATAAATACAGCTTTAAGCGCTTAAATCAAAGGGGACAGGAGATAGAGAGAGAGGGAGAGTGGGAGAGAGAGGAGAGAGGAGTGTGGAGTGTGAAGAGGTAGAGGCAGAGGTAGAGGCAGGCGCAGATAGAAGAGTCATGTGTTGCAGCGTTGACCAGCACGTGGTTGGGCTTTGCTACATGATTTCTGTCACTCTTGACTACAAGCCCCCTTCCCGCCTAAGCCCCCCTAGCTGCCACTGGCCCCTTGCCCTGCCTTGGCACTCTGTGTCCGCAGATCGTTAACTTAATTGTTCCGCTTGAAATGCTGAAAACTGTTGTACGCCATTGTTGCCACTGATAGTTGCAGCCCCTCTACATACACACACACACACACACCACATCCCTTTCCCCTTCCCCTACTCACTCTCCCCTTTCGCACACACAGAGAACTACGCCCCTGGTCATCAGCCATGTCAGCAATGCAATAAAATTGGCGTGACTAACTGAACATGAAGGCGCACGACGACGTTGCCTCCTCTCCTCCACCTCCTTCTCTGCCTCGCCCCCTGCCTCCTCGTACGCGCCTTGAAGCCTTGTCACACTAGAGGGCGCGCTAGTCGTGCGTGCCGCTGCTGACAGCGCTGCCGACAGCGTTGGCGTCGCTGCAATCAGCAAATGGTCGACCGCAGCAAAAGTCGCGTAATTAACGCGAGTGAGACTACCCTGTGTGTCGGCAGTCGTTCCAACACTACCCCCGCAACCCTGCCTAGTCCACTCTCAGACAAGCCAAATTAAAGCCGTATACCCCCGCCCCCACCACAGATACAGCAGCACACTCCCCTCCCTCTCTCGTAGTCTACTTCTGCAGTTCGTCAGCGCTTTTGCTGCTGTTAGCTTAATTCAAGCCAAAAACTAGTAACATTTCTAAGGCATTGTGTGTTCAAAAGATACCCTGTAAATAGTAGTGGAATTGTACAGCAAGATGAGTACGTTTAAGACCTACAAATACCCTCTAAATTGTTTGCAAATTCAAGTTATATTAAAGATTTAATTCTTACTTTTTATTCTTTTATATTTTCCTTATTTCATATATTAATTTCATTAACTGCCTCACTTCACAGTATTTACAGGGTATTTATAACATACATTTCAAGAACTTTTTCTTTATTTGTCAGCAATTTGGCCTGCAGATACCTTATAGAGAGAGAAAACCTTTCATATATGAATGGTTCAATTCGCAATGCAATCTTCCCTCAAGACTTCCCCTGCTGCTCAATTAAGAGATGCCCTGTAAGATGAAAGAAGTACAATTCGAAGAGCTCAGCGCAATTAACGTAACTTGAAGCTACCCACTTGCACAGCTGACTCCAATTACAGGGTATAATGGGCAACACTTTCGAGGCGAATTGCTTTAAATAAAATCAGCGAAAAAGTGAAACTCAATTGAAAAGGGGAATGCAAATTGAAAAGACTATTGAGGTAAGGGGAACACTAAAGAAGGAAAGAGATATAAAGAGAGAGAAAGAGGGAGATAAAGAGAGGGGAAGATAAGGAGAGAAGAGGGCGAAAAGTAAGGAGAATTAACAAAGTGAAAAGCGGCAAGGTGCATAAAACAGACTTGACTTCATTTGCGTCTTCGCTTAATTTGGCCAATTGCAGCAACTGTTGCAGGTCGAGCTTTAAGTTGATCAAGTCATAAGGAGGGGGCGTGGCAGGTAAAGTGGACAAGGCAGAGTGAGAATTGGTTGTGAAGTTCGCAGTCGGATGTGCTGGAGTCCAATGTCGGAAGTCGATTGCCAGCAGGAGAGACGAGAGACGTGCTGGAGTCTGCAGTCTGCAGTCTCATTGCTCACTTGCCTCTGCTTGTTGTCCCACTCTACCTCTCTCTCACTCTCTTTCTTTCACTCTCCCTCTCTCGGCCACTGTCTGTTTGCAAGTCTCAGCTCATCATTGCTGGCAAGGCAAATTACCGGCGCCATCAATTAGCTCGACCACACGGAGTCAGCCTCAAGCAGGGCGACAGCCAGCAAGAAAGAGAGAGAAAGAGAGAGAGAGAGAGAGAGAGAGGGGTAGAGAGAGGCAGAAAGGGAGACAGAGTTGACTCGGATCTGTGTCTGAAATATGAGGCCCCAGCAATGGCGGGTTAAGCGTTGTCCATTTGCGTGTCGCTGGACGCTCCTTTTCGCTTTGCTCTCTTTACCCTTTTGATGCTCTTCTCTGGCAGAGCATATCAATTTAAGCAGGCAACATGCAACAGCATAAGAGAATCCCCTATAATCTATATACACTCCCTGGAGATATTAAGCCATAACTAAGTTATAACTCAGTCAACTCAACTTCCCAGCACAGCTCATGCCCTCAAAAGTATGCTACTATTATTGTATATTGTATATCATACTCTCACTCTTCCCAGGGTATTGCAGCTTCGATCAATTTAAGCAGGCAACATGCAACAACATAAGAGAATCCTCTTTGATTCATATACATTCAGCACTCACTGCAGATATTAAGCCATAACTAAGTTATAACTCAGTCACAGCTCATGCTCTCAAAAGTATGCTACTATTATTGTATATTATCATACTCTCACTCTCCCTAGGGTATTCCAGCTTCGATCAAGCACAAGTCTATGCCATGTCTTGTGTATATATATATATATATATATATATATTTTTTTGTTATTCCTTTTGGCGTTGCAAATTTATTGAGCTAATACAAAATTTAATCAGGCTGCGAGCCTCTGGGCAGGCCGAGGTCGACAGAGTCAAGTCGACTCGGCCCTTGCAGCCTCACAGCATTATCAGGCGCGCTGGCCATAAATAACCGTTGGGGTGGGGGTGGGGGTAAGGGCCACAGTTCATGGAGTCCGACTCCGCGTTCGAGTCCGAGTCCAAGTCCGAGACAGAGTCAGAGTCATAGTTGTCCTGGCAAACAGCTGGCGGCAACAGCCAAGCAAAGGATTGCGTTTTTGGCATTGGAATCTGTAGAAGGGGGTAGAGGGGAGAGGGGAGGAAAGTGAGCTGGGTACGGTGTGCTTACACTTCATTTAAAGCAAAGGAGTCGCACATAAATTTCCATGCACATAATTAAACTAGCAAATGACAAAGCAAAATCGTTAAATCGAGGTCGAAAGAGGCGCAAGGGGTCGCACTGGATCACCTTGTCCTCCCCTCTGCTGCCCCTGGCAGCGATAAACGTAATTAAATATGCGACTAGATGACCCACCCCGCGCTACCCGCTTGCTCTACCACTCCTTGCCAGTCTCTCTCTGTCTCTGTCTCTTTCTCATAAGAGAAATTATGAAAATCTATGTGAGACTCGGGGTCAATTAACGTGGCCAAGATGTCGCGACCCCTCTGAGTGCCTCCTTCTCCGCCCTCATCCTTTTCTACATCAGCTGCGTCTGCAACGTTGCGTATGAGCAACGTCCCATCGAGTTAAGCCCAATCATTAACATTTTAAAGATGCCAACTCCACCTACGCCTTAACTGAGCCTTAACTGAAACTGAGATTGGAACTGCCAGCAGAGTGTGGCAACTTGAATTGGGCGCCCCAAATGGGGGCTGACATCGACGGGGGTCGGGGGTCAAAGCCAGCAAAAATGCTTAAGTGAGCTTAGTAAGTGAGTTTCCCAACACACACACGCACACACACACACACACCCCCCTCCTTTGCCAGCACTCTCCTCTCATAAAACATCTCCACACATGTTCGTGCTTTGGGCTTCCTTCTCTCCCTCTGCCTTTTCCTCTCTCTTTCTATTTCTGATACCCTATGCCCATTAAAAACTGCTGAAAGGTATCATTAGGTTGTGGCACTATTCGAGCGAGGTTAGTTGGTCGAGGGTTCAATTGTTAAATCAACTTTATTACACAACTTTTTACGCTGTGTCGACAAACACAAGGATTGTCGTAAACATGCGTATATAGGTCATATAGGTCAATAAGATAACGCATAGTGTGCTGTACTTCTGACAGATTTCGATCATAGACATACTACACCTATATCTCTTTATATAGCGTACATTTATAGCTTTACTTTCTTGTTACTGATCACCAACTTTTCTATTTTGATGTAATCCATAGAAAATATTCTTCTACATTCAAGAAAAAACATCAGCTAAATGGAAAAAGTGCTTAGAAAACGTATTCAATCTTATCATATATTTTAAATGTATATTTGTATAAGATACTTCTCTTGTTAAATCATTTCGGATGTAAAACATATGTATAAGTGCCACCTGCTTGTCTTTTCGAATCTAGCTATATCATGCTATCCATGCATATTTTGCTGAGTTTCAGCTGAACAATTTTATTGAAGAAGAATTCAATCCTTGCAAATAGAATACAAACTTAAATTCGGCAGTCATTCCTAGCTTCCACATGTAATTAAAGTCCAGAACTCTTAAAGTTGGGCCACCTAACCTCACTTTTTTAATGTTGCTTACATAAAACCGACCTCACCTAACTTTAGAGTGAGCTAACCTAACTCTAGAGTGAACTAACCTAACTTAAGAGTGACCTTACTCAACTTTAGTGTAAACTAACCTAACTTTAGAGTGACCTAACCTAATTTTAACCTAACCTTACTTTATTACTAGCAACACTTAATTTTTTCAAGCAATGCCTTACTCTCTACAGGGTATTTAGTAGTCTCTCATTCACACACGCACACACACTGTGAATTTTTTGCAACAATTTAAAAGTTTTCAACTTTGTTGTACTGCTGCACTTAAAGCCTTTAAGTATTTTAATTATGTAGGATTTGCGCTACGGGCTAAAAACAGTTGCCGCATCGCTGGCACAAGCTGGGCCACCCGGCTCCACCTTCGGCTCCAGCTCTGGCACTGTTTTCTGTCTCCAGCTATGGCTCGGGGCTCCGGGACCAAAGCCAGGCGCAATTTGTAGCCGGCGGCAGAAGCGACTGGCAAACTAATTGAAAAATCGCCTATGCCGAAGGCGAATCGAGCTCCAAGGAGCGCACTCCCCCTCCCACAGCCTCTCCCCCTTCCACAACACACACGCACACGCACACGCGGAGGCAACCTGAGCCCCAAATGGCACGCACAACACATGCCACGTGCGTGTGTGTGTGTGTCCGTGTGTAATGTGTCGTGTTGTGTTGTGTCTTGTTGTGATGCGTCGTGTTGTCGCCAAACCTGATGTGACACATGCAAATGAGTTGAGCCAGCAGCTGCCAAGAGAAGGAGGGCTGGGGAGGGGGGGGGAGGAAAGGCGGGTCATAGGGGAACGAGGCAAATGGGAAAATGGCCAAGAAGTCATCGGGGTCTAAAGTGCTGCCGTCATTGAGTCAATCACTCAGACAGTCAGTCAATCTGTGTGGGGACAAACGAGCGCACACAGCGGACTCCACTTCGAATTTACACCGAATACATTTCAAATTACTCCGAATTTACTACAAACTCAATTGCAAATCGAAATTGAGCAATGCAGGGTCTTGAAGGTACGCAGAACTGCAGTCCAAAGAGTAGATAAGGTTTTAAAGAAAACAGTCTAAGGTTAAGCTACCTTGTACAGTGCAATACAAATGTATTAATAATGTAGATGATGATAGCTTCTACTCCGAATATTTATATACATTTATCTGCATATTTCGCTTAGTTTAAGCTGAAAACTTTAAGAGGGAGAATGAAATCTTTCAAAATGGAATACAAAATCAAACTCGACTGTCATTCATAGCTTCCGTTTTTAATCAAGTTGCCGAACTTTAAAAATTGGCGCATCTAACCTCACTTTTTGAATCCTACTTGCTCTAATGTAACCTAACCATACATAGAACCGACCTAACCTAGCTTTAGAGTGACCTAACCCAACTTTTGAGTGATCTAACACAACTTTAGAGTGAATTTACCTTTCTTTAGAGTGACCTAACCCAATTGTAGAGTGACCTAACCCAACTACTTACCATATATGATTAGCCACACCAAATGTTTTGTTAGCAAAGAAGAAAGCTTTTAGAAAAGGGCTGACCATATATTATCAACATGGTCACTCTAAAGACCTAACATTTTCAGCTGCCTAACTAAAGGTTCGCCCGCTCGCACTTTTAATTAATGTCCGAAACAATTTCTACATTAATGCGAGTTCGAGTTCGAGTTGAAGTCCAAGTTCGAATCCGATTCCGTGTACCGACTCCACTTGAGGATCGTGCTGGTAAAATAGAATCAAAAACAAGTGCAAACATGTCGCGAGTGTTTGGTGTCGGCAAACAGGCGACAGACAGGACACAATTCAAGCAGATTGAGTTTAGAAACCAAGCCGGAATCGGTAAAGAAGGGAGAGGAGAAAGGGGGAAAGCCAGGAGAGCGGAGAGCGGAGAAAATAGCGAAACGAGGCGAACTGAGAGCTGAGAGCTGAACTGAACCAAGCTGGGTGTTCCGAGCCGAGACAGACGGAGTTCAACTTGCACATAAATCAAAGTGGAGGCAACTTTGCACAGCACTCTTGATGGAGCAACCAGTGGGGAAGGGGAAGAGCGGGGTATGGGTGCAGCGATGCGGTGCGCTGTTGTGGTATGTCACGGGCTACAGCTTCATATAGTTAGGAGCCAGAGTCGGAGTCGGAGTCGGAGTGGCAGGAGATACATATGTATCTTCACATAGCACATACATGTGTATACGTATGTTCGTATGTATGTTGGGATGCCCAACGAGTGCTCGCATAGGCATCCCAAAGTGCACTCGAATGTCCTTTCTAGTCTCGACTGCTTTCCTGCCACGCACCTCCCTTCCTACCCGGTTCCCGTCCCTGTCCCTTTGTCCTACTGCAGCATATCCATGGGTCGGCCGGAGCATCAATCTGCTTGACGATGTACATTCTGAGCTATGACAACGAAGCATTTTATTGTTGTTAACAGACTCTTCCACACACACGCACACACAAACACAGTAACTGACATATGTGTAAGGGCTGATCGACTCGAGTAATGCCCTGTACTCGGCGCCTTAACAGACAAGATATTAGTTGAAGTACATTTTGATAAATTTAATACTGTCGATTCCGCTCTAACCAATCCTAACCTTACTTCTGCTATTTAAATTGCTCTAAATGTGGATATTACTTTCTAACTAACCTCATTTTTTGCAACGCCTAATCTAATGTCTACTAAGTGCACATAAAACCGACCTAACCTTACTTATGAGTGACCTAACCTCACTTAAGATGGAACCAAACTACTAAGTATGGTCATATAGTTATAACACAACATTTGTTAAAGGAAAATGCAGTGCTTGACCTAACCTTACCTATGAGTGACCTAACCTAATCAAAAATTGCGCTTACCTTGTTAGGTTGGTAATAAAGTAATAACACTACATATTTCTAAGGAAAAAGACAAGACTTATATAAGGCTTATAAATACAAAGCTTTTTAGAGTGACCAAACCTAACTTATGAGTGACCTAACCTAACCAAAAATTGCGCTAACCTACTTAGGCTAGTAATAAAGTAATAACACTGCATCTTTCTAAGGAGAAGAGCAAGGCGTCTATTCAAAAAGGGATCACCATACACTCTCAGGGTAAACATCTCTTAAAACATGACTTTCCCACATTAAATCCAGCTAGCTTCAAATTGTAAATCGAATTTCACTTTGAGCTGTATATACCCCACATGGCTATGCAATTTACAGGGTATGGAATAGCCACAAATTTGTCAAATGCAAAAACACTGCAGTTTTCTATCTCTCCGTTGGTTTTATCCATGTTTATTTTATGTTTATGCAAACCCCAATCGGGCTCCTGGGCTAATCCTGCCGACAGAGAGCGACAGCGACGCACTGGAATGCACTGGAGAGCAAAAGAGGTAAAGGGTGGGGGGACGGGGTGGGAGGGAAGAGTGACATGAATTGGTTTGTTAGTTGTTTGTTTGCTCTACGGCCCGTCGGATCCGGGCGCAATCAATGCGAACGACTCGAAATTATATTGTATGTATCGAATTTGAATCTAATGTGTAAATCATAAATTGAAATAATAACAAATGCAACAACTACAACAACAACTATAGCAACTATAGCAACAACAACAATCCGATTAGGCATATGTATCTATCAATGTATGCATGTATGTATGTGTCTAACTATTGGAATGTCTGTTGTATGTGCGTGTTTTTTTTTTTTTTTTTTAAATCCTAGTCCGTAGTTCATAAATAATAACAGAAAAACAATTTATTGGCCAATTAATAAAGAGCAATTTATAAACAAATAAACAAACAAAAGCAGCAGCAACAGCAGATATCTTAATTACCTAGTCGAAAATTATGCAGATACGCTAGTTGAATACCCACACACACAGACACACACAGAAGTCTAGTCAATTAAAGCCGAAGAGAAATTGTATCTTGTATCTACACAATTAGCTAATCTAAACCTAAGCAAACAAAGTGAAACCAAACACGAGCTCGAACTCGAAACTTGATAAATTTGTACTTATTTTATAGCTGCGAAACATGATTACGATGCGAGAAGAGAAGATGCGGCTATATGCATAATACAAATATATATATATATACATATATATATATAATATACATATATACACGTACTATACCTATAAATAAATATGTGATAAACGAATCTTTGCAATTTGCAATAAACGAGCTAACCCTAGTCCCAGCTTAAAAACCCCCCTTCCCCCTCAACCACCATACCAACCTCCTTCCATTTCCTCCTTCCAATCTCTTTGCCATATTCCCCTTCGTAGGCTCCCTCGATTGCAGACTGTACATATCAGAAGAGAAGAAAGAGAGAGAAGAGAAACCAACTTAATCAATTATCAAAATTGTGCTTAATCCGAGTGAGGAAGAATCTGCATTTGTTATATGATATTATATCCCATATGGAGAAGGAATAGAGCATTCACTTTATAGCTGACTGTAAAACGTTGGAGGAGAATTCACTTTATATAACTGTAAAACAACTACTAAAAAAACAAACTAGAAAATGAAAACAAAACAAAAGAAAAGAAAGAAAACCAAAAAGAATTGTTGCCACTACATCGTGTAAAATAGCATTATCTATAATACCATCTATATATACAAACATACCAAAAAATACTAATTATAGTATATATACCAATATCGTATATATATATGCTATACATATATATAGTCTAGTCTACTTCTAAGCTAACTACTGTGTGTCTAATTACAATAACAGGAAACACAAGAAACGAAATGAGATTGAAACGATAAAGGAAATGAGTAAAAAATACTAAAAATAAACCGCCATGACTCGCATCAATATGAACTTTTCACACCTTGCCCACTCCACAGATTTTCTTTTGTTTTACCTAAAGTTTTTCTCAATTCATTTTTTCCCAAAAGTATTTTAAGCCAAACAATATTCGTTTTTCATTTACTTTCAACAACATTTCCAAGTGCTTTTTAATTTTGCTTTTTGCTTGCGGTCTCCCGCAGTTCATCTGATTGGCTTTTTTATTATCCACACACATCCATAACATGTGTTGGAAAGCGCATTTAAAACAGCACAAATTGTGCTCACTCTCTCAGTGCTTTCTACACTTAAATTGATTCTGCAAATTTATCAAATTATGTTAGTGAATAGTTCGGAACAGGTTTGATTCATATAGGAATTCAAATTGTATTTTTTTAGGAATTCAAATTTTATTTTGAAATGAGATCATATTCAATATCTTTAGATATATATCACTAGACAAGTGCTTAGCTCTTCTCAAGTTAATGCAAACTGTGCGTCAATTAGTGCGACTTTCAATATACATAAACCTCCAGAAAATGTAAATTTGCAAACAGTTCTATACTTGACTTATCTTCTAAAAAGCTGTCAATTAGTTTGTGGTTTTAATACGTACAAGATTTCGAAATTTCAGCAAGGAAACTAACCTCACTTTTTGCAGCTTGCTTACGCTAATATGAACTAAGCGTAAACCGATCTTACTTATGAGTGAAATAACCCAATTCAAGACTGAGTTAGGTTTGTTATAAAGTTAACTTCACTATGATTTAAATATACCAAATGAAATTTGTAAGTTTCTCGGATTAAACAGTTGAAAGAGCGCTTTAAAGTTTTATGATGTTGGAGAGGAGGAAAAAAAGCTTGGTTAATTTTTAATTTGCGTTTAAATATTCGCCAGGCCTATGGCGAGCTATCCGAAGTGGGTTTATTTATGATGCGGCATGCAGATACTCATCTGGTATATACCGTCTGGTATATACCCAGTACATGCATATACACATGCGACATACAAATACATGCATATATAGGCAAGCATATGTGCGTGCTCTATAAAGGTGTGTGTGTGTGTAGCTGATATGATAAATGATATGCATAACGATAACGATAACGATTACAATTACGATAACGATACATAGCTACGACAAACAATTGAATGCGTCTTGAACCCCCTAAAAACTATTATCGATAACAGAAAAACTAAAAAGGCGCATAAAGAAGAAGAAAAAGAAGAGAAAGAAAGCGCAGCAGAAAACAACAAAAAAGAAAAGCCAAATAAAAACATAATAAATTCAAAAGCCAAACTCGAAAAGTTTCTTTATTTTTTTTTGTGGAGAGGGTGGCAGCTGGTTTGCATTGGACAGTGGGCGTGGCATTGGCCACTTTGTATGAGGGGCGGCTCAATAAATCAAGCATTGGCGCATCAGACGACGCCACGACGTTGCCACTTGCCGCATGGCAAAGTCGCGCCGAGCAGCGCTTTAAACGGTGACGAGGGGCAGGCAGGAAGAAATGAGAAGGGGAGAGGGGGATGGGGAAAGCGACTGCCGGGACAGTTGTTGCCATTGTTGCCGGCGTCGTTGCCTCATCTTCTGTTTCCGCCAGCCTCTGCTGCATGTTTCGCTTTGCTAGTTCCTCTTTTTGTTGTCTGCGCTTTGTTGTTTCTCTTCGCTCCACACTCTTGTTGTTGTTGTTGTTTTTCTTTTTATTTATATGCCGCAAAAGCTTTAAATGCGTCAGCAGCAGCAGCAGCAGTTGGGCCAGGGCAAGAGGGGGAGTTGGGCGGAGCTCCAAGGCAGCGCACTGAGGAGGACACACACAGCAATTTCAGCAACAATAATAAATATCGCGAGTCAACCGCAGCCACAGCAACAAATACAACAACAAAATATGAGCACAAAACACACACACACACAGAAAAACACACACACACAGACAGACACACACACTGGCAGACACTTGCGGCAGAAGACAAATGTAAGTAACTGTGTATGCATAAGTCGCCCGTCCGCCCGCCTCCTGCTCCACTGAGCTCTGCTCGAACTCCTGCTCCCCCTTCTTCACTGCCTCCCCTGCCACGCCCCCTTTGCAGCAACTCGCCGCGTATCTGCAGTAACAGTAACTGCAGGCAATGGCAACAGTTCGCGACACAGTGCGCCATAAAAGTCTACGCACACATTCAGCGCGCCTTCAATCGATGTGTAACGACGCATCCTCCCTGCTCTGCCCTGCCCCCTTACAATTGATGGGCGTGGCGTACAAAGCAAACAAGGTCTTCGGCACTTGGTGCAATTACTTTTGGCAGCACCTGTACGAGCACGCACTGTACTCTCTATGAAGGGCATTAAAAATTAGTCGCAAATACCGCTAAGTGGGCGACAACAGCAACAGCAACATCAACGGCAGCAACAGTTGCTTTGCTCTATCAACAGTTACACACATACGCCTCCCACTTGCCACGCCCACAGCGAAGCTGTTAACTTTTGTGGCCAAATTGAAATAGAGCTGATAAAGTTACTTAATACTTTGCTGATATATATACTGTATACTATAATATTATATATTTGATATATATTTATGTATTTTATATCCATTTATATATTTTACAGACACTGAGTGCCATCAGTATACCTACAGTTGCCTTCATATGCATTTTTGAAAGTGTCTTCTAAATGTTTTTGGCTTGAAATGAAACATTTGAGCATGGTTTATATATTATATTATATTTATATACATAATAATAATAATAAATAATAATAATAAATAATAATAACATAATAATATATTTATATCTGCTTCTATATATTTTATAGTCTTTCAGGAACCATCAAGGAAACCTTGCTAAACACTGATAACGCAAACTAGTCTCTCAGTTTTTCAGCTATCTTGATGAAACTTGGCACACATGCTTCTTATTACTGCACGCTGTATATGTAGCCAGATCGCATCGATATATCGCATAGCTGCCATACAAACTATCGGCCTATTTTTGTTATTTGCCGAGATATTGTAACCAAATTTACTACATCGAACTTTTTTTATATATATAATGTACATATAAAATTTCATCAAATCGTAGCACTATAACATATAGCTGCCATAGGAACAATCGGCTGAAAAGAAGAATTTTATATGAAGACCTGTTTATATTTTAGAAACAACTTAACTTATCAGTGCCAATCAAAGAAGGACATCATATTGAATATACACAATACTATACACTGCTGCACCATTATATATACCAAGTATTGGAACAATCGCAGGAGATAACAACCTGCATGGGTATAGAACGTTCGGCATGCGGTAGGTTGCCTTTCTTCCTTGTTATTGCTGTAAACGAAACCATGTTGTGAAATTCCATTTCATTATATCAATATCATTGTATTGTATGAGTATAGCAACAATAGGAGCTAATTAAAACCAAACCAAGACCTTCACGCCGAAGTTAGCCTTTCTTTCAGATTTTTAATGTCATCTTACACTTTTCAGCTTGAAATCAACTAGAAAAGCCCGCAATATCTGTGGATATTTATATTAAATATATGGGGATATTAATATATAATATATACATTTATTTAACTGAATATTAAAATAAATGTATTTATATTTATAATCAGAGGTTTTGTGCATTTACTAAGGAATATTTGGGTTTCTTTTGCAACATTTCTTAGCAGAATTGCTTGAAGTGCTTAGCGAGCCATGACAAAACATTAAGACAAGTTATGCGTGTGTTCAGCTAGGGAATACCCTGCATGCGGGCTAAAAGGAATGTCACTTTCGCTGAAACAGCCAGCTCTCCTTACTGCCTTAACTCTCTTGCTCTCTTCCTTTCTCTCTCTCTCTCTCTCTCTCTCTCTTTGTCTATCTTTCTCTTCTTTGCCCATAACATTTTGCATCTTTTGCCACACACTCTTGCAGACCATATTTGTAGTGTCCAGTTAGCAGTTGTCTGTGTGTGTGTTTGTGTGTGTGTGTGCGTGTGCGGTTGCAGCTTCATGCGGCTTGTTGTTGCCTCTGCTGCTGCTGGTGGTGCAACAAATTTAATGCCACATTTAGCGCTGTGGGCAGCACGATGAATGGGCCAAGCGGCTTTTAAAGCGGCGCCAGATACCTAACGCACACATAGAGAGAGAGGACAAGAGAGATAGAGAGAGAGTGAAAGAGAGAGATTGTTAGAGAGGGAGAGGTAAGTGAACATGGCATGCAGCATGTGGCAGGCGACATGCATATGCCCCGCACTGTAGTTGCTGTTGTTGTTGAGCGAAATAGTTCGAGTTGTTCAGTTCAACGGGCATGCAGCGGGCATAATTGGCAAGTTTTATCCATTTGGCCAGGGGCGGCGATGTGGCCAGGGGGGGGAGTGAGTACTGACCAGGGTAGTCAACTGCATTTGGCAGGCAATGAAAAATACAAAACGAAATCGCTTAAACTCTGCACAACCAATAAATTTAAAGCAGCTTAAGTGACAACAAAAACAACAGCAGAGAAACGGGGAAGAGAGAGATAGAGGGAGAGGAGACTGAAGGACATGGCATATTATACAGATACATATATAGAGTATATATGTTCAGCTGCACTGAGAGATATATGCACATATATAGCGGCTACTTTGTGATGTCGCCTGTTTGCCACGCCCACTCGAGGCAAAAAAGAATCGCTGCAATTAAATGCAAATCAGCTGGACAAAGCAAAAAGGATGCACACAGAGGCAGGAGGGAAGGGGTGTCTAGGGTGTGCGGGGAGGAGGGGGAGTGCACCCACAATTTGAGTGGTTTCATGTGAAGTGAAGCAAACATGGGCGTGGCCCAGCCCACCATCATCCCCTTGCCACACACACACACCCAGATACCGCCTCCGGTTGTGGCTCAGCTTTAGCTGGTGCCATTTGGTCAGAGATGTGTTTAGTTTGGGCACTCAGGCATTCACACACGCACACACACGCACACGCATATTTACAGGTTAGCATAATACAGTAAGTACTCAACATACCCTGCTTATATTAGCTGTTGTCAATTAAAAGGAGTATCTGCTAGCACAGCATGAATAGGCGCAGAGTGCAGCCTGCCAGGAAAAGGGGGGCTGATAGTTGCAATATATATCGATTATTTGGGAGACACAACACCATAGACTCTTTGCATTCGATAGTAAACGATAGTGTCCATTATGTTTATTCGATTTAAGTGAATACATGTCTTGGCATCATAGGTTTTCGTGCTTCCTACTTCCAGCAATCTGAGGATGGGATGTCAGCCTAAACCAGACTTGACTGATTTGATATTAAAAGACCTTTATTTGGTAAAAGAGGCTTCGTGATTCATTTGTACTTTTGATTACTATTCCTTTAGTATTGAATATGAGTAGTAATAGTATATAAAGTAGAAATTTTAAGTATTTCTTAGCCAACTTGACGTCCACAGTTCGATTTGAATTTGTATTAAAGCTTATTTATCATCTAGCCGAAATGTTTTGCTTAAAGATTTAAACGAGATAGTATTAAATAGTTTGCTGAAGAACATTGAATACATGGAATATAAAAACTATCGATAGTATAGTTATAGTTATATCAGCTCTAGTAGCTATATCAAAGCTGACAGGTCAGACCTTTTCCAAACAAGTACATTATGTACTTTTATTTGTTTGTCTAATTTGAAAAAATCTCTATATTTGACTGCCCAGAAATCTGTCGTGTTTTACTTGCTCAAACAAACCTTATTTTTGATATAATTATAATAACATTGTTCTTGAAATCGAAGTACAATCACTTGATTTACATACAAATCTTTACAACGATTTTCAGATTGTTAAGGAACATGTTCAGGTAATAAATATTTCCAAAATATTGGTTAATATTGCCATATTTTGATAAAGAGCATTTTCAACACATAAAGAAGCATTGTAACACTATAGATAGGGTATGAAAATGTATATAGTTAGTCAAGAAACTCTTTACACATATGAACATGTTAATGTTATGTACGATACATCTGTGCAAAGTGTTTCTTGACATACTGTATGTATTTTCAAATTTATGCAATTTTTAGCCTTTTTAGCTTAATCAAAAACCTAATGTACTGTTTTTGTGTCTCTTTTTCTCTTGTCTATACATTTGTTTCCATTTTCTTCATCTCTTTTTTGTAAGTGCTGGCTGGGCAGCCCTGATCTGCATTTATGTTAAGTACATACTCAACAGTCTCTTTAATAATATATCCCAGCTACAACAGTTCACAGCTATATCTCTCATTACAAACATATATTCAAGTTATGTTTACTGAGTAGACATAAAAACGTGTTTATTATCTACATGTCTCACCTTTACAGAGTATTTCTAGACTATGTAAATGCCTCCCTCACCTACCCTAGCTCATTGTTCTCTGCTCTCAGGGTATCTGCTAGTCATGCAGTGACCAACTAACTCAGTTAGCCATATATGGCATGGTGTATTTATGCCGCACACATAATGTGATGAATGTTTGCAAGTGCCGTACATAATATATAGCTGGCTATAACTAGCTAGGCTGACGACACCCCTCCCCCCTCCTCCTCATGTCTGGTAGGGGACTAGGAAGGCAGAGGGAGGGGCCTGTTTTCACCTTGCTGGACAAACACAAACGCTATTCCATTCATTCCATGGATGCATTTGGACAGCAGCTGGACAGGCACAAGCAGTCAGAGAGTTGACACACACACACACACACATGCAGCACACAGACACACACATGCAGCACACACACACACGTGCAGCACACACTCTCCTGGACACTGGCCATGAAATAATCCTTAAAAGACCACAAAACGATTTTATTCAATTAAAATGTCAAAACGCTGTTTGTTTTCCTTATTTAATGCAATAAATATTTACACTTTTATATGTACGTGCGTGTGTCTGTGTGCCGCAACAACAACAACAACAACAGCGAGCACTCAAACAATATCCTCTTCCCCCTCTGCCCCCCTTTGCCACCCTGCCTGACAGTGTATGCGAGAGCGAAGCCCGTCAGCCACTTGTCAAGTGGAGAAGCTCGTCCAGCTCCAGCGCACATTGCTGACTGCACTCGCAATTTATTCATTTATTTGTGCATATGCAAGACTTGTAGCTCGTGATTCATTTGCACACACACACACACACACACTCATGCACTCATAACGTATAAATCGCATTCACTGCTAACTAAGCAGAAAAAGACTCAAATTGAGTTACTCCCTGTCAAGCCCTTTATGAATATGAATCAATTGAATACTTAGTGTATGAATCATCAGAACAATCAATCAAATGTTCTCAACATATGTATTATAAACCTCAGCATAGAGAGTTGTGCTGACTCCGATTGGAAACCCTTTAAAAGTTACCACAGGAAAGAAGAAACCTTTTGGCAATGAAAATATTTATGAACTACTTGTGATGATTGTATAATACGTATGATATTAAACCTTATGATTATAAATGTATGTATTATAAAGAACTTGATGCTTATCTGACTTAGGCTTTTTTGAACATAACAGCGAAACAATTAGGAATTAAACAAGAACCAAGACTACAGTAAGTACTCAATTCAACTTCTACGTCTTGGAAAGCAGTTTCAAATTCAAAAAAAAGGAGAGCAACAGTATGTAGGATCATGTACAGTGGATCTTCGACCTTTGTTGCCATAAAAAGTCTCTAAATTTATGATACCATCTATCTTTTAAAAGATATAATGCTTATATAATACAAAACAGAAAATAGTAGCCTGCTTTATAAAATAGAAGGGTGCCATAATTCCTATCCCCAGAAATGTTATGCTTATACTTGCTAGAATAACTTCTGTCCGATGGGATTGAAACTGTGAGGAGTTGTAGAAATTTTCCTAACCTAAGTATAGTTATAAGCCCGAAAGTTGTACCTTTTATACTTCGTTTACGGTGGGCGTGACACCCAACAGTTAAAATAAACAGGAAACTTCATTCTTAATTTGATGTCTCTAGCTTTTCTAATAGCTGAGATCTTTGTGTTCACACTGGACAGACGAACAAACAGACCTGGGTCAATGGACTCGGATAGTGATTCTGAGCAAGAATCTATATATATATATACTATATGAAATCTGCCACGCCTTCTTCTGCCTAATTACGTACATTTGCATAAAGTTTGTATAACCTCTTTTGACCTTTTTCAATGCTCGAAGTGTATCCGTTCGAAATTCTTTAATAATATTT
This sequence comes from Zaprionus camerounensis, assembly GCA_018904165.1. NCBI lineage: Eukaryota > Metazoa > Arthropoda > Insecta > Diptera > Drosophilidae > Zaprionus > Zaprionus camerounensis. The sequence continues at coordinate 7,593,731 of JAEIFS010000531.1, read as the reverse complement.
AAGAACGATAACCAAATTCTAACATTAACCTGATCAGCATGCAATCATAATACATATTTGCATATTTTTTAGAAGGTCCTGGCTCTTATTATCTCTAAGTTCTAGATTTTCCATGGCAATATCAGTTCGTTTATTGATGTTGATTAAGAATATATATACTTTGTGGTGTCAGCCTTGGCTCCTTTTGCCTGTTACATATATGTTCAGTTCACACCAAGCTATAAAGGCTTTCTATCCTATATAAATATAGAGATACTAGTCATTATTATTTTCAGATCAGATTATACAAGACCTCTAATGGAATACAGTAAGAATACAAAAGAAGAAATACCCTTCATACATAGTACAATCAAAGCAAATCCTTCTCATTTCTACTGAACTAAATTCTCTCAGTTTCTTTATCACTTTCTATCTGCCTTTCTCTCTCTCCTTCTCGCTCTTCCTCTCTCTCTCTCTCTACCTCTCTCTCTCTCCATCTTACTCCCTACTTCTCACTCTCCCTCTCTCCATCTCTCTCACTCTCTCTTACAACCTTTCCCTTCCCCCCACAGTAACCGCACTTTAAACTTGCCGTGAGTGCATTGTGAATCATTTGAAAGACTCGTGAGTGTGAAGATGCCAGGCAGGCGATGGAGGCGTGGCAGGACATACACATAAACATTGCTTTGATAATGATTATGATTATTATTATGATTATGAAACGAACAGCAGAGAAGGGTGCGGGTGGAGGAAGGGGGAGGAAGGGGGAGGGGGCTGGAATGAGCGTGTTATATTCGATAATTTGTTGTTGTAAAACAAAAGCAAGAGAAAGCAAAGTAGAGGGGGTCGGCGAAGGGGGCAGGGGAGGTACGGGAGGGAGGGGTTTCGGAAAAAAATGAAGCCTTGCCGAAATGGAGAAAGGGAAAATTCGTTTGGCCTATTGCGAATTTTGGGCACGTACAACTCGTAAAGACTATTTACGATTCTAATAAAAACCGTTGGACGTTCCTTTGACTTTGACCCAGGACCAGTACACCCCCCCCACCACTCCCCTTCCCTCTTGCCAGAGTTGCCACCACACACTCGTGACAATAACGAGCGGGTTCCCTGTCTCTCTCGCTCTCTCTCTTTGTCTCCCTCTCTGTGTGGATGAAAATTGTTGAATTTGCTGCTAATTAAATTGCTCGAAAATTTGCATTCGCTTTTAATAAACTGCAGATGCTTCCCGAGCCTCGTCTCCCCTTCTTTGCAACTGGCAACTGAACCCGAAACTGAAACCTAAACCGAAACTGTAGCAGTAGCAAAGAGGAGGGGGGAGAGGGAAGGGAGATAGAGAGAGAGGGAGGGCGAGCTACGGCAGTGGCAGCTTTACTTTCGGCCTCATTAGACGACGACGATGAGAACTAGGGGCATGCCGGCTTATCCCTGACATGGCAGAATATGCCTCTCTGTGTGTATGTGTGTGTGTGCACCTGTGTGTGTGTGTGTGTGTGTGTGTGCACCGCAATCTGTCAGATACTCGTATTTACGATGCGCAACTATTGCGCCGGCGACTATCAAATTGTTCAGTTACTGCGAGACCAGTCGCTCTATACCTGCGCTTCTCACACTCCCCCTCCCTTGGCCACTAGTGGCTGCTGGGCAACCTGTGCTCTTGCACCGAAACCACAACGATTGTTGACCCAACAACATTTTCCACCGCCGCACACACACATACCCTGTAATGGGGGAATCAGCGCAGTTTGCTTACCTCATACACAGTTGAGTATTTTCTGGACTGTAAAATTAGCTAATCAACTGGTTAACTTACTATCTATCTGTCTCTCTCTTTCTGTGTCTCTCTCTCTCTCTCTCTGTCTCCCACTTTCCCCCTTTCTCCGTCTCTTCTCTCCCTCTGACACTTTCTCTGTCTCTATATCTCTTTCTTAAGAATATGCTTCAAGTTTCTTTCTAAATTATCACAATTATTTGTCGATCATTAATTCATTAATTCATTGATTTATTAATTCATTAATTCACTAGTTTATTTATTCATTAATTCATTAATTCATTAAGTCATTAATTCATTAATTCAGTAATTCATTAATTCATCAATTCATTAATTCATGAATTCCTTAATTGATTCATTCATTAATTCATAAACTTTTGAATTCATTTATTCATTAATTTATTAATTGTTTTTATTTATTATTATTATTATTATTTTTTTTTTTTAATTTAATTTTTCCTTAATTCCTGTTTTCATTAATTCCACATTACATTAATTCATTAGTTTATTAATTCATTAGTTCATAAATTAATTTATTCATTTATTCAATAATTTATTTATTTATTTATTTATTTATTTATTTATTAATTCATTTATTCATTTTTTCATGCACTGATCAATTCTATCATGCATTAATTCATTTATGTCTATTTCATTTATTGCTTAATCTTCCCTCTTCTGCATCTACAGGGTATCTGCTAGTCGAGCAGTCAAGAGCAGTCTTGTGTTTATCGTTAACTTCTGTTATTTTCGATTTGTTGTTCTGATTTTGATGTTGACTTCTTTCTGTGCGCGTTGGCAATTTTTGCTGTGTTGCACACGTTGCACGTTGCGCATTCTGTGTGTGTTGCTGTTGTTGTTGCTCATTTTAATGCATTTGTTGTTGCTGCTGCTGCTGCTGCTGTTATTATTGTTGTTGATGTTGTTATTGCCTATGTTGCTGTTGCTGTTGTTACAGTTGTTGCTGTTGCTGTTGCAGTTGCTGATGTTGCTGTTATTGCTACTGCTGTTGCTGTTGCTGCTGTTGTTATTGCCTGTGTTGCTGTTGCTGTTGTTGCTGTTGCTGTTGTTGCTGATGTTGTTACTGCATTGATTGCCAACCTGCTGGTCAACTGAGGCACTCGGACAATCACACACTGACAAAGAGAGAAGGGGAAAGAGAGGGAGAGAGAGAGAGAGAGAGATAGAGAGAGTAGAACGACAATGAGGGAAAGAGCAAGGGAAAGAGAGAGAGATATAGAGGGAGAGAGAGATAGAGGGAGAGAGAGCTGTTGCCTGGCGCTGTTTTAAATCAATACAACAAATTTCGCAGCTGGTGGTCAAAAGTCCACAATGTTGTTGTTGTTGAAACAGCAATTGCTACAGTTGCTGTTGCTGCTGTTGTTGTTGCTGGAGCTGCTGCTGCTGCTGTTGCTGCCGTTTAAAATGTTCCGAGTAATTAACACGCGCCGTGTGTAGCCCCAAATGGCCGCAGCGAATGCGACTGTGTGTCTTGCTCTGTGTGTGTGTGTGTGCGAGTGTGTGTGTGTACGAGTATGTGCATGTGTGTGTGTGTGTGTGTGGGAGAGTGCGTGTGCGATCCGTTGCTGCTGCTGTGGGTAAATGTGCAGCGTAAGCGAACGCGGGCAACACATTCGCCCACGCAGCAAGGCGAAGCTCGTTACACGTAGCAACTGCACAAGAATATATATGTATATACATATATACATATATATATATATATGCTATATATACTATATATGATATGCTATGCACTACATGTGTGTTAGTGTCTCAATGTGTGCTCGCAAGTTCGTAACTTTTATTTATTGATTTAATACTTTTTCAATTTACTGCAAATAGCCAAAGACGAAGGAGAGGAAGGAGAAGCAGCAGCAGGAGAAGAAGATGAAGCAGGAGTAGGAGCAGTACCAGTAGAAGGTGCTGTGTGTGTCTCAGCCATAACTAGCTGCTGCTGCAACTATCGTACTGCCACAGCAGCAGCAGCAACAACAACTTCAGCGCAGCAACAGTCACAGCAGCAATTGCTGTGACGAAGGGAGTATAAGTAGGAGAAGGGAGCGAAGGGGTGGGCAGGGCAGGGAAGGGAAGCTGGTAAGCATTAAAGCAATACTCCGCGACCAGTTGGCATTGGCGCAATCCCCACGCTGGCAATCCACAGCGCCGATGCCGATGTCGAAGTCGCATTCCCATCGACACAAAATGCAGCGCGGCATTAACGACATGTCCCCAGCGCATGTTCCCCCCTCCACCATCACTCTCTCTCTTGCCTTTCACTTGCCACGCCCCCCCTGGGCACCGCCTCGTAATCGCTGTTGGCCATGGTGGCAGCTTTTAATTCACAATTTAATTTCACAGTTAGTTGCTCAATAAAAACTTTTCACAGCGCCAGCAGCAGCACCAGCAGTTGAATATCTGTCAGAGAGCACACGGCAGCCGGCATCTGCTGGCTGCCACGCCCACTTTGCCCGTCTGCCTGCCTGGCTGCGCACCTGATCCCCAACTTAAGCTGAGCGGATCGAGCGAGTGTGTTAAGCGTTGCGGGCCTCGTCGAACTCTAATTGAAATGTCTCATAATTGTCGTGAATCAAAAGCTGAAACTGCAGGCAGAGAGAAGGTTAAAAGGGAGAAAGAGAGAGAGAGAAAGGAAAAGAGAAAGAAAGGGAGAATGGGGGAGAGAGAGGAGGAGAAGCATTCGTGGCAAGCGAGGCATTCATTTTCGAAGAGGAAAGCAAAATGTGAGAAGACTTAACGGAATGTGTGCAGCTTTAATAAGTGAGAAGCGGCACAGAGAACAACTCTTATACATATGCAGAACTCATGGCAAAGCAGCTGTATAAGACTAAGTATAAGTGTAAATAACTGATTGATGTAGTTAAAAAGATTATAAATAATGAATGGAGTAAAATTGATGTAAGTATAAGAGAATGTATAAGAGTATGTATAAGTATAGCTATAAGGAAATGTATAAGAATCGAGAAGTGCGTATAAGTGCGTAGAAGCATAAGTATAAGGGTGCGCTTTGGAGAGTGTATAATCAAGGGTATACGAGTGTGTATAAGAGAGCGTATTAGAGTTTGTATAAGAGTCTAAATCACTTATTTATAAAGGAATTGTGATCATAAGAACGAACGCAGATTCAATGAGAATGCGTTAGTATGTATAAGAGTATATATAAAACAATGTATAGGTATGGGTATAAGGGAATGCATAAGAGTTTGTATAAGAGTGTGTTTACTAGTGTGTACAAAGGTGAATATAGAAGTGTGTATAAGCGTGTACAAGTATAAGAGTGTGCTTTGGAGTGTGTATAGGCAAAGGTATACGAGTGTGTATACGAGTTTAAATAGCTAATCGATAAAGGTAGAGTATAAGAACGAATGCAGATTCAATAAGAATACGTGGTATAAGTATAAGTAAGTAAAAATATATGGTAAGTATAGGTATAAAACAATGTATGCAAAATAAGTTGTATACGATTTTATTAAAAAATTTGTATAAGAGTGTATATATAATACAACTGCATATAAGCATGCATATAAGAGTGTATATACAACTGCGTACAAGCATGAGTATAAGAGTGTGTTTAAGATTGTATACAAGAGTGTGTATATGCATTTTAAGATGTGTTTCTATATATCGTCGTCAATACGTATACAAGACTTCGTATAAGAGTGATCAGAGCGATATGATAAAAGAAAGTATATCTACACATAAGAAACAATTACACTATATATAAGAGTAGATATAAGACTGTAGGCCAAGTAGATGGGCTTAAGAATTTACCTATAAAAATATATAAAATTTAATAAAAATAAAGCAGCAGAAAAAGAATGATTTTAATGCTATTTATAAGACGAAGTATAAAGGGAATGGTATAGAAACCAGTTTTATTAATATAAAAAATAGTACAATATTGTACTAAATACATTAAAATAGACGAATATATTACATATGTTCTGTATTCATCTTTTTGAAAACAATTTCACATACATATTATATGTATGAAAGTAAATCTTATAATCTGGAAGTGATTGGTGAAATTTTTCTTTTCTTATTTTAGGTTACGCGCAGCGAGTCGCAGTGGATTAACTTTCAAAGATTTATAAGACAGAACTGTTCCTTTTGGCAGGCCAGCTGTCACTGCCTTCAGCCGTCATGATAATTCAATGCGATAAACTCAATGTTAGACATTACTTTCGTGCAGTTCAACTGAACATAGAGTGCTATACACTCTGACAACTATTTTAACTAATGTCTATACTCCCACATGTATATCTGTTAACAAGTTAACAAAGTTAACAAGTCCCAAGTGCGCTTCTACTATCCAGCAAATCTCAGCAACCTCATCGAGTGGACAAGCCTGTTTTTATGAACTCAGTTCGAACGAAGGCTACACCACAGCGAAATTCCGCATAATTGCGCCGAAAAAGTGATTGCATCGTGTGTACCTAACGTGACCGACAAGACAAAAACTATTCGATTCAATTGGCCAAAAGGGGGAAAGAGAAGATAGAGAAGGGGAAAGAGGAGGGCGACAATGACGACTGTCCGAGGCAAGTGCGGGCTATAAAAAAGAAAAGTGCGTGAGAAAAACAACAACAGCAGCAGCCGCAGCAGAAGGAAAATCGCTTGCGAAAGGGGCAGACAGTGAAGGTGGGGGCACAGAAGGGGGCGGGGAGGGGCTGTGCGGACAGCGAGGAAAGAAAAGGCGGCATGGTAAACATTCAATGAAGCGAAATTGATTTGATTCAATTTAAAGTTCCAGTTGAAGCAAAAACTCTGATTTTCATTTCATTTTCATAGCCGCCTCTCGCGGTCGCAATTGTTTACAATGATTGGCGCATTGTTCAATTGCAATTGCCTTGTGGGACAAGCGGACGGACAGGCGGACAGATGGACAAGCGAATGGACGAGAAAGAGACGGCCAGACAGAAGGCAGAACTGAGTTGAGATGCATTTGCATCTTGTAGATATGCGGGAGCTGCGAAGCGACGTGTGAGTTTCATATTGACTTTGTGTGTGCGTGTGAGGGTATGTGCGTGTGTGTGGGTGTATGTGGGTGTATCTTTGTTTGCCTGTGTGTGTGTGTGACGATCTTATTTAACGTTTGACTGCCTTTTGAGCAAACACGCCGCCACATGTCACAATTATCCACCCAAGCCAGCAATAATATTACGTATACGCAATAGTTGCGCTTTTGTCTCATTAGGCGCGCAGAAAAAGATCCCAAATTGTGTAAATTAAACAGAAAGAGCTCTCACAATGAGTGGCAGTAGTGCTCTTCTTGTGATATAAGTTAAACAAAGTTATTTGTTTTGTTGATTTAGATAGAAATATTACGTATACGCAATAAATGTATATGTAATTAATATATTTATATTGCTTTTTTTGCATTATTTCACTGCTTATTCTAAGATTTATCAGAAAATCTTGTTTTATATATATATATATAGAGTTGGGTTTGCCTTAAACAGTGACTAAACTTTGAACTTTAACAAAGAATAAATGTCTGTCGTATACGTAATATTTGTTTATTTGAAATTCTACTCAACAAAATAGAAATAAAGCGAAGCTGCGCAGTACAGACAGTGCTATATGATAGCATAGGAATATATAGATATACATATATACATATATGTATGTTTTTATATGGGTACATATAGAGAAGGTGCTTTCACAAAATAATTTATATAAGTTTAAACAGTTCAGAATTAGTTATGGATTTGCCTTGAATAGTTCGACTGCATAGGAAGCTCTTAGTTTAGCAGGGAGTACAATAGATTTACAAGGTCAAGCTTCCTATATATTAACAATAATAATACATAAATACATATATAAATTATTATAATATATAGGCATTGTATATAAAATACGAAGTTAACTTCTGCAATTTAGCTAAAGCAATTTCAACTCACAGGTTGCATTTCTTCTCTCTTCCTCTCTCCCTCTCTGTCTCTCTCTCTCTCTCTCTCACTCTCTCTGTCTGTAATTGCACCTCACTTAGAACCACATATGTTAAGCCTAATGCTGGTACCTTCACACACACACACACACACAACTGCATTTCGATAGCAGACATTAGCTGATACTCAGAGCAGGTTGCTCTCGCACAATTTCGTCTGGCGCGTAATAAACATTGCGATAATAATCGTTGACTCGCGGCCATTTGGTTCATTGTATCAAGTGACAGGCACTTGTAGGCGACTCTTGGCCACGCCCACTTTACCACTAGCTTTTGTCATCGTTGTCATTGTTGTTGTTGTTGCTATTGATGGCGGCGATAGGGCATCATAAATGGGGGAAACAACGTCAACTTGCCGTTGATTTCGCTGCTGTTGCTGTCATTGTTTTAATACCCTGTAAAAGCAGTGGATTAAGGTATATATTTTAGTTATTTACTTGAAAATGCCTTAACTATTTCCTTACTAATGAGTAGAGAAAGAAAAGAAACATGAGCCAGAAATGTATTCTTAGTTTTTGAATGAATTTCTTTTGGTATTTCATTCATCAAATTCCACAAGAAATAACAAAATATTATCCCCCCCACGCCCCAAAGTGAAGATCAATTACTGTAAGGCGATTAAAATTGGCTTTGTTTCTAACCTCAATTCAATGATGCAATTAAAAAATGCCGTTTATTTCGAGTGATTCGATTGCAAAGCCGAGAAGAGCAGAGAACAAAACAGAACAATGCAAACAATATGCACGCACATTTCTCTGCCAGGCTCTTCAGTGCATACCTAACCTCACTTTTCGATAAAACTGCAAGGATATTTAATCTTCGGCATTTTGTGAAGTTTTCCAGCTTTATGCTTCTTGTTGTTGTTCGTGTTGTTGTTGTTGTTTCTGCCGAACTAACAATGCCAACTCAAACACCTGAAATGCCAGAATTCAATGTGCCTCCTCTGCTGGCGTCTCTCTCTTTGCATGTGTGTGTGTGTAGGAGGGTGTGTATGTGTGTGTGTGTATGTGTATGTGTGTGTGTGATGTATGTTGGCTTTGTTTGGGTGGCCAGCTCGTATTTTAGTGCAGCATTATCCGCTGTTCTATGCAGATGCAGACAATTTGTGCCGCTTCAGATTGCGAACGCGGGCAAGGAGTGCCCGCAGATGCAAGAGAGGGGTGTGAGGAGGGGTGTGCTGGGAGGGGTAACGAAACTGCATAGAGCGTTAACATAAATCAAAGCTCTCCAAACTCAAAGGGAGCGACAGGCGCACACAAAGCAGCGACGGCACCAACGACGACGCTGCAACGCGCTGACGTGGCCACAGCCAGAGGGGGTAGCCTGAACGTGGAAAGGTGGTGGAAGGGGGGGAGGAAGGCAGGTACGGGGTAAGGCGGAGGGGGTAACGGAAATGCCGCCTGACACACATCCAGCTTCATTTCGGCACGTGCACTTGAAAAGCCAAGCGACGTTTTTGACATATTGCCGACTTGAGGCATAGCAACTGAGTAGCCCCTCCACCCCTCCCCCTCAGGTGTGAGGGCGGGGGGGTTTGGAAAGGTGTAGGAAATGCCTCGACTGATGAAGCCATCGCCACGCCAGCAGCTGCTCAGTTTTGTGCGAAATTAGACAGCGTCGAATGCCGTTGGCATCAGTTTTCGCAATACGCTTTGAAGAGCTCAGATAACACACACACAAACACAGACGCACACACACACACGCACACACACATACACCTATGCAAACTGAGGATCTGCTGGACACATGGAGCTGAAATTTCGACACCATTTGTGGTTGCTGACAACGCAAGCAACTGATAAACAAAGCCTTAACGGATCTGCCTAGCATTGCCTATACGAATATATCCTATAATTGACTTGATGCACAGTCGCTACAGAAGCGATAAGTGTATAAAAAACCCTTGCAGAGGGTATATAATTGCTGGCCAGGAGTTTACAATGCACCTTAGAACATAACCGATGCCATAGAATGTCTATAGTCTGCTTCAAGATCAACAGAGGAGTCGGACTAGCCAGGTCTGTGTGTCTGTCTGTCTGTCTGTCCGTCTGTCTGTCTGTCTGTCCGTCTGTCCGTCTGCTTGTCAACTGCAATGCAAACTATTATCTTAGTGTTAAAACTAGCTTGATAAAACTTGACACACATGCTTCTTATTGCTGCTGTATAGAATAGGATAGGTATAGTATAGGATAGGTATAGTATAGGAACAATCGCAGGAGATAAGAGCCTGCAAGGGTATAGAACCTTACTCATGCCATAGGTAGCCTTTCTTCCTCTTTTTATCTAAAATAAAGAGATTCATATACTAAGAATACCCCTAACTTAAACCACTCTATACAAAAAGAAATACTACTACTCATCTGTAGACAAAAGACTTTTAATGCGAAAGATATTATCATGTTAATCTTCTTAACTATCAACTACCTGAGAGTCTTCTGCAACTTGACTGCTCCTGCAGCAACATCTGCAAGATTTCAATTGATATTAGCATAGATCAGATTACTATATATGCTATATCATATGGCAGACACAAAGTGTGTGTTAAATCAACGTCAGATGGAAACCATCTCTATTTCTTTGGCAGTGTGAGGGGACTGGGGAATGGGAAGGATGGGCGTGGGACTGGGACGAGGGGATGTGGTGTAGTGAGGAGCGATTCGTGTGTGCAGCTGAGAGGCGTCGGGGTGTCGGGGCGTCATTGCCAGTCATATCCTGCGGGGATAAGCGCACTTTATGCAAAACGCACAAGTTTTATTCTATTTTGATTTCTTTCATTCTTTTCTTCTGTTCTGTTCTGTTCCGTTTCGTTTCGGTTCTTCTTTTTTTATATGCTGTTCGTTGTCGCTCTTTCTCTTTACACGCACACACGCAAAGTAAGCACTCCCCACCCCCACACACACCCCCTCAAACTTATACATTCTTCGAGCAGAGGGGGTTGGGTAAAAAGTGTAAACAGCTTCAGCTGCGTGTCCTTGTTATGTCGCTGACAATGCCTGCGAGTTGATGGCTTTCAGCACAGATTTGCTGACAGGGCACGGAGGCGGAGGGAGGCACAGGGCGGGGCAGGGGCAAGAAGAGGAAAAGACAGATGGATGAAGGCAGAGGCAGAGGCAGAAGCGGCGGCAGTAAAAGGCACAAAGGCAGCGACAACGGTTAAAAGCGATGGGAATTGATTGAAAAGTAAAGAAAAGAAACAACCTAACTACGGAATTAAGATATATATACATATATATGTATATATATACTGACACGACTGTCTTGTTGTCTTGCTGCCTGCCACGCCCTGCGGGCAACTGAGCCCTAAAGTGGGTAAGTGGAAACGGGGCCGGGCCGATCAGACATTTGATTATGCTAATGAAATAACAAGCCTATAAACTTAAAAACTATGCCGGGGTCCATTCACACGCGCACGCACACACATGCCTCCCCCTCCCCTCCCTGCCACACCACCCTCTTGAATACCACGCCCTGTTCCTCCACTTCTTGCATAACTTTGAAGCATGTCAAACGCGCAAGAGGAGGAGAAGATAAGCTCTGTGCCAGGAATGTAACGAATTTAATTCTTTAATCGATGCGCTTTAATCGATTAGGCAATTGTTATCGGAGCTGGGTGGAATCAATTATCATTTAATATGCGCAAGGGGTGTGGAAACGATAGAGGGAACTGCGTAGGAACCAGTTGAAATATGTTAAGCAGACAAAGCAACTATTCCTTTGGGACAAAGATATATGCTTTATATATCTTATGTAAGCATTTTATTTATCTTTGTGTATTATATGTAGATAGAAGGTGAAGGTGTTCAACTTTGTGCTTGTAGAAATATGTAAGAAAAGCGCTTAGAGAAGCACTTCCTTTGTAATGATTGAAAATTATGTGCATATATAGAATGTAACCTATTATATATATAGGTAAAATATAACCTATAAGTAGAATATAACCTATAGAACATAACCTATGAGTAGAATATAACCTATATGTGGAATGTAATCAATATGTAGAATAAAACCCATATAAAGAATATAACCTATATGTAGAATATAACCTATAAGTAAAATGCAACCTTTATGTATTTAGAATACAAGCAATCTATAGAATACAAAGTATATGTAGAATATAAGCTATATGTAGAATATTTCATGTAAGTAGAATTCCACCTACATATGTTTATGTTGAAAACAATTTATGTAAATGTAGAATGTAACCTACAAGTATATGTAGAATACAACCTATTTGTAGAATACAACCTACGTATGGAATACAACCAATAAGTAAGTAATAATATAACCTATATGTAGAATATAACCTATATGAATTTAGAATACAACCAATCTGTAGACTTCGAGCTATATGTGAAAAACAACCTATATGTAGAATATAACCTATAAGTAGAACAAAAATAATATAGAATATAACATACATATATGTAGAATTTAACCTATATGAAAAATATAACTTTTATGTATTTAGAATACAACTAATCTATAGAATACATATAGAATGAAGAATATTTCATAAAAGTACAATTCGACCTATATGTTGAAAATAACCTATATGTAAAATGTTACCTATATGTAGAATACAACCTACAAGTATTTTTAGAAACTAACCAATAAGTATTTAAATCCGATATCTCTCCACCCCCCTCCCCCTCTCTCTCTACCGCTTTTTCAATCTCTGTCTCTCTCCCCTCTCTCTCTCTCTCTCACTTAGTGCTGGGCATACAAATCATTGAAGTGTTAGTCTAATATTGCACAGTAAAAACGCGCTGATAATTTTTGGCAACGGCTTCAAATTGATTTATCATATTTGCTTAACCCTTACTCATATTTGTTTTGAAGTTTTGAGTAAACATTTCACATAGTTTCACACAGTTTATGCTCCCTGCTAACATTCCACTAGAAAGTCCACACACAAACAAACACACACATCACTTACTCGTCGTTCCTCTTATTGTTTTCAGCTTTCTCTCATCCGCTTCCCAAATTTCGATTTTCAAATAAAAAAACACAAAATAAAGAAAGTCAAAAATCATGTCAGTTATTCCAGTTTAAAAATCAGTTGATATTTGGCAGAGTTACTGAAGTGTAAGGTTATGTAGAAAGGGATGTGTTGAGCATCTGCAATTAGGCTATATTTGAATGACTTTTGACTGATTTAATCGATTCAGATTGAGTTAGAAAAGTAAGAGATCCAAGCAACAAGAAAATACTTTGCTGCCATCACAATGAAATTGTAAGAGTAACAAACAAAGATACGAATGCAGAGAACAAAAGATAATTAAAGGTCTAACAATAATCGGAATAACCTAGAGCAGTATGGAATATTATATATATGGAATATCAACTTCACTGATTAGTTGGCTATATCATTATATATATTATCTTGCTCAACTGAAACGATATCGTAATTTACAAAAGCTTTTGCTGGTCAGAGTGCAGTGCCAAGGGGAAAACGGTGTGTGTGTGTATGCATGTGTGTGTGTGTGCCTGAAAGTGTGTGTGTGTGTGCCTGGACTAAATTGCTTGGGGAACTGTAACGACACCTTTCTTGGCCAGGGAAACGCACATAAAGCGACCGTAAAGATGCGACTTGCTGCAGGTTAGGGGTGCAGTAAAGGTGCCAAGACGCACAAGGGGGCAGGTGGAGAAGGTAGGGGGAAAGGGGTGCCGTCTCGAACGCAATGGGCAGCAAGCACTTATGCGCTTGAGGGCATCCTCTGGTCGCTGCCGTCGCACCACACTAACACGCTCCACAGCGCACTCCAGCGTGAGCAACCTTCCTCCTCTTCCTTTTTTACTTCTACTGCTGCACCTTCTACTGCCTCTGCCTCTGCCTCTTCCTCTGCCTCTTCCTCTCCCTTTCCCTCTTCTTATTCTTGCTGCGCTGCTCTTTAGCTTGCGTTGCTGCTGCTGCTTTTTTGCCTCGCCTTTTGCATATTTATTGTATAGTTTTGTAGTTTTATCAAGTTAGCTAGTTAAAAGTCAAGATGCTGCAGGTGGAGGCGACTCAAGATAGAGCAGAGAGAGACACACAGGGGAAGAAGAGGAAGGGAGGGTAGCCTGGCATGAGGCACGTGCACGTCGGCGCTCTGTCGGCGGCTGCCAACGTCCACATCTTCATCTGCATCTGGCGCGGAGTCGTGGTGTGGCTTTTATTAGCTACGTGCGCGTCGGGTCAGCCAGGCAAAAGATGCCAAGCCGGAAAAGGGAGACGCATAGCGGGAGTACGCAGTGCCAAAGAGTAAGCAGGCAAGGGGCAAGGAAGTGATAGAGACAGAGACGTAGAGCAGAGGGAGGGGCTGATTGTGCTACTCTATGTGTGTGTGTGTGTGTGTGTGTGTGTGGCAAAGAAGTTGCCAGCCAGCGTTGGCGATAAGATGAGCGTGCTAAAGTTTTATTGCCGCATATTTAAGCTTTTAAAAAATTCATGCATAAAATGACACACACACCAAGGCACACACACTAACACACACACACACACACAAGACAAGAGCAAAAAGTGTGGGAAGTAGCAAGACAAAATTAAAAACGCAAAGCGATGCTGCTAAGCAGGAAGAGGAAAAAAGCAAGACAAAAAAAGAAAAAAATTAAAAAAAATATAAAAAAAAAACTGTTATTCAAATAAAAAATTATAATCGTTTGAGAATAATAAAGTTAATGTGGTAAAATCAAAGAAAAAAAATATATATGTATATGTTATACATAAAACAAAGTGAATAAATTGAAAACTATTAAACAAAATAAAGAAGGTAAAAATAAAAAAAAATAATAATTTCAGTATTAAAGCTACAGAAAATTAATAAAATACAAGATAATCAGATAAAATATAATAATCGTTTGGCTATTATAAAGTTAATGTGGTAAAATGAAAGAAAAATATGTATATAAAACAAATTAAATAAAGTAAAAAAAATTATTAATTATAACAAATTGTACAATAAAGAAAATAAAGATTTAAGGAAAATCTAAATTAAAAATTAAATTAATAATAGAAAATTAAATAAATGAAAATGAATAAAATGAAAAATATAAAATAAAATATCATAATCGTTTGCTTAAAGTAAAATTATAAAATAAATAGAAAAAAAATAAGCAGTACCTTTTCGCTTGGATTTTAAGCTTTAAAGCGAAAAATTTACCTTAAAAATATATATATATTGTATATAAAAAAGAATATAGCATACAGTAAATAAAAGGGAAAGGATAAATAGATTAAGACTTTAAATCTTCAACAAACAATGAGTATTTATTTATTCATTTTTTTTTTTTGCATTTTTGGACAGAAACGCTTGTTAGTTTTTATAACAGTATATTAGTATGAAAGAGTCAATAACAAAATAAAATTATTAACGTTAACAAAATAGATATACAAAATGTAGCATTTACACTTTATTTAATATATATAAAAAAACAAAATTGTCAAGGTTTTTTTTTAATTTAATAACCAGTGAATGTTAAATGCCGCAGCGTTATCTTTTGACTGCCTATCTTTGCTTGCACACAATCTTCTTCGCCGCATACTCTCCCTTTCTCTATCCTCTTTCCCCTTTTCTCTCTCTCTTTCTCTCTCTCCTTCTCTCTATCTCACTTCATCTAGAGCCGCTTTAACCGTCTCGCGTTAAACGAGTTACCCAAGCCCAAAGGCCAATTCCGAAAATGCGGCAACAAAAATGCATGAACTAGAGAGAGAGAGACGGAGAGAGGGAGAGAGGGAGAGGGGGAGACATACAGGGAAAGAGTATGCTGACACCCAGTGGGAATGAATAGGTGCCAAAATCTTGTAATTTTCAACACTACATAAGAAAGCCTCCTCAATTTATATTCTCCATCCCAAAAACAGATTCCAGATCAAATGCTGTCAAAATAATAAGCTTTGCAATAGAAAATACTAGAAACCTAAGTCCGCACTTAGGCTGCAGTCTCTGCCCAGGCAACTGCTAACTTCGCTGACACCCTCAGCACTTGTTGAGGTCCCACTGGGCTGTCGTTGCGACTGGAAGTGCAAATGGAAATAGGAAACTGTTGCTAACTGCAACTGGCGGTCCACAATAATAACTATAATAATCAACATGGCGGCAGCACTAGCACACACACACACACACACACGCACACGCATATACAGAACACACTCTATGAGCTTTTGTTGCCTTGTTTGCCTGCACTTGCCCCTTGCCCCCTTCCTCCTCCTTACTGCTTCTTCTTCGTTTTCATTTTCTTAATTTTATACACACGTTCTGTACTCATTTTCATTTTCTTGACGCTATGTTTTGCTCTACTCGCTCTCTCTCTCTCTTTCTTTAGCAGTTTGTATTTATTGCACGTGTCTACCCACTGACCCAGCAGCACCCCCTTCCCAACTTCCACTCTCTCAACTCCTCTGCCCACCCCTTATGGTTTGGCTTGCTGCAGCTTTTTAGTATTCATTAAATTGCATAATTATACAATAAGTGCAATGGCTTCAACTGTATCACGCCCCCTTTCCCATCGCCTTCTGGTATACCCCCCTCCCCGCTGACCATGCAGACTGGGAACATGCATATGCATAAGTTAATAACATCCATTAAAATGTGCACATGAATCCAATGAATCCAATTTGGTTTATATATAAATTCCGCATAAGCTGCCATTTTCACATGAACCACTCTCGCTGAACCGGTTCACTAAAGTTCCTATGCAAAGCTTTTTTCGCAGCTTAAAAATCATTTTGAAAATCGCAATAGTAGTTTGTAATTGTAGTTTGATTATGGTGGAGAAGAGAGCGTTGAGCATGCAACAGAGTTGTTGCCCCAAAGTGGCACAAAAATTAAAATTTTTTTTTATTTTTAAGGCTTCAAACATTTATTGCACATTAACTAGTAGTTTTTGTTAATGAAATAGCTTCAGCAATTATGTGCTTAACAAACTTTTTCGAACCGATTCTGTAGTGGTTCAAAGTTTCAACAGAGCACAATTTTAAGCCAGCTGCAAAACCGCTTCGAACCGGTTCATTATTGGAACATGGTAAATATTTAAAACTGGTTTCTTTTCCTCAATAATAGATTGTCATGGAACTAACGAGCATGCTGATGCGAATAATAGAAAAATAATAATATAAATGATTTGTTCGAACCGGTTCACTAGTGCAGTTTAATAGTGGTTCCCTGGCAATGCAAAAACTGGTTCGAAATGTGTGACAAAAAAATAGTTTCGTCTGCTATTTATGGGCAAAGAGACACATATAATTTAATTGTATCGAGTGGATAACGGCTTATGGCAATACCAACACAGTCACACACACACACACATGCACACACACTCAGGGTGTTTGAAAAATCCAGCTGGGCTCATTTTATCTATTTAGCTGTAGCATTTTTGCCTATTTTATTTCATTTCATTTTATTCTTCTCTGCCATTTTCCCTCTCAGTCTCCCTCTCCCACTCTCTCCCTCTCTCCCTCTCTGTCTCTCTCTGTTTATGTAGAGGCATGTGTGGGGGGCGTGTGAGAAAGGACATAGTTGGTGTGGATTATTAGGCCGGATTATGAATACATGGGCCGTTCAGTTGGCCGCATTGTTTTTATGTTTAAGCAACTTGCCAATTTGCAGAGTGCCAGGGCCGAGGGAGAGGGGCGTCGGGTTACTGCTCGGATCGTTTGACCCAAAATGGAGCGGCAACATAAACAAATCCCTTAAACGTTTAAATGCCGTGCAGCAACAGCAGCCGAAGGGCAACAGCTGCCAGTGTCACGCCCCCGCGTGCTGCGCCCTGCCTTCACTGCCCCCTCGCACGCTGAACGTGCAGAACGTTCACATTGCCACATACATAACTTGGTGGCAACCCGATTACCAATGGACACACCGGACACGGAACCGAGCAGGGGCCAGAGGACATTGGACGCACTTGGAGCATGTGTGCGCCTCATTTCAAGCTCGAAAATAGTTTTGGGCGAGACATAGACAGCGAATTGGGCAGGTTAGGGGGTGGGGAGAGGTGTAGGAGAGGGCTCTGGCGACAGCAGCGGGAGCAGGGCCAGTGCCAGGAGTCCAACTGGAGGACAGCATCGCCCTCATGTGCATCGTAAAAAATAAGCAGCAGCAAATTGTATTTTTATGAGCTGAAACTGTTTTGGGGCCACATTTCAATGTCGATAAAAACAACGACGAGCCCCAGCAACAACAACAACAACAACAGATAGAACCAAGAACTGAAATTGAACCAAAAAACCGGAACCAGAATCAGAAATAGAAATAGAACGAACAAAAGAGAAATAAGAACTACTTTCTTTTTTGGATTCAACTACAAGTCGAACTAAAGTTACTCTTTAATTTTGTGCATTGTTTGAAAGAATAAAAGAATATTTTGTAGGGTATATAAAGAAAAACATAGCCCACAAGATAATGCCACCAGATACTTATAGTCAATAATATTAAGGCACTTATAATTGTACTTAAAACCATATTTTATTCGAATTCCAAAAAAGTAGCCCCAAAAAGTATGCAATAATTATAAGAAACACTTATAGAACATTTGTTTAACAATCGTATCGTGCATTATAACTAGATTCAGACACTATACCTACTAAGAAGTAGTCTTGGAACTACACGAGATACTTTTAAAGTTATGGAAATAATTTAATTTGTGACAATTGTATCTTGAACCCCAAATGATTTGAAATTGTTAACGCTCAAAACAGTACGATATAAATTTTCCATATATAAAATCTTCGACATACAGCTCTGTACAATATGTTTGCCACAATGCATAGCACATTTAACTGATAAAAGTTCTTCTGCCAGGCGTTACAAAATGTACAACAAACCGTAAATACTCTCTCTGTCTCTCTCTCCCTTTGTAAGAGTACGTAAGACGTTTCGGAAGGAGTATTAGAAAGAAACTCAAGAAAGAGTCGGAAACAGCAGAAGAAGCAGAAGCTGTGGCAGAGGCAGAAGTAATATTATGAGGAGTAGAGGGGAAGGGGGAAAAGAAACGCGTCTAGTGTTAACCGGCAACTGGCAACAACAATAAAAACTGAAACAAAAACTTACAACAAATTACAAATAACGAGCCAAAGACCATATGAGTGTCTGTCTGAAAGGTTGAGCAGAAGCAGGAGCAGAAAGAGAAGGGCAGAAGGGCAGAAGGGACGCCTGGCTGGCTGTAACGATTTCGTTTGGTCCGAGACTAATAGAAAAGCGTGTAGAAAATTGCATTGGCCAACAGCGGGGAAACGTGCTTGGGCAGCCGGCTAAATATTCATTAGGGCTAATTAAACATGATCAGCCCCAGGCGGCAGACAACTCTATGAACAGACAGACGATGGACAAGCTGCCCACTGCTGGCGCGGAAATGGAGTAGCCAAGGCAATCGGAGATGGAGTTGGAGTCGAAATCGGTGTGGGAGTCTAGTTCAGTGCTGGAATCGAGTAACCCAAACTAACCGCAACATGCAACTGGTCGCGTGGGAATCCGATCGGATAAGCACCGTAGAGTTGCCAGCTGTGCACAATGGTGCAAGGCTCTGCTGGGAGAGAGACCAGCTTGCCAGTGGGGTATATGAAACTGAAACTGAACTACTTCCTAATAAGGCAAAGCTGGAAACCTTAACAGAACCTCTTTATAATGAAGTACCTAAGAGAAGCTTAAATTTTCTGCAAACTAAGCACAAACTCTGTGAAGTAAATATGCTCAAAATAAATACAATATATTGTATAATATATGTATATGTATGTACACAATAAATATAATAATAAATAAATATAAAGTAATATTACATATTTCTTTTTATTTATATTCACATTAAATGTATTTAACTTTTAATTGCAATTTGATATATTGTAAATAAATAAACAAATAAACTTTACAAAACTATCGAATTTCAAGTGCAATTACACATTCTATTTTCACACATGCTTCACGTACTTCATTTCGAAAACCTTCTCAATCAGATTAAAACAATAATATCACAAAAACTATTTGAATTACGTAATCTGCAGCGTATCCAATATCCTTGCATGTTATAACTGTGTCTGTCTGCCTTCCTCTTTCTCTCTTTTTCACATTTCTCTTTGTTTGTTGTTCGCAAATTAATTTTGACAGCTACGACAGGCATTATGATCCAATCAAAGTCAATTTCGCAACGAAGTTTATTTTCAAGTTTCATACTCTCGATATCAAATTGTTTTTGATGTCTGTCTGAGGATTATAATGCTCGAATTAATTAAAATCCCAAGGCGACCACACATGTGCGAGCAGGTTGCATGGTGTGTCTATGTGTGGTGCGATATGTGGTGTGTATGTGGTGTGTGCGAGTGTGTGTGTGCATGTGTTTTTGTTTGTGTGTGTGTGTGTAGTAAATAAATACAATTAGCTGAAACGGTCGGTCGCAGCGTGTCTGGCGAAATGAGATGACACTAAATCAAAGTTATTCAACTCACGTCGTTAAGTCATTAATCGAACAATGCACGGCAGGAAGATACCACACACACTTACTCACACACGGGCACACACGCGCACACACACATGCACATAGAGGCCCGCAACATATGCTTATATCGTCGCCTCGACGCCATCACGTTGACGACCATGTTGGCACATAATAAGACCCTACCCCCACGACGACTCCAACTACGTCTACGGCCACAACTTGAAGTTCCCCTCTCCCCGCTCCCCCTTGCTCTTTAGATAGCTAATAATAATGATGATGCCATCTCTGACTGCTCTGCGGGGCGTGCATGCGGGCGGCATAGAACAATCGAACGAATGCTGCGAAAGACGAGAACAGAAGTCGCCAATACGACCGCATCTGAGTCCGAGGAACTCATCTGCATTATTTAGTGAGAGGGAGGGAGGGGAGGACTTGAGCATTAAACGGATGCCAGGCACAGCTCTTGATACTACACAATAGTAGTTGTTGTTGTTGTTGTTGTTGTTGTTATTGTTGTTGTTATTGTTGTTGTTGTTGCTGTTGCTGTTGCTGTTGCTGCAGTTGTCCCGTGGTCAGCCCTTGCGGCCGCCTTGCGGTCTGCTCACATTCTCATTCTCGCATCATCAGCTCCATTGCCATCGTCATTGCAAGTGCAATTGACAACTGCCCGCCAGGCACAGTACGACCACAGCCAGCAGCAGGAGACAGTGGCAAGACAGGACGACATCAGCAACACCCTCCCCGCCCCCATTGAGCCTACCTGATCCCTGACCCAACGTACACCTTATCCTCAATACAAATTTTGTTAATTTTTTGCAGCTGTTCCGCAAATTTATCCAAAAAGAAAAGCACAACTTACGAATTCGGGCTAAGCAAACATCGCAAAAGATTGCTCGAATAGCAGTTACCCTGTAAATTGCTTAAGTTTGCGATTCTGAACGGGCATTGTATGACATGTGGCAAACATTTGTTGATATTGAGTGCATTTTTAAATAATTAATTAAGGTATTTAAAAGAAGACATAATCTATACAATTATGGCACAAGATTCTTCTAATTAGTTATGTTTATAACCATCAAAGACACTTATAATTATGCTATTAAAACTATACAATATTTTATTCGAATTCAAAATTCAATTCTCTCTACCCTGCACGTTGTTTTGGAAGTGCGAAGAAAATTATATTATTTCAACAAATCAAGTAGACCGTTTTAACAGAACTTATTGAAGTGCTGGAATTCCCTGAATTTTATAGACAATTTTCACACAATCGAGTGAAAATGTGGCGTGCACGTAGTTCTGGTGATAAACTGCTAGCAAAGAAACAATATTATTTAAAAAACAATTTGGCTTACACTGAGGACCATGTTTTAGTGAAGAAATTATTTTTGTTTCATGTTGCCCCACAGTTGTCGCCGCATGAGTTGCAGGTATATTTCGAGAAGTTTGGACGCGTCGTCCATCTGCGTCTGTTCCAGCCGTTAATGCCTGTTGTGGAAACTGCAGGAAGACCCCGAAGGAAGTCTGGCTATGTATTCTTTAGCGACCCGAGCAGTGCTACCCAGGCATTGCAGCGTATGGTTCACTACGTGAATAAGAAACGATTGTGCGTGCAGCCCAACTACAGTTGGTATCAGCCTGATGCCTTTGGACCGCAGGGCAAAAATAACCAAGATCCGCAGCCAGAGATAATGCGTTTGAATGACCATTGCATGGGTCATATATTGAATTATCTTCCCTTAGTGGATCGCATACACTTTGCACGCATTTGCGTTCGTTTCCGCAGCGTCTATGAGCAAATGTCGCCGTCACTCGATAGATTTACAGACTTCAATCAATTCGAGTCGATGACTTTGTGGGATGTGCGTGATTTCTTTATGCTATCGGGAGGATTTGTAAAGCGTTTCGAAGGCGTTATACCATCGCGACATCGTCAGCGTGTATTCGATTATCTGGGTTCGCATTGCATCAATTTGGAGTCTTTGAATGTTAAGGCAACCACGATAACCGCACACAATATGCACAAGTTGCTGGCTAAGGTGCATCAGCTTGTTGATCTGCAGCTGGACAGCTGTGATCTACTCAACGATGCTCTGGTGCCGTTGAAGAATTTGACACAACTAAAGAAACTTGATCTTTCCAATAATGCAAACTTAAGTGGCAACAACATGGACATAAACTTGCCAGATTCCATAGAAACCTTGATACTTTCTGGTTGCGTTTTAATCAAGTCAAAGAATCTGGCCAAGTGCTACCAGAAGTTGCCATTGCTCAAGGAGTTGAACCTCAAAGGGATCTCATGCATAGCGCCAAGTCTACAGGACATGCCCAAAGAAAGAGCCCTGGAAACGGTCGTCATCAGCAGTGGTCAAGGACCCTTCGCTGGCGTTGATGATGTGGCCAAGTTGCCAAACATGATTAAATTGATTGTGCACAGTCCCATGGATGGTAGGCCAATACATCAGGAGCTGCTCAAGGCACTCGTCGAGCACAAATCAAACGGTCTGCAGCATTTGGAGATCCGCGGTAGAAATTGCATCAATGATCAGATGCTTGGACAGATTGCAAATTTAGGAGCACTGCGAACACTCATAATTTCGAATTGCGAAAAGCTCAATGATGCTGATATGGAGGTTTTATGCTCATTGCAAAACTTGGAAGAGCTGCGTCTAAAAACTAACTACACCGTTAGCGATAATACCTTGCTTCGCATCATCTTTGCATGTCCCAAACTACATATACTACATCTGTTGGATTGTCCTTATGTTACAGACAAGTTTATAGAAGATTTGGTATTCAAGATACGACTGCAAGTGCGTCGACAAGAGACCAAGCGAAAGCTCCCTATCAGTTTATATGCATACCATACTGGTATCTCAAAATTAATGCTGGATATTCCCGAGGTGGCTGCCAAGGATATAATTGAGTTATCACTCGTGGAGCCCTCATCGTTAGATATGTGGTACTATAATCTCCATGAGATGGGTAACTATGATGCAGATCCCGATTCAGATGATTCAATGGATTTTGGATGTCGTCAACATCTATTCGATATGGGTTTCTATTGCGATGCCGATTTTGATGATTATGAATATGAAGATTACGATGATTTTGATGATGATGATGATCTTGATTTCGATAATGATGATGAGGAGGATCTCAATTATGACGATGAAATGCTTGAGAGCTGGGACTAAAAGAGGTTATAGTAAATATCTACATAAATAAATATGAATGGATTTTGAAATAGCCTATATACAAATACAAATATTATAATAATATCATTAAATAAACGATTCTATCTCTCTCCGTACCTCTCTCTGTACCTCTGTCTTTACCTCTCTCTCCCTCTCTCTCTGTCTCTCTCTCCCTCTATCTCTCTCTCTCACTTTCTCTCTCTTCCCCTTCAGCTTTCTCCCTCTGATCAGAAACTGTCTCTAACTTTAACTTTCAACTCCCTCTTCCTATCTATCCTCCCCCTTGCTAACCCAATTGCAGGGTATGCAAAAAGAGAGCTCCGTGACTCGTCCTCGCCCGGTTACATACCAACTGCAGGTAATAGGATTATATGGAAAACGTGCAACTGCAACGCGCCGCGGCAACTACTGGTGAGGACTCCATCAAAGCCAAAACAACCGCAACCACGCATAATTGTTCAATTTATTTATTTAAGCGCGAATTGCGCAGTCTACCCGCCCCCCTCCCTACCCCCACTCCCTTCTTCCCCACTCACTGCACTCTCTGACAAAAAAAAATACAAAATATCTACATATTGCCATATGCCCATGGAATATCTGGTTAGTTGGGTGGGCGGGAGGCAGGCGTGTGAGGGCGGGCCTAAGGGCAGGGGGCTTGGAAGTGGAGGAGGCGACACAGTCAACAAACGTTTTCGGTTATTGTGGTCAATGGGAAATCGCTTTAAATAATGAATTCCATTTAAATAAATATTTAAAACGCTGTCAGCAAACACGACCGCAGAACCGCAAACACACAACTGAGTGGCGCAGAGTGAGAGGGCGTCGGGGGGGGGTGGTGAGTGGTTGGTCACAGGGCAACGATGTTGCGATCAGGCTGCCCTCTGGGAACATAGCGAGGCTGACCCACTGCCAAATTAGTTGGCCATGTTGTGTAATTCATTGCAATCAATGTGGGCCGCGAGCCAAAAAGAAGAAATCAATGCGGCACGAGGAATTATAATTATAATTTGTATTTGTAATTGGACAGTGGCACAACGGAGCGACAGAGACAGAGAGAGAGAGAGAGAGAGAGAGAGAGACTGCGGCACTAACGCTACTCGACTAATTAGTCTCCTGAGCGTGTTCCGTTGATTCCCGATGCCTGATTATAGTAAATCTCTGGTCACGCACCAGCGAAAGAATTCATAAATTTAATTTCACGTCAAGCAGCAGAGTGGGCGTGGCACTAACTAGTGAAGAGGGAGGAGCAGGGGGGAGGTTGGTTTATGCCGACGACACGTCGTTGCTGCCAACGAATTCCCACAATAAACATTTGCACGGCAGCCGCGTTCCAATGATAATGTTGAATGTGCTGTTGTTGCCTCATAATGATGATGTTGAATGTGCCCAACGATAATGATGATGATGATGCTGCTGACGATGCTGATGATGATGTATGCAGTGTGAGGGCGAAAGCGCGCCTGGTAATGACGCTGCCTCACAACACACACAGAAAGAGAGAGAGACACAGAGGAAGGAAGGGAGACAGAGTAAGGTAGAGTGAGGAAGGGAGAGTGAGCGGCGCTGGGGGAATTATTTTGCCGCATATATTTTGTATATGCCGCCGTCATGTAGCATCGATTAATCATTTTATTATTATTGCCGCCATTCGTTGTCGTTCCCATCGCTCGTGATCGTCATACAGAACGGCGTTATCCAGCACTATGGCTAGGCTCATTATTAATATTCTTCTTCCAATTATTATTCTTATTATTATCACATGATGCGTGTGTCTGCGTGTGTGTGTGTGGAGTGCGGGAACTCGCTGCGAGACCTTGTTAAGTGGCATTGCGTTTCATGCTCCCAAGGGGCACAAGAGAGTTGGAGAGAGGGAGAGAGAGAAAGGGAGAAAGGCCACTCGATCGCAGCGATTAATTTGCTGCTGTCAAGTGTGACAGTGCAACACTGTTAACGTTCACTTTAAGCGTTACTGAACACTGCCTACTGCAGTGGAGAATTGCTTGAGTGAGTCGTCTTATTGTAGCTCCTTCTCTGCATTTAAATTCTTCTATTCTCTCCTCATAGACCCTTTTTGTTGTCTCTTTTATTGTCTTTTGTGCTTTGCTTTTTGTATCTGCTTTTACAACTTTCTTTTTCTTGCAATCTAGTATTTGCTCTTTTCATTTCTCTCTCTCTCTCTCTCTTATGATTCTCATACATTCCTTTTATCTCATCTTGCCTTATATGTACTTCCCTTCTTTGAGTTAACTTTTCATTTAAAATTAACAACTTTCTTTACTTCATCACTTTCAGTGTTGAGTTACACTTTAATGTGCTAAATACAAACAGCTCACACGTTTTACAACACTACTGTGACAGTGTGCCACAACAACACATGTCATGCCTGTTTAAACTGAAATTTATTGTTGCCATCACTAAGCTTCTTCAGTTCAAATGTCAGCCTTCAAACTCTCTCTCTCTCTCTCTCTCTCTCTCTCCTGCTCTCTCACTCAGCACTCTCAGAGTAAAACTATTTATTCTACTGTCAGGCGTGTCTGAGATTTTTATTGAAAATTACACACTTCCAATAAGTAAGCGAAAGAGAGAGCGAGAAGTGCAAGAATAAAACTGAGAACTGCAAAGCCTTGAGGCAAGTGAAAGAGAGAAGCAAAGAACGTGAACAAGAAGAACATCTGAAGAAGAAAGAACTTGGCAGCTAGACAGCCCGTTTAGCCTTGAAAGAAGTACAAAGTACAATGTACGCCGCCGTCAAGCCGCTGTCGAAGTATCTGCGCCTGAAGACAGTGCGCATCTACGATCCGATATTCACACTGCATTCCAAGTGCACCATCGTGATCCTGCTGACATGCACGTTCCTCTTGTCGGCCAAACAGTATTTCGGCGAGCCAATACTCTGTCTGAGCTCCACAAAGCATACGGAATATGTGCAATCCTATTGCTGGACCATGGGCACCTACATACTGCCCGTCGAGAATGATACGATAGCAGCGAGCAGTCATTTGGCCGATGAGCTGGCACGAGCTGAGCAGACACGTCCGGCGCTGAATCGCAGCACGATGAGGAACCTCTTGGCGCATAACGAACAATATGCACGCATTATATCCATAGCCGAGGGCGTGGGACCCGAAGTCCGTGGCGTGACGAAGCGCATGTACTTGCGCTACTATCAGTGGGTCTTCATGATATTGCTCTTTCAGTCGCTGCTCTTCTACTTTCCCTCCTACCTGTGGAAGGTGTGGGAGGGCCAGCGCATGGAGCAGCTGTGCTGTGAGGTGGGCGATGCCCTCATCCTGGAGGCCACGTACCGCACCAGGCTGCGCATGCTCACCAAATACTTTCGGGCACACTTCTCGGCCATCCATTGTTGCTATGCCATCAAGTATGCGTTCTGTGAGCTGCTCAATCTGATCATAAGTGTGAGTCGATACACGATAACCGGTAGACAATAGTCGAAAAACGATAGTAGATAGTCGAGAGTCAAAAGACGATTGATGACAATCGATAGACGGTAAACGGTAGACTACAGACGACAGAGGACAGTCGATAATCGAAAGACGATAGTCGATGGTCGATAGTCGACAGACGATAGTCGAAAGACCATAGACGGTAGTAGACAGATGATAGTAGATAGACAATAGTCGATAGCGGACAAACAAAATTCGACAGCCGATAGTCGATAGACGATTCTAGACAGACGCAAGTCAAAAGACGATAATCGATAGTCGATAGTGGACAGACGATAGTCGACAGCCGATAGACGAACGACGATAGACGGTAGATTATAGACGATAGACGATAGTCGACAGTCGATAGTCGGTAAACAATATACGATAGTGGATAAACGACAGAGGACAATCGATATACAATAGTCGAGAGCAACAGTCGATAGTAAATAAAGAATATTTGAAAAACGATATTCGCTTGACGATAGTCGATAGACGATAGTCGATAGACGATAGTCGAAAGATGATAATAGACAGACGATAGTCAATAAACGATAGAAATAATCGATAGTCGATAGTCGATACCCGATAGTCGACATTCGATAGTCAATATTCGTTAAACAATATACGGCAGTCGATAGACGACATTCAATAGTCAATAGTCAATAGACGATAGTTGATAGACAACAGACGATAAACAAAAGACTTAAGTCGATTATTTTGTTTGTTTGATGCCAATTGTTTATCGATTGCATTATCGCCAAGATATGAATACAAATTTATATCTATATATAATATTTCAACTGCTCTAACAATCTAGCAAGTCGATTTATGTGATGTGATTAATGATCAAAGCAAATATCGATTAAGCGCAAACTTATCATAGAATCACAAACAGCTTCCTTCGTTAACAGTTTCCTTAACATGCACTTCTAGTATCGACATTAAATTTATCGATAAATCAAACAACTTATCTTCGCAGGGCCTCAACTTTTGGCTGATGGATGTGATCTTCAATGGCTTCTGGCACAAGTACATACACGCTCTGGCTGCCATACCCGTTTACGATTGGAATCTGTGGAATCTGATGAGCTCACGTGTCTTCCCCAAGGTAGCCAAGTGCGAGATGTTCTTCTACGGTCCCAGTGGCACCCCCAACGTGCTAGACGTCCTCTGCGTACTGCCGCTGAACATACTCAACGAGAAGCTATTCGCTCTGCTCTACGTGTGGTTCCTGTTCATCGCCATGCTGGCTGCCATTAATATACTCTATCGTCTGTTCCTCATCTGCTGCCCGGAGCTGCGCCTGCAGCTGTTGCGCACCCACCTACGTGGCATGCCCAAGTCCCATGTGCGTCAGGTGCTGGCCAATTCGGGCTACGGCGATTGGTTTGTCCTCATGAGTGTCAGCATCAATGTGAACCAGACGCTGTTTCGCGATCTGCTCGAGAAACTCTACCACGAGGTGCAGATGACCAAACTGAAGCCAGAGGCCAGAATTGCCAGATCTCGCAATGAAGAAGCTAACCAGAATGAAGAAGACGACGACGACGACAATGAGGAGGGGGATGAGGGTAACGACGACGACGACAGCAGCACCATCATCACATTGGCATCGCTCAATCAGGCTACGCAGGCTACGCCGCATATCAATCTGGCTGGCAGACGCTTCCGGAACGAGAGTCATGCCTAAGTCGGATAGATTCATTAGCAATATTATCGCCATCATTACTTGTATTATTAATATTGTTTTATTTGTCAAACACGAAATGCGTCGAAAGGCAAATAAATGCGATAAGCAAAACCAACAAAGAACGAAGAGCTGGAAAGTGCAGCTGCCATGAGGGCGTATGCGCAATGTGCCTGACACACCCTTTAGGGCTGTGAATTACGGTGGGTATATACTGCAACTTTTTTTGGGTGGAGGGTATATTAGTAAATACGATATATTGGCCAAAGGTTTACAAAGCACTTAAGGAGACATCTTCGATCCCATAAAATATATATTATTATATATATTATACATATATATACATATATTCTAAATCCATCACTCTGAGTGTCCGTGTGTCCGTATATCTGTCTGTCCGTCTGTTGCAGCGCAAACTCTTCTCTCAGTATTAGAGCTATCTTAATAAAATTTGGCATGCTTTCTTCTTATTGCTGCATGCTGGTAATAAGTCGCAATGAGCAGGATCGCAGCGATATATCGTATAGCTGTCATACAAACTATCGCCCGATTTTTGGTATTTCTTAATATATTGCAACCAAATTTACTGCATCAAATATTTGCCATACATGTAGTATACATACAAAATTTCGTCAAAATCGTACTACTATAACATATAGCTGCCATAGGAATAGTCGGTCCAATGAAAGGTTTTTGTATAAAGACCAGTTTTGATTTTAGAAATAACTTAACTTATCAGTACCAATCAAAGTGAGACATTAAATTAATTATACGCAATAACATTCAATACTGCACCATTATATATAACTAGTATTGGAACAATCGCAGGAGATAAGAACCTGCAAAGGTAAAGAACTTTCGGCATGTCGAAGTGAGCCTTTCTTCCTCGTTTATTATACGCATAACATAGTTCCCTCACTTTACATGGTATCAATTTAAAACTCTTACAATTCATTTATTTCTGGAATTTCTAGTATTTTTTATGACTTTTTTATATTTATTGATGGAGAGATTTTTATTTAGTTCGTTAAAAATTAAACAATTTAATCTCTTTGATTATTTATTTTCTAATATTTAAATATTCTTTGATGTTTCTGTACAGTCTCTGTACTTTTCTTATTATGTATTTTATACTCATCAATTGCATCTATTTATGGTATTTGTAGTATTTTTTATTACTTTGTTATATTTATTGATGGAGAGATTTTTTATTTAGTCTCTTGAAACTTAGGCAATTTAATCTCTTTGATTATATATTTTGAAATATTTAAATATTCTTTTTATTTATTTCTATTGTATTTCTGTATTGTCTCTGTACTTTTCTTAGTATTATTTTATACCCATCAATTGTTACATTCCAATATTTCCAATACTATCTCGTATTTTATATGTACTTCCCTCACTTTCATGTTCTCAATTTTATACTCCTGCATTTGATATATTTGTGCTTTCTATCAAACGATACTTTGTTATTTTATGCAGGGTATGCCTGCGTTAAACATTTTCAATTGTTGCGCCCGGAAGATGATGGATTGCAAAGCGTATAGGAGGCGTGCTGCTCAAGTGCCAGATAAGGGATGGAGAGGGAAGGCAGGGCAGGTGAGCGGAAAGGGCGGAAAGGGGGGGTTGCTACAGCAACAGAAGGTATGTATAGCCATAGCCAGCAGGCATAACAAAACTTGGCCAAACTAAAGTTACAAAAGTTCCACAACTCGCGAAAAGGCGGCATGGCTAGGGGAGGGCAGGGTAGGGAAGGGAAGGGGGCCGTGCGCGCCGGAGATGATGACGATGATTGTGAAACTCTTTCGCTTCTGGCAGTCGGCAGTTGCCACTTGCCAGTTGACAGTTGGAGGTGGAGATGGCGATGGAGACGGAGACGGAGATGAGCAACGGAGGCGGTTTTGGCTGCCAACAGGTAAAACTAACAATAACAATAACAACAACAACAGCAACAGCAACAACAAGAACAGCAGCAACAGCAGCAGCAGCAGCAGCAATCCGGATGTGGAAGCAAATGCGGATGCGGATGCGGGATGTGGGATGTGGGATGAGGATGTGCTGTAGCTGATGGTAGAGTTGATGCTCTGAAGCTGCGACGACAACGCAAATGGCGGCAATTACAAGCAGCAACGGCAACAACAGCTACAGCAACAACAACAACAACAAGAGAAGCGACTAAAGTAAACATCACTTTTAAGGCGGAAGACAAGCTGAGCTGGGCGTGGCGAGGCGAGGCGGGGCCCATTGCCAAATGGGAAAAGCGCAAAATAAACAAAGTTAATTTTAATTAAAAACCGCAGGAAATTGCAGCTACCAAAAAATAAAAAAAAAATGAGCGAGACGAAAATAAAAAAAACAACAAAATGCTAAATAAAACGGGGCGTGGCCGTGTGCATTGCGTGGGCGTGGCAGCGTCTTGCATATGCATGTAACGTGGGGCGGAGAGGACGCGATGCAAACAAACGCGACGAAGCTGAAAGACAGACAGTAAGAGGGAGGAAGCGAGGAGGGAAGATAAACTACGCCTGCAGCATACTACAACCCCCTCTTACCACCCCCTCGCAAACCACCAATGATAACTGTAACAAAGACACATGTAAACAATTTGGTTTCGTCTTCGTTTCGGGCTCCTGCTCGGGCTCAGTTTTAATTATACAAAGCGAAAACTTTGCCAACTTCAAAGTTGAAAGTGAGCAACGGTTAAAGGATTTGCCCAGCCCCGGCCCGGGCCAGGCCAGCAGCCAGTTAGCTAGCTAGCTAGCTAGCTAGAAGAGCTCTATGTTTGCCCGAGTCCCTATTCCCTGCTCTCTGCTCCCTATTCCCTATTCCTTTTGCCACAGCTCAGCTGCAAGTGGCGCAACTAACATCAAGTGCGCTGTCTGATTGCCTCCAGCTGCTTTGGCGATATTGATGGCAGGCAGAGCAGCAGCTGAGCGAGAGAAAGAGAAGTTATCTATAGAAGAGAAGAGAAAGAGAGAGAGAGAAACGGAGAGAAAGAGAGATGCGTAGATTGGTTATACAAATAGATACATATATGGAAATTAAGTGCAAACGAAAAAGCTATAGAGAAGGAAAAGAAAAGAAAGAAACAGCTGCAGAAATACAATATATACATATATGGTAAGTGTATAGAAAGAAGCATACATTAGGTAGAAGAACATAGAAAAGAAAGTGAAGATAAGGTATTATAAAGAAAACACACTTATAAGTATGAGCTTCACATATACAAATATAAAGAAAGACAGAAAGCAAGAGAAAAATGGTTATAGAAAGAAAGAAAACAGAGAAAGAAATATGTGACCAGATTATAAAATACAATACAATATCAAAGTACCTTCAATATTAATAGTTTACAAAATTGTAAGGTGTTTCTTCTTATTTATAGTATATTATTATTTTATTATTATTTATAGTATAGAAAAAGAGAAAATAGGAGAAAAAGCTCCATATAAAGCACAATATCAAAGTACCTTCAATATTTATTATTAAGAAAATTTTAAGATGTTTCTTCTTATTTCTAGTCTATTCGACAATTCCTCAAAACAACGAACAAGCTGTATAAACAAAGGAAGACCCGAATGCTCTTATTTACTCATAACCCCTGCGGTTGCCATCGCAGCTATTGATACTGACTATCTATCAAGCGTTGCAGCACTTTCAAACGAGTCACAAAGTCTCTGGTAACGTGTCGATTACATTGTGCTCTAGAGATGAGCGTGTGCCTAGTGATGCGTGTGTGACAGACGTTGTCAGTTGGCAAAGGTAACTAGAATTAGAAGAAACTGAGACTAGACTCTTGTGACTGAACACAGAACTTGTTTCTTTAAATAGGAACTCCCCAAACAATGAGAAACCAACACACTAAAGTAGAGCTAGAGGAAGATCGATGTTTGCTGAGGGGTTTTCATATAAAACATTGATGTTTATCGATGTTTACTAGAGTGATTAATGATAAGAAAGCTTTAGATGAGTCTAGTCAACTGCAGCTACACTAGACAGCAATACTTCACTTCTTCACAACTTCTACGTTTGTAATTCTCAATCTCAAGTAAACTCATATATGGGTGCTATAGTCAGACAATATTGTCACAGATCTTGGTAGCTTTTACTATTATAATCTTCAAGATCTAGGTGTTCAAACAGACATTGCTTGATTTGAATGCGAAGATGCCTTCTGCTGCTTACCTCATTGCCACAAAGGTATTGAATATAAAAGACTAGAAGTAAGGGGAAGGTGCTGTTAAACATTTTCCATCCACGAATGCGTGACACGAGGCATCAGTCAACACGCTGCTATCGCTAGTTTCGTGTCAGCCTAAGCTCACAGGCTACGCTCACAGAGACAGAGAGAGAGAAAGAACCCTTTGGTTGTTGTTAGTGTTGCTGCTGCTGCTGCTGCTGTTGTTGACGCTCTTGTTGTTGTTGTAGTTTTTATGTTACTTTTGTTGTTGCCCGACTGTTGTTTTAGCAGCACGAGGCGAACTAAGCGAACAAAGCAAATGACAAATAAATTAACAAGTTAATTGAGTTTCGTGCCAAAGCAGAGAGGCACAGGCACAGACCCCAGCCCAAGCTGCAGCACAGACCCGCTGGCCAGAAAGTCAGCGTAGAAGGACATCTTTCGCACAGGTCTGGCAAACTCCTTTCAGATGCTTGCTGTTGTTGCAGCTGAAAGTTTCCCTTTCGAGTTATTAACAATAAACAATTAATGCTAAATCAATAAGCAACATATTTGGCAATTGGCACAAGCAATGCGTAGGCATGGCAGGAGGACGGGGCTTGACAATGTAATTTATATGCTAATCAGCAGCTGGAAGACTCAGGCTGGGATCCGGGCTCGACTTGTTTATGAAATCTCCTGAAGTTGAAGCCGCCATCGCTGCTGCTGTTGCTGCAATACGGGCAAATTAATTAAAATTTTCGCCTAGCCACGAAATTATCGACACACAACGACGCAGCACTCCGGCCAGGACATGCCAAACACACTCACACACACACATACGCACTGTGTTCGACTGCAGCTCGCACCGGACACGTGTAGCAAAATAATTTTTCAATTACATTTTCAGGTTTCGTGTGCGGTGCGTGTCGGGTTCGAGTTCTGGTTCTGGTTCTGGTTCTGAATCTGGTTTAAAAGCCGTCGGTCAAGCTGTAGGTCGGTCCGGCAGCTGCCAACGCAGCTCATATGCCGACCTGGACAGCGTCTAGTTGCAGGTGCATAAGCATATTTGCGGTACCAATGGCATTCGAAGCACTCTCTGCGCCGCCCTTTTTCCTCACCTCCAGCAAACTGTGCCGCCCTTCGACCAATCCCAACTGCATATTGCAAAATTTTGACGCAAAATTGATTTAACGGCATTTTTGTGGCCGTTGCAGGGAACGCGTTTCACTCAATGCATCCATAAACTGCACCCAATGCGCTTAGAGTGGACCACATAAGCCGAAATGACGGAAGCGGTGAACAAGTGAGCTTTGTGAAGAGTGAAGAGAGAAAAGAGAGAGAGAAAGAGAAAGAGGGAATGTTTAAAACTACTAATGATGTTCTCGTTGTGGAGGTTTTAATATTAACAATACGTGACTTTAAAAGAAGAATAAGGAAGTTTGTTATGTTATTCTACAGAATGTAGGGAAATATCCTAAGAAATCGCATATAAATATACGTTTAATGTTTGAATTTAGCTTATAGATGATAATAGAAATAAAGAAAACTGAATCATACCAACGTCTAACTGAATTTACACTGTATTTCAACTCGAAATAGAAGTCACAAACAAAATACCAAAGCTGTTTGTTCTGCTGTTCGATTTAGTTGGCAATACAGAAATTTAAATATTCCATAAATCATATTTTTCACACTCGCACACAGAAGTATAAAATGTTGTTTCAGCTAACAAAAATCATGTCTTTGTGTAGATGAAAATTGTTCTTTTGCTCTGTTTGTCACTTTACAGCACTGAAATATTGTTTTCCAGCACATTTGATAACCTTTTGTTATAGCACAAGAGCTGTAGCTGCCCATGAGCAGATAGAACGGATAGAGAGAGAAAGAGGTCTTAACTGATTTATAGACACTTTCCGAATCGAAATTCTAATGAATTTGCAATATAATTAAGGAAAATTGCCAGTTTATGGCTCCACATGATGCCGCAAATTGTAAGAAGCCCATGGAAACAATCAACTCAACTGATTCAATTACACAAAGGCACACAGTCAAGAGTAGGAGGTGAACAGTAAAGGCAGGGAAGGGGACGCGGAGGGAGAGGTGAAAATTCCATTTGGGGCCCAATGAATGTCCTTTTATGCTGCATGCAGTTTCTATGGACAAATGGAAACTCCACAGACGCCTGATCAACTCTCGTCTGCTCTCGTCTCGTCCAGTTTCATTTTGCCTTGTCTCGCTCTCGCTCTCTCTCTCTCTCTCGCTCTCTTTCTGTTAGCTGCAGCATGTTTGTCTCTGTCTCGTTTTAATCAATTATAATTGCTCGCATTTTTGATTAGTTGGCACCTGAATTTGTTGGCCAGAAACCTGTTTGGGCAACCGTTTTCGGTGCTCTGTAATCAAACATTTTACGTAATTGCGCACATATTTAAATTGCGTTCACATTGCATACACAATACATCAAATTATGGGTCCAAAGTAAATCTGACTATAGCTGGGCACAGCAGTAGCAACAGCAACAGCCACAGCAACAGCCACAGCAGCCTGTCCTGCTGCAGGTTCAGTTCCGAGTTGGTGTCCTGCTGTCTGCAAACGAGTCGAGTTTCATATGCACAAGCCTGCATACGAACAGCGAGCGAGGGTTGCTTAATGAATTATAGTTTACAGTTGCCTAATTAATTCAAATTTATAACTATTACCATTTAAGGAAATATGGTAATCACTTAAAATTATACTTATAATTTATAACATAAACTTAGTTTACATTTGCCTTATCAACTATAATTTATAACTATTACCATCTAAATAAATATGGTAAGTACTTATAGTTATACTTATAATTGATAACATAGACACAGCATTAATATGCTCATGCTTATGTGACATACATATTTCTTGCTTACAAACTGTGACAATACTATAATTCATTCTAAACATACTAAAATCTTAATTGTATTACCTAAAATCAACTACAACTTGATAAAAGCCGTCGGGTTAAACCACTGACAGCTTTTTACAGTCTCGTGGATGCTCCACAGTTTCCCGTATTGACCAGTGGACTTCTGCAGTACCTCTCGTTCTAAGCCAACTAACTCAGTAGCATGGCAGTTAATAAGGCCTCAGAGCAGAAGGCAGAACCAATACGAGCACCAACATTATCCACATATGCACATGCACATATGTTTTTACAGGACCTCAGGCATTTCCTGGCCAACCTTCCTGCTGCCTGCCTTCCGTAGCAACTTCTTGACTCTGTCTTCGCCTTTCATCGTCCATCGTTCCATCTTTATCTTGTGTCCTTTCGCTGTTCTGCTGCATTTTGCATAACGTTTTTCGGCCGACTGCTCGCCGACTGCACTGTAATTTATTTATATTGTCTTGGTAAATATTTATGCACATATTTTTTTTTTCTTTATTGATTTATAAATCAATCGGAGACCGACGCCTGCCACGACCGAGATTCGATTGGGCTCGCCTCGACTCTGGCCGTTTATCACTTGCCTTTTGGTAAGGTGGGGAGAAATTCCCTTTTCGGCAAAGGTGGCGGTCTTCAGTTTCAGTTGCAAGTTTGAGTTTGAGTTTTGGGTCCTGACACTGGCCGTAATTAACGCTCGGACGACTTAAGCAACGCGTCTGGCAAACGTTGCCAAGGCCCTCGAGTTCAGCTCAAATCTGGCCTCCTTCTTGCCCCGTTTTGTAGCAACATCAAGAGAAATTACCTAAAAGCCATTGCTAGTCGTACGTCCTCTGCTCCCCCGACCAGAAGTCGGTCAACTTATTGGCTAGCGATGGGTGCGTGTATACCAAATATCACAAATTGTTGCAGGTTGTAATTTAATTTAAGGCAGGAATTGAACCGAGAGCTTGAACTTACAAAGGGACACAGAGTTTAAGTAAGAGTTCGAGTATTGAATATTTCACTTATGCATAGTATGCAGGTAATATCTTCATATGTTTCCTCAAACACATACATATGTACATACAGCTGCAGTTCATAGTATTATCTGTAATGATCTAATATTTTAGAATGTGAGGTTGTCGTGTCCAATTCAATCTCATTCTGATATATTTTAGGTTTGTTTAAGTAACTCATTCGTGAGCTTTATATCCACATGCGTGCCACACTTCCATCTCTAGCTAAATATCCTTTCACGGCGTCCTTGGTCCGCTTGGCTCGCGAGGCGCCAGTCGAGTCGCACTTAAGTGTCGTGTATTGTGCTCAGGCAGCGCCGGCACGGCGCATTCTTAAGACGTCGGACGGGCGGACAGCGGTGCTGCTGCTGCTTCTTCTTCTTCTCCTTCCATGTAGTTTAAACACAGTTGAAACTTCGGGCCCAACTTCAAAGCTAATCCCCACACATAACGGCACAATTAAAGTGGATGCGTTCTGAAACCCTTTCGCAACTGGATTAGGCCAAATGGTGCGCTGAGTGGCGCAGATTAGTCGCAATTGGCCCACGAGCAAATCGCGTGTCATCTCTTGGAATCTCCCTTCATCTCGCTTCCTCTCTGCCCCTCGCACTATCTCTCTCGTTTCGTCTCTCTTCTGCTTCATCTCTACTACGTGCTATCTTTCCGACTCAAGCTGAGTTTGGCATTGATTTGATTTTATCCGCTGGGCAATTGTCTGCCCACTTCGCTGTCCACTTTGCCAGCAGTTTGTTACCAGTATCAGAGAAAAAGGTATATACTGATTGAAATATAGCTGCAGTCTATAAAGAACTTATGGTGAGTTTGTGATTTATTAAGATTAAGAGGGTCCGATGTTTAAAAGTATATCGATACCAAACAAATTGATGAACAACTGATTGGCAACTTTGGTATTGCCAGATCTCCGTAAACTGTTGGTTTATACGCTGAAAACATTAAAAAAGAGAAACTTAATTTAGTATAAAAGATTATGATATATTACCAAAGAGGAAGTTAAAGTTATTAAGGCGTATCAATGAATGTTTTAAGTTTGCTAATTGAATCTTAGAACTTGAATAACTTTTGTTTTATCCCACTTTAAAAACTGAAACATCAAGCTAAAATACTTAAAGTTTGTCTAAGGTATTCCGAAGCAAATTGAATTATTCCTCTAACAGCTTGGGTACTAACTGAGAATCTTAAAGTCCTATGCATAGTCATGCTATAAATCTTAAAAGAGAGTTCAAAAGAAAAACTATGAAAAATCTTTCTTTTCTTTATAAAGTAGTTCATCTGTACGAAGTGTGTGGGAGTGTGTAGCTAGGTGTGTGTTCGTGAGTGAGTGTGTGTAAATATATATTTGGAAAATATTTCACAGGCAATTTGGCATGCTGAGAGACATATTCGCAGCGTCCTGCCGCCTTGCCGTGCCATCGAGGAGGTGCGGCCAGAGGGACATTCACTTTTGTGCATACTTCGGGATGTGGTAATAAAAAATTCAGTTCACGTCTCAAGCACTTATTGATACGTGAGCATAGATGGCACACGCCCACATACGCCCACATAAATAGCGCATATATATGCATAGCCTTCCCATCCTTCCGCACGTGTTTGTGTATGTGTGTAAGTGGGATGGCCAAGATGAAAGCCTGAAACTGAAATGGTCACAGAATAAACGCAACAGAGAAATGCGCGTTCTGTCACCAGCCCAAGGGGACAATGCATGATATGGGGGAACAAGGGGAGCTGTGCGAGGGAGGGATGACAGCTCAGGCGTGATAGAGTAGTGGCAGGAGTAACAGCTACCCAAAGACGTCATAGTTTTGCCAATTACTGACCATGAAAAATGACCGTAGTGAGCATAAAAAATAGCCGAACATACAAACTTTTCCACGCCTCAATTTGCTTAAACTGTCAGGGCAAAAGTCATGAAAGTATGTACGGGAAATTTCCATGGCCACCCCTTAAAGCACATAACTTGTTACTCACGAGCAAATTTGATGATCTACTCGATGAGTTATGTCGTTTATTTGAGTGCACTTTGATTGGACAACTGTTGGACGAACTGAACGCTGTCCAGAAGGCAAGACTGACAATTATAGTGCCTAAGGAAGCTACTCAGTAGTAAACAAACAGGAAACGAGAAGAGAAAAGCAAAAGCTGGTAATGTTAGGTATCTGATTATAGAGTAGAATTAAAAGTGAGGTAATATTGCGCAGATTAGTTTAAAATTATTGACAGCAAAAAGAGAAATAAAGTAAATAAAGATGATAATTATAGAACTTTATTTTAGTGAAGCAAAATCTATAAGAACAAGAACTCTAGAGTCTAAAAATAATGAAAAGCACATAAGAGGAACTCAGAAAATGTGAAGATAGAATACGAAAAAGAGTTATAAACAGGCAATACGATAAACTCAACTAGATTCTATGAAGACATTAAAAATAGAGTTTAGAAATAATAAAGACAAAAGAAAAAAATAGAAAAAAGCCACAGTCGCGCTGCACGCGACAGTGGAATACCCTTCGACCTACGTTCCTATGTATGTACACATATACATATGCACATGATTTGAAATTATTCTCGATAGATAGCGCTCGCGCTTTGCGCTCGCCCGCCTCCCTTGTTAGCTGATACAAGCACTTGGTTTTATGCACATACTTTCTTAAATAACTTCTGTGTTTATTGTCCGATCGGATTGCAATTTCGAGCATACGTAGATATTTTTATGAGCTTAGTATATGTTAAAGTCAGAAAGTTGTATCTTGTATACAGCGCTTACAAATTAAGTTCAAAAATTAAATTATTGATTTGCGGGGGCGGTGGGCGTGGCACCTAACATTTGAAATAAACTTGATCTGCTTATAGTACACAGGAGTCTTCTTGTCAAATTTGGTAACTCTAGCTTTTATAATAGCTGAGATCTGTGCGTTCACACAGACAGACGGACAGACAGACAGACATGGCTCAATCGACTCGGCTTGTGATCCTGAGCAAGAATATATATACTTTATGGGGTCTCCGACGCCTCCTTCTGCCTGTTACATACATTTGCACAAAGTTAGTATACCCTTTTTTGACCATTTTCAATGGTCGAAGGGTATAAAAACAGCAAAAAGAGAAAGAACTACGATATGAAATGTGATAAGATAATCCATATTCAAGTAGTTATGAAAAAGATAAAACAATATAAAACAAGAACTTTGTGCTTATCACAAAAAAGATAACAGGAAAATGTAGTGTATACAGAAAGAATTATTGAATTAGATAAGATAATCTACATTCAATTAAATGCTGACTAAATTGAGTACAACGATAGCTTTCGATGAGTTGCGAAATTTAAAGTTAGACATTTCGCGCTGCCCCTTCACTCTGCTGCTGCTGCTGCTTCTGCTCCTACCACACACCCTCTCCCTACATAATCTACATTCAATTAAATGCTGACTAAATTGAGTACAACGATAGCTTTCGATGAGTTGCGAAATTTAAAGTTAGACATTTCGCGCTGCCCCTTCACTCTGCTGCTGCTGCTGCTTCTGCTCCTACCACACA
Organism: Zaprionus camerounensis; assembly: GCA_018904165.1. NCBI lineage: Eukaryota > Metazoa > Arthropoda > Insecta > Diptera > Drosophilidae > Zaprionus > Zaprionus camerounensis. The sequence goes on along the minus strand of JAEIFS010000531.1, from coordinate 7,553,667 downwards.
CCCTCTCCCTACATAATCTACATTCAATTAAATGCTGACTAAATTGAGTACAACGATAGCTTTCGATGAGTTGCGAAATTTAAAGTTAGACATTTCGCGCTGCCCCTTCACTCTGCTGCTGCTGCTGCTTCTGCTCCTACCACACACCCTCTCCCTCTCTTTCTCTCAATCTCTCCCTCTTGAAACCGACGGCGTGCTACAGTTTTAGCTGCTGATGGCACACTGAGGGATATCCTGCGCTGACCACGCGCTCAATGCAAATGAATTACGTGACTGAGTGTTTAACTATCGCAATTGCAATAACAGCGAACAGAAGGGGGGGAGGCTGTACAGTGTGGGGGTGTGGAGTAGCGAGGCGCGAGCGAAATGTATTTGATTTTGCGCTGCCTACGTTGCCTGCCTGGCACAGCAACTGCCAACGAAATGGAACTAATTAATTGGCGCAATGCGAGACGCGCTGCGTGGACAATGGGGACAGACGCGAAAGGCGGACAAAAATTATCAAACGGCTCGATTACGCATACGCCAGGTGGGCCGCCGCACGAACGAAGCAAAGAATGAAGCAAAAAAAAAATCAATTAACATTATTCATTCGACATACAATTAATTTTCATAATTAAGCTGCGGCCCATCGCCGTTTGAAGTGTCTGCTCTTTGCAATGGCATGCGCTCTCAACACATCCGCAGCCGCATCCGCATCCGTACGGGGCTGCCGCATCCGCTTAGACTCTGCTACAGTTGCACAAAGGCAATTGGCGAAGCGAGGCGAGGCAAGGCGAGCCGAGCCGAGCCAATCTCAGTGGCAGCAGCAGCATAAACAGGTGACACCAGAGAGACAATAAGCTTCAATAGCACACACACACACACTCGCACACACACACTGTCGCACACACACACTGTCGCACACTCCCTCGATGGCAGTGCAAGCAAGCAACATTTTGTTAAGGCCACTTTGCGACATTTTAATTTAAATGCTAATCAGTTGCCAATAGAGAGTAAAAAGAGAGTGCTGCACCTAACTAGGCGAGGCCAAGCGACAACCCTGTTACCCCCCTCCCTCTTTCTACCCCTTCGCCTATACGCTTGCTGCAATTTTTATTTAAAATGTTGCCCATTGTGGATTAGACAAGCAGCGCGGCACATGCAAAAGGCCTATGGAGACACCTGGCCAAGTAGTGCACAGACACATACACACACACACACACACACACAGACACTCACACACACACACCACACAGCACGGGCAGTTGCTGTTGCTGCTCCTGCTGCAGACCATCATTATCGCCATTTGCATTTTGGCCAGTGCCACCCGCAGGCTTCTCTCAAAAAGTTAACGTGCACATTTATGCAACGTGCACAATAACCATGCCGATAAGCATCAACACCAACAACAACAACAGCAACAACAGTTTGCATTTTTGGTTATGTCAAAGTTGCAGAAAATTTTGACAGGCCGTGATGCAGCGCACAAAATCTAAAACACAAACAAACAAACAAAATGGCGCATAGAAGTTCAAACATACATATGTACATACCTGGAAAATTGCATGCAATGCAAGCTGTTTGCGCAGACATTGACATTGATAGCAAAGCTGTTCAAAACTGTTAAATTGTCTATTTTCTACATTTATCTATGCGAAACAGTTGTGAAAATCTAGTGAAAAGCGGTTAATTTGCCGCCAAACGATAAATAACTGCCGATAAATAACTGTTTGTACGGCGCATACGTTTGCAAGCTGAATGCTATGACAGCCAATTGCGCGGGCTTTACACAACTCTGGTAATTTAACATTTTGCTAACATTTTTACACTACATTCTCGCTGTTTAAGAGTTGCTCATTAATAAAAATATTAAATGTAACAGAAATATAAATAAATATGTATCGATTAATTTATTCTTTTCCCGCTCACACGATAACTATAACAGCCGTTTTGTCAGGCAGGCACTAGCAAGCTGACTGCTACAGCGCATACAGCGCTGTCGACTTGTTGCCAACATATCGATAACACAATGAAAATGCACCACTAAGCCGAGCGTACCGCACGTGGAGAAATATTTAGAAAAAACAACGCAATTTCAAGTAAAATTCGTGCCACAATGGAAGTGCAAAATATACAGGTCGATGCATTCGTGCCACAAAAGAAGGCACAAAAACGTAGCGCCAATGCTGGCGAAGACGTGGAAATGCAGGTGGACGCTGCCACCGGCATCGAGGGCAACCAGCGCACTGGCCCGGGACAGGCGCCACCAAAGGCCAAACGCATACGCAGCGAGCTGCGTAAGGTATCAGTGCCGCCGCATCGCTACTCATCACTAAAGGAGTCATGGATGAAGATCTTCACACCCGTGGTTGAGCACATGAAACTGCAGATCCGTTTCAACATGAAGGCACGCCAAGTAGAGCTGCGCATTGGCCCCGAGACGCCCGACATTTCCAACCTGCAGAAGGGCGCTGATTTCGTGAAGGCTTTCCTCTGCGGCTTCGAGGTAGACGATGCACTGGCCTTGCTGCGTCTCGAGGATCTGTTCATCGAGACATTCGAAATCAAGGACGTGAAGACACTGCGCGGTGATCATCAGTCCCGTGCCATCGGTCGTCTGGCCGGCAAGGGTGGACGCACCAAATTTACCATTGAGAACGTGACCAAAACTCGCATTGTGCTCGCCGACAGCAAGATTCACATACTTGGCAGCTATCAGAACATTCAACTCGCCCGTCGCGCCATCTGCAACCTGATCCTCGGCTCACCGCCCAGCAAAGTCTATGGAAATCTACGTTCCGTCGCGACGCGCCTCTCGGAGCGCATGTAATCTGCGGGCTGTGATCTACGCGGGGACCTACTGGGCTGGGAGAACTGTTTACCATATAAGTTAGAGATTTTTTTTCTGTTTACTACATAATAAAATACCCTATATTGTATATTTTTTATAATATACCATATATAATAAAATAGAAAAAGAATTTTAAAATATAAATTAAGAGAAGAATTTTAATATTTATAACAACAAATGCCTAATTAAATAAACAATGTAAAAGTACAAAAACTAAAGGACTTGCTAGATAAATAGAAGTTTGTGAGTTTGATGGATCAGTTCTATATGGAATTAGTTTACTCTGTGGTTATATCTTCATATATATTGGTAAATACTGGAACTATTAAAATGAAATTCTACATACAACAGGAAGAAGAAGAAACCTCAGAGTCACGAAACCCTTAAAACCTTAGCGATAATTCTTTGCAGTAAGCACACTTAAAGGATTGTAATAAATAAATAATAGGTACATATATTTTTTTACATTATACAGTTACAATATACACACATGGAACTACACTTGATAAACGAAATAACTGCTGGCTGGCTGACTGCTCTAATCTGGTAGATCATCTTGGTGGCAAAAGATCTAAAGCTTGGTCAGTATCAGCAGCAGCAGCATGAAGAACGTGACGACGGCCAGGACGAGTATGATGCACATTTTGCGATTCTTGCGCTGATACATTTCGGCGCGCTGCAGCTGCCGCAGACCCTCGGAGACACGTGTCTGTGTCTGCTCCACATTATAATCGATGCGATCCATAATGGTGCCCTGCTCGTGCACCATGTGTCCCAGATCCTTGAAGATATCGTTGAGATCATAGATGGACTTGACTATTTTCGTCACCTCCTCCTCCCGATGCTGGGCTAGGCGTGTGTTCTCCTCCTCGAACAGCAGCAGCTGTTGTTGTGTCATGCGATTCGCCACGGGTTTCTTGAAATGATCATCGATCTCCTGCTCATCATCCTGTTCGAATAGATAGTTATTTGAACGTGTACCAGCTCCACCCGCCACCGTTGTCGTTCCCGTTGCCGTTGCCATAATGCCGCCGTCCAAGGGCTGCAGAAAGTTGTCAAAGGTATCCACAAAGTTGCCCAACTCATCGTTGTGATCCCCGCCGCCACCGCCTCCGAGCTCCACATTAGTAAACTCATTGTTGTCGAAATACTTCTGGGATCGCTCCTCGCGTGAGTTCAGTTGCAGCAAATAGGCATTCTGACTGTTGCGGAACTTGATGGTCAAGTCCTGCAGCTGCAGCAGGGCGCACTCAACCGCATTGGCCGTGAGGCGCTGCTCCAGTTTGCTGCCCACGCCCAGGCTGGAACGCACACACTGTATGTGCCGGTGGGTGCTGGCAATGAGCTTGGAGACAATCTGACTGAGTACCTCAATCTCGCACTCGTCGTCGCGCTGATCATCGAATGTGGGACGCAGCAGGTGCCGAGCGTGCAGTGAGCCCAGCTCATCCAGTTTTGGTTTGATTCTGCAAAGAGAGAGACAGAGCGAAAGAGAGAGAGATGGAATGATAAGCAAAGGTGCAGCGAAAGCTTAGTCTCGCACACACTCACTTGGACATTGTGTACTGGGCCTCCTCGAACTTGTCCAGCCAGACCGGCGGTGTTCCATAGTCATCCTGCATCTCGAGACCCTCCTCGGCCTCGCGCACCGAATGCTTGAGCAGGCGCTCCGAGTCGCTGCCACGCTATCGCAATAAAATGCATTATTTGCGTTAGATATGTTTGCAAATTGAGTCATAGATTGTTTCTTTTTTTTATTGTTTTTGTTGCCACCATATGGGCAGTATATCGGACTCACCCGATCGTCATAATGATTCCGATTCTTGCTGGCATTGTTACGCATTATAACGAACACCTCCGTCAGGTTGCGGGACGTCATCTTGGTCAGTGTCTTTCGAGTGTTTGTGGTGATAGTTTAACTAATTGGAATATGTTGTATATTATTTACATTTTTATTTATTTCTATTCTTCAGCACTCGCACACACACATGCATTGATGTACATATATGTAGAGTGCTGGCGCATACGTGTGGTGTGTACATGTGTTTCGTTGCGCTCAATTGAACTGGTCGCTCATTTGAGCAGTTCACTTGCAGGCGCATTGAATCAGCAAACAGCTGTTGTCACTTAACATAATGTTAACAGCTGGTTAGGCGTTAAATTTGCTACTCGGCTGCTTATTAAATGCGTTTCATTTTCACAAAGTTTATGATGATTAAGATATTTTAAATTAATTCCAAATAATTGTCATTTACTAACACTGTGTACAAGCATAATTATAAACTTAATAACGCAGAAACTGTGTAAACGCAAAAATGATTGCAATTTTCAAATTTAACATTGCGCACGCAAAAATGAGCAATGTTAATGTAAACCCCAATAGAACCTGCACATACATAAGTAACGGTAAAACGTGAAAAGTTAGTTAGTTAGTTAGCTAGAAAGGTTATTGAAAATTAAATAAAAGTATAATCTGTATATGTACAACAAGTGCATTTCGCTGGAGTGGTGCTAATCCAATCATGGCGCATATTACTCAGGCTTGTCAGCGGCGTCATTTGTGGAAGGGAGTGAATTGCGCATTTTATGGCCCAGGGAATCCTTTCCAATGTTGCAGTGCAGGAATCCGGAGACGCTGTTGAACTCACTAAATGAAGATGCAATAATGTTGTACGAGTAATACGACCTTCGCATGGAGACTAGACGCATTCGTTGTGCCTAGTAGGAATTTCTACATTAACTTTATGGTATATCGATAGGAGATTATAGTGTCGATAGTAAGTTGTATAGAAATAACGTTATATTGGTTTAAGTTTGTAATATACACACTATAGTACACCCTGTAATTAGCACCCGGAAAGCAAAAGTATATAATATAGTACTACTTATATGTACTCAGTATATCCTGTAATAGCTTCATTTGGTAAACATAAAAAATACACTAGTATTTTATGAGCCGAGCGAAAATACACTAGTATTTTATGAGCCGAAGAAAGGGTGCTAAAATATACTAAGTAAAAGTCTTAACAGCAATTGTACAAACTACATAGATATACATATGTATAACATTATTAGTTTCCAGTGAATGTAAGATATATATGTATATGTATCAAGTCCAAGCTACACTATATACTATATAACATAGAAAAGAATTTTATTTTTTTTTTTGCATTATTTATTTTGGCACTTTATTTTGTTTGTTTATTATAATTCTTGTAGTCGGAATTGGTTTATTAAGCGAGAGATTATTATTAAGTGTGTGTGTGTGTGAGTGTGTGGGTGTGTGTGTGTGTGTGGCCATTAAGTTAAATGTAGTTTATATGTAAGTACATATTAGGGGGAGCAGTATGTGTAAGTAGGTAAGGTAATCGATAATTAATTAATCAGTTAGTCATCGCGCATCGATCATATATCGATTTATCGTTAACTATACAACAAAAGTTACAAATTAAAATTGTTACAATTAGTAAAAAAAAACGAAAAAAAACACATTTAAAATGTAATCATAGAATATGATGCAAGTGGCAGGTGGCAGCAACACAGGCGAAAGAAGACGTAGAGAGATATCGATAAGGCTATCGATAGAGCGAAAGGGAGACAGAGAGAGAGGGAGAGAGAGCGATTACAGCTTAACAATTTTATTTGCTGCTTGTCAAACGAAACTAAAGCCGAGTCGAGGAAGACAGAGAGAGGAAGAGAAAGAGGACTGAAGAGAAAGATATGCAGAAGAGAGAGAGAGAGCAAGAGAGAGACAGACAGTGGAGAGAGAGGAAAGGAAACACATCACTTGCGATTGCGCAATTCAATTATGGTGGCGCCCGAGCCGCGACGCAACTGCTGCTGAAGATGATGATGATGTAGCTGCGACTGATGCTGCTGCTGCTGCTGGTGGTGCTGCTGGTGGTGCTGGTGCTGCTGCTGTTGCTGGTGGTGGTGCAGTTGCTCCTCGGCATAGATCATGCGCTTGGGGCTATCGTTGCTCTGACTGCTGCGCCGTACAATGCTTGCCGTATCCTTATTGAGCTCCACCGATGGCGGCGAACGTGAATCTAGCGAATATTTTGCCTGCAGCGGATACTTTGCATTCGCATTCGTATTCGGATTCTGGATGATGATGTTGTTGTTGCTGTTGTTGTTGTTGCTGGTGGATCTGCGCTCATAGTCGCCCTCATCACCACCGCCATGTATGACACGATAGAGATCGGGCGCCTGCTGATGTAGATTACGCAAATAGAGATGCTTCTTGTGCTCCTCCTGATAGAGACGCTCCGCTGCGGCATCGTCGGCCTCATTGCTGCCTGGAATCTTGGTTAGATCCTTTTGACTGCGACTAATGAGATTCACAATGGAAGGACTCTTGAGGCCGCTCTTCAGCGAGTTCTCCTTGGCAGCATATGCAAGATGAGGATTCGATTTGTAGGCCTGCGACTGAGCTAGCGGCGCATAGGCACCACCTCCTCCACCCCCTCCGCCTCCTGCAGGTCCTGCCCCATTGCTGTAGTTGTTGCGCGTCAGTTTCTCAATATAAATGGGACTGGGATCATTGGAGCCATTCATGCCGTGCACATTGAAGCTCTTGCTGCGATTCAATACCTTGGCATAGGTGCGTGCCGGCTTGGCGGGACCAGCTGCAGCACCGCCAAGACCTGCAGGCTGCTCCCTGCGCTGCTCCACGCGTTGCTGCTGCTGTTGCTGCTGCTGCTGCTGGCTGAGCACATAAACTGGACGCGGTGCCGCGCGCTGCTGGCGTTGATACTGCGTGGCCGCACTGTGCTCGTGCAGCTTGCGCGGCAGCGTCTGTGCCGTGGAGCGATAATCCTGCTGCGCATTCAGATTCGGGGTGGAGCCACTAAAGCGCCCACCCTGCCCGTGCTTCTGATAGCGTCCCAGCGTATGCGATGTTGATGGCACAGCGCGCGACTCATAGTAATCCTCCTGCTCCTGCTCATCCTCCGGCTCCAGGCGATGCTGCTGCTGCTGCTGCTGTTCGTAGCGCTGCCGCTGTCGCTGCTGCTGCTGCTGCTGCTGTGCCCCTGCCTGTGCATGCCGCTCGTAGATGTTCTCCTTGCCATACAGCGTGCTGGAATAGGGATCCTCGCCCAGATAGTAACGCTGTCGTGGACTTATGGACTGCGGATCAGCGGATTCAGCGCGCTTGAATTGACGCAAAGGTTGCGTTGCTGTCGCTGCTGCTGCTGGCGTTGCAGTCAGCGTTGCCTGCCCCGTCTCCGTCTGCTTCCTTTGCCTGCGCTGCTGACTGTCACTGACGGAGCCCTCAGACTCATTGCTGCTGTGCCGCAAACCATTCCCAGTGCCATTCCCATTGCCATTGCCACCAATGTGTCCATCAATGACATTGTACTGCTGGTAGGTGGTCACGGCAGCAGCTGGCGGCGCTGCAGCGCTGCTGGGCGACTGTTCGCGGGACTTGCTGGCCGCTGACTTCATGCGAAACTTGCGCTCCGCGGAGGCCGAACGTATCTTGCTGACCAGCTTGCGCAGCGAGTTGCCAATGACCTGACCCATCTTGCTGGCCGATTTGCTGCCGCTGACTGTGCTCAGATTCGATGTGGAGGCCGAGGCATTGCCGCCGGCACGCAGTGTGCCGCCGCCAGTGCCGCCATTAGCGCCCAGGTGCGAGCTGGGCGCAAAGCGTGTGCGCTGCTGCTGCTTGCGATTGAGCGTCATGGTCATGGGCGGCGCTGGAGACTCCCGCATGCCGCCTGTTCTTGTGACCAGATAGTCCACCTGCGGCGACGAGCTGCGACTGCGACTGCGCGGCGGTGGCGAATAATCTGGCGGCGGTTCCAGATGTGCTGTTGAGACGCCAACTCCCACAGCAGTTGTCTGCAGCTTGGCAGCATGCACCCCCACCGTGCTGTGCTCGACCAGCTTCTTCTCGATGGCACGACGACGCTGCGGCACTGTGGGCCGCTCCAGCGTTGGCTCATAGCCCTGGCTGCCGCCCTGCTTGCCACGCCCATTGGCAATGCTGGAGTTAATGATGGGATTACTGCTGCTCCGACCATGTCCATGTGCATGTCCATAGGCCGCACGCTTGTGCGAGGGCTCCTCAGCGCGCACCCCAACTCCAACTCCTGCTCCATAGGGCACGCCCAGTGGCGGCGCTGGGGCTGCAGCACGCATGGGTGTGGAGACTGCAGCTGGTCCCGGTATGGCATCCAGATCGTCGAGTGCATCGCGTGAGCCACGCATGGAGCGGGCCAGAAACTGTGAGGACAAACTCTGTCGCTTCTGCTGAATGATCTCGTCGCGACTCACGTAGCTATCGTTGCCCATGGGCAGTGGCAGTGTGGGGGCCACGGATGTGCCTGTGTTCCCTCCAAGTTGCTTCTTCTTCAGCCCATTGCGGCGTATGGTCTCCTGCAGATCCTCGCGGAAGGCTTGCGAGGAGAAGTGATTTATGGGCTGCTCCTCCTCGCGACGCTCGGCCCAGTTGGAGATGCCTTGAAAGTATTTGCCACGCCCACCACCAGCTGTGCCATTGCTGACGCCGCCCTCCTTGACATACTTGCGATCCAGCGTGCTGGGCAGACGTTCCCGTTCCCGTTCCCGCTCACGTTGAACATCACGTTCTCGTTCCCGTTCACGTTCACGTTCCCTTTCTCGCTCCCTCTCCCTCTCCCTCTCGGCACTGCGCGGCAAGGTCTGTATGACTGCAGCGGAGGCGGTGCCAGGCTGTAGTTGGCTCTGCGACTTGATGGTCACATTGAAGTAACTCTTCTTGGTGGGCTCCACCGTGTCCACGGCATCGGGCAGATTGGTCTCGTCGTCGCGTGAATCATTCGATGCTGTGGACTCGCTGCCAAAGTGCGATTCCAGCCACTTCATGGTCTCCCCCTTGCGCGTCTCCTCCTCGCGATCAAAGTCCAGCGGGCGCTTGGTGAGCGCATCCTTGCGATCTGCCAGTTGGGCCACTTCTGGTGGGGAAGAGAGAGGAGAGTGAGAAGAGAAGAGATTAAAATGGGAACTATGTAAGAAAGCTAGAGTCGAGTGTGCTCGACTGTGGACGGACAGATAGACAGACAAAAGGATAGACGGACAGACATGCAGAGAGACAGGCATACAGACGGACAGAAAGACATACAGATATACATACAAAAAGTTAGACAGACAGGCGGAAAGACTAACAGACAGACAGACGGAGAAGGAGATAGACTGAAAGGCAGACATACAGACGGACGGAATGACAGGTAGACGGACAGAGAGACAAACAGACAGAGCGACAGGCAGGTAAAAAGACAAACAGACACTCAGACTGATAGACAGACGGACAGACAGACAGGCAGAAAGACATACAGATAAACATACAGAAAGATAGACAGACAGACAGACGCAGAGACAAACAGACAGACAGACGGAGAAGGGGATAAACATAAAGACAGATGGACAGACTGATAAACAGGCAGGCAAAGAGACAGACAGACAGACATACAGACAGACATAGATAGATAGACAGATAGACAGACAGTTATACAAACAGACAGACGGGTAAATAGACGGACACACACAGAGACAGGCAGACAAAGATACAGACAGACAGACAGAGAGACAGATATGCAGATAAACATACAGACAGACGCACAGACAGAAAGACAGAGGGACAGACAGACAGACAGACAGACATAGATAGATAGACAGACAGACAGATAGACAGATAGACAGACAGATAAACAGACGGATTAACAGACGGACACACAGAGAGACAGACAGACAAAGATACAGACAGAGAGTCAGATAGACATACAGACAGAAAGACAGACAGACAAAAAGGCAGATAGATATACAGACTGACAGACGGAAAGATAGACAGACATACGAACATACAGACAGACAGACATACAGACAAACATAGATAGATGGACAGATAGACATACAGCCATACAAACGACGGACAGATAAACAGACGGACACACAGAGAGACAGGCAGAGAAAGATCTAGACAGACAGACAGATGGACAGACAGAGAGACAGATATGCAAATAAACATACACATAGAGAGACAAATAGATAGACAGACAGACATACAGAAAGACAGACAAAAAGGCAGATAGATATACAGACGGACAGATAGGCAGACATACGAACAGACAGACAGATAGACAGACATACGAACATACAGACAGACAGACATACAGACAAACATAGATAGATACAAACGACGGACAGATAAACAGACGGACACACAGAGAGACAGGCAGAGAAAGATCTAGACAGACAGACAGATGGACAGACAGAGAGACAGATATGCAAATAAACATACACATAGAGAGACAAATAGATAGACAGACAGACATACAGAAAGACAGACAAAAAGGCAGATAGATATACAGACGGACAGATAGGCAGACATACGAACAGACAGACAGTCATAGCTATAAAGACTAGTCTGCTTAAGAATATATATAGTATGTCGGAGTCTGCCATGTCTCCTTCTGCCTGTTACAATAGTCTTCTACCCTGTGGTTCAGTGACACCTTCAGCCTCCTTCTTGGCACTTGCACTTACCCTTCTGCTGTTGCTGCTGCTGTGTGCGTCGCAGCTTGCGCATGCGATCCGATAGACTGTCCCAGTCACCTGGTCGCTCCAGCGAGCCATCCTTGTCCATTTGGGTTGTCTCTGCCGCGTATCGCATTTCGGTTGCCAGCAGTTTGCCGTCGGCAATCAGATCGACATGTTGCTCGTCCCGTTGCTTGAAATATCGCTGACTTGCCGCCGTCGTGGTCACCTGCTCAGTGGCCAGTGGAGGCGACAGCAGTGCATTGCCTGCTGCTGTCTGCTGTTGAGCTGCCGCGTCTGGCTCGTCGCCGTCGAGTATCAGCTCGTGTTCGGTTGTCCGTTTGCTCTCTGTGACCAAGGTACCGTCCTGCTGGGCAAGGCAACGTTTCTGCGTATCCTCCGAGTCGATTGTCTTGCGCGAGCGACTTGTATTCGCCACCAGCTGTGGCCCCAGTGGCACCAACTGCTGTTGACTCTGTGGCGAGCAGAGCACCGCCTCAAGATCCTGAACACCTTCGCGTACGGCCTTCACGTAGGTCTGCACAGGGTGGGGAGCAGAAGGGGAGAAGAAGACAAAGAATGCAATTTCGTATTAGTTACACATTTGTGTGGGCAGTAAGTTAAGATTTCTATATAGTTATACGAAGAAAGTGTAGAAACCTATACATGGTTCAACCTTTGTGTGGAAAGTGTGTATGCAAAGAGTGCTATATAGTTATATCTTCAGGATTGTGGGGGGGGGGGGATAATGAGTGAAAAATCCTTTAGAGAGTTCAACATGTTTAAGAGAAGTATACATAGATCAACATGTTGTGAAGAAGTATGGAGAGTGTTCTACATACAATATATCTTTATTTTCTTTACAATACAATATAAAATATATCTTTATATCTTTTCTTTATTTTAGAAGGATAAGCTAAAAAAAAAGAATTTCATACAAATTAGTTCAACATGTTTTGGAGAGGTATGGAGAAGGTTCTATATAGCTTTATCTTCAGGACTGTAAATGAGTTTGAAGTATGCAAAGAAAACAACGAATAAGTATGCGATATGGAGGGGCAGATCGGTATGGTATGTTTTGCATTAATAACTAAGTAAAGAATAAAGAATAAGTAAAGAGTAAGTAAGTAAAAGTAAGTAAATATATATCTTCAAACTAATAAGGCGTAGTTTCAATATCTCAAAGCAAAGCTCTATATTTTCTATATACTCAATATACAAAGAATATATCTGCAATGTTGCGTATCAGTTCTACTTATACAAGCTGCATGAAGCATTTGCTTGATATAGCATAGACCACTTGAGAGTTTTACTATATATAGTCAACTCTTAGCTGCAAGATTTAAATGCTTACATATATTCAGTATACAAATACCAAATCTACGATATTGAGGAGCACATCAGCTTGGCAACTTGTAAATATTTATATACCTCTTTGAGTAGAACAAGGTAGCTCCTCTATATATTTATCAAATCAACTCATGTTCTTAGGGCAAGCAAAGTAAAGACCTTTCTATTTATAAAAGATAAGCATGTTTGTTAATTTAATTAACATATTAAGTTGCTCTAGCATTATATGGACAAAAATAAATCCACTTTGCAATTTCCCTATTTATATTAAAAGTAATTGTAGAACGTATATAACTTCCAAACGAAGTAACTCCAAACTAATAAAATGACTAGAAAACTGATCAAAACATCGATAGTTTACATAAACTTGCTGATAATATAATCTGCTCGACTACTGCACAGAATAAAGCATATATAATTCCTCGATCTTTGGTCTCTGCAGACCTCAAAAGAACACGTTGTATGTTGTTGTGGTTGTTGTAGTTGTTGTTAGTTGTTATTGTTGTTGAGCAGTTTGTGGCAGATGATCAAATTGCATCATCGACATGGTCGATGCTTCTCGCCTCTTAAGTCGATGCAATTGCTGCAAGCAGCAGTACCAGCAAACACACACATACACACACACATATACACACACACAAGAACAGGAGAACGGCACTGCGGGCACCCAGTTGGCATGTGGTATTCAGAGCAAGACAGCAAGCAACAGCGACCACAATCGGTCTTGTGTCTTGTGTGTGTTGCAAGCTCGATGGTTCCAAATGGAAATCATAACGGTAAGAATGCGACACGGGCAGAAGCGACAGCTACAGTTAAAGCCTCAAGGTCAGTTTGACATGCTGCTGCTGCCACGCCCACAACTGCACACCCCCCCTCTCGCTATCCCCTCCCTACTGCCTAGCAAGATGACAAGCAAAACGCACGCATCGTTGGACAGCCTGTAACGCAGTCTAAAGCAACAGGGAAGGGAGGCAGCGGTACGGGGGCTTGGGTAGCATCTCTTGACCACTTGGCGGATTCCACGCCAACTCGTCGTTGTCGTCGTTGTTGCTGTTGTTGTTGTGGCTGTTGTCGGCGACCTTGTTTAACGGTAACGCGCGTAGAAAGTGTTTTGTTTTGTTTATTTCTTCTTTTTTTTTGTTATTTTTTTCTCATTTTTTCACCGTTTTTTGTTGTTTTTTTTTGTTTAGCTTGAAGCTGAAAAACTTGAATGTCAGCCGTAACAACATGAATTTCATATTCCCCTCGCCCCCCTCGCTACTTCAGCCGGAGCATCTTCGCAAGACGGCCTCAGGCGTTGAATTTGACGATCGATGAACACGAATTCGATTTGAGAGGAATAATTTAAAATTTCTGAACTGCAGACATGATTATGCTGGGCTGCAAAAATACCCTGTAAAGAAGCCTGAGCTATACAGTATGTCCAGAATCACTTTACACATATGTACATAACATTAACATGTACATAGAGTTACTTGACTCACTCAAATTGTATAGATCGAGGTGTTTATAATACAGAGTTCTAGTTTTTTTTCTTAGAAGGAGGCACACTGCGTTATAACTCATATGGGTATTCGTTTATTAAGGTACTTATAATCGGAATATCAAATTTGATAGCGCTAGCTCTTAGGACCCTTGAGTTATAAGGTTTTAATGTGTTCTTTTCTTTATGGAGGCACACTCCGTCGAAACTCACATGCAAACTCTTTTATTTAGGTACATATAATCTAGATACCAAATTTGATAGCGCTAACTCTAAAGACTCCTGAGTTCTAACGTTTAATAGTGTTTTTTCTTATAAGGAGGTACTGTTTGCTATAACTCACATGCAAACTACTTTCTCAGGGTACTTATATTCCAGATACCAAATTTGATAGAGCTAGCTTTTTAGATCTCTGAGTTATATGGTTTTAAAGTGTTGTTTCCTATAAGGAGGAATCACTCCAGCATAACTTAAATGCAAACTCGTCTATAAAGTTACATATAGACATATAAACCAGATACCAAATTTGATAGCGCTAACTCTAAAGACTTCAGAGCTCTAACGTTTAATAGTGTTATTTCTTATAAGGAGGTACTGTTTGTTATAATTCACATGCAAACTGCTTTATCAGGATTTATATAATCCAGATACCAAATTTGATAGCGCTAGCTCTAAAGACACCTGAGTTCTAACGTTTAATAGTATTATTTCCTATAAGGAGGACTCACTCCATCATAAATCAAATACAAACTCCTCTATCAAGGTACACATAATCTGCATACCAAATTTGATAACTCTACCCATTATAGCTACCGAGTTCAGTGAGTTAGGATTGTCAAAGAAACGACGCAAACAAAGCAAGCTATAAATTGAACTACGAGTATAGGGTATGCCATAAAGCCAACTAAACAATCGATGATGAGGTTGCAAGACAGACGAGGCGTTGACTGCGACAGCGGCGCCAATAAAGATCATGATAAATGCTTATGCCATATATATATACACATATATGTATGTGTGGTATGTGCTATATTATATGGTAGATCTGAGATCTGCGATGACGTTGTGGATGACGCAGAGTTTGGTTTTTTTACGCTGTCTTTCTCTGTTGAGCGCGGAGGGCACATTGGGCCATTGTCAAGAGATTTGTCATTGGCTAAAAATGCCAAGAAACCGTTTCAGTGTGGCCACGCATTGTTGTTGTAATCGAGCTGTTGTTGTTGCTGTTGTTGTCGATAATCATTCAGCTTGGCCGAATGCCAACGCAGAAAAAAAAACGGCTAAAATTAAAGTTAAAGCTGGCATGGAGTGCGGCTTAAAGTGGAGTTAAGCATGGCGCATGAAGCAGCCACGACTTGCACACACACACACACAGAGGCACAAGCACACACACACAGACAGACACACACACATACGTGAGCTGTGGGCATAATTTCAATTCGAGAAACGATTTTGGCCCGCTTGAAGGTATTCAAATGAATATTGTGGCCAACGTTGTTGTTGCTGTTGTTGTTGTTGCTGTTGTTGTTGCTGTTGTTGTTGCTGTTGTTGTTGCTCTTGTTGTTGTTAGCATGCCAAGTGGCCAAAAAGAGAAATGAGCCAAGCCGCTGATTTGTGGTTTTTTTCTACAGCATACCCTAGAAACGAAGCACAGTGGAGTAGATAGATAGACCCTTTTAATAAGCTAAGCAAGTTGCAACACATCTGTTTGCCTTCTAAAACCTTTTGCAAGATCTATAGCTATACTGCCGATTTGCAGGCAATGCTTTCATTTAACTTTCAACTTCATAGGCTGTAAATTTCTGGGGTATTGAGTGAGTTAGATACCCTAATGTGCTAGCCTTTTCCCGAATCTTATTCTTACTCTCTTAGTCTTTACCAATTGACCAACTGTAGTTTCTGCATAAGTTTACCAACCTTATAGCTATGCTGCCCATTCTATAGCAGTTCTTTATATAGAGCTTCCAACTCTATACACACCAAATTTCAAAACATTTACTATGGAAATAAATGAGTTATGAGCATATGCAGTATTGTATCAAGTAAATATAGCTACCCTAACGTGCTAGTCTCATTCCAGACTCCTACTCTCACTCTTTTAAGTCTTCATCACATTGTAGTCTGATAAGTAGTAAAACATCACCAATCTACTAACTGCAATTCCAGCATAACTTGCCCAACCTTATAGCTATGCTGGCCATACCAAAGAAGATCTTTATATAAAACATCCAACTCTATACACAACAAATTTCAAAACATTTACTATGGAAATAAGTGACTTATGAGCATATGCAGTATTGTATCAAGTAAATATAGCTTCTAATTCCTGCATAACTTGCCCAACCTTATAGCTATACTACTCATTCCACAGCAGTTCTTTATATAGAACTTCCAACTCTATACACACCAAATTTCAGCACATTTGGCCAAGCATTAAGCTTGTTATGCACATGTGTTTACTTTGTCTACTACAGGGTATGTTGCAGGTCGCAACAGCTGCAGAGACTAGAGCGATTCTTAAGTGTAGTTGCGCCTGCACTGCCAGCACTGCCGTTGGGCTGGCTACCCTGGCTGGCTGTGGCTTTGTGTCTTTTGTGCGTCAATTTCGCAGACCAGTTTGCCTTGGGATAGCATAGCATGGCACGCAGAGAGCGCCCAGTGCAAGCGAGCGATCGATCGAGCCAACGATTCGCATATTATTATTATTTTTATTGTTATTGTAATTCAGCGACAGGCCAGCAACGCCAACGCCAACGCGCTGCTGCTGCAGCATGGGCCCAACTGGACTTCAGGCGACGCTCTACGGGAGCAGAGCTGGGGCCGGCGCTGTGCCTGATTGGCATTTGCTGATTAGAGTGCGACCCAAGTCGCAGCCAAACAAGTTTCCAAGGCATCAAGTACCCACACACACACACACACACACAGGCAGACAACTTGCAGCTGGTCTGTAAGACAAGAAGTACACACAAAATTCAAACTGAAATTCAAATTCGAAATTCCAAGAGATTTTTTTTTTTCTTCTCTTTTCTAGACAAAACTATACACTGTTGGTGTGTGTGTGTGTGTGTGTTAGGTTCATGGACCTGCTGCAGACACGCCTAGAATACAAGACAAGGCAAGCGAAGCCAAGCCAAGCCAAGCCAGGGCAAGGCAGGAGCTATTGATTAAACTGGGCTCAGAACAGGTCTGGAGGTGTACGAGAGTGTCTGTCTCTCTCTCCCTCTCCCTCTCTCTGTGTGTGTGTGTGTGTAAATGAGTTGTGTGTATGCCTGGTTCAACATCATCTGCTGTGGCAGCACAACCTTTTGCTGCCTGGGTAATTGCCAACTACCGGTTTAAAGACGTGCTCCTAAGTACCTCAGCCAGGCTGGCAGGCGGTGGAGAGGGGGGAAGGGGGAGGGGAGGCGACTCTTCTAAGATCTCGCACATTTATTGACTTGCCGCAAGAACTTTCAAATGGAGTTGCGCGAGTTAACACATAAAACAGACAAAGAGAGTGTGTGTGTGTGTCTGTATTCCAAGTTCGTTGTCTAAGTCTTTGCATAGAGCCTACCCAGTCGAGTTCGTTGTTTAAGTCTCTCTTCCTGCCTCTCTCTCTGCTTGTGTTGTTGTGGTCCAGTTTCTGTTTAGCCCAAGTCATATTTGATTAAGTGCAGTTTGTTGCCTAAGTCATTTGCTTTTGCCTGCAGTTCGTTGCCTAAGTCTTTCTAATAACTCAGCCATGTTCGTTGTCTAAGTCATTTCGCCCGCAACACTGTGCAGTTCGTTGTCTAAGTCTTTTTGCCCAGGCAAGTTCGGTGTCTAAGTCTTTTTGCCCAGGCAAGTTCGTTGTCTAAGTCTTTCTACCCAGGCAAGTTCGTTGCCTAAGTCTTTCTGCCCAGGCAAGTTCGTTGCCTAAGTCTTTTAATTTTTTCGGTATTTTTCGGTTTTTTTCGGTTTTTTTGCCACTTATGAAATAGAGCACACATAATATGCATAATATTCACATGCTCATTCACATATACATATATATCTATATATATTCACCGATTCGCAGCTGGATAATTAAGCAAATTGAGCGCTGCCGTTGGACACTAAAAAGCAACAACAAATCTCTCTCTCTGTAGCCCACGCACAGTGTAGCCACTGTTGTTGCTTGTTGCTGCTGTTGTTGTTGTTGCAGTTGTTGTTGTTGTTGTTTCCCTTTATACACTTGCTTAGGTTTTTCTGTTGTTTTTCTGTTTTTTTAATTACGAAGACTTAAGGCAAATATGCGGCGAGAGCGAGAGTATTAACTAAATCACAGGCGTGCGTAGGTTAAGGGGCGTGGCGCGGCGCGACGAGCAATACATATGTAGATATACACACACATACGCACACACACACAGGCACACAGAGATATAACTCTCATATAATGTCTAACAACAATAACAAAAAAAATATATAAAAAATAAAGTAATAAAATATATATTAAACACGACACAGCCACGAGGGTAGAGCGAGTGAGTGAGTGAGTAAGTGAGTGAGTGTGTGAGAGAGACAGAGATAGCGAGCGCGAACGAGCGTGAGTAATATAAACCGTTAGACTAAGCCAAGATCAAATTGAAGTCAATAATCGATCGCTTAATCGATGCGATCGAATCAGTTTCAGTTGTTTCTGTCTCTGTTGTTTCTCTTTTTTTTTGTTGTTTGTCTTGTTGTTGTAGTTGCTATTGTTGATGTTGTTGCTGTTGCTGTTGTTGTTGTTGTTTGTTTGTGTGTAGAGCGAATCCCCCCCGATGCGAGACGCGTTTAACGAGTTGTTTGTCTGCTCTCGGCGCTCGCTCGGCGGCAACTGATCTAGCTGCATCAACATCAACAGCAAGAGCACCAGCAGCACCAACAACAGCAGCAGCAGCAGCAACAGCAACTCCTATAACTTTCGAATGAGCTTTAAAGCGGCAACAAGTCGACTCAACTGGTTGCTGCTTTGCTTTGACTTGTTGCTCCTACTGTTGCTGTTGTTGTTGCTGCTGTGGTTGTGCCTGTTGCTGTTGCTGTCAATGCTGCCCAGTGGCAGAGCAGCTGCGGTTGTGGTGCTACCTTTATGCAATACCCTATTTATAGTGGCTGCTTTAACTTGCAGAAGAACTTTACTCTCTGTTGAGGATAAACCTTAAGTAACTCAGCTAACTTTGCATATTTACAGCTGAAATATGGCATACATACTCTCACATGCATTAACCTTAGATATAGGTTTGAATCTTTGGGATCTGCGCTATACTTATTTAGTTATCAAGGAAACAGTCTAAGAAGAATTGGAAGTAACCTTTAGTAACTCAGCTAACTGTGCATATTTTCAGCTGAAATTTGGCGTAAAGATTTTTTAATACAAAGGCCTAAGATTTAACTTCGAATCGTTGCGATCTACATAATACTCATTTAGTTATCAAGCAAACAGTCTTAGAAGAATTGGTCAATTAATTATCTAGTTTACATAGTTGTCTGTAATTGTTGTAATTGTCTGTGGGGAAAAGTCTATTGCAATAATATAATACAAATATGATGTATGTGTATAATAATAATATAATACAATATATAGTAATAGTATTATAATATATTATATAATATATATATTTATAACATACACAGTATATAGGTTTGTTAGAAGTAGTTTTATACAGTTTTCGCTGACATTTTCAGGCACTTCCTAAAGCAAGTTGATCTTGTTAACAAACTATACAGTAGTTAAAGGTTTTCTTCTATACGATAACTATACTTTCTCTCTCAGAAAGGTTCTACGAAATTGCACATAAAGTAAAATGCTCCCTTGCAATACCTTTCCTACTATATAATCAACTGCAGGGTATCACCTTGTGCATGCATGCCCTACACACCGTTCTTGCTTATTACCTTTCGTACACAATTTTTTCACGCCAAATTGATTTTCAGTTATTTGCCTGGCAATTTGCTGGCCAACTTGTTGCTGCCGTTGTTATTGCGCCTCTTCTCGGATTACCACAGTGCCAGGCTGCACTTCCCCTCTGCCCCTGCCCTCTGGCTTGCCCTTCTTTGCACTCACCTCGTCTGTAAAGTCGCCCAAGTGCTTGACATCCTGCGTCTCGTGATAGTCCTTGATCTCCTCGTGCGATATGACGCGCTTGTCATCGACCTGCCTGACCAGCCCATCGCTGGGGCGTGGCACCATGCGCTTGACCAGCTTGCCAGTGCTGCCCCCATCATCCGCAGCTGTGGCAGCCGGTGCCAAGGGGCCAAATGTTTCCTGCAATTGCGCCAGCTGCGTCTCATTGACGGCGCCCGCCTGCAGCGCCGCCAGATCAATCAGCTGCGCATTCCCGTCCAGCTCATCCGGCAGCGCCAAGTCACGTTTCTGTGGGAGGTGAGGGAGTGAGGTAAGTGGAAGGAAAACTTGTGTGCTTGTCTGGCTAGCTCACCTCGGTTGTTTCCGTCTCCTGTTTGTCGGTGTCCTCGGTGGTGTTGGTGGACACAATGGGGCCAGAGTCCTCGATCACTTTGCCATCCTGTAGCTTCACCTGCCGCTTGACGCGCGTCTCGATTTGTCTCGTTGTCGTTAGCTCTGTTTTTCGCTTCGTTATCCATTCCTCTGTAGGTATAATAAGAAGTGTAGTGTGCTTTTAGGCGCTGCTATTAAGTGTGCTTGAGCGTGTGCATTAAATGCCACAAAGTATGCTAGGAATTTAGGAAACTCAGGCAAAAGCTTTGATGATCAGCTTGAAGAGAGGGAGAGAGAGAGGGAGAGAGGGAGTGGGAGAGAGACAGAGAGAGAGACCTTGCCACACAAACTGGCAAAATTGAATTTCGCCACTCGAGCTACGCTTTTTTTATCATTTATTTCAGGGTCAACAAATTCACAAAACGAGCTGAGTGGGAAATCGTGATAAGATCTCATTGAACGGACCTAAACTTTGAGATATCATAATATATATTAATTAATATATAAATAGCGGCGATTTGAACTTCGCAAGACGAGAAAGAAGGCCAAACATTGGCAAGCCGAATGTTTTATACCCCTGCAGGTTCTTCTCTGCTCCGACTGTTCCTATACTAGTTGTATATAATGGTGCAGCATTGTATTGTATTGTGTATATGCAATATTATGTCTCACTTTGTTTGGCACTGATAAGTTAAGTTGTTTCTTAAATCAAAAGTAATCTTCATAGAAAAACCCTCATTTCGGCCGATTGTTCCTATGACAGCTATATGTTATATGTAGTCCAATTCTTATTTATATGCATATTATATATATAGAAAATGTTCGATGTAGTAAATTTGATTGCAATATCTTGAGAAATAACAAAGATACGCCGATAGTTTGTATGGCAGCTATACGATATATTGTTTCAAACCAACTCGTTCCGACTTATATACAGCGTGCAGTCAAAAGAAGCATGTGTGCCAAGTTTCATTGGGATAGCTCCGAAATTGAAGGACTAATTTGCGTTGCAATAGACGGACACACGGATATACGGACACACGGACACTCAGAGTGATGGACAGTCCTAGTTCGACTTCTCTGTTGATCTTGATTCAGACTATATACGCCTTATATAATAGGATATGTCTTAAGGTGCATTGTATCCCTCTTGGCCAAAATGAATATACTCTCTGCAAGTGTATAAAACCCTATTATGTTTTCCAAATTAGCACAAAGAGTAAAAATTCTTGAAGAAAATAAGTCAAGAGGGAAACATCATATTTAATATACCATATCTACGTCAAATGTATGGTAATTCCTATAGGTAAAATATTAATAATATACATTTAATATTATGCAAGGTGATCAATTGAGGTTAGGAACGAGAACTGTAAGACTTTCTACATCTGCTTACACTCCTGTAGGATAACTGTGCCATCAATCTAACTCTCTACATCTAACTCGATCTTCAATATATCCATAATAAATTAATATGGAACTAATGCTAAGTTTGTCTGCCCCTCTCTGGAGTGTTGTTACTTGCCACAAATTAGACAAGTGCAACAAAAAAAAAGAGGGAAAGGAGCTGAAAAAAGTCATGGGAAATGCTGGCATCCTTCGATAGGAAAGGCTATAAAAAAAGACCCCCCCAATTAATCGAACTAGTTCGATATGCTGGCGTACGTAATTAACTGCTTTGGCAACAGGCAACACACATAACAGGCTTGCCACACACACACACACACAGACAGACACAGTCACACAAAGCACACAGACGCCACCTGGCGGCGGCAACTAGGCATATGTCAGTTCTGATTGCAACACCTTCGAGCACAACGAGCTGGAGCCGCATTTGCATTTCGTTATTTTGCATTTCCACTTGTACCGCTTCTAACAAAAAGAGCGGAAGGGAGAGGAGGAGGAGAGAGGGAAAGAGAGAGAGAGAAGAAGAGAAGAAGAGACAGAAGAGCAGCTGTAATAACGAAGCGCTTGAGCGATTCGCCGAGTGGCTGCGCCGCATTTGGCTTGGCTTAGCTGGTCGCCCAATTACGTAACCCAAGTCCAAGTTGGTCTCTCTGCAGTCGTCTAACTGTACCATGTGTGTGAGTGTGCACCCGTGTGTGTGTGTGGCAACCTGTGATGCTAAGGAAAAAAAAAACCACAGAGCAAAGAGCTTTGAGCACGGACATCCGACGACGACTTTGTCCAAGATTTGCTCAATGAAAACGAAGTCGGTTTTTTTTTTCGTATTTTTTCTCTCCATTTTAACTGTGTACCCTAACAAGGGGGACGTAAAACTTGTTAGTGGGCATAGGTAGTGCCGGAAAAGCGTCTATTGCATACTATGTCTTGTTATTATATCACAATATTATCATCTTCTGCCATGCACAGTGAACTATCTATGTGGACTATGTGAACTCAGCTGGCGCATAAGATTTACAGCTGAAATCTCTGTATATAGATCGCCTGGATCGTGATACTATATATAGTACTATATTTGTAATCATTTGGTACTATATATAACGCTCTATAAGTGATCATCTGGTACTATATATTTCACTATATAAGAATCATCTGCATGAAATCAAAGTATTTTTCTTTTAATTTCACCTTTTCTATATCTATATATTTCCTACTATACGAACTCTGTTTGCTTTCTTAATTTATATAAGTTTCTATAGTTTTTACTTTATGTCTTAACTATATAGGATTAACATCTTAAGATATCTTCTTCATACAGTATAGTTAACATTGAAAACATCACTTCATATGCTTCTTTGCAGAAATGCATTCATAGTCAAGTAAAACCTATGCGAACTCAGCTCTCAGCGATGATATATCGTTGAAATTTTGTAGACTTCTATATCTATAAATAAACTTAAGGATATATCAAAATCAAGACGATCGGAGCAAGCGTTCTTAAGTTCATTGACTATAACCTATGCGAACTCAGTTTCCAGCGAAGATATGCTGCTGAAATTTGGTATACTTCTGTATCTATAAGCGAACTTTAGCATATATCAAAATCAACATGATCAAAGCAAGCGTTCTTAAGTTTATTATATAAAACCTATGGGAACTCAGTTTCCAGCGAAGATAGGCTGCTGAAATTTGGTAGGGTTCTGTATCTATATCTTAACTTAAGCATACTTCAAAATCAACCTGATCAAAGCAAGTGTTCTACAAATTTTCCGTTCATATTCGCACTAAACTCTTTAAACTGAGAGCATTCAAATGGCGGCACACTCTCAGCTAACTGTTCTTTCATGTTTTTGTTGTTGTGTTTTTATTGTGTGTGGCTCTTGAGTAGCTGCTGCTGTTGTTGCAGGCTGCTGTTGCTGTTACTCTTGTTGCTGTTGCTGTTGTTGGTGTTGTTGCTGGCTGCGCAGAAATCGCTGGACCATTAAAGGTCGCTTATATAATTTATCTGCAGTCGCATGCAAAGAAACCGAAACGAGATCTCGTCGTCGTCGTCGTCGCTGGGCAGGCAGCAGTTGCCACAGATGGGAGTTGTAGGTGGAGTCAGGGTGGTTGGGGTATAGAGAGGGGCAGTGAGGGGAAGCTGAAGTTGCAGTTAGAGTTGCAGTTGAAGTTGAAGTTGTTGCTGGTGTTGGCCAATTCGGCAATTTGCAATTGGCCCGGTCAGTTGAATTTGATTCGTAACTATTTAAGTCGGGCAATCGTCTGTATAGAGACCCTCCTGCACCTCCCCCCCCCTCCCCTCATCCACTGGCCACGCTGTTTATCTTTATCATTGGGCGCATATATCCGCATTGCATCAGCTCAGCTAACTGCCAGACAGTCAGCCAAGCACTTCATAAATAACAACAGCAACAACAACAACCACAATTAAACAAACAAACAGCACGAGACGTGCAGCAGCAGGGAGTAGTAAAGGGGGCAGGCACTGCAAAGGGGAGACGTGGGGGGCGTGTCTGGGCTTCAGTTTACTTTGCATTCTCGATTTCCTTCTCGATTTGTTTGCGAGTTTTCCCTCTCTCTGCTTCGCTTGCTACATTCATCGTTCATCGATTGCGCCAGCACGTTCGATGACATGTAATCGTTATTTATTTATACCATGCCACGCCCCTTTTTAGTATTCCATTACCATTATTATGTGCCCCGCCGTCGTCATCGCATTGTTGCCGCACTTGTTGCCGCCGCGCTCATTGAGCTAATTGTGGTGTCAATTATGGCTACGCTAAGTGCCCCAACGCGACTCTTTGTTTGAAATACTGTCAACCGATTCCACTCAACTCGGGCTGCCCAACACCCCCCTCACACCCCGCACACAGTACCCTCCCCCTGACTATGCTAATTAAATGGCGGCCTCTTTAAGCCACTCAAAGTGTTTATTAATTTCGTATTACATCAACGCTAAGTAAACAACAGAAATAACTCAGCACCTTCTCAGAGCTGCCAACTTGCAAGTTGTAGTTCCCATAACTGTACCGATTTTAATGGCATAATCCTTCAGTTTAATACTTTGTTTTTGTTTTGTTTCTCTTCCATTGTCTCTCTATTTTTATGGATGGTAGGTTTGTTGAGGAATCTATGATGGCACTCGCTTGGATTATATAGAAATCATTGAACTTTTTAAACTTGGTTAGTATATGCGTAGAAGAAAATAAACTCGTTTGCAAAAGAACATGAATTTTCTTTATAAAAATAAAAAAAATAATTTTAATCTAATAGAAAAAAATACACAAAAAAAACTATAATAATTTTCCTAGTATAGCTCATTTCAAGTCTAAATCATGATAAATTACTCTCGCTTGTAATTAAATTAAATGTTGCATAAAAAAAAGACATTAAACTCCCAAAAAAAAAAAATTATACCTCTCATAAAATAAAAAAATTAAGATAAAAAAAAAAAAATAAATTAGCCTCACAAAAAAAAAGAAAATAATATTTAATACAGGACTCTCTAAATCTAAATCATATACACTCTTAAGCCATAAAAATCATACGTGTATGTGATTATAATTTGTTATAATTATTAAACAAAAAAAAACAATTTCGAATTTCTAATGGGTCTCTCCAAGTCTAAATCATGATCACTCTTAAGCCATACAACTCATCTATATTATTTTATGATTTCATATTTATTCATTTCAATCAACTCTCTCCCATCATATGTTTCCCATGACTCCCTGAATATTCTTTTATTCCCTTTCTTTCTAAAGAAATAAGTGCAACTGAAGCAGACTATATAAATATTGGTTATAGATTCTACATAAATAAATCTTTAGACTATACGTACACATCAAAGCTATATGGAACCTATATGAAACCTTCTTCATATCATCTACACGGTCAACTTTCTCATCATATGTTTCTTATAACTCTCTCAATACTCTTTTATTTACTTCTTCTCTAAAGAAGTAACTTCAAAAGACTTCAGTTAATTGAAGTAGATTATGTTAATATGGGTTAAAGATTATACGTATATATATAATTTTATACACTATCTATACATATATAAACAATATTCAACCTAAATTCAACCTATATGCAACCTATTTGGAACCTTCTTCATATCATCTACAACTTTCAACTTTCTCATCTTTTAATTCTTGTAACTCCCTCAATATTCTCTTATTTCCTTTCATTCTATGTTGAAGAAGTATATGCAAAAGACTTAATAACCTAAAGTAGATTATATAAATATAGGTTAAGATTATTATTTTTTATATATAAATCTATAGACTATACATACATATCTAACCTATCTTTAACCTATACAGAACCTTCTTTATATTTATTATACATATATATTCATTTTCATAGACTATCTTTATATATGTAACCTATTTTCAACCTAAATGGAACCTTCTTCATATCATCCACAAGCACATACAAATTTCTTTCTCTGTCAAATTTTAAAATTTATTCAAAGTTTTCACTCCTGCTTGGTGTCATGTGTGGAGAGTTTGGAGAGTTTGAGGCTTCAATTATAACATTTTTCTGCATATGCAAAAATGCAGCAACAATCCAGAAAATTGAGCACAGTTACTGTTGCTGCCTTTTGTTGTTGCCTTGAGTTGTTTTTTTTTAATGATTTACTAACGTGGGAAATCTGCTCAACACACTCGAAACAATTTCTTTTGCATTAGCATTTTCCATTGTTGTTGCTACTGTTGTTGTTGTAGCTGTTGTAGCTGCTTGTTATTTCTAATTTTTACACTATCTCGCCTCACAATGTTACAAGTTATCCGACGTTTGCCGCCAAAGGCGCCTTTGTGCCATGTTAATCACATAATTAAATCAAACTTTCTATGATTTCCTGCAGCAAGGGAGGCTGCAAGAAGGCTGTGCAGAGACGGGGGATGGGGGGAGTGGGTGTGGCAGCGAAAGGTATCAATTTCAAAAGATCGACAGACTTATCTCAATATTTCGCATAGTCAATGGAACAACGAGTCGTATACGTAATTCACATGAATCACGGAAGAAAACCATTCAAATGATTCGCGATACATTCGCCCTGAATGCTCAATGCATTCATGCCTCATGCAATCACCTTATTAGCCAGCAATGACCGATACCTATACAGGTATTATTTATATATAGGTAGCTACTATATCTGAATCTGAATATCGTAAAGTCGGAATCGAGAACGGCGCCTCATGTGCTGCTGCAATTGCATCTCAAAACCGGTTGTGGCAGGTTGCGGGAGGTTCAACAATGAATCAACAGTTTTTTTTTGTGGGGACTAGAAGAGAAGAGAACCTTTTTTTTGGGGAGTGCTATAAACAGATTGGAGAGGGAGGGGGAGAGGGAGAGGTAGATAATGCCAGCTAGAGTGAGCGGGCGCCAGATCATTAACTATATAACCAGCTTTAATTGAACGATTTGAACGATAATAACATAAGTTGTCTCGGCTAAATTGCTTTAATTGAGATGATTATAATAAAACCTGCTTCTTGATTATGACAGTACTATAGGTAACGGTATTTATAATGCATATTGTTGCAATATAACAAGATCACTTGGACTTGAGACCATCCAGTGAGTGTAGTGTGTGTGAAATAGTAAAGATATTGTATGTTGATGACACTTTTCCCATAGTGCACTCCCTCAAATTACTTTACTTACTTGAATTGTTTTGTTTACTTTGTGTTCTTTTGATATATTTACTGATCTACCCTATATCATTACCATAAAGGGACTCTACTTCTCTCAATATATTAACGATTCTCTAACTCTTCATCTTACTAAACATCTTTATAGCCTTGCAGTTGTTTTCAATGCTCCTTAGGAAATATCTACGACTATCTATTAAGTGTATATAATCTGAATCTGGAACAACAGCGTAGTCGAACTAGCACTGTCCGTCTTTCTGTGTGTCCGTGTGTCCGTATATCCGTGTGTCCGTCTATTGCAATGCAAACTAGTCACTCAATTTAAGAGCTATCTTGATGAAACTTGGCACACATGCTTTTTATGGCTGCACGCTGTATATGAGTCGGAACGAGTTGGTTTGAAACGATATATCGTATAGCTGAGATACAAACTATCGGGCTATTTTTGTTATTTGTCAAGATATCGCAACCAAATTTTCTACATTGTACATTTTTAAATATATAATAGGCATATACAATTTTCATTTAATTCGTAGCACTTAAACATATAGCTGCCTTCGAAACAATCGGCCGACATGA
Organism: Zaprionus camerounensis; assembly: GCA_018904165.1. Classification (NCBI taxonomy): domain Eukaryota; kingdom Metazoa; phylum Arthropoda; class Insecta; order Diptera; family Drosophilidae; genus Zaprionus; species Zaprionus camerounensis. The sequence continues at coordinate 7,525,405 of JAEIFS010000531.1, read as the reverse complement.
GGATTTTTTTCTATGAAGACCAGTTTTGATTTTAGAACTAACTTTACTTATAAGAGGCAATCAAAGTGAGACATCATATTGAATATACACAATTACATACAATGCTGTACCATTATATATAACTACGAGTATATAGGAACATTCTAAGAAGATAAGAATCTGCAAGGGTAAAAGACTTTCAGCATGCCAAAGGTAGCCTTTCTTGCTAGTTTGCAATCGTTTTTGCTTCTTCAATCTATACTCTTTACAAAGTACAAATCGCATGTTATATCAGGTATTTTAATATTATTTTTAACACAGAAGTGTTTACTGTCCGATTAGCTTGTAATTTGGAGCAGAAATAGTCAGCTAACTATGTGTTTTAGTCAGACAATTGTATCTTTTATCGGTAACTTACAAATCGAATTGAAAATTCAATGGTGAAGGTTACTTTTAATTGAAGAACTTGACTTATTCACTGTGAACTCTTCTTCGTCTTTCAAATACGTCTTTGCTACTTCTTCTTTTCCCTTTTCTACATATTCTACCTGCTCTATTTTTTCTTCTACTTCAACTTCTTCTTGTCCTTCTTCTTCTTCTTCTATTTCTACTCCTTCTCTTCCTATTCTTCTATTTCTACTTCTTATCTTCTTTTTGAACTTGTCACTCACCTTCTTTGGTTATAGCTTCTGTATCGCAATCGGTTGCAGTTGCCTCGTTGCTCTCGTCATCATCTTTGGGCTCGAATTCGACCTGCGAAGTATCAATGTCGTAGAAATTAACGCGGGTCACGTGACGAACATAATCATTGCTGTTCGCCTGCGCCTCCGCATGCGCCTGCGCCTTTGCCTTTGCCTTCGACTTCGGCTTCGGCTTCTGCCTCGGCTGCTTCTGCTTGTGGGCGTGTCGGGGGCGTTGATTGTTAGTACTAGTAGTGGTATAGCTGGCGGGTGGTGGTGGCTGTGGCTGTATCTGTGCAACAGGTGGCAACGCTTGTGCGTAGATGCGAAACACAATGGGGGCGTGGCCAAGGTGGGCGTAGCTGCGCGGCGGCTTGGGCACAGCATTCGCAGTGGCAGTGGCAGTGGCAGTGGCAGTGATTGCAGCAGGCAGTTGCTGCTGTTGTTGTTGCTGTTGCTGTTGTTGTTGTTGTTGGTGGTAGCTATGACTATGACTAGGCCAGCGGGTATACGGGTAGGCAGCGTGTGCAGGCACAGGCGTGGCCAGCGGGCGATAGGAGCGCGTAGGTATTGCCGTGTCGCCAGTGGAGGCCGATGAGGAGACGTTGCCATTGTTGCTGCTGCTGCTGCTGTTGGGTGAGTGTTGCTGCTGGGGGGCTTGAAGGCTGCTGCTGTTGCTGCTGCTGTTGCTGCTGCTGCTGCTGCTGGGGCTGCATGTGCATGGCGCAAGTAGAAGGATCACCACCATTCGATCATCTGGCGGCGGCGGCGCTGACGTTGATCGACATCGGTACGCTGCGGCCTTCTTGTTGTTGCTGTTCGCACCACGCCCACTACTGCGCCTTTGCCGGCTGCCTAATTAATGTTGCTGCTGCTGCTGCTGTTGTTGTTGCACTTTCGCTTCGAGCGATTTGAATTTCATGTGCCGCACAAAACATTTCCACGCGGCACGCGACACGCGACGCGCCAGACGTGGCACCCTTTCCTAAAGTGAAAACTCTTTTGTAACAACTTTGCCTCCACTTGCAACGCGACTGTGGACAAAATTCAACGCCAAAAACCTCAATAAAAACTCACAGAGAGAGAGGGGGAGAAGGTGCAGGGCAGGGGCAGCCAAGCGTGCCGCTTTTAGAACCCTCCCCCACAAAGTGCAAAGAGAGAGAGAGAGAGGGAGGGAGGGAGACCAACTAACTATTTTTAAGGGCCATAAATGAACTAACTGAAAATTCGCTGGAAATTTGGCGGCATTGCTGCTCACTCGCTTCGCTGCTTACATAACCAAACTGAGGCCAGTGAGACTCCAAATAAAACTAATAAAAAAACCCAAAAAAAAGGCTAAAAAAAACCTAAAAGAAAAACAAAACAACTGCACTCGAGCTGAGTGGAGCAGGCGAAAAAGGGCAAATCGTATAGTTCAAAGCCAATGGATGCGAGAGAAGGAGAGAGATGTACAGAGACAGAGAGAAAGAGAAAGAGAGAACAATAGAGAGCGAGAGAGAGAAAGGGAGAGAGGGAGGCAGAAAGAGGGAGTGAGAGAAAGCAGCTAGGTCAAGTATATGACAATAAAAGACATGCCTTGTAGACATTGTCTATAGAAAACCATGAACAAAAGAAGCCTCAATCGACTCTCGTCTAGTCAATCCTGAGCAAGAATATATATACTTTATGGGGTCTGCCACGCCTTCTTCTGCCTATAACATACATTTGCACAAAGTATACCCTTCATTTGCAATGGCATAATAAGAACCAAATGCAATTCACATGATAAACTTTTGTTATGTCTGTATATCATTTTCCAAACATTAATAACTGCTCTGTTTCTTGTCCGATCGTATTAAAATTTACAGTACAGATAGATACTATATCCACCTAACTATATGTCGAAGCTAGACAGTTGTATATTTTGTAGTTAGCTAAAAAATGGAATTAAAAAATTTAGTTATTAATTTACCGCCCCGGTGGGCGTGGCACTTAACATTTAAAACAAAGTTGTTCAGCTGCTGATATACAGATAAGTTCATGTCAAATTTGTTGTCTCTAGCTCTGATAATAACTGAGATCTCAACGCTCATACGAACAGACATGGCTTAATTGACTCGACTAATGAACCTGAACAAGAATATGTATACTTTATGGTGCCAGCTACGCCTCCTGCTGCATAATACTTCTTAAAACTGTCACATTTATCTAAATGCATAATTTGATACGACAGTTACAACAACTTATAGTAAACCGATATATACTGAACTGTAGTATAGTCAAAAACACTTCCAATTGCCTGCACAATAAATGTAGCCAAGCAAACTGCAAAAACACCAAACTTTACACTGTACAAAACTCAAATTTCAACAAAATAAAAAAAAAAACTAATTTACAGAAGTCAGAAGAAGCTAAAACCCGCTAAAAAGCTAAGTTATAGTGGAATTGCAACATATAACCAAGCTAAAGCTATTTAGTAACAATTGTAGCAAATTTCATCGCTGTGCCCGCACTAAAAGCCGAGTTCACACACAGATACAAGGGAAACTGGGCACAGTTTCCATGACCCTATTGACTCTTTCGATATTATAAAGCACTTTGGGTTACACTAAAAACTCCCCACAATAAACCAAATGTGGTCGAAAGGTCAAAAGAAAACGACCAACAAAAGCAAAGTCGACGAAACGCGACTGATTAAGCGAACGACGCGAAGAAAAACCAACAAAAAAATAAAAAAAAGGGGGCCCAGAATCTACAAGACAATACAATAAAAAAAAAAGTGAGAAAGAAGACAAACGTTTTTCTCTAACTGCGCTAAGTACGTGACTAGCTGGTAGAAGAATCGCAGCGCAACAAAGAATACCAGATAGTATTCTTTAGAAAGGTGCACGACGACAGATGGGACAGACAAAGTCTCTATCTATCGCTCGGGAGAACTGACCAACTCGACCAAATGCACAACAACAACTCGGAAGTATGCAGAGTGAACCAAAATTTGATTTATCTTGTGTGAAATTCATTTGGAAAAGCAAAGTTTAACTTATAAAGAATTCAAACTAGAAGAATAACTGTATAAGCACGAAGATAAACTAAGGGCAACATGCAGCAAAAGTATAGCGATTCTTTAGAGTTGTTCCAGATTGATTCTCTTTCTAGTTATCCCTTTCTCCTTCCGCCTGGTTTATCTCTTTCTTTATTAGCTCTTGTTCCGTCCTTAACTCGCGATCTTTGATTTTCACATTTGACTTTGATCTTTAACTTATTTCTGGGGGTTTTATTCTGCACCTTTCAATTCTTCTGCTTTCATTCTCCTATGCTGCTCCCTTTTCCATTCTACTCTTCTGTTTTCACTCGATCCTTATCTGTTTCTTTCAGCAACTCTGTCTCAAACTTCGTCTCAGTCACACTCTCTCTTGCTCGATCTTTCCTATGATCTTTTTAGCAATCTCCATATCCATTTTAGATTCGGATTTCCCTCTCAATCTCTCTCTCTTGCTCGCTATAATTTTTTCTCTCGCGATCTTCATTTCAATCCTCTTCTCAATCTTCTTTTTATCCTCCTGTCGATGCCTCTTTCGATCTCTCTGTAGTTCGCTTCCTCAATCTTCCACTTGATTGTAAGGGATCTTAGTCTTCATCTTTATCTCTCTCGTTGTGTTCTCTCTCATTCCCCCTGTCGATCTAGTACCTGTCGCTTCCCCTCTTGATCTTTCTTTAGTACTTCCTCTTCCAATCTTTTACTTGTTTATAAGATATCTCTATCGACGATCATCCGATTGAGCGGAGGAATGACAAATATAAGCAAGAGAGTTGAACAGCAAGATCGAAATCCCTCTTTATCAAATCGAAGGTTCTCTCGCTCTACCTCAGTCTTTTCCCCTCTTCTCTCTCTCTTTCTCTCTATGCATTCTATTTATCTCTCTTCCTCTTCTCTTATCTTTCTATTTCTGCCTAAAGAGACTGATCTCATCTCATTCTCGCAATCTGCCTGTCTTTCTTGATATATCAATCTGCGATCAACTTGTGCCTAGCTTGAACTTCAATCTTCTACTCTTTTACATGAGCATGCATTGGCTTTATCTTTCTCTCTCTCTCTCTCTCTCTATCTCTCTCTCGCTTTCTACCTTGTTTTCCTCTCATCTCTCTTTCTATTTCTCCCTGCACGATCATGTATTGCCTTTGTCTCTTTATCTCTCTATATTTTTCCCTTTTTATCTCTCTCTTTTACTCCCTATAAGATCATGCACTACCTTAAAATAAAACTCTCTCTCCTTTGCTTTCTCCCTCTTCTCTCTCACTCTTTCTCCCTCTTCTCTCTCTCTCTATTTCTGCCTGAAGAAACTGATCTTCATCTTTTTACCGCGATCTGTCTGTCTTTCTTGTTGTATATCATACATATATCACTCTTAATCTAGTTCTCTATCGATCTTCGTCTCAATCTTTTGCTCCTTTATCTCTCTCTTTCTCTCTATGTCCTCCTCTTTCTTCCTTTTCTTTCTCTCTTGCTCCTTCTGATTTTCATCTGTTACCCGCGATCTGTCTGTCATTCTTGATGAACTCTTAATCTATTTCTTTTTCGATCTCCCTCTCAATCTTTTGCTCCTTTATCTCTCTCTTTCTCTCTTTTTATATTTATTTCTTCCTCTTTTCTCTCCCTTCTCCCTCTTCCCTGTCTCTTTCACTCTCTCTCTCCCTCTTTTCTCTTCCTCCCTTTTCTCCCTCTATAATTCTTAAGCCTCTTCCGCCTGTCAACTTTTTTCACAGAGTTCACCTCAGTTCTCTACACTTGCCGCCCACTTCGCACCTCAACCTCCTCGCCTCCTCTTTTCCCCCTCTTTCTAGTATTGCTTAGTTCTCATTTGCTCATTGTTGTTTCTATTGTTGTGGCATTCGTTGTTGTTGTTGTACTTCTTCTTCTTGCTTTAGACTTTTTGTCGTTTCGCATGCGAAACGATGTTTGAATCGATAAATACGTTTTAACAATCAATTTGCGGCCGATTGTTGTTGCTGCTGTTGTTCTCTGTTATTGCTGTTGTTCTCTGTTTTTGTTGTTGTTGTTGTTGCCGGCTGCCGTTTGCCTTTTGTGTGTGTGTGTGTGTGTGTGTATTCTGCCCACTGTTGTTATTGTTATTGCTGTAGTGCGATCGATTTGAGACTATCAATTTTGCGTTGAGCGCGCGTCCGCCATGACGTCAGGCCGGACAGCAACAACAACAGCAGCAACAACAATTAAGCGACGATTGCAATTTGGCCATTTTTGTAATTGCTTCCGCTGGGACGCTTCATTTAGGGAAGCAGAGAAGGCAAGAGGGAGCAGAGAGACAGAAAGAGAGAGAGAGAAGCTTTTTGAAATTGATTTTTGGACTTTGATTTTTGGCCCGCTGGCAATGACTCAACAGAGAGGCAACAGTGGCAGCAAAGCTGTTGACAATTCTATGCCACAAGGAGGTAGAAGGAGAGGAAGGAAGAGTGCAAGAGAGACAGAGAGAGGGCGAGAGGGAGAGACAGGCAGAGACAAAAGCACAAAACCGAATTCAAAATGCAATCACAAAATGCCTTTTACTTTGACCCAAAAGCAGCAACAGCAGCAACAACAGCAACAACAACAACAAAGCAAACAGCAAACGTGCAACAACAACAACAACAACAACAAGTGCAGCAACATGCAGCGCCAGCAACAGTTGCAAGTTGCAAGCCAAAGCGGCAACAAGGCGTTGAATTTTTGGGCGACGGCCGCGCCCACAAGTCACGCACTGGTCAACAACAAATGCCCACACACACTCAACAAACACACACACACATATACACACACTTGGCACAAGTGCCACGCCCTGCTACGCCCCGCCCTGCAGCTAATTTGCGCACAGCGAGGGAGAGAGAGAAAAAAAAGACATTGAAATTGTTGAAAAAGACGCAACAGAATCTTGAATAACTTTGCATTGTTGTTGCTGCTGCTGTTGTTGTGGCTGCTGTTGTTGTTGTTGCTACTCTTGTTGTTGTTGCTACATTGTTGCTGTGCTGCTGCTGCTGCTGGCAGTTATTGTTGTTACATTGTTGTTGCTGCTAACAAATTTGTTGAAAACACTTCAACAACAACAGCAACTGCAACTGTTGCTGTTGCTTGTGGGTGCCCCCATTGCCTACCCCCCCCCTTACCTCTGCTCGCACCTGTCAGCTGTCCCCCCAACCTGCACTCACACACCCCCCGCCCCTCTAGCTGTGGCCTGGCGCCCTGCAATGCGCCTGCAACTTCAGCTTCAACTCCCTCTACTTTGTCCATTTGCGCGTGATTCGTTGCCTGCCTGCGTGTGTGTATGTGTGTGTGTATGTGTGTGTGTGTATGTGTGTGTGTGTGTGTATCTATTGTGTGTGTGTCTGTTGTACGTTTGTCTGTTGTCTGCCTGCCTGTCTGTCTGTCTGTCTGTCTGTCGCTGCCTCGTTGTGTTGTGTGCGCTTTAATGGTGGGAAAATATTTTTGCTGTGATTTTTTCTTGTTGTTGTCGCTCGTTTTCGTTTCGTTTTGTTCGTTTTTGGGCTGCACTTTTTTTTAGTTTTAGTTTTTTATTTTGATTTTGGTTTTTGGCTTTTTTTTGTTATGTTTTTGCTGCCGCAGGATCTGGCAACGGGGCGCACGTTACGTATACGCAATGTGTGAGGCTGTTGGCGCTTGTGCAGCAGGCAAAGGCAGGCAAGGAGGAGATAAAGAGAGGGAGAGAGAGGAAAGGGGAAAGAAGGGGAAGGGGAGTGAGAAGAAGAGGGGGAAGAAGCAGGGCAAGGGGCGAACGGAGGAGGAGGAGAAGAGGGAGTGGGAGTGGGAGGCAGCAGAGTAGAGAGCAGCAGTGGGAAGATGGAGGTGGAGGTGGAGAGCGAGCAATGAAAACTAAGTCAAACATCACGACACAAAAACTGCGACAACATAAGCAATGACAACAACAACAACAGCAGCAACAATAACAACAACAACCAACAAACAACAAACAAACAACGACGTCTGTTTTTCATTTAATGATTAATTTTTTGCACGTACTGCGCCATGTAAAGCGCGCTGAGTGTAGCGACGGGGGTGTGGTAGGCAGCAAGGGGGGGGAGGGGGCAGGCAGAGGTAGGTAGAGGGGGAAGAGAGTAAGAAGAGTAGCGTGTATGGCAGCGAGCTAGAGACTGACAGGGGAGTAGTGAAGAGCTGTGCGAAGGGGGGAGGAGAGGACACTGGCAGCTGTTGCTGTCTAAATAGAGTGCATGCTATCTCGTTTGCACTCACACAAATACACACAGTTGGAGGAGGTGGGAGAGGGGGGAAGAGAGTGTAAGTACTTCACCCCATCTAGCCTGCCCCCTTGCCTGCCCCCTTGCCTGCCCCCTTGCCTGCCGCCTTGCCTGCCCCCTTGCCTGCCGCCTTGCCTGCTACTTTGCCTCCTATTTTGCCTGCCCTTTTACCTTCCCTTTACTTCCTCTTTGCGTACTCTTTGCCCCTCCTTTTGCCTACCTCTTTGCCTGCCCCTTTGTCTTCTCTTTGCCTGTCCTTTTGCCCCCCTCTTTGCCTTCACTTTCCCTTTCCTTTGTATGCCCTTTGTCCTTCTTTTACCTCCTCTTGCCTCCTTTTTTTGTCTTCCCGTTTTCCTTCCTTTTACCTCCTCTTAGACTCTTCTTTTGCCTGCCCCTTTGCCTCTGCCTTCACTCTACTTTGCTTCTCTCTGTTTTTGACTGTCTTACCTCCACCTTACCCCTTTTATTCCCTCTACAGCGACATTCCTTTCATTCTTCTCGACACTCTACACTCTACCTTGCAACTCCCTATTCTCCTACTGCCTTCCTTCCTGCCTTCCTTCCTCTTTCTCTTTACCTACACCCTATTCCCCACTCCCTTCCCCCTGCTTACCACTCCCTTCCCCCTTCACCTTTCTCTCTATTCGCACACACTTTACTCTCTGCACTTTGCCCTTAAAAAAACAACAAACAATTTAATGCAATATAAATTTTAAAATAGAAAATGACAAGACTTCTTCCCCTCTCCCATTCTCCCCTTTTTACCCCTTCAAAAACTACAATAATATTCACACACAATTCAAGCAATCTATCTCTCTCTCTCTCTCTCTCTATCGCTCTCTCTCCCTCGCACACACAGTGATTTTATGTCAAACTATATATTGCACTGACTTTTCAATATCCGATTCCGATTCCGATTTCGATTCTGAATCCGCGTCAAAGTCGCAAGTTGCAAGCAGCGCAGCAGCAACAACAACAACAACAAATACAAATACAACAAAAAACAAAACACAAAAAATCGCAAAAAAAAATACAAAAAGTAAAAATAAAAAAAAACAAAAACAACGCGAAAAACGCGAAAAAACTTAAGAAAAATTTGCGTGTTTTTCTTGTGAGCGCGGTTCGGTTTGCTTGCGATGGCTGCGCGGCGACGACTGCGCGAGCTGCGCAAGCTGCACCGTTAGTTTGTTACACCTGAAACGCGAGAGAGAGAGAGAGAGGGAGAGGGAGCGGAAGAGAGGGAGAGTGCGCGCGCGAACGAATGAGCTACGTTGCACAGTGGGGCAAGAAGTGCGAAGTTAATTGACTTGGCCAGAAGTTAGGAGACAGCTCCGAGTATATATACATATACTGAATCAAGATCAACAGAGGAATGGAACTAGCACTGTCCGTCTTTCTGTGTGTCCGTCTGTCCGTATATCCGTGTGTCCGTCTATTGTAAGGCAAACTACTCTCCCATTTTAAGAGCTATCTTGTTGAAACTTGTCACACATGCTTCTTATGACTGCACGCTGTATATAAGTCGAAACGAGTCGGTTTGCAACGATATATCGTATAGCTGCCATACAAACTATCGGCCTATCTTTGTTATTTGTCAAAATATTGCAATCAAATTTACTACATCTGACTTTTTCTATATATATAATATGCATATAAAGTTTCATTAAAATCAGAGCACTTTAACATATAGCTGCCATAGGAACAATCAAGCGAAATGAGGGTTTTTATATGAAGACCTGTTTTGATTTTGGAATTAACTTAACTTAACAGTGCCTATCAAAGTGAAACATCATATTGAATATACACAATACCATACAATGCTGCACCAATATATATGTATAAGTAGTAGCAACAATTATGAAGGATCCGTGGATCCACTTGCGTTTTCCAGTTTTAGTATTGGTATCTCCCTTTATAGCTTTGGATTTCACAATTTATGTATATTCGTTTTAATAAAAATACGTCTTTTCAAGCTGTTGTCTTGTATAGTGTATAAAACTTGCGACCTGCCGAATGAAGCCTTTCTTCCTCACTGTTTGAGACTTCCACAAAAGAAAACACATTACTAATATTGGAAACACACTGTGTTTGATGTTTTATGCGATATTTATAGAGCATTGAGGCGCCACAGTGCGCACATGCTGCAAATGCTAAACAGAGACTGAAAATTGTAGTATGCTCACTTAAAAATTTAATAACTTTAAAACCACTGTGAGTTTTAGTGTGATTTTGGTTTTGTTTTAAATATAAATATAATAAGTATATAGAAAAATGAATATTTCACCAGATTTTCAATGATTTTCAAACAATTAGGATTGCTAATTGTTTTCGTTCATAGTTCGACTTTCAATTAAATCAAATAAATACATATTAATTGAAGTTATAGTGCAATTTCACTTTAGCTGAACCTTTATGCGCACATACTGAAACATATCCATTTGTTGACATTTCTGGTTGAACTCAACTATCCCCATAATAATCCTCATAAATAAAACTAAATATGTATTCGGTCATATTAAACTTAAGTGTAAAGTTGTACTATCAATCCACAGTCGATTTACACAAACGAAAGTTATTAATTAAATACAGTTAGATTGCGTTACTGTTCCACTGTGCATTGCCGACGCGCAGCCGAGTCTCGTTGAGCCAAGTGCGGCGGCTTCGAGCCGGGTCCATTGTTTAGCCACAGCCACAAACACACATACAGCCACACATACACACACACACACGCAGGCACACACACATACACACATATACACACATGCACACAGGCACATGCAACTGCTGTTAGAGAGCTACTCACCAGTTCGTTCTGCTCGTCTTTGGCGCCAGCTTTATGCGCTTTGCTATTCGTCTTGCTCAGTGCCATAGCAGCGCTGCTGCTGCTGCTGCCTCCCAGCGGCCTCCACCCAGCGCCAACTGTGACTCCAACAACAGCGAGACTCCACTCCCACGCTGTTTGCTCTCTCTCTCTCTCAGCGTTCAGTTTGCAAAATTTTGTTTCGTTTCGTTTTCGTTTTTTGTGCTGCAATTTGAAAAATGTTCAATTAGATATTGTCAAACATTGCCTACTTTCAGGCCGTGCGCGCAAAAGCTTTGCTGTGCGTTGTGGTTGTTGTCTTGACTAAACAGAGAGTGCATGAGAGTGGCGCATGCGCAGACTAAGTAGGAAACAAATTTGGCAGTTACTTTTTGAATGAGAGTTTTGAATTTCTTTTGAGAAACTAAAGCGAAAGGCAACTAGTTAGAATTATAATTTATGAATAAACTAGAAGAGTAAATTATAAGAGTAAAATAATGGAAGTAAATGAGTAAGGAGAGGCAGTTAATAAATAATTGGGTATATTTTTATGCCCTTCTACCATTGAAAATGGTCCAAAAAGGGCATACTAACTGTGAACAAATGTTTGTAACAGGAAGTAGGCGTGGCAGACTCTACAAAGTATATATTCGCAGTGCATTCTTTCTCAGGATACACTAGACGAGGCGATTGTCCGTCAGTCCGTTTGTTTTAACATCAAGATCTCAGCTATTATAAAAGCTGCAGACTCCAAATTTAACATGCAGATCACTGTATACCCTGTGCAGAATAAAAGTATTTTAATTTTGTATGCCACGCCCGCCGCCCCCGCAAATCAATAAATACATTTTTCAACTCGATTTGTAAGCAACATATAAAAGATAGAGCTTTCTGGCTTCGACATATACTTAGCTGACTATAATATCTACATTTTCTACTAATTTCTAGCTGATCGGATAATAAACATAGCAGTAATTTAACTCTCTTAAATACTTATAGCTCCAGGCAGCGGATATTCAAAATTGAACGAATGATATCTTACTGCCGAACGTGCCCAACTGTATTGTATTCTTTCTCCTTAAAACAAATCAGAATAAGAAAATACATACGTCGATGAATGGAAAGGAAGCTGAAACATTTTAACTGCTGCAACAAACTAAATATCTTAAAAGATCAATTCAATTCTAACTAACAATACTTTGAACTCAACTTAAGCTAAGCAACTTATAGAAACAAATGTATTTATAGTCACCAATTTAAGTAGTGTAAATATCTAAAGAATATCTATAAACTACATAGAACAATACATTGATAATATTGTAGATAATAGAATAGCACAAGTAAAGTAGAAAACCCCTCTACTTATATAGTATAAGTCAACTAGAAAACCCTCTACTATTATATTACCCGTTACCAGTATTCTAATGCAAAGTAAGTAAGTAGCAATAAGTAAATTCCCGCAAACTAATTAACAAATTATAAACTCGCACACACATATGGCACAAACAGTGTTAGTCGCAACATTTGGCGGTACAATAGATGTGCTATTATAGACCTCATAGTTAGTATTCATTAGAAACTCGGGCTAATTAAATGCCATGTAATTAACGTTGTAGAGAGACTGATTTACGACCTTTACTGGAGCAGCGTGGAGTGTATTATATTTATAACAAATGTATCTCAATAGTTCTTAAAAGATCGCAGCAAATAATTAAAACGATCTCTGAGTGATTTGTGATCTGCAAACTAGAAATGGAAATACACATTTTTCTGCGTCAAGCAAAGTTCTTCCCTGTACAGAACTATAACAAGTTCACAGTTTGATTTATGCACAGTACAGTAAAATGCCATTAAGAAGTTCCACAAATTGTATTTATAAACTTATCAAGTCGTTCATAAATAAACTTTGTTGAACTTCGGAATGCAATAACTTGGAACTGCTCTCAGCTAGGTGGAAAGTTATCAAGAGATATGTAAGATATATAAGACATACACATATATATACATATATATACATATATACACATATATATAGATAAGATATATAGTTTTGAGAGATAGAGTAGAAGAGATCTTTATAGAGCTAATCACAGTTTATTATGCAGCTTCAATTCTCTGGTTCTTTTTTGGTCATACCTCCAATTGATGCTGCAATTTTTGTGCATTTCCAGTTCCCGACCCACTGAGACCTCTACACTAATTAACCAAATCGAGTGCAGCACAAACAAATTTATAGATTTAACATTGGTGTTGAGATCGTTTTCGAGTCATGTAATTGCTGCGATCGAGTCAGGTTTGAGCGCGCTTGACTCGCCCACTCTGAACTTGCCGCGCGAAAATATTTTCAAAACGCATTTGGTCAAAATGAGTTGACTTATTTGGTGGCAACAAGTGAACCAAACATCTCTCGCATACCCAACTATACCAAGCTGAGCCGAAAACCGATCCAATACGAACCAAACTGTGCTGTACTGAACTGAACTGTCCGCCCACCCGGGACACCCGCAACCACGCAAAAAAAAAAAAAACTGAAGCGTTCTCGGCTCGAAAACGTTTTTTAATGTTTTTTTTTTTGTTTTTAATACAAAATTGGAGGATTTTAACGATGCGACAAACAATTTCAAGGCGATATGTGGCATGGTATATGGATTTACATATCGTATACTATATGTATATGTGGATATAACAAATATTTATTGACGCTCCACGAGATGGAATGACGAAATGAACGAGTTATTTGCGCGACTTTACTTAGTTTCAAACGTCCCACACACACACAGCAAACAAATGTGTGTGAGTTAGAGAAAGAGAGAGAGAGCATAATGTCAGTTATATATGCAAATCTATATCTATCTATGTAGATATGGCACGAGACAGTCTGTCAGGCAGAAAACTAGACAAATCTATCTGTATGCAAATCCACAGCCGGATGAGAGATATATCTGTGTGTGCGTGTGTTCTATAAAGGCCAATTATAAGTTCAGTCTCGTCCATGACTTGGCAAGGTCGCACAACGATCTCGCCTATATGCTATATCGATAACAACCAACGATCGATCGATCGAACGATGCTCTTAACACTCAAACACAACAAAACAACAACAACAGCATAAGGTAAACAGCTGAAGAGTAACTGTGCACAGTTATGGGGCGCAGTTAGTGTACGCTCTATGCGAAAATATGGGTTTTCCAACTTTTCTTTAAACAGCAACAACAACAACGTTAAAAAACAACATTTAGCACTTTCGTTTTCACTTGAAAAAAAATATTCCCCTTTGTTTCGATGCCGAATTTTCAATTTCTGGGTTTAAAACTTTTAAAAAAAAATGTTGTTTGTTTTTAAATGTACTGTGCAATTTTTGGCATGTTATTTATAAATTTATAAAAATTATTCTTTGATTCGGTGACAAAGTTTCTTCAATTTCTGTGTGTTCTAAAGGGTTTGTTACTTTTTAAATTAATATAGTTTATTTTTAAATGTAATGTGCAATTTTTGGCATATTATTTATACATTTATTACATTTTTATCGATTCAGTGTTGAAGTTTCTTCAGTTGTAGTGTTTTAAGAGGATTTTATAACCATTTGATTAATTAATTAAAAAATAATTAATGAAAAATTAAGTTTATTTTTAAATGTACTGTGCAACTTTTGGCATGTTTTTTATAAATTTACTACAGTTTTTCTTTGATACGAAGACAGAGTTTCTTAATATTGGTGTTTTTTTAAAGGTTTTTCTAGCATTTGCAGTTTATAGAATTTTAAAAAAGGTTTTTACGATTCGATGTTGTTTCTTAAATTTGTTTATATCTGCTTTATCGGTTTATTCTTCTGGTTAATTAATCTTCGTAATAAACAAATTAAAATTTGAAATTTAAAATGAGTTACCACGTTGAATTAATCATTGTTATTGAATTGAACTTTTTCTTTAGTTTTTTTTTTATATCCTTTATTTTTATTTTTCTATTTCTTTTATTTTCACTTTTTATTTGCTTTGCATATGCCGAGTTAATTCTTCGTCTTTAATTCTTTACACTCTTTTTAAACTTTACTTTTGATATGCAAAATAAATTCAATTTATGATTGCATATTTCCTTTTTCTCAGTGTATTTTGTCACTGAACGAAACACATGCGTAGCGTAGCTAATTTCACTTAGTCCTTATTTGTACTGTGCACGCAGCCCACGTTCGTCGAGTTAAGTCGATAAATCCAACTGGTTAAACGCCTCGGCAGCAGCAACAACAACAACAACAGAAGAAACAACAACAACTGACAAACGATGTTGGACGGTAAAACAGATGTTGCAAAAATGCCAAATAAAATGGATGAACGCGCACGTAACTGTCGCATGCCACGCGCCGTTGAACGCGGGCCAATCAAATTGTCCCATTGTCCATTGAGCACTGACTTCCTTCGTATTAACCCTTATGCTGTCAGGTGCAAATCGATTGATCGCAATCGAACTATCGAGCCATCGATTGAACGTTCATTCAATGCAAATAACACACACACAAGCACTGAGTTAGAATTGCATGTGTGTGTGTGTGTGTGCAGGGCGTGTATTGCTTGTTGTTTTTGTTGTTGATTAACCACAAAAAACAATAACAAGCAGAACAACAACAAACACAGTTGCAACTGGGCAAACACATATAGACACATACACACACACACACAGCAATACACTAATACACACACCTTTTTGGGAGTAGGAGTAGGAGAGAAGGAGGAGGAGGCGGGCAAAACGTTTTGTTGTCGTCGCGTTAGCCGAATGCGCGTTTTGCGTTTGCGTTTTGCGAGTTCGAGCCAAGCTAAGTGGTTTGTTGTAGTCCGTCCGTGCCAGATTCACAACTGATCTACCTGCCTGCTGCTGTTGCTGCTGCTGCCAGCCAAATTGGAATTGGCGATCGAGCAAGCGCGCGCTACCCCCTTCTTCAGTTCACTTCCCCTCGAGCACATTCGATCGGCCCGCGCAACACACACAGTCACAGCAACAACAACAACGAGCATGGCTTTGCTCTTTTTGTTTTTGTTTTCGTTTTTTGCCGTCCATCTGCTGTTAGCCATTCATTCAAACGCGCTCTCTCGCTCTTCCTCTCTCTCTCTGTCTGTCTTTGGTCATGTCCAACACTGGCCAAGAGAGCTTTGCGCCATTGTTGCGCCTCATCAGGTTTGCTGGTTTGTGGTTAGAGTGAGAACACACTCTCCTCTCTCTCTTGGCATTCTGAAGCTCTCTCGGTCTCTTGCTCTCCCACTTTTGTTGTTGTTGTTGTTATTGAGCTGCGACAATTTTGGAGCTGGGCTGAAGGTTAGTCGTCGCTTGGAATGTTGGCCGCCGGCGTCGGCGTTGGCGTAGAAGAGAATATAACCAGAAAGAGAGGCTTTGCATCGGCATGCCGAATGTGTTATACCCTTGCAGGGCTGCCAGATCAGAGCCTTTGATTGCAATATCTTGAAGCAGTCGTAATTCGTCGATAGGTTGTATCGATATATTGGCGCGATCCGGGTCCTTTCGACTTATGAACACCGTGCAGCATGGATATATCGACTCTCTTGTTGATGCTGATTCTGAATATATTTATATACACTTTAAAGAGTCGGAGATATACAAAAAAATATACCCTCTGCAAGTGTATAATAAAAGAGAGAACAAAAGCGAGAGAGCGTAAGAGAGAGGGAGCGAACACGGCAAACACCCACACAAACAAGTACATGGTACATGACATGTAGCACCTGCAATTTGTATGGGAAATATGTCTCATTTCGCATTTCAATAGAATCGCCCGAATGTAATCTACAACATTCTCTTCCGGTTTCGGCTAACTCGGAAATGCCTTTGCGTACTACGTGCGGCGCCTAGACAAGTTGACAACTTCTAACCTCGCAATCACCTATTCTTCTTCTTCATCTTCTCCTACAATATCATGCATAAGAATTTATTGTTTACTCTCAAATGGCGAATTTATTTATCATAAATATTCGTTTCGTTTTGGTTTTTTGTTTCGAAAATGGTTTTCACTTTTGCTATGTCTCTCTGTGTATGAGTTGATGTATGTGTGTGTGGGTGTGACTGTGTGTGTGTGTGACTCGTGTTAGAACAAATTCAACGAAAGTTGTATGCATTTTACTCAGTATTTTACTGTTTTTTGTTTGTTTTTCTTTTCTTGGAACTACTACGATAATTGAATTGAGAGTTTGTTGTTGTTGTGTGTGGAAATCATCAACTAAACAATAAGAAATTTATCCATTTATAGTATTAGTATTATCATCATCAGAAGGGCACATAATTTCGTTTTTCACGATCCGTAATTTACTTTTCTTGTTTTTTGTTTTTGTTTTGAATTTCGTATAAGTACATCATAACCTAAATTCTAACCCAAAATACGATACTACATTTTGTGCGAAGCTCTGCCGCCCTAAACTTGATTATAGACTGACTATATGTACAATCTATGAAGATATTGTTTATAACACTCGGTCTATAATCAGATTAGCGTGGGGGCGGCGAGGAAACTTCGTGAAAATACGAGGGTCGTTTGATAAGTCCGTGACTTTTTGAATAAAATATATTTTTTTCGTCAAAGAAGCGTTTTATTTCTCAACATAATCTCCTTTTAGCTCTATACATTTAGTCCAGCGTTTTTCCAATTTTTTTATTCCTTCCAAATAATAGGTTTTCTCAAGGCCCTCAAAATAGTCGTTTGTTTCTGTGATGACCTCTTCATTTGACCCGAATCTCTTACCGCCGAGCCATTTCTTCATGTTTGGAAACAAAAAATAGTCACAGGGGGCTAAATCTGGAGAATATGCTGGATGGGGTAGCAGTTCGTAGCCCAATTTATGAAATTTTGCCATGCTGACTACACACGTGTGCACCCGTGCATTGTCCTGATGGAACAGCACTTTTTTTTCGCCAAATGCGGTCGTTTCTGCTTCAAATCAATATCGAATCTGTCCAAAAGCTCTGAATAATATTCGCCGGTGATCGTTTTACCCTTTTCAAGGTAATCGATGTGAATGATACCTTGTGCATCCCAAAAAACTGTGGCCATGACCTTGTTGGCCGACAGACCCACCTTGGCCTTCTTTGGTGCACGTTCACCCGGAGAAACCCACTGTCTTGATTGTTCTTTGGTCTCTGGTGTGGTGTGGTGGATCCATGTTTCGTCTACGGTAACGAAACGGCGCAAAAATTCGTTTGGATTGCGGTTGAACATCGCCAAACACTCCTTTGAAATGGTCACACGGTTGCGCTTATGGTCGTGTGTGAGCAATCGCGGCACCCATCGCGCGGAAAGCTTTTTCATGTCCAAATATTCATGTAAAATGTGATGTACCCGTTCAGTTGAGATGCCTACAGCCTCAGCTACCTCACGCACTTTCATTCTCCGATCATCCAATATCATTCCATGGATTTTGTCGACGATTTCTGGCATGACGACCTCTTTTGGGCGACCTGAACGTTCGGCATCACTTGTACTGGTACGACCACAACGGAACTCAGTAAACCATTTCTTAACCATTGAAATTGATGGTGCAGAGTCCCCATAATATTTATCAAGTCTTTCCTTGGTTTCGGTGATGGATTTTTTACGCAAAAAATAATGCTTAATTAGCACACGAAATTCACTTTTTTCCATTTTCGTTAAAATTCACGAGATCGTCTGCTTTCAATGCCTATAAAACGCAAACTAAGAAACGCAGCTTTCTCAAAATTTTACAGTCAGCTGTTAATCGATAACTGCTGACAGGAGCAGTGTTGTATTTAGAGCAGGTGCGCGGCAAATACAAAAAGTCACGGACTTATCAAACGACCCTCGTATATACAGATAGTCAAGTAACTCTTCACTCAAATGGACATGTAAATGTAATGTAGTGTACATATGTGTAAAGAGTTACTTAACAGACTGTATATAGTATGCATGTAGATCATGTGCAGACTTTGCATACAATATATAGCATACATACGTGTGTGTGTTTGTTTTGTTTATATTGTTTTCTTTTTTTGTTTTTTTTTTTTCTCTTATTTTAAGGACATCTTTAATTAAACCGCTCGAATGTTAGTGAACAAATCAAAACAGAGTTGAAAAAAAAAGTGAATAAAATAAAAGTTACGACAAGAAATGAAATTTGAATATAATATAATATATGTATATATATAATCTAACATTGGTGATGTTTTCTTTTATGTGGCTGAGAGGAGGAGCCTGGAGAAGTTGGGGGAGAGAGTAGAGGGCGTGGTCAGCAAACACATCAAATCAAGTTGAAAGATCGAACAAATGTTTAAACTAATTACACAATAAGTTATGCTAAAAATATATAAATGGTACAAGGCGGTAGGGAAGTTTATGTGCGCGTGTGTGTGGGGGAGGGGGTGAGGAGTATGGGGGGGATGTGGCATATATAGGAAGGTAACTCTAAACTAAATAGGACATGATTTCTTCTTAGTTCTGCTTGATTCTTCGTTTGTCTACAAACTAATCTTTCGCTTCATCAGACTCCAATCGAATTTCGCATCTTCCCTTTCGTCTTATCCTGCGCACTATATATTATTGCATATATGTTTTAGTTTTTTTTTTGTTTCTTTTTTGCTGCTGCTGTTTTCTTTTTGTTGCTGTTCTCTATATATATATAACTGGATGCACTTTTCTTTGGAGTTTGGTTGTTGGTCTCATCCTCGATATCTTTAGATGTTTCTTCCGCTTCCTCACTGTAGACTGTTTGTTGCCTGCGCTAGACCTCTATGCTATATATAAACCGATCTTCTTGCTGCTCCATACACATATATATATCTTCTGCTCTTCTCCCATCATTTTGTAGTTGTTGTTGTTGTTGTTTTTGTAGTTGTCTCTGTGGCTAAGCGCGCTGCTGTTTATGCCTCTCATAATCGCTTGAGCATGCGCTTCTTCTCCTTCAGCAATTTCTCCTTCTTCTTGTCCTGCAGCTTCTTGTCCAGGCCCGCATGTTTCTTCGTTGAGGGTCCATCATCGTCTTTGGCATCGCCAGCAGCGCTGGCAGCAACGCCGCATTTGGCTGGCTAAAGGAAGAGAGAGAGAGAGGGAGAGTTAGTTACAGGATCTATATACAATATATTAGGAGCCTCCACGGGCACTCACCTGTGCATGTATCTCGGTCATCATGCGGGCACGCTGCGAGTAATCATCATAACGCTCGAGTAGCATTTTGCCCGCCTCCTCGTTGAGCGCCGACTCCGGATTGGGCACAATCAATAGGCATTTAATGGTTAGCAGTATGTGTTTGATGCCCAAATCCGGTTTCCAGTCCTTTTTCAATGTATTCACACAGATCTCCCC
Organism: Zaprionus camerounensis; assembly: GCA_018904165.1. Classification (NCBI taxonomy): domain Eukaryota; kingdom Metazoa; phylum Arthropoda; class Insecta; order Diptera; family Drosophilidae; genus Zaprionus; species Zaprionus camerounensis. The sequence goes on along the minus strand of JAEIFS010000531.1, from coordinate 7,505,394 downwards.
ATTGGCCGCCACATTTGGATGGAAAATCTTTGTTAGGAAATATGCTTTTGGCGGTGTCTGTGGGAAATCTTTGCTGAGTGTCAATTTGACGCGAAACACACCAACGGCATAGGGTGTGCCGGCGGGGCCATCGATCAGGGCTTGTATATCGGTGACATCGCTCTCATTTATCAGCACTTTGATGCCCTCCGGTGGCGTTGATTCCATATCCTGTAGCTCCTTCATCACCTGCCTGATTGTCTGCGGCGACAGGTTCTCCACATTCGAATATTGCTGCAATGTTTACAATCAACATATATTTGCCATGTTTAGTTTTATTATTTATTTGTTGTTCGTTTTTTTTTACTCTATAATTTGTTTACATTACCGAACTCATGTCTGCTGCTGCTGCCTCGGCTGCTCCGCTTGTGCGTGTGTGTGTTTTGTTGTGAGTGTGTCTGTCTGTGTGTGTGCGTGTGTGTCTATTGTCTCTGCTTGTGTGTGTGTTTGTGTGTGTTATTTCAAGGTTTCTCAAATTGTCGCTGTTTCCAGCGTCCTGCTGCACAATTAACTTGCTATATTTGGTATAAGCTCAACGGGCAAATTGAATTAAGTTGTTTCTAAAAACTGGCGTCGCCGTCAGGCATCAGCTTTAGCTGCATCAGCGTCTCTTCAGCAGCGGGGGAAAAACAGTTCGCTCTGTTTTCGTTTGCGTTTTCGTTTTTGTTATTCCAATTTGCGCCCCCGTTTTGCGTTTGATATTTGCGCTGCTGCTGCTGCTGCTACTGCTGCTGCTGCCTCGTGTTGTAGCAAATTGAATATTGTTTAAACTGAAATCGATTTGTTGTTCCCTTTTGTTATTGGTTTTTTGACACATTTAAGCAACAACAAAAAAAAAACAACAAATTTCTAGTCAATTGCACACTTCACGCTCAACAACAAAACACAAAACAGCTTCCATTTACAGAAACCCTCGTCGTATGGCATGCTCTACCCTATACGGTATATGCGTTTGTCTCACAATTATGTTCACGTTGTTATTTTAACTTGGCTTAGCATGAGTAAAATGAATTCATTCTAATTTTGAATTTTGTTCTATTATATCTGCTAGCAGAAAGCTCTAGGCAATCTTTGTCTAATATATTCAATTTACTAAGTTATTTGTATTGTTTTGCCGTGCAGCGTATACAAATGTGTTCTATGTCGATGCCATCGAACAGCTATCTATACTCCTTTTATGCATATGCACTAGTGTTGTCTCACTCGTGCTCATCGATGTGTGCACTGTACAGACGCTTGCCAATGCCTGAGTTATTTCTCTTTAATTTTTTTGTATGAAAATAGTATAAAGTTAAACTCTAATCATGTTTTATAAAATACATTAAGTTGAGTATATAAAATACACATAGATAGCTTATTTCAATAAGCCTATTTAATGCAATTTAATGCACATGGCGTTGCCACCTATTAGAAATATTAAGGGCCGCCGGTGGTTAAAATAAATATCAATATATAATTTGTACATGTACATTTCATGAATTTATTATTATAACGATGCAGTACTAATTAATAAATAACTAAAAATGCAATAGAACATGTATATTTTCTGCTTTTCAGCTACCTTTGGCATGCGATAAATGCTTAACACACATATCGATAGTCGCGCAAGCATAACATATCGGTGCATGTTGGTCCGTGAAAAATCGCGATGTCTCGATGTTTTTTTACACAAACGCCAACGCATAATTTAGTTTAAGTTAAGATTTGTTTCCAATTCTAATTTATTAAACAATTTTAATTTCTTTGGCCGCACAACGTTTGCTGTGCAGCTGCTGTTGGTGGTTTGGCGCCGCGACGGCACTTGAATGAACGCACTGCATCATCGCATTGTTGTGCTGTTGCTGCTGCTGCTGTGAGAAATTCTGTGTGCAAGTGGCAACTGGAAGAAGTGTGGAAGAAGTGGAAGTGGAGAAGGTGGAAAAGAAGAAGTAGTAGGCTGAAAAAATGTCAAAGAATAAAATAAACACAACTGCGGCGACGGCGGCGAGTGCTGAAACTCATCTAATTGAAGTGAAATCAAAGGTAAGCCATGGGATATATACTTAATGATAATGATAATTAGGCTTACTGTGCTGGGGGACAGTGGGACGGCGCTGATTCATAGCAGTGTAAACGGGTTGCGACTGTGCGACTTTGTTGCAACAGACACTGGCAACAGGCCACTGGCAACTGGCAACAGTTGTCTTCAAGTTCAAATCATTTATTTACTACTTTTTTTATTTAGTTCGATGCGGAGTTTCGACGCTGGAGCTTTAAGCGGCACGAGACGGAGCAGAGTTTCGATAAGTTTGCCTCTCTGGTCGAGCAGCTGCACAAGTTGGCTAACATACAGTTTCTAATACTCTACATTGATCCGCGCGACAACGACCTGTTGCCCATCAACAATGACGACAACTTTGGGCGTGCCCTTAAAACGGCACGCCCCTTGCTGCGCGTCATTGTGCAGCGAAAAGGTGAGTGTGCGTGTGGTCTGTGTGTATACATATACATGCATACATACATGTTGATTAGTATTATATTTACTTTATAATTCATACTCACACCACCCCTCCCTTATTCATTGCACCCCCTTCCGTAGACGATCTGAACGAGTACTCCGGCTTTGGCACCATGAAGCCGCGTAATCTGATTGGCAGCATACTGGGCCACACGCCTGTGAAGACCAAAGCTCCATCGATATCGATACCACACGACTTCCGTCAGGTGTCGGCCATCATTGATGTGGACATTGTGCCGGAGACACATCGCCGTGTCCGTCTGCTCAAACATGGCAGCGACAAGCCGTTGGGTTTCTACATACGTGACGGTACCTCGGTGCGTGTCACGGCCAGTGGCCTGGAGAAACAGCCAGGCATATTCATATCACGCCTGGTGCCAGGCGGACTGGCCGAAAGCACTGGCCTGCTGGCGGTCAACGATGAAGTTATCGAAGTCAATGGCATCGAGGTGGCCGGCAAGACATTGGATCAGGTAAGTCAGCAATTGGTGTAGAGTGAAAACTTCTTGCTTAACATTCTGTATTTATGTTGTGCAGGTTACGGATATGATGGTCGCGAATAGCTCCAATTTGATCATCACCGTCAAGCCGGCCAATCAACGCACACTGACCTCGACACATCGTGGCTCCTTCTCGCGCAACAGCCAATTGTCCAGTGGATCGCATCACACGAATCATACAAACACATCCGATGAACTGGAGCATGATGATCAGGATGATATTGTTGATTTGACTGGCGTAACGCTAGACGAGAGTCCCACTGGAGCAGGTGGTGCTGGCGGCGTCACAGTGACCACCACAACCACCACATCCACAGGCAGCAGCTCCACAGGCGGCCACAGTCATCAATCATCGTCCGCATCGCCATCAACGCATCACAAACAGGCCGCCTCCAATGCCTCCACAATAATGGCCAGCGATGTCAAGGATGGCGTGCTGCATTTGTAATGTGGCAGCCACAACACACAAATACTTACATAATTCTATATTATATATGAAGCAACGATCGCGCGCTCAACACACACATTCCACATTCCACACACACACAGATTTCGATAAGGTTTTTCCCTGTTCCAGTTTTATGCACGAACCCAGAATTGTTTTAGGTTTTTTTTTTCTTTTAATTGTTTTTGGCCCACTAAATAATGTATTCTAATTTTAAGCATTAATTGTCCTTGTTATTAGAGAGAGAAAGGAAGGAAAAGAGGAAAAGAAAGGAAGGAATAGAGAGAAAGAGAGAGTAGAGGAAGCGTCAGCAACAAATATGTATTAAAAGACACAGAACACACCACACACGCCCGCCCGCCTCATTGCATTCCATTTATGTACTTACACACACACACACAACAATATAAGAGCAACAACAACAACAACTAAACATTTTTGTATTGTACTTACAACTTACTAAACTTAAGCGAAATGTTTGTAATGTTTATTGTCATTAATTTTAAACTGTTTGTAAACGTGTGCGAGCTTCAAAAGTGTTACTTAATATACACCCCACCCCCCTCCCCTTTATACCATACTTATATATATATATTGATCTATATATACATTTTATATATTCTTTTGATTTCGTTTTCTCGTTCAAGTTTTGTTGTATTTGTTGTAAGCAAAGAAAAAAGAAGAAGGAGAAGATGAGAACTACCAAACACCAACAGCGCCTTGAAAACAGCTATATATACTATATACAGTTATATAAAATACATACAATATATATATATATATTTATATATATATATATACGACTTACTACTTTACCTATTTATATAGATCACGCAGAGAGAACTAAACTAAACTATTTGTAGTCAAATTGAGAAAAGACATTGAAAAAAGGCAAGCAAAAACGAAAGAGAAAGGGACAGAGAGATAGAGAGAGATGGCGACTTGAAGTTAACATACACATATGAGACAGGCATATTTTAGAGATATATATACTATATATATAGTTAGACAGCGGCGGCTAATGTACTAATATATGCGAATATATATATAGAGCAGCTAATTTTGTTACGATTGTGTCGAGAGATTGTTCGACTAATATAATATATACTTACTATATATACTACATACCATACAGATCACTAAACTTACACCCCAAATCGAACAAGCATAAACTACTCTAAAGTTAGATGTAGTTATATACAAACCACAACAACAACAACGTAATATTTTGATGCATGTATTTTTAATAAATCAAAGTGAACTTCTAAGTGCACTGAATACTTATGAGATGTCTTTGATATTGGGTTATCTACGCAAATAAAGAGTGATTTTTTAAGAGATATACGAATAAATGCTTTAATGTTTTCAATGAAACGCGGGCTTGTCTATATAGACATTAGATTTAACATAGTCCCACAAAAAATAGCCTAAAGGCGTGATGGTCATGATGGTCATCATTAACACTGTTCCATACAGCTGGAAGAAGCGCGCGATGAACTTTCTTAACAGAACACGCATTAATTTAATTCAATAATTTGCAAGCGTTGTTCGTTTGCAAGACGATTCATGGTTAAATTATAGACCAAACTAAAGATGTTTGACAATCAGACAAAACACAAAACGTGCGTCAGCTCTTTAAACCAACGTTGCCAAAAAGATAATAGCTAAAAAATCACCCTTTATATGCAATAAAAGAAGGTAATAGTACAGCTATGGGGGCTGTGGTTATATAGACTGATACCATGCAGTTATATATCAAAAAATATGCGAGTATTTTGAATTTGTTATTTGTAGATTTCTATATATCCGTATCCTTATATAGTAAAACAAAAACTGATCACTATTATATAGGAACGATATCCCTATACCACAACTTAGATATTCCCTTTTTGACATTTATTGTAAACTATGCAAATCTACATATCCTATAGCTTAAACAGGAACAATCCAGCAAAGTAACTATCTACCGCCACGTGAAACACCCAACTAACTTATCAGCTTAAGCTGATATCTATAACATTACATATTATATAGCCAAAACATAAATATAATACATATAAACATTAATCTATAACAAAGACCTTGGCAAGTCCAAGCTATACTCCCTTTCTTTCCCGTTTTCATTAAAAACATTCCAGGCAAATAATTCTTTTGTATTTCATATATATTTTTTGATCTATGGACAAAAAACGAACAAATTGTACAATTTTCTTTGTTCATTCTGTTTGTCTTTTTTAGCATGGGGAATATTGTTTAGGGTATATTTTGGTGTGGAGAAATACAGGAATGAAATACTAATATTTTCACATATGGCGAATTTGTCACTTACTTAACTAGGCGAATGAGTAAAGATAAAGATTCTTGTAATCTATTTAATATAGTAATTTGTATATATTATTATATACTTGTCTCTTGATCTATTCGACTTGTGCCGCCCACGGGCAACTCTCGATATTCCTACAAGCAATTTGCAAACAGTTTTTACAGCCAACGAGAATTATACACACAGGGTCGAGCGAGGAAGAAGCTGCAGCAGAGAGGAGATGAGTAGGTGCCTGGCAGGGGGCGTGCCTCTCTAATCACTTGCTGCATCAGCCGCTGCTGCTACATTGGCTGCATTATTCTCGAAACACTGCCAAATGGTGCGTGCGGCGGGACGATCTTCGCTGAGGGCATTGGTGCACAAATAGAAGAGCTCCACAATGCAATTGTATTCGTCGCTCAGTTGAAAGGCCACAGGCAGCGGAGGCCGTGTGCCATATGCCTGTTCGATATTGCTTAATGAAAAGTCCGACATGTCATTCTCATCGTCGTTATCATCCTCATCAACGTTGTCGATACTTTCGTTCGCCACTGCGGACTCATCATTATTGCTGTAGTTGAGCTTCTTGCGCTGCAGTTCCTGTGCTGCACCTCGTGCTTCTGCTTCAGTTCCTGTTGCTATTGTGCTTGCGGTGCTGGTGTCCATGTCGCTGCTAACATCGAAGTTCCCTTCCAAACCAAGCATGTGTGGCGGCACCAGAGCCAGCGTCTCATAGATAATAAGGCCAAAGCTAAATATATCCGCTTTGCTGTCAATTACTTCCATTTGATCGATTATCTCTGGCGCAGACCAGAGTGTTGTGCCTGCAAACATCATCATCATTAGTACCGTGCCATCATCATGAATCTTTGTCAGAAACTTACCCACATATTCCAGTTGAGGATTCTTATGAAAGTTGATCTCACCATTCTCGTCCAGCGGCATTGTCACACCAAAATCGCACAGTTTGCATATTTCGAATTCACCCTTGACCAGCACATTGAAGGACTTGAGATCCCCATGCAGCAGACGCGCCTCGGTGTGCAGAAAGTCCAGGGCTTGTGCAATGTCCATGATCATTTTGAATGTGTGTTTGGCGGGCAACGGTCCAAGATCCTCATCGTGTCGTTCCTCCAGTATTGAGCCCAATGAGGTGCTGCACATCTCCAGCGCCAGGGTGTCCACCCCCTCGGCGGTTTTTGTTAAGCCCCGGAAGCCGACAATGTTCGGATGATTCAGTTTGCTTAACAATGAAGATAAACAGTAAGAATATCTCTGCAATAACGGGGCTCCATTCTAGTCTGTTTGTGTGTATAATAAACGGCACAATTGTGTACACCAAATGCACACATACCCGCGCACCCACTTGGGACACACAGGCATACGCGGCGCACACACAGGAGACGCAGCAGCCTCACGCACATGCACACGCATATGCAGGCACACAAACACAGAGAGACACATGAAGAGGCTGGCACACACAGGCGCCAAACAATACACCGGCGGCTCGCCCACGTGTGTACACACTTAATAGGCGTCCCCTAGCGTGTGTGCGTGTGTGTGAGGTGAAAATACATATGCATAATCCGTGAATTGGACATATATTTCCGATATGCTGAGCTGAGCTGAGGAGGACGACTTACCGCAAAATGGCTGCTTCGTATATGATACGGTCATTGAACACTGTATCCTTCTGGGCCCTAGTGCGTTGGGTGATCCGCTTGACGGCCCATGGAGAACGAATGTGTCCGCGCTTGGGTGACCTGTCCAGGCGATATACACTGACACCGGTGCCATGTCCAAGTGTCTGTAGCATCGGTGATGGTGGAATTCTTATGGGTGTGCTGTTATTCTGCACATTCTCAATGTGCAGATTGCGCAGCTTACGACGCGGCGTGTCCATATTGCGTTTACTTTCTTTTGTGACAGGATTTGTAGAGAGAAATCAGCAGAAATTGCTGAATGGGAATACAGTATTTGATATCACCAAAGTGACGCGCAAAAAAACGCCGTTTAATTGAAAAGTAGGGATGGTTTCGTACAGAAATCGATTATGTATTCGGTTATCGTATCAATATTTGAAACCTTCCACTTGTGATAAGCTTAATATCGATACTTGGCGTGTAAATTTCAAAATGCGCGCGCAAAATTGCAAATATTTTTGGGTTTTTAGTCATTCAAATTTTAATGGTTTAAATGTAAATTCTACAGTTTTTCAAAAATAATGTTGCTTTTGATAAAATTTGCAAATGACAATGTCAAATGGCATCGATACATGTGCACTTGGACGATTATTTGTTAAATGAATTTAGTTATCGATTTTTAAATACTTTTAATTACGATTGCCGAATCTGGCGGCAGTTTTTAAAGATCAAGTCTTGCTTATAAAAAAGTATTCTTGATTTAATTAAATTAAATTTAATAATTCTATTAAGTTACACGATAAGAGATAAAATTATTAATATAGTCGATATTTACCGTTGGATCTATCGAGTGTGTTCGATATTCAAGTATCAAGTTTAGTGTATTCGATTTTGAAGTGACAACTGTAGCTTTCGCATACTTTACCGTATTGGATATATACATATTAATATAGTATTTCATGTAAAATTCTCATCCAGCTGCGTTGTTCCCATTGAAAATGTGTTTGCTGCGTTATTTGATACAAGCGCGCACAGCGCTTGCCCGTGTAAGTAAATGCTGCAACGGCATTAGGGACACCCTCCAGACATTAATACGGTTTCCGTTCCATTCCGTTCCTCTTCCCACAAATTGCAGCACCTTCTCGAAGGACCACAAGTCGCAGCTGCAACTGCCAGCGAACCTCGCCGTGTCCACATTGTGCTGGGCAACGAGTCGTGCGACATGGACTCGGCCGTGTGTGCCGTTACACTGGCCTACATTTACGGGCAACGGTATCAGGATCGCGACTATGTGCCCATACTGAATGTACCGCGCATCGACTACCGACTCAAGACCGAGGTGGTGCACATGTTCAACAAGTTCAGCATCGAGGAGGATATGCTAGTGTTCCGCGATGATCTGCCCCTGCAGTTGCCCGGCGACATAAGGGTCGTCCTAGTGGATCATCATATCAGTCACTTGGCACCGCTCCTAGTCGAAATACTCGATCATCGACCCAGAGACGCGCAGTTGCAGCAATTGATTGGCCCAGCAGTTGATGTGGAAATCGAACCTCTGGTGGGCTCCTGTGCCACACTGGTGGCCGAACGTTATCTGGCCCAACCGGAGCCGCGCTTGGCAGCCATCACTGAACTGCTGCATGCTGCCATTCTACTCGATACCATCAATTTCGATGCGGTGGCCAAACGTTTCTGTGAACGCGATTTGACAGCGGTCATCAAGCTGGAACAACTGCTGCAGCAACCGGACGAGCCGTGCGGCGCTGCCCTGGACGACGCGGAGCATCAGCGTCGGCGTAAAATCCTATTCGATCAACTAGTCGCAGCCAGGGCTGACATAAGCGAGCTATCACTGTGCGAGGTGCTGCGCAAGGATATGAAATTGCTGCAGACAGAGCAGCATCTGGTGCCCTTCGCCGGCATTCCCATATTGGTGCGTGAATTCATCGAGAAGCCCAATGCAGAGGCAGCCATACGTTCCTTTGCCGGCGACAGTCATCTGCTGGTCATGCTGGGCATGTTTGTGCCTCCGCCCGATGAGAACGGTGTCTCGCCGGTGGTGCAGCGCGATGTGGCACTCATCACGTTGACCGGACAAACATTGCTGTTGGAACGTGCTCGACTGGCACTGGTCAACTGCCAGTCGCCGCCATTGGAGCTGCGTGCCCACGAGGTCGATTCGCATTTCATGGGCGGCTTCTATCTGCGCCAGTACAACATACAGGCCACCAGGAAGCACATACTGCCCCTCATCGAGCGGGTTGTCCGCGAGTGGGAGACGACGCAGCGCAGCGATGATGTCTACTTCTTCAAGGAGAAGCCCAAGTTGGGGTTGTCCTAGACGGGGCAAGGCAAGGGGTGTGGCGAGGCGAGTAACAAGACTGGCAACTATACAGGGCGAGCGAGACAGACAGAGAGTGAGAGAGCAAGGGAGAGAGAGACAAAGAGAGAGAGAGAGAGACGGAGATCTTTATCCCTCATCATATTTATTAGTTTATATACGATTTGTGCATCAACATCTTTGCATCCTCTTGCTATAGACAAATCACTATCGCCCAAGGAGCAACTGCATCCAATTTAACCAAAAATTAATGAAAACAATTAGCGTAAAATCAAAAATTGCAAATCACGGGCAGAACAACAACAAGAAGAACAACAACATTAAGAAGAACAACCTTGAATGAGTCGCATGTCCAAAAAAACAACTAGCTGAATCTGCTGATATGATACTATCTAGATATCTAGTAAATAACTGTGCTATAGCAATATATATGTATGTATATATTGCTACGTCGTCGTATATATCCATCGTCGATTGTACCATCTAAGAAATGCTAGCTCAATCAATAAGTCCCAAAAAGAAACATACGCCGATTTTTAAGTTATATTCCATGAAGACATAATTAAATAAAGAATGCAAAACAAAAAAACATTTCAACTCAATTCCTTTCTATGGTCTACCATTATATATCTTTTATATTAATTATATATTTAATATTAATATATATATGTATATTTAATATTAATATATATATATTTAATATATATTAATTATATATTTAAATAAGTTATCAACAGTCGGAAAGGAAGGAAGTGTTGTGCAGCTGCCTTTCCAAGGATGTATTGTATTCCATACACCGATTTGTATACCCTTCGACCATTGAAAAAGTTCAAGGGTATATTAACTTTGTGCAAATGTATATAACATGCAGAAGGAGGCGTGGCAGACCCCATCAAGTATATATATTCTTGTCCAACAACACTGGCCGAGTCGATTGAGCCATGTCTGTCTGTTTGAACACACAGATCTCAGTTATTAAAAAAGCTAGAGTTACCAAATTTGGCAGTAAAATTGCTGTATACTATACGCTGATCAAGTTTATTTTAAATGTTAGCTGCCACGCCCACCGCCCCCGCAAATCAGTAATTTAATTTTTAAAGTCGATGCGTAAGCGGCATATAAAAGATAAAATTTTTCTACTTTGACATTTATTAAGCACATTAAAATATCTACGTATACTTTAAATTTCAATTTGATAGAACAATAAACACAGAAGTTATTTAAGAAAGTATGAGCATAACTCTAAGTGCTTGTGTCAACTAACAAGAAAGGCAGGCGAGCGTGAGGCGCAAGCGCCATCTGGCGATAATAATTTGAAAGCATGTGCATATGTATATGTATGTATATAATAAAACTACACCGGAACATAGATCGCAGAGTATTCCACTGTCGCGTGCCGCTCGACTGTTGCTCTCGTTTTCTCTGAAATACCTTCTCGATTCCTTTTCATGGTCTTCCAGACTATTAATTATATATATATCTGTTATATTAATTATGTATTTATATAAATAAGTTGGCAACAGTCGGAAAGGAAGAATGTATATAATGATGTATTGTATTCCATGTATATTAATTTTGGCAAGGAGTTTGCAACGCACCTGAAGAGACATCTCCGACCCCATATAAAGGGTGATTTTTTAACTATTATCTTTTTGTCTGATTGTCAAACATGTTCGGTTTGGTCTATAATTTAACTATGAATCGTATTACAAACGAACAACGCTTGCAAATTATTGAATTTGATTATCAATATGCGTGCTCTGTTAAGAAAGACCAAGTGGAGTAGAACCTGGCTGCGCTTGCTGTAACCAATGGGAGAAGGCGCGCAAGCAGCAAAGGCTTCTGGCGCAAGAAGTTGAGGATGGCCGTAACCCAATGACGGGCCAGCCAAGAAGAAGAATCAAAGTGAGACATTATATTGAATATACACAATACCATACAATGCTGCACCACTATATATAACCAAGGACAAGTTTATAAAACCTTCGGCATGCCGTAAGTAGCTCTACTTCCCCGTCACAGCATGTTCTTGAAATCAAGGATATAAATTCAAACAGTACAGTAGAAATCATAGCATGCAAAAGTAAGAAACGCCACTAAAAATGTAGCACCAAGCAGGGATAAAATAGATCTTATAGGTAGCAGTGCAGATGCCCTTAACCAAATTAAATTTATAATATTTATATTCCCTCTATAGTTTTCTATAATGTTTATTCGTATTTCGCAATAAAAACGTATGTACACATTTGAATACATAATGGATTAGTATATGCATGGTATATACGACGACTATAACTGTGGCTCCGCCTCCGTTTGCCCATCATTCCCCTCGTTATCGTTACCCTCGCCCATCTCATCGTCGGCACACTCCAGCGTCAGATCCTCAAGCATCTCCTCGAGCGTTATCTGTGGCACATCAGTTGCACTTGGCTGCGCATCCAGTGGCAGCGTCTTCTTGCTATCGCGATAGATATTGATCTGTCCACGTATATCGGCATTCTCCTCAATATCATCGAGGAACTCGTTGTAATCGTATTTGCTGCGCTCATCGGTGGCCTCATCTGCCAAGTGCTTGATCTTCCACAGACGCTGACTGAGCCGTGTCTGGCGATCGTAATGCTTGCGCACCAGCACCACATCGGGTATCTGATCCTGAGAGAGCTTATCGAACTCGGCATCATTGATGTTCGCCTCGCCGGTGTTGTAGCCCATCACAGAGTCGCCCACCTTGAGCAGATGCCCCAGATGGGAGCGAGTGTGTATGGTGTTCTCATTGATGCCCAGCTCCGAGGCACGCACCACCCAAATGTCACAGAGGGCATGCTTGAACGACACCGTACCCTGGCCGGGATAACTCTTGCGATCCTTTTCGTGTATCACATCAATGTCCATCACAATATACTCAACCAGTTGCTTGGGATTGCAGATCGCTTCGAAGGGAGCACGGAAATAGACTTGCGATTGGATTTCAGCTATTTGTGCTGTCAACGGATCGATTAGATGGATACTGCTGGACACACGATTCACCAGACAAATCGGGGATATGTTGCCCAACTGCTGGCGCAGCTTTTTCGATAGACACACGGCACTGTCCTTGGATACGGGTGCAATTTCCACCGACCACGAGTACTTATAGTTGTAGTTGTTGCTGTGTATATCGTGCGATATGAGACGCTTCGATGTGGTCACCCTCAGTGGCACCATGGTCTGAAGGAAGTCAACCAAACGGCGGGCATGATTCTCGCTGACATAGTAGAAATCCAGTCCACCATGCTCGGGCTTAATGCCCAGCGTATTCTCGTGTGCCTTGTACTTGAGCACCAACTGTTCCAGATAGTAGAATGTCTTCTTGTTCTCGGCACGCTGACGCACCTGGACGAGGCAACGCCAAAAATCTTTAGCTTCAGTGCGATGGCAATCGTCACACATTTGATTTTGTACGGTAAACTCCACAACGAACACTTGCTGCAGCACTGTGCCGCCCGAGACTTCGCCATGCACTGTCAGCTTGACCTTGATACGTTTCGAATGCTGTTCGGTCCAAATGAATCCCGCATCGATAAGTTTCACCTCCTTGAGACCCTTCAGTTTCTTCAAGCAGACAGCGAGCAGTTCTCGCGACTCCAGCGATGCTTGTATCCATTCATTTGGTGGCTGTAGATAACGTTCGCAATTGCGACAGAAGTGCAAAACGGCCTGCTTGGGTATGTTTTCCGTAATGTCGACATGGTTGCGCAGACATGTCACACACATATTCGCAGGATTCGGTTGAATTGCGACGCCACATTCGCAGCAGAGAATCATTGCAGAGGTTGCTGCACTGGCATCAGCGCCCAACGGGCTGACGCCGCTAAAGTCCAGCTGTTCCATGTGTTCCTGTCTGTGTTCCTTTATTTTTTAATTGCGCACTATATCGTTTTGTGCAACGAAATCAATTTCAAGCAATTCAAAATAACCAAACACGTGCAACGTTCTCAATTTCACAATGTTGTTGCTTTTAGAGCTGGCAAAACATCTACTTATATCGATATATGTTCGTTCATAACCATCGATATTTTAAAGCTTTTCCAATTGGATGCATGTCATGCAGACTCGACTGAACCGTTTATGTTGCCTTTATGTGAATTTTTTTAATATATGAGTAATGGGGGTAGTCTATAAAAAGCGCATTAATTTATAATTTAAATAAATAAAATTTTACACATCAAGAAATAAACCTTGCTTGTAGTAAGAGTGAAACTTCAAATTAATAATATTTTTAAGCGCTGAGCATCATTCAGCTATCGGCTGTTACCAACACTGGCTTATACTTGAAATGTATGGATAGCACTGTATAAGTCATCGATTTATAATAATTGCAAAACATCGACAATTTGCCAGCTCTACTGTAGACAAGGTTAGTCAATTCCACGAGAGTAAGAGATTTTTGACAAGTTTGAATTTAAAGCCTTGCTAAGAATATGGAGGTAGATGAGGAAGAATTCGAGGTCCCTTCGAGCAGTAGCAAGGGCGAGAAGAAGCGTTTCGAGGTGAAAAAGGTAAGTACAATGTTCAAAAAGAAAAAATAAAATGTAAAAAACAAAATGTCGCCAAGTCATGTCGGCGTGTTGCTAATTTTCTTCATATATTTCTCTTTCTTTTGTTTGAAACGAACAGTGGAACGCCGTAGCACTTTGGGCCTGGGGTAAGTTAAACACAAAGCTGCAATTTTGTTTTTTATCACCTCCATGCATTGTCTACATATTTTTCGCATAATTATTTATTTGCCAAGCAACAACAACAATATACGGCATCAAAAATAAGAAGAAAAATATTTCAAAGTTTGACATTGACACTGCGCAAATGTGAAGGGGGGAAAAACAAATTATAAACACACATCAATGGTGAAAATTGCAACTAATATTTTCCATTGCAGACATCGTTGTTGACAATTGCGCCATTTGCCGTAACCACATCATGGACCTCTGCATCGAATGCCAAGCGAACCAGGCATCGGCCACCAGCGAGGAGTGCACCGTTGCCTGGGGCGTATGCAACCACGCCTTCCACTTCCATTGCATCTCACGTTGGCTGAAGACGCGTCAGGTGTGCCCGCTGGACAATCGCGAATGGGACTTCCAGAAATATGGTCACTAGCAAAGTAACAACAAAGAGGAAGAAGTAGAACAACAACAAAGCACAGTGGATAAAAGATGAAGAATGATACGAAATGAAAAAAAAATAAAGAGAATTCGCTAAACGCGCTTGCATAGGTGATATCACAAAGAATAAAAAGCATACAGGGTTAGCTCCCGTGTAGCAGCAACAGCAACAACACACACACCATTCATTCAAACTAATCATAGGGTAAATTCATGATTGTTTTAAGCTTAAAATGAGCCACGAAAAGAATAAAAGAACAATGTGTTTTACACTTACCATACAAACCATAATCTACCATAAGTTATCGATTATTATGGGAAACGCGAATTTGATTTGCTCTCTTATGCGAGTGTCAAAATGGCAGGAACTAGTCGATAAGAGAGAGAGGGAGACAACTCTCAATTTGCACAGTGGAACAAACAATGCACAATCATTTTATAACTGAATTTCATATATTTTTAACTAGAAAACTAACTGTATATTCTGATTAAGTTAAATAAATCAGACTTCCGTTATAAAAACTTTATATTCGTTTGCTAGCTCGCTATAAGTATTTGATGCTAGTCAAAAAATTGGAAAAAAATGCAAAATTAAAATTTTCCTTGAAGAATCCCTCGATTTCCATTCGATATATAAATTTCCCAACACTTTCGCTCCTGGATTGCTGGATTTACTTGTAATTTAAATTCGATCAAACCTTCGAATAAATCAAAACATCGTTTTTAACTGTTTCGTGAAAGTATTGGATATACTAAGTTCCTGTATAAAAAGAATGAGTATTCAATGTAGATTCCTACTATATATGGAAAAGAGAGTTAATAAATGAATGGAAAAAGACAAAAGATCCCTGACAAAATCCCCTCAATTCTACAAACATCAAAATATTTGGATAACTTAAAATTTTGTCTTGTATTTTCGATTAAAAATAATAATCTTAAATGTATATATATATATAGATATATATATTTTCTATAATTGTTGTATTTGTAAATATATGTATGTGTATTATCGTTTGTATGAACTAATTAATATGCTAGGTTTTAAAATCAAACTTAGGTGTAAACAAAAAAATTAATTCAAAACTGATTTGTAGGCCAAATACATTATGTATGTAAATGTGTGTTTGTGTTGGTGTAATATTAAATTACTTAAAATAAATTAAAAACTAAATTGAATTCTTTTGCTAGTTGTCAGAACTTTCTTCAGTTTTCACATGCATTTCTCGCGACTCGGACTCCTTTCTTTCGTTGTGAATTTGGAAATAGTTTTGTATGCGTGTGTGTGTGTGTGTGAATGTAAAGAGGAGAAACCAAAGAAATTAAAAGAAAAATTATAGAAACAAGTAAATTTACAATAAATATTGACGACTTCATTGTTTTACACAAGTCATAAAATGGTTGAATCCTTTTTGATTTTGAAATTTGCAGCGTTTATTTCTGAATGGATTTCGTTTTTCTTTTTCGTTTTTTTTTAGTTTTAAATATATGTATGTATATATCCTTTTAGTTTATAATTTAAATAATAGTTGTAATTCTTTCTGTTTTTTTTGTTACTTTTCCTTGTTTTGTTTTCTCGTTTTGTTTTGTGGTTTATGTTCTCTATGTACAGTTCAATTTGTTGTTTTTCTTGTGTGAAATTAATTTGGTTTGCTATGCTTGCATTTGTGTATATTTCAAATATATATATATATATGTTTGTATGTATATATATCTGCCTATGTAAGCTGAGTTTTGTATTATATATTGTTGTTGTTGTCCGGTCAGTGTTGCTGCTGCTTTTTCGTATCTTTTCTGTTGTTGTTTCTATTTTTTTTTTCAATTTGTTGCCTTGCTAATTTCTCTTCTCCATTCCTCCCCATGTACACATATAATATACATATACATATATATATTTATATATATAATTTAATGTATATATATATTATTTAACTTTAATTGTAAGGCGTCTAAAACCGCTGCTAATTGCGTTCGGGTCTGTACGTGTGTGAGTGTCTCTATGTGTGTGTAATGTATTTCTGTGTGTGTGTGAATGTGTGTGCATTTAGAATATAATTTTTCTTTAATATTTGCTTTCTTATGTTTTTCTCTTGTGTTTGTTTATTAAATGTTTAACGTTTATTTTTTTCCATAATGCTTCGCTTCATTGTTCACTTAAAAGTGCGAAAGAGACAGACAGACAGACAGGAAGACAGAGGGGAGTATAGGATGGAGTGTGGTGGCTTGCCTCTCTCCGCTCTTCGGCTGTTGCTGCATCTGGTGATTCTTTTTTTTAACCAATGGCAATAATAACAATCCCTGCAGTTATTTCTCTTTTGCTGTTTTTGTTGTTGCCGCCGCCGCCGCTGCTGCGCGCTGCGTTGCTGTTTGTATTTTGTTTCTGTTACTATTACTGTTGTTGTTGCTGTTGTCTTGCGTTAATCGTTAGATCTTTTCGTTTTGTGTTCTTTCATTTCATTTCGTTTCGTTTCGACTGTACATGATTTGTATGCGTTTTAATTCTATTCTTATTTTTTTAACTATGAAATTGCTGCTGTTATTGTTGTTTTTGTAGTTGCTGCTGCTACTGCTGTTGTTGTTGTTGTTGTTGTTACTGTAACAATTATGAATATTGTTGTTGCTGTTGTTGTTGTTGTTACTCATATTAATCTCATCATCATTCTCATTACACTTTTCAACACCATCTGCACCTGCACCTGCAACACTTGACTTTTTGCTACTTTTATGCTTTAAATATCCATCTGCAATGGCAAGAGAGAAGAGAGAGAGAAGAGAAAGAGAGAAGAGAAAAAAGAGAGGGAGAGAAATAAAAAAGAAAAGCAAAATAGAAATTTATAATCAATATTTAAATTGCTTTTAAGTTTTCAGTTTTGTTTTTTTTTTTTTGAGATTTTGATTTTGTTTTTGCTTTTTGTTGTTGTCCCTATCGAACTAACGCCAATTTGTATCGAAGAACGGAACAGAACTGCCCACTGTGGCTGCACAGTGTTGCCAGACTATGCAAATGAGCCGCCATTAAGGCAAGGCGTGAGAGAGACACTGACAGAGATGGCAAATGGAGAGCGTAACTCAGAAGGAAGGAGCAAGAGAGTAACATTGAGAAATGGGGGTGGGGTGGACACACAACTGCACCTGTGTGAGTGTGTGTGTCTGTGTGAAGTCGGAAGAGAAGAGAAGTATAAAATACCAGGGCTAGCAGCAAGCAAGGGCAGGCGGGGGCAGCGCAACAGTTGCTGTTGTTCTTATTGTTGTTGTTGTTGTTCTTTTTGCCAGATGTTTTTGATTTTGATTTTGTTGTTGTTGTTGTAGTTGGCAATGGCAGCATCGCAGTCAATTCGCATAGAGATCAGTCGTTGTTGGTTATTTGCTGCTGTGTTGTTGTTGCTGATGATGTTGCAGATGTTGGTGATGGTAATGATGTTGCTGCTGCTCAAGTGGCGATGCCGACGACGACGACGGCTGTTGTTGCTGCTGCTCCGCAGCAATAGCAACTGTTGCAGTCGATGATGAGGCAGTTGCAACCAATTGTTGTTGTTGTTGCTGCTGTTGCTGCTGTAGATTGGCAAAGCTGGTGGGCGCCAGCAGAGCACAGGTGCCAAAGGTATGCTTGGGCATGGTCAGCGCCTGTGGCAAGAAGGTGTGTGTACTGGAAACGCTGCTCGGTGTGCCACTTGCCCCATTGCTGCTGCTTATGTTGCTGCTGCTGCTGTTACTGTTGCTGCTGCTACTGTTGCTGCTGTTGCCGATGGCAGTGTTGCTGTTGCTGTTCCCGTTGCCGTTGCCATTGCCGCCACTGCTGCTGCTGACAACTGCAGCCTGCGCCTGCTCTGCAGTGCGTTTGCAGCTGCTGCTGCTGCTGCTGTTGCCAAATTTACCCAGTTGCTGCTGCTGCTGCAATTGATAATAGGCCATGTAGTTGCTGCTGTTGCTTCTGCTGCCGGCGCCATTAAGCTGATAGCAACTAGGCGACTTGGAGCGCGTAAAGAAATTTGTTGTCGATGTGCAGGCAGATTGAAAGGAACCAACACTGGATGTTGTCGATGTGGGTGAATCTGCTGCTGGCAGTCGGGTGCTTGTTGCTGCTGCTGCTGCTGTTGCAACAACTGTTGCTGTTGCCTCTGCTGCATCCGAGGAAGCTGTGGATGTGGGCGTGCTGTTCAGCGAGGATGTGTTGACGGTCATGCTGGTGCCACTGCCACTGGCGCTGGCACTGTTGTTGCTGCTGCTGGCATAGGAAGCATTAAAGGATTCATCGCTGGCACTGATGCCACTTGAGTTGAGCTCATCGATGCCGCTGCCAGTTGTTGCTCTTGCTGCCGCTGTTGCTGCTGCTGCTGTTGTTGCAATGTTGCTGCTGCTGCCGCCACCAGCTGTTGTTGTTGTCGTTGTGTTTGTTGGTGGAATGTCTATCGTATGCGACTCGTTGCCAAAGATCAAACGCAATCGCTTCTTCTGCGGCGTACCATAAATATTGCTGTTGCTGCTGGCAGCACCAGTGGCGGGTGCGGGGGCGGGGGCTGGTGCGGAAGCCGCCTTGCTACGTCGACTGCGTCGCGTCTTCTCCTTGCTGCGCCATTCCCTTCGCGCCGCCTTCCTGGCAGCTACTAGCTGCTCCCGTTCCTCCTCCTCCTTCTGTTGTTGTTGCTCTGCTACAGCGGCAGCAACATGCTCCACCTCGTGCTGCTCTTCCACATCAAGCTCTTCCTCCTCCTCCTCCTCCACTGCCTGCTCATCATCATCGTCCTCCACCTCACCCTCCTCTCCATCTTCCTCCTCCTCCTCTTCTTCTTCGTCTTCATCATCATCATCGTTGCCATGCTCTGAGATGCCTTCCATGCGCAAGATCTCATACTCGATGCCACTGCTGCTGCTTGTATTGAGGGACGAGGAGGCATTTGTATTGCTGCCGTTGCCGTTGCCACTGTTATTGCTGCCACGACGCCTGCCGCTGCTGCTGCCGCCTACCGCTGCACTGCAAGCGCCAGTGGCGCCTCCGCTGCTGACTGCATTGTTTGCTCTGTTGCCTGCACTGTTGCTGTTGTTGCCTCCAACGACGTTGCCACAGTTGTTGCTGCTGCTGCTGTTGTTGTTGTTTCTGCTGCTGCTGCCGCTGTTGCTGTTGCCATTGTGCAGCGCATGCTGACGCTCCTCACTGAGACTGGTGCCCAGCTCGAAGACCTCATCCAAAATAGGCGAACGCTTCATGCGCAAAGTCAACTTCAAGCGACGTTCGGGTGTCTTCAGCAGCGGCTCCACAGTGCTGCTGCTTATTGTTGCTGCTGCTGCTGTTGCTGTTGCTGTCGACGATTGCTGCTGTTGATTGCGTTGCTTGCGTTGCACTATGCTGCCAATTGCCTCGCAGTGTATATGCTGTGCAGCTGCCAATGCAGCAGCGCGTCGACTGCGTTTCTGTAGCTTTGCTGGCGGCTCTGCTGCCACTGCCACTGCTGCTGCTGCTGCTGTTCCTGTTGCTGCCACTGCTGCTGCTACTGCTGCTGTTGTCTGACGCTTGCCTGCAGTTGATTGCTCAAAGCTGGCCATCAGATTCTTCTTGTAGGCGGGACTGTTGCTGCGACTGCGACTACGTGTTGCTGCCCGATGTTGCTGCTGCTGCTGCTGTTCGCTCGGTGTTGCCGAGCCGGACGTAACGACTAACGATGTTGCTGTTGCTACTGTTGTTGTTGCGGCTGCTCCTTGTGCTGCTGCTGCTGCTGCTGCCGCTGCTGGCTCGCTTGGCTTCAATTTACGTTCACTAAATCTACTGCTAAGATTATTTCTACAGCTATTACTACTTAATAGATTATTACAATTTGTAATCGTTGTTTTAATGTTGCTGCTGCTGTTGCTGTTGTTGTGGGCAGTTATGGTTGCTGTGTTGTTGCCGTTGTTGTTAATGTTGCCAATTGCTGCTGCTGCTGCTGCCGCAGCACGTCCAGCGCTGTTGCGTGTTACACGCTTCTCCAGCGACGTTGATACTGGCAATGTTGTTGTTGCTGCTGCTGACACTGTTGCTGCTGCTATTGCCGGCACTGCTGTTGCTGCTGTTGTGGGTGCATCAGCTGCAGCTGGCTCACAGCTGCTGACATACACCTTGTGTGGTTGCTGCTGCAGCTGCTGGAAATCCGTATCGCTGCTCTCGCTATCCGTCAAATACTTTCCCAGCAACAATTGTCCAGCGCAATCCGCTGTCGTCACCTTCTGTCGCTGCGTCTGACGTTCACTGCGTCGCAGTTGACGCTGACGATGTTGCTGCTGCTGTTGTTGTTGCTGCTGCTGCTGTTGCTGATGTTTCATAGCTGCTGCCACTGCTGCTGGCTTGTAGCGCGTCACCAGCACAACAGGCGCCTTGGCAATGGCAACAATTGATGCCGATGCCGTTGCTGTGGCATTGCTGCTGCTGCTGCTACTGCTGCTGCTGTTGCTGCCGTTCATTGCCGGTGGCGGTGGCGGCGCAGCTTCCTCTGTTGAGGCTGTGGAAATGCTGCTGCTGGTGCTGTTCACACGCATCGATTTGCGTAGAGTGCTCCGCCCACCACCATTGCTTAGCTCGGCGGCTGCTTGTGGCTTCTGCATTGCTGTCGCTTGGCTGGCAGCCTCCGCATTCGAGCTGGCAGCATGTTGCATGTGTGCCGTCTGTGGAGGCAGGTGGTTATGATTGTTGTTGTTGTGGTGGTGTGTATGATATTGCTGCTGCTGTAGCTGCTGCGAATGTGTATGATGATGATGATGCTGGGCATGCTGATGCTGATGCTGATGATACACTGCATTGGCCATTATCATTTCAGCATCGTATTTGGTCATGCCCTTTTGCCGCAACTCCTTCATGGTCAGTGGGGAGACAACCACATTGGGCAACTTCTTGTCCATCAATGCCACAGCATTTAATTCAAGGCTACTGCTCTTAGGTCGACCCACTGCTGCTGTAGGCTGTGTGGCACCTACTCCTACTACTCCCGCTGCTGCACCTCCAGTTGTTGCTGCTGCTCCTGCTGCTGTGGCTGCACCTCCAGTTGTGGCTGCTACTCCCGTTGCTGCTGCTGTTCCACCTCCTCCATTGCCATTGCCATTGCCAGCATTGCTGCTGTCATTGCTGTTGCTATTGGAGGTGCTGTTGGTGCTGTTCGCTCGACTCTTGATACGATTAATGCGATTATCTGTCTCACGCAACCGATAGCCACCGCCATTGGCGCCGCCGGCAGCGCCCAGGCCCAATCCCAGGCCAAGACCATTGGTCAGTCCCAGCATGGCCTCGTTCAATTGATTTGCCGAATGTTTGCCCGCAAAGGCGCCTGTGCCACGTCTCTCGCATGTCTCACACTCGCAATAACGATTGCTATCCCCAAAGAAATCCTCGCCATAGAAGCATGTTATCTCCTCTCCCACCTCAATGTCACGCAACACCTTCACGCACGCCGTGTCACGACCGGTGGCAAGAAATTTACAATTCGCACGACAATCATGATTGATATACGCCGCTGGTCCCAGCCACAGTTGGGCACAATTCTTGCGACAACTGTACATCACAGAGAAGTCATTCTTCCCCGAGTGCAACAGCGCTGCCTCCTCGGCTTCGGTTAGCTCAGCAATGCAGCCCACAAGGCATTCGATTTTGTCATTCTTGGACCAACGTTTCGTTGAACTAATCTTGGCGCCGCGTTGCTCCTCCAATGAATAGCGATAGCAGGCCTCAATGGCAAAGCCGCTGTCCTTATCGAAGACACGCAAATAGCGCACGATCTGTTTGATAACACAGTTAAGAGCAGCAAAGAGAGACAAAGAGGGAGAGAGAGAGAGAGAGAGTAAGAGATTAATCCAGTTATTCTATATAACAAATGAAAACATCGCCTGCAACTTACATGATCGTGCAGCCGCTTGGTGGCAATCTTATTCTTGTTCTTCAGATGACGCGGTATCCAGGGACCCTCGTAGATCCTCTGTATGGCCACATCGTAGTTCTGCGTTAATATAAATTCATCGACAATCGCTTTCAGTTGTTGTGTATCCACCTTGAGTGGACGAAAGCGTATATTCATTTTGTGCGTTTGAAAACCCAAATGTGGATCCAATATTAACGATGTGGCCAGGTCATCATTCTCCGAGAGCTCACGCGGTGACATTCCCGTTGATTGTGACAGGCGGCTAACTGCGCTGCCGTTGCAACCGTTAAGGCTGCCCACCACCACGACACCAGCAGCTCCAGCTGCACCAGCTGCAACACTTGCACCTCCAGTTGCACCGCCATGCGATGTTGATCCAGAGGATGCAGAGCTTTGTTGCGTCTGCGTTGTCTGCTGATGATGATGATGCTGTTGTTGTTGTTGTTGCTGTTGCGTCTGTTGGTAATGATGATGATGGTGATGATGATGATGCTGCTGTTGCTGCTGCTGCTGCTGCTGATGATGCTGATGTGTGTTCGTGCTGCTGTTGTTATTGTTGTTGCTGAGAGAATTGTGGGATGCGTTTTGGCTTTTGTTGTTGTTGTTGCTATGTGACATTGACGACGACGACGACGACGAGAGTGTCGCCGCCGTCGCTGAGGATGCAGTCACAATTGAAGACGTTGCGCTGGTGGAGTTGTTGCTGTTGCTGCTATTATTATTCGTGTTGCTGCTGCTGCTGTTATTTGTGCCGCCGCTGCTGCTGCTGGCGTTGCTGTTCGTAAATCTGCCGGCAGTTTCACCGCGCCGCGTATGATTCGAGCCGACGACCATTCTGTATATGTGTGCACAGTCTGCAAGGAGAATACACAAAATGATTAGTAAATATCACACAGAATTCAATAAATTCTGTATATTTTAATGCTTTTAATGCTGAATTTATTTAAATAGTAACTACTTTTTTTGAATTCAAATTTCAAATAAACGTTAAGCCTTTTCTGGTATTTTTAATTATTTTAGTATTTTTCATTTAGTCTCTTTTTTATTTGCCGCACTAGTCAGCTTTTAGTTGTAGCACAAATCGCAAAGATATGGCAACATGATGCCTGCGCGAAGCGAAGTGAGAGTGAAAAAGATGGAAAGATTGCATGATTGGCTGCTGTGTTTCTCATCTGAATTTGACCCTTCCGTTGCGTTGTTAATATAGTTTGCACATGCAGCCGCATATATATATGCATATATGTACACACACACACATTGCTGCTGTAACCTAATGCATGTCATGGTCGTATAAAATATACAAATAAATTCGCTTGAAGTGCCTCACCACTTTCAGTCTGCATGCAAATATCGCGAAGCGTAGTCTTCGTCCACGATTCTACATAGAAACAAACGAGATGGCAACACTGACTTCCAGCCACTTTATAGAATGTTCGAACACACACTCACACACACGCACATAACAAAACCAACGAAAACTAAAAAAAAAAAAACGTTCTCAAAAGCAAAAGTTGTTTCTGCTGACGCCGCTGATAATGATAAGCGTATACAACTCGTAAGTCGCTAACAGTAATGTACAAAGAAACGAAAAAGAAATGCGAAACATACAGATATGCAACAATTTCAATGGTTAATAAATGCAATTGGCACATTCAATTCGATTCGAAATTATTTTATGGCTTCGCCTAACGTTTCGTAGTAGTGGCTCGGTCGGAGGGGTAGAGGAAATGATGCGAGGTCGACAGACGGCACACGTTCGCCACTTCGTTCTCTTTCTTTCCGACTCTGCTCTCTTTGCACACATACACGTGCAGAGCAAAAATCAATTAATACAGAAGCACATGTGCAATAAAAGCGTCGTTATAGATTTTTTTTCGATTAACAAAAAAACGAAAAAAAAATTTTGGAAAAAATTCAACACAATTTTTGGTAAATTACGCACTGTGCACACACAACTGCAAAAATTGAACGGCGAAAAGCGGCTTTGTTGTATTTCTGATAGCCACTGCTGCAATAATTGCGAATAAATATATATATGTACATGCATATTTGGTGTGTGTGTGTGTGTGTGTTGTGTATTATATACGTATCGTATATTCATGCATACATATGTATGTATTTTATTGGTGCCCAAGAGCTGCAGCGGCTCTCAGCTGTTTACTGCCAGCGGCCAGGCACATGCATTCACTTAGTGAGCAAGAGAGAGAGAGAGAGAGAGAGAGCGAGAGAGAGCAACTATGCACTCATGCGCATTTGCAGACTCCAAATAAATGAGAGTGACCTGCGTAAGGTTGCCACTTTGGGAAAAAGTACATTTTGGTGAAACAATCGAATATTTTTTTTTCTTTTGTTTAAAACACTTAATTTAAACTCACTTTAGTTAGTTGCTTTAGGTTTGACAATTGTGCATTGAACATTTTTTGGACTGGTGGCAGCACTACACGCACATATACACACACATACAACAGAAAATGTCAACAAAGAAAAAGGTTGCAGGGT
Organism: Zaprionus camerounensis; assembly: GCA_018904165.1. Classification (NCBI taxonomy): domain Eukaryota; kingdom Metazoa; phylum Arthropoda; class Insecta; order Diptera; family Drosophilidae; genus Zaprionus; species Zaprionus camerounensis. The sequence goes on along the minus strand of JAEIFS010000531.1, from coordinate 7,480,113 downwards.
TGTCAGATATTTTGCAGTAACAAACATTTGCAAGTCTTTGTTGCCGAATATTAACGAAATTTCAATACATTTTGTTAATTACTCTTGCGACATTCGTGCCAAATTAATAACGACGGCAAATGGCGAATATTAAGTTGTTTATAAACTGCAGACACGGCTTGTTCGATTATGAAGTGTGCATTGCCAACCCTAGGTCCAGGTTTTTTCAGCTTGTTACATGGATCACACGGAAAATGGCGGCGCCTATTACACTTATACACATGTACGCACGTATGCATATATGTATGTACCTTTAATAATATTCACTGAGGTGCTGCTGCTGCTGATGCTGCTGCTCTTGCGATTCTGCTGATGTTTCTGCTTCTGCTTCGGCTTGTTTCGTTGTCCCTGGATGATGCCGCTTTGTCTCTTCTTTCTTAACTCTGCTTAATTTTTGTCGTTTTCTATCTTTCCGTCGTCGTCAACGTCGTCCAGCGGCAGAGGGGCAGACAAACGTACTCACGTACAGGGCTTGTTTTGCGGTGCGGGGCGGCTTTATATCCATATATCACAGTATTAGCCGTAGTAGAACATCGTACGTACTTGTACTTTGGCGTTTATATTGTTGTAGTTGTTGTTTTTGTTGTCGTCGGCTGTGCCAGTTCATTTTAACGTTTTTCTTTCAACGCTCAAACACCGCCGCCGTTCTGTCCCCACCCCTCCTCTCTCATGGAGTCGGGAGACTGCCAGTAGCTGCTAACGCACGCAGACACACACACACACATACACACACAGACAGACGACCGCACAACACCAGCGCACACTCATACATCCATATGCATATGTAGATACATATATTCCTTCGCAACGACGACGACGACGTGCGTGCGTATGTATGTATGTTGTATGTGTGTGTGCCTTCTTTTTCTTCTACTTTGCATGAACGCGACGTCTCATTTTCTCATGATTCCCTTTGCTGAATATGCGATCTAATTAACGATTAAGATCTGTATTTAACAATCAAATGCGGTGTTGCAGTTATGGAGAAAAAAAACACTAACACGAGAAACGAATCTTTTTTAATGTACTTTTCCGCGTTACAGTTCTCCGCGATTCCGTTTTTTCGCATTTTATGTAGCGTGTGACCGTCGAAGGCAAACGTGGAAATACCTAACATAGCATTTAAAAATACCAAAAAACAAGGTTTTTTATAACTACTAACATATTCTACTTTCATATGTAATTTTAAGAAAAAAATCATTAACTTAATGTTTATTGTTAATTAATGACGTCAAACTGAAAAATTTCAAATAGTTCCACGTAAAGTTACCATAGTACTATAACATATTTATGTTAAGCTAACAGTTCGCCGGCATTTTGCGGCGAAAATGGTCGGCTAAACGAAAATAACCTAATTATGGACAAAAGTACAAAACAAACTGTTGTCGATGTTTATTTACATATCTTGGAATTTTATTGAAATGTTTTCGCTTGAAAATCGTGTGAAAATCAATCACTAGCTACACCAAGCGTCGCCAGGAGCAGGAGCAGCCTTGCCGGCACACCCAAATGTACAAATGTGGCTCTGTCAGTTTCTAGTTGCCGCCTGCTGCTGCATCCACGTGCTGGTGGTTATTGCCAGTAATCATTGGATCCTCAAGGATGAGCGCATCGTGCAGAAAATGGACTCGCCTTTCTTCATGCGCGAGCCAAGCAATCTGATCGCATTTCTAGAGCAAATGCGCTACAATGAGTATGTGGAGCGTAGTTATCTGGAGCTGCTACGCAAGCGGGAACAGATTGTTGAGCACTTGCGCTTCTCCATGCGCTTTGGCGAGGATCTGGCGGAGCAGGCCAAATGTGCCATGGACTATTATCTGCTGGAGAAGCGTATGTCGTACTTAAAGATCACACCCGATCAATTGAAACGCATCAATCTGCCCGAGCAGCGAGAGCTGCAGCAAATAACACCATCGCCGGCAGCCATAAAAGCCAACTCGGATCGCAGCTCCGAACCGATCTGCAGTAGATACTATCAGCTGGCCGTGGGTCCAGCCACATACGATCATCTGGAGAGCTTTCAGCCCGAGGTGCTGGAGTCGGCGTATGTGGATCGCGAGCATGACAACAATATTGGCACCACCACCATCGAGTTGACGCGTCGCTTTGCCCTCGAGGGGCTGCAGCGTCAGTCGGATTCATGGAAGTTTCATACGCTCAGCTCGTACTATTGGCGCATGCGTGGCAATGCACGGGAGGCACTGCCCTGTGCCCGGCTGGCCACCATGCTGGCGCCGCCAGAGCACAAGGACATACCGTTGCTCAGTCTGGGCACGATACTCTTCCGTATGGGTCGTCTGACCGATGCGGATCTCATACTGAGTGCCGCCGTGGATCATGCGCCGCTGGTGGCTGAGAATCATGTGGTGCTCGCCTCGGCGCTGGCCATGAAGCATGACTTCAATCGATCGCAGCATCATTTCGATGAGGCCGAACGCCTTGATCCCAGCACCTTGCCACGCACGCAGCAGGTGCGCAACTTCATTGGCTGCCTAGAGAATCTCACCAAGAAGACGTCGAAGATGTACAGCTATGTGAAGTACATGAAGAACGAGGTGAAGGAGTTCAAGAAGCTCAAGTATCGCATATCACAGAACCACGAGCGGCTCATCCAGCTGCAGATGCCGTTGGGTGCGCGTCGCTTTCTCGACTCTGGCCTGAACAACGAGGATCTGCATCGACGTGGACAATACTGCAGTACACGCACACCCAAGGGCTCCGATGAGCCCATACTCTTCTGTGACTTCTATTCGGACATGCAGATGCGGCTGGAGAGCAAAGACATCGATATCGATGTACTCGAACGGGATCTGATGGCAAACACTGAGAGTGTTATACGGCAGGTCTCGGCGGAGATACGCAAGCAGTTCAATCTGGAGCAGCTGAAGGCGGCCAAGGCACAGCAGCCCGCTAAGGCCACGTAGAGACCAAGGAGGAGGAGGAGGTGGAGGATAAGGAGTAGAAGAAGGAGCCAAAGCCAGGATAAAGCATTCCGCAGAAATATTGTCGGGTCACAAAATAGCTTTTAATATGTTTCAGTCTATATAGTAAGGGTATACTTAGTAGAGTAGAGTAGGGAGAGAGAGAGAGAGAGAAGGAGTGGGAGAAAGACAGGGAGTGTGTGAGAGAGAAGGAGGAAGAGAGAGAGTGAGGATATCTTGCTCTGAACTTGCTTTAACTTAGCCAAAGCAATTCCCCTTTTTAGTCATAAGTTGTGCTTGGTTTCAACAGCTTATCCTGTCTATATACCCTGCTTTCTACCCTGCACAATTAATATTAATATATAAGTATTTTATATTGTAAGCATCAAGTCAAAGCTCTTTTAGTTTGTCAGTTCCGTTCTCAAATTGATTCCACAGCAAGAAATAGTTTATATGCTTGTATTCTTATGCCATAAATATTTAATTATAGTATACAGAACAGAACGCTATATGTTCTATATAAGCAGAAGAGAGAGAGAGAGAGAGAATTTCCATGCACTTCTGTTAGTTTTATAGGGTATATACGATATATATATACATATAATTGTAGCTGCCTTAGTTTGTATTATATACAAAGAAGATAAACCTTAAACAGAATTCAACCAGAAGAGAGAAGAATTTATAAACTAAACCGATGTTAGTATATAGCAACAATATAGAGTTAGTGCTCTCTTGTCTCCCTCTCACAGCAATAAATAATGATATATTAAATATATAGATTGGTATTTAAAACGTTTTTATATATTTTCCCTGTCTCTCTAGAGATCACAGCACAAGGTTGAATGGTTCTACAATACTTGAGTCGAGATATTAACAATGATTTGGCGCCGAAAGAGATCTTAATACTTTATAGATGATCTGTTACCAGGAGATCTCTTGTGTCTGCAGGGCATGCAGCATGTCGGCCAAGCTGGCAAAGCTGTGTTTCGTCCCTTCGCAGTCGGCCGACGTTGCTGACTCCTTGCGATGATCGACCTGCACTAGGAGACTGCTCCAGCCACTGTTGCGTGCGCCCATGTAATCCATGTCCAACTTGTTGCCAATATGCAGTGCCTCCTTTGGCGATATGTTCAATTGTTGCACAGGTATGGCGAATATGCCCGGATCTGGCTTCATGACGCCCGCTTCGTAGCTGGTCAGAATGAAATCGAATTTGCCGCCAAAGCCCATGGCATCGAGTACCTGGGTCAGTGAGGGATCAAAGTTCGAGATGATGCCAACACATTTGTCTGCCTCGCGGATGGATTCCATCAGCTCGGCGGCGCATGGAACATGTGTCCAGCAGGCACTAGTGCGGAACTCGGCGAGCAGCTGCTCAGCGATGGTCTCCACCTTGGCCTGGGGGATGCAGGGATCAACGCAGGCGAAGGTTTGCTGCACCAGCTGCAGCCACCAGCGCTGCCAACCCATGTCCGGATTGTGGCGTCCGTAATTCGTATGGTTTTTACTCATCATTTTGAATTGTTGCCGGAAACACGTTCCCATCTTCTGTTTGTCCAGTCCGGGAACGCCGCATGATGCTGCCGTTTTTACGTATTGTGCTATGGGATCATTGAGCTGGAGCAGCGTATCCGTTACGTCGAATGTAACGAGACGGAAAGGCTTTAAATTGCGCACAAATTGAGCAGACAACGGCATTATGGCAGACTGTTGACAACTGCTGTGCATAACAGTCTATTGGCGATTGTGACGTCACAGTGCGAATCTATGTCGACGTGCAGTATATACAAATAGTATGTATGTGCAGCAGATAACAGTATTTTCCATTTAGATAGATAAGTTCACTAATCCCACCCGTGAAGCTTAAACTGTATATATACATATTTACATATTTATATTATGTATCATGTTATGCATTTATTTAAGTGCATTTCAGTCAGTTATTTGCCGCCATTTGCAACAGTAATTTATTTTCCACACTGTTGATTAGCATACTGTCCTGCTAGTGTTGGTATACGCGGAACATACTAATTCGGTATTTGCTGGTCGCCATGATATCACGGCGTGTACTGGCACCTGGTCACACTGCACTGTAAAACTGCAATATCATTAGGCCGACTCGTTTACTAACTTAGGCAAAAGGTTGATGTTTATAATTTATTAAAAAGCATTCGTACATTGAACAGTTAAAATGACCGTGACTGCTGTCCCAACCACGGAGAGTATACGCGAAAAGGCGCTCTCCGACTACAGAAAGAAATTGCTGGAGCACAAAGAAGTCGAGGGTCGCCTCAAAGAAAGTGCGTAGCATAAAAGAAAAACCATAATTAAAAGTATGAATATGCTAATAATATATACTTTTTGTGGCATTGCAGAACGTGAGGAGATCAAGGAGTTGACCAAGCTGTATGACAAGTCGGAGAACGATCTGAAAGCTCTGCAGAGTGTTGGACAAATTGTGGGAGAAGTGCTGAAGCAATTGACCGAGGATAAATGTAAGTGCAAAGCGCGAGACATCCTGTCTAGGATAATACAAACCTAATCTTTATATGTTTTCCATTTTGCAGTCATTGTCAAGGCAACCAATGGGCCTCGCTATGTCGTGGGTTGCCGTCGCCAATTGGACAAGGCAAAGCTGAAATCCGGCACTCGTGTCGCCTTGGACATGACCACCCTGACAATTATGAGGTATTTGCCACGCGAAGTGGATCCGTTGGTGTACAACATGTCGCACGAGGATCCTGGCGATGTCACCTACTCGGCTATCGGTGGCCTGACGGAACAGATTCGTGAGTTGCGCGAAGTTATTGAACTGCCACTGCTCAATCCTGAGCTATTCCTACGCGTTGGCATCACACCACCCAAGGGTTGTCTACTCTACGGCCCTCCCGGCACTGGCAAGACCCTGCTCGCGCGTGCCGTTGCCTCACAGTTGGACGCCAACTTCCTGAAGGTGGTCTCCTCGGCCATTGTGGACAAGTATATTGGCGAGAGTGCACGTTTGATACGTGAGATGTTCAACTATGCCCGCGATCACCAGCCTTGCATCATCTTCATGGACGAAATCGACGCCATTGGCGGTCGTCGTTTCTCTGAGGGCACATCGGCGGATCGTGAGATTCAGCGTACGCTGATGGAGCTGCTCAATCAAATGGACGGTTTCGATTCGCTGGGTCAGGTTAAAATGATTATGGCCACCAATCGACCAGATACACTAGATCCTGCACTACTGCGTCCCGGTCGTTTGGATCGTAAAATTGAAATTCCTTTGCCCAACGAGCAGGCACGGTGAGTATAGTACAAGATATATAGTAACCAGATCTAATAGTAGCCAGATATAGCTAACAAGCAATGTTGTTTCTTTAGTCTGGAGATTCTCAAGATTCACGCGCTGAAAATAGCCAAGCACGGCGAGATTGACTACGAAGCCATTGTCAAGTTGTCGGACAATTTCAACGGCGCCGATCTTCGCAACGTCTGCACTGAGGCGGGCCTCTTTGCCATCAGGTAAGCAATATATACACATATATATTTCTATATATGACTATAACACTTGCAAATCCCTGCAGAGCTGAACGCGAGTATGTCATCCAGGAGGACTTCATGAAGGCCGTGCGCAAGGTGTCGGACAACAAGAAGCTCGAGAGCAAGTTGGACTACAAGCCTGTTTAATTTACTTTGCCTCCTCTTAAATAACATAAATAAAACAACATTATAACGTTATATATTGTCAAGATCTATTCATCAGCTGTGGGGGATATAAAAAGTAACAGCCGTCCGTCAAGTTTACAACTAAGTGGAGTTGGAGAAGGGACAGAGGGAGAAGGTGTCAGCACTTTTTCTGCTCCTCGATGCGTCGCTTCTTGCGCTCCAAGTAGTCGCTGACATTGTCGAAACGCTTCTTGAACCACGTGGACAGATCCTCAGGCACACACACTTGATCGGCAAAGACCTCTTCTACCATGTCCAGCCAGTTGGGAGGCACATTGGTGGCCACTTGCCCATCGCTTATGTTGTAGACGCGCAGCTTGAATTGCTCGTCCAAGGCACCTGCTACGTAGATTCGCTCTTCGGCCAGCACAAAGTTGCTTATGTTCCAGGTGCCCGCGTCGGCGTTGATGAGCTGCTCACCTTTAATCTGCCATACATCCTGCTCCAGCGCCAGTTCGTAGAGACCAATGGCTTCGCTGTAATCGTAGAAGAGCACAGCTGCCTGGTATCGCCCCGAGTCGAGTTTGCGCAGCTGCAGACGCACTGCCGGTGCGGGCAATTCGTGTTGCAGCAGCTCCTTGCCGGACATATAGTTCCAAATGCGCAGTGTCTTGTCGCCCGACACGGAAACAATGTGCTCAGCCGTCAGCAGCGCCAGGCCAGAGACGAACTCCTTGTGGCCCAGGCAATAGCTGTGTATGTCAAATGTTTCCGGATAGTTGGTTACACGAATCTTGTCATCACGATCGCATGTGATGATGTGCTTCTGATCCGGTGTCCACAGAATGTCGTACACAATGCTCAGATGACCGAAGAGTAGGCGGGGTGCAGCATGCAGGCCGACGCAATCGTATTGATAACACTCTCCAGTCTTGTCGGTGACCAGCACAGAGCTAGAGTCGGCAGCGAAGGCGAGCGCACTGGAGGCACGTTCCAGCGGGCGGACGGATAACAGTTTTGCATTCACTGGATAGCTTTTGTAGAGCAGCAATGCCTTCTGACCTGCTGTGGTGACTGCTATAAATTGGCTATCGGGTGAATAGCTAAGGTTTACGATGGACACCTCTTGGTTTGCAACTGCTGGCGCTTCAATGTCCTCATTGTTCTCCGCCTGCTGTTGCTGCTGCCCTTCCTTGGCCTCCCTGGCTTGGCATTTTGCAAGTTTAAGGCCACATGTGGTGAGGTCTGCCGGCACCTCTAGTTCTTTGAAGATTTGCATGTCATTGGGGTTCAGGGACACCACCTTGCGTCCGTGTGCAATGACCAATTCAGGATCGGTGTAAAATATTGTTGTCATTTTTTTGTTTTTTGTTTTCGGTCTGAATCACCGGCTGTGGCGGCCCAATAATGTTGTTACTCAACACTGACAACGTCAGCACATGTTCCCTTGAACAAATATAACTTGTTCATTGCATGCTGAGTGAACTGTAGTTCACAGTAGTTCGATCACGCACGATTGTGGCGCCATTTTGCGATACATTTCAAATTTATAATCAATGAAAATATCCTTCAAAATAGAACACGTTTTTTTAATTAAAATTTGAATTAATTTAAATGTGATAATTAAATTTGCCTTAATTTAATTAATGTGGCTTTCTTTGTTTCAATACTATGATAAAAACTATGAAAAACAAGCAGTAAAGTAAACAAGTGAACTTGTTGTGATGAGCGAACTTTCGTTCGTAGCTTAAACGATTACGCACGACTGTGGCGCCAGATTGCGATAGATTTTTAATTAATAATCGATAGAAAATATTTGCCAAAATACGCAAGAAAACTCTTTGAAATGTGACTTAAATTGTTTTAATTCCTAAGAAATTGCATAAAAACTAATAAAAAAAAAAATATTTGAAAAAATAGATGTATGTACAAGAGGCGGGCAAACTTGGAATGCCAGTGGGGCACGCTGCAACGTGCTACGTGTTGATGCCGATAATTGACTCGATGGAGAAACTCAGTTTGGGCTTCTTTGCCGTGCTGTTGGTGTTGGTGGTGTTGCTGATGGTGGGCGTGTGTGTAAAGTGCGGCATTGATTGATATACTTGTGGTTGTTGTTTTTGCGCAACAGCTGCCGCTGCCGCTGTGGCTGCAACAGCGGCGGCATTGCCCAATAGATCATAGAAGGCGTTGCCAATGACGCTGGCAGGAGCTGCTGTCACTGTGCCGGCGGAGCTGCCAAGTAGCGTGGTATCCATGGCGTAATTCAGTTCCGGATCAGCGAACGCGCGTCGCTTGCGCATGCGCTCCAGCAGCGGCGAGTTGAACGTGGGAAAGCGTTGCTTGTACTCTGCAAAGGAAAGGGACAGCACGAAACGGATGAGTTCAGATACATAAGTGATAAGTGAGTGGGGGCGGGGGTGGGTGGGGCAACAATGACACGCTGCAAGCGCAGGGCAGGGGTGTGGCAACTCTTTGATGTCGACTCCATGTCCAAATCCGCATCCAATTGCTACAAATTGCTTTCAAATTGCTGCAATTGCTGCTCCATGGAGGCGACACATGGAGACGAATGCGAGACGTAATACGAGCTGCGTCCAAGTCGAGCCAGACAGCACGGCACCAAGTCGTGTCTGCGGCTGTGCTACTTGGAAACCAGATGGGAAAATAGAAAACCAAGTGAAGTCAAGAGGTTTTTCCGTTTTCACGTATCGATTTACAATGGAAAATTGTGCCACGTTTGACTTCTCACTTGAAGTGGGTAAAGGGAGAGGGAGAGAGAGAGAGAGAGAGAGAGAGGGGACAAGGAGAGGAATAGGGATATTAATAGGCAGAGGTATAGAGATAGTTAGAGGTCTAGGCAGAGCAATAGAGAGAGTTATAGGTATAGCTGTAGAGATAGGCAGAGGCATCGTGGATGGAGGATCGCTGTCGAGCACAGGCATCCAATTACAGTGGGCAACTTTTGACAAATTTGTTATTGTTGTGCCCATTTCCTGCACTCATATTTCCCTGCACGGCCAGACAGTCTGGCGACAAGTCTGTCTGGACCTGAGTCCGACTGCCCCTTTGACTGACCCACAGTGCTGACTGAGCCTAAGTCTGACATACCCTGAGTCCTGACTGACCCTAAGTCTAACTGCTCTTTAGCCTAACTGTCCCTTAGTCTGATTGACCCTTAGTCTGACGACTCCAAGTCTGACTGACCCTTACTTTGATACTTAGTCTGACTGCTCCCTATTCTGAGTGCCCTTTAGGTGACTGATCCTTGATGACTGACCCTTAGTCTGACTGTCCCATTGTCTGATTGTCCCTTAGTCTGTTTACCCCTTAGTCTGCCTGACTCTTAGTCTGACTGCTTTTAACTGTGACTGCCTCTAAGTCTGACTGATCCTTAGACTGAATGACTCTTAGTCTGACTGCCTCTTAGACTGACTGACATTTACTTTGACTGCCCCTAAGTGTGACTTACCCTCAGTCCTGACTGTCCCTTAGTCTAACTGCCCCTTAGTCTAACTGCCCCTTAGTTTCACTGCCCCTCAGTCCTCACTGCCACTCAATCTGACTGCCCCTAAGTCTAAATAACTCTATGTTCTGACTGCCCCTCAGTCTAATTGCTAATTAGTCTGACTGACTCTGACTCTGCCTGTCTCTTACTTTGACTGTTTCTTATCTGATTGCATTTTGACCTGACTAATCCTTAGACTAAGACTGACTGCCCCTAAGTCTGACAGCCTCTTAGTCTAACTGCCTCTTAGTTTGACTGCACCTCAGTCCTGACTGCCGCTCAGTCTAATTGTTACTTAGTCTGACGGACTTTGACTCCGAATGTCCCTTACTTTGAGTGATACTTTAGCTGACTTGAGCTGACTGATCCTTAGACTGACTGCCCCTAACTTTGACTGGCCCTTAGTCTGACTAACCCTTAGTGTGACTAACCCTTACTTTGACTGCCCCTAAGTGTGACTAACCCTCAGTCCTGGGCAGTTAGTCTTATTGCCCCTCTTGCCCCTTAGTCTGACTACCCCTTAGTCTAACTGTCCCTTAGTCCCTTAGTGACTGCCCATCAGTCCTCACTGACTCTATGATCTGACTGCCCCTCATTCTAATTACTACTTAGTCTGACTGACTCTACTGTCCCTTAGTTTGACTGTTCCTTTATCTGATTGCCTCTTAAACTGAATGATCCTTAGACTTAGACTGACTAACCTTTACGTTGACTGGCTCTTAGTCTGACTGATCCTTAGTCTGACTGCCCCTAAGTGTGACTAACCCTCATTCCTCACTGCCCCTCAGTCGTATTGCCCCCCTTGCTTCTTAGTCTGACTACCCCTTAATCTAACTGTCTCTTAGTTTGACTGTCCATCAGTCCTCACTCACTCTATAACCTGACTGCCCCTCAGTCCGATTGCTACTAAGTCAGACTGACTCTGACTCAGATTGTCCATTACTTTGACTGATTAACCCTATTTAATACACCCTTCCCCTTCAGTCTACACTAACCCCATCTAAAACACCCTGTCCCCCCACATGTGTACCTACCTTCCATGGCGGCGGTTATGTGCAGCGTGGACTGTTGCAGATTCCGCAGTCGCTGCTTGTAGATGCGTTTCTGTGCGATCAGAGCTTGGCGCGTGCGCAGCGTATTCGCTGCCATCGACTGGCCTGGGCTGCCCGTGCTCGGACTATTCGCATCCTGTGCCGGCAGCAGTTCCTCCTCGCTGTGTGGCTGCTCAACACCAGCGGCAGCATGACCCACCTCCAGTGCCTCCATGGTCTGTTGGCGACGCAGCGCCACCTGGGCGGCCATAACACGTTGACGATCCACAACCAATTGGCAATTGGGGCAGCAACATTCGCGCCAGCGACAGAGCTTCTTGTGCCCCTTGACGCACGAGATGACGCCGTGATTGCGACAACGAGCGCATTTGGGTGTGCGCAGCAGGCGACGCTCCTTGCACGTGCTTTGTTGCATGATACGAAGAGAGAGAGAGAGAGGGAGAGAGAGAAAGACAAGGCACAAGGTAGACGTAGTTAACAGCAGCGCGTTGCGGCAACGACTGAAAGGATGCGGCGCGAGTGGAGCGTATTTAGCCAGACAGACTGGCAGACAGTCGGGCAGGCAGTCGGGCAGACAGTCGGGCAGGCAGGCAGGATCGTAGGCAGCACTGATGACGGCCACTTGAGCTGATCGAGACGACAGACAGTCTGGCAAGTCAAGTGGTCTGTCTGTCTCTCTGGGTGTATCTGCCCCATTGCCATTGGCTGCTAATCGCGGCAATGCCAGAAATAGAACATCCAATGGCGGCACAGCTGGCAGGCGTCAATGCGAGATGAGTTAAAGATTGGAAATTCCCTCAGTAACAAACGAAATTCAATTGAAAAACCACAAAAGATACAAATGTATCTCTATCTCTCAGTCTGTCTGTCCATCTGTCTGTCAGTCTGTCTGTCTGCACATCCCGTTGCCAGCTGCCAGAGAAAAGTATCAATTTAAATTGCTTTCGCTTTATTTGTATAACAATCTGTAGCATTTGCATATATCATTTACATCCAATATAGATTTATGTATATGTATAGCATATATATATATATGTATGGTATATATAGTATAGTATGTATGTATGTATATATGTGTAGGTATATCTGCTGTAATACAAATTCAACGTTCGACTTAGTTGTCGTCGTTGTAACAATTATCAAATACACAACTGATATATTCTCTTGATTCACTTAACTCACTTGATTCATTTCCGATTTCGATTATATATTCATTTATTATTCATTTTTATGCATTTTTTATTTATTTTTTGGCTTTTTTTTAACTGTTTTGGTGCGTTTTAAAGCTGCGAGAGTGTATTTTTCATTGTTTTCTTTGGGGTTTGGTCGTTTCAAGTCGAGCTGGATTCGTGCATAGCTATAGCTAGTTAGTGTTGTAGTATATAGCAAGTATATAGTATATAGTATATATATGTATATAGTATGTAAATAGATTGTGCGAATGGGCAGGTATATACACAGGTGCTCAATAGGGCAAGAGAAAGAGAAAGTGAAAGCGAAAAGGAATATTAAATATGCCGCCAGCGTGCAGGGCTAAATTAATTACTCTGTGTGTGTGTCTGCGTGTGTGTGGAGTAGGGGGAGGGGGGAGATATTCCCGAACTATATAAAAACCTTCACGTTTATTGTTTTGTATTTGTATATATATTTTGATTATGTTATGTCTGGTAAATAATGTTACGTAAATGCTTGCAAAGTTATTGTCTTTTGCTTTTCTTCTTCAACTTCTTTGTCTCTTCGTCTTGTTGTTGTTGTTGTTGTCTATAAAACAAACTCGAACTGGAACACAATTGATATATAGTCTGTATAATATCATATAATACCATATGTATATAACTATTTAACTGCTAATTGCCCACTGAACACGCGGCTCTACCAGAAAGAACTCTAAATGAATTATTATAATTCCCCGCAACTCAATTCTTGTATAACTCTCAGCTAAGTCGGGGCTTCCCAATCGAATCGCATACATAGTATGTGTGTGTGTAGCCTTGTGTGTGTGTGTGTGTGTGTCTGTGTATCGCTATGTTTAGCCAATTTAAGATTATTATATATCACATTGCTCCAGGGGTTTATTCACTTTTGTTTTACTTCATTTTTTTATGGCCAACAAGTTTTTAGTTTTATCTTCAAAGAATTTAACAATCATGATTGCCCGAAAACGTTATCTATCTAGTATGTGTTCTATATCATATATATATATATTTTTATATATATGTTTATATATATATTGTTTCTAAACTCGATTACATATCAAATAGCTAGTTTAAGCTGCTTACAGCTGGCTACAGTGCGCTTCAAATCTCATTCACAGTTTCAGCTTTTATTTCTTAGATATTCTTAAATATATATAGCATGTACTAGCTATATATTCTTGATGCTTGAGCTATCGTTTAACTGTTAAACGCACTGTTGCCTGAGCTATACAAATTTGTTACTATCAAATTGGATTGGGGGCTGGAACATGCTTGCAGAGTCTTGGGAGATTAAACATCTTCGATTGTGGGTTAATTTCTATATTATATATTAATTTCGAAATATTATATTTTTATCAATTGGAAACTAGAAAAACCAAAAAAAAAACAGTAGATTTCAAATAAAATCAATATCTTGGAGTTATATCTATTCAACGGACAAATCTCTGGGCCCTGTGGAACCTTTCTTTATATACCTATTTACTAATACTATAAACTCTTCTGATCTGATTGGATTTTATTGAGTTTTCCCCAATTCTTTGCAACAAATGTTGGATCGGTTATATCTTTGTTTATCCCAGATTAAATTAAATTAAATTAATTTTAAATGTAACTTAAAATTTTGTAAACATATGCTTTAGGCTTAATTATTTTAAATTTTAATTAATTCTTTATATCAATATCCTTTGACTTTAAATTAAATGAAATAAATAAATAAATAAAGAAAGATCTACTTCCCATATAAACTGCAAGAATATTCTCAATAATCGACAAGCCGATAAGCGTTGCGTGCTGCAATTCGTTGTTGTTCAACAATAATTATCGATAACATGTATAAATACTTGATAACAGTGAGAGTGCGTGCATTATAAATGTAGTAAGTATAGGTGTGCTATATATAATATATGCTTCATTATAAATCTAGTTAATAGGCTCGATTTGTCCTTTGGTGCGGGGTTTCTTCTTCTTTCTTCTTGCTGAGTTGAGTTCGCATATATTCGATATACGATATACGATATACATATCTTGTATGTATAGTATCTATGCGGCGTAAGTAGCATCTGGTTCTTAAGGGGGCATTACTTGAGTTGAGTAGGAAAAGTAGTAGAAAAGTAAGAAATTGCTCGAGGCTAAATTTAGTAAATGCAACTTGCCAAGTGGAGGGAGGGAGATGGAGAGAGAGATTTGGAATTGACCTAAGCTAAATGCAATGCACTCTGGCATCTTCATATAAATAATCGGTAACAGTTATCGTTTATCAATCGATATGAATACTTTACAGTTTATAGTCGATTATCATTAATCGATCATCATTATCGGTTATTTCTTACATTTTCCATTAAGAATCATTGACCAATCGATCAATAGTGTGCAATGAGTGATATTCGATAAACAAATGTATCTTAAATGAGTATTGATTGATAAACCACATTGCAATAGTGATAAACATTATCTATAGATAGAACAATGATTGACATCGATATTCAGTGATCGATAACGAGTATTAATATTCGATAAACTATAGCAAATGTCAATATTCGATAACTTATAGCTTATGTCGATGTCAATAGTCAATAACCGATTGCCGATAGTGAATCTCGATTATCTCGATATTCTTACGTCGATATTCGGTAATCGATAACGAATGTCAATATTCGATAGTCAATAACGAACATCGATATGCTTTTGTCGATATTCGGCAATCGATTATGAATGTCGATATTCAATAGCCGATAACGATAAATGATATCCGATGGCCGACAAAGATAATCGATATTCCATAACAGATCACTATAACCGATAATTGATAACCGTTATTCGATAACCGCTATTCGATAACCGATAATCAATGACCGCTGATGAATGCCGATATTCTGTAACCGATATTCGATGACCGATATTCGATAATCTATATTCCATAGCCGACATTTCATAACCGATATTCGATAACCGACATTTGATAACCAACATTCGATAACTTGTAGCCGATAACCAATATTCGATAGCCAATAACGAATGCCGATTTTCGGTAACAGATAACGAATGTCAATACTCGATAACCGATATTCGATACCCGAAAACGAATGTCAACACTCTATAACCGATATTAGATAACCGGTATTCAATAATCGATTTCGATAACCGATAACTATAACCGATATTCGATAACTGGCATTCGATAACCGTTATTCGATAACCGATATTGCATGTTGTTTAGACAATACTATTGCGCTTGGCACTGGCCCGCTGCAAGGTGCTCTGCATGGCAGCCACGACAGCCTCGGCGCCGCCCACGAAGACGGGCTGGTTGGCGGCACGCCGCAAGACATGCCACATGGCCACGGGCTTGCGCAGCGAGGAGAGCATCTGATGCCAATGGCGCAGCCCCTTGCCCACGGCACAGCTGCCGGCAATGACATGCCCCAGTGGCAGTATGCCCCCCTGCTCCGTCAGGCCGAAGACAGTGAGACGCAGCTGGACTGTGGTCAGTCCCTGGGGTGGCACACTGAAGATCATCGACTCGTTGAAGATGGGGCAGCGATCCTTGCGCTTCAGCGAGGTGCGCTTCTTCAGCACCTTCTTGTCGTTGTTCATCAGGTAGACCTGCCAGCGAGGGAAGGGGAAATCTCAATGAGAATCGCAGAGGGAATGTGGGGAATGCCTGGACAAACCTTGACAAAGATGTGCTGCAGTGACTGCGCTTGAGCTGACTCCGTGTCTGTGTCCGTGTCCGTGTCCAGCTTGAGATTGCGCGCCTTGACCACGACTATGGTGAGTCGCTCCGCTGTGGGCAGGTAGCTGAGGGAGAACATCAGCTCGCCCCAGCGTGCATTGCACTTGCGCGAGTCCGAGAGCGGTATCCAGGTGGTTATCGGGCGTGCCATCTCCCCAATCTCCATCTCCGCCTCCCCAATCAGTGTGTGGGCGGGCCCGTTGTGATAGAGATGGAACCACAGCGAGTGCCTGCCGTGCTGACGCTTCAGCCGGAACTGGAAGCTCTCGTTGTACGCCGGCGTCAGTGTCGACTGCACCACCTGCAACATGGAAGGAGAATCGCAGTAGAAGGAAGGAGGATAAAGAAGAGTGGAAGTGGGAGGGGAGTGTGTACTCACCTTGGTCTGCATGCCACCAGCATGATCGGGCACCAGATAGATGCGCACAAACGTGTCCAGCGAGTCGAGGCCCATGCTCAGCGGGCAGATGAGACCCTTTGCCTCCAGCACACTCACTTGCAGCTCCACTTGCTCCTCAGCGCTGCTCACTCTGTGAGAGAGAAGGAGAGAGGGAAAGATAGAGAGAGAGAGGGAGTGAGTCAAGCAGTTGACTCTGATAGATATTCGATAGCCAATAGTTATCGCTGGTTACACATGTATGTATGTATATTCGATATAGAATGACCGATAATAGTGCTAGATATTCGATAACTGATAACAATATCAGATATTGAATAATCGATAATTATAATTAATATTCGATAACCAATAGCGATATTTAGATATATATTAGATTGAATAAAGAGAAACGATTATTCGGTTAGATATTTGTTAATCGATAAACAATATATTTAATATTTGTTAATCGATAAACAATATATTTAATATATTTTAATCGATAAACGATATATTTAATATTTGTTAATCGATAAACGATATATTTAATATATGTTAATCGATAAACGATAGATTTAATATATGTTAATCGATAAACGATATGTTTAATTTTTGTTAATCGATAAACGATATATTTGTTATTTGTTAATCGATAAACGATATCTTTGATACCCCATATTCGATAACCGAACACGATAGACGAAACTAAATAGCTGATAATGATACTCGATATTAAATAAGCGATAACATGATCTGATATTGAATGATAGATAATTATACCCGATATTCGATAAACAAATGTTAAATAAACTAAAATGGTACTCGATATTCGATAACCAATATCTTATGTTGAATAACCGATAACATAATCTGATATGGAACAACCGATTAGTATACCCGATATTCGATAACTGATATCCGATGTTGAATCAACGATAATAATACTCAACATTCGATAACCAATAACAATATCCAAAATTGTATAACCTATAACGATATCCGATATTAAAAGACCATTTACAACAATC
This sequence comes from Zaprionus camerounensis, assembly GCA_018904165.1. Classification (NCBI taxonomy): domain Eukaryota; kingdom Metazoa; phylum Arthropoda; class Insecta; order Diptera; family Drosophilidae; genus Zaprionus; species Zaprionus camerounensis. The sequence continues at coordinate 7,462,612 of JAEIFS010000531.1, read as the reverse complement.
GATATACATATTATAGCCGTGAACGATTTTCGATATTCATTTAACCGATAATAATAATCTATATGATGACCAATAAACGATATTGCATACCCGACCATTATAGTCAATATTCGATAACCGATAAATATAATGATGCCTGAAATTCAATAATCGATAATATTATTTGATGTTGGAAAACTGATAGTTATACTCGATATTCGATAACCGACATTGAATAACCCATAATGATAGTCAATATTAAACAACCGATAACTCTACCCAATATTCGATAATGATGCTCGATTTTCGATTACTGATATTGAACAACAGATCGATTATCATTATTCGATATTCATTAACCGATATCACAATCAGATATAGAATAAGCGAATATTATACCTGCTATTCGATAACCGAGTTTAAATATCCGATAATGATAATGATAATATTGCTTGATATTCGATAACTGTTCTTGAATAACCGATAATGACACTCTACATTCGATAACCGTGACATTATTTGTTATCGAACAATCGATAACTCTACCCAATATTCTATAACCTCTCTCTCTTCCTCTGCACTTACTTCTCGAACTGCAGTCCGACGCATAGATACCCCGTGATCTGCGTGTATGGCTGATCCAACTGGTCGAGGCACAACGAGGAGGCATCCGAGTTGACCGAGTCACACGAGATGCCGTGCTCCAGATTGATGCCCTCCAGCGAGCCATCCAAGGAGCACTGCGAGCTGTTCCTTCTGCCCAGGCCGAGGCTGATGCTCGACTCCTGGCGCAGCAACGATCTGCCAAAGCACCAGGTAGAGTTGCCATTGCCATTGCCATTCGAATTGGAGTTGCAGTTGGAATTGGAGTTGGAGTTGGCATGGCCATTGGGCAGCTGGCCATTGAGCTTGCCCAGCTTGCGGAATAGATAATCCTCCGAGATGGTCTTCTGCAGCATGTGCGGCCCCTTGACGCGCTGCGTCAGTCCAGTAAAGGGATTGTTGGCATTGTGCAGCTTCAGCAGGCGACTGGACAACGACTGTTGTTGGCTCTGTTGCAAGAAGGGATTGCCATTGTGCTGGGGCGAGGCAGCAGCAGCAGCTGGAGCAGGAGTAGGAGGAGTAGGAGCGGCCTCTGGCTGTGGCTGTGGCAACTGCTCTGTGGACTCGCAGAGAAAGGGATTTGTGCTGGAGTTGCGTCGCTTCAGCGCTGGCGGACGACGCTCTGGCAGGTGCTGTGCCTGCCCCGCTGTCTGCCCCGCTGTCTGCCCCGCTGCCTGCATCTCTGTGCCCCCTCGATTGATGCCCTGCTGCAGCGAGATCTGTCGCTTGGCAATGGGCCGTGGTATGGCGCTGGCGGACAGCGTCACTGAGGCGGATGTGGTCAGTCGCGGCGGCGGCGGCGCCTCCAGTGGCTGTGGCAGCTGTGGCAGGCAGCTGTTGCTGGGCGAGCTGAGCTCGTTGATTTGGCTGAAGGAGAAGGTGACAGTCTTGCTGCTGTGCCCAGCGCTGTTGGGCGCCGGCGCGGGGCGCAGTGGCTGGGGAGGAATGCTGACGTCCGCCTGGGGCAGGTTCCACAGTGGCGTCGTTGTGGTTGTGGCAGTATCTGCTTGCTGTTGCTGTTGCAGTTGCAGCTGCAACTGTTGCTGCTGCTGGTGTAGCTGCAACTGTTGCTGCTGCTGCTGCTCGTCCTTGTCGATGGTGTCGAAGCGCTTGAAGCTGCCGCTGTTGCTGAGCAGAAACTCGGAGCCGGTTTGTATCTGTGATTGATTGATCGTTGATATTGATATTGATATTGTTTGCGATTGATTGTGATTGTGATTGTGTTGTGGGTGGTTGATTGATGGTGCTGGTTGATGTATACGGCACAAGGATGGATCGCTCGCCCGCTCACTTACGCTGGCCATGTACCCGTTGGGCTGGAGGAGCTTGTGCTTCTGCTTGGACAGCCCGATCTTCTCCTCCTTGCTGCTACGCATGCGCATCCAGCTGGCGGCACGTGGCCCCAGGCAGTGCCACCCCACCACCAGCAGCAGCAGGCACACCACCAGCACCAGCAGCAGCAACACCAGCAGCAGCAGCAGCCCCAGCGACAATGGATTGCTGCCCTCCATGCTTAAGCTCTGCCTCTGGCTCACGGCGGGGGGAGTCAAGGCAGTCAAGGCAGTCGGGCAAGTGTGGCAAGTGTGGCAAGTGTGGCAAGGGGGCAGCAGCTGGCACGCAGTCAGTGGAGTTAGTGTCTCGCTCAGCAACTGTTGTTGGCGTGCATTGTCCTGGGTAGAAGCCTGCGATGAGAAGCTGTTCAAGTTGAAGTTGCTTGTTGAAGTTGAAGTCACTTCTGCTTGCTCTCTCTCTCTCTCACTCACTTACTCACTCACACACTCACTCAGTCATTGTCTCACTCATTCTTTTTATCTCTCTCATTCTATCTCTCTTTCACACTCCCACTTTTAATGAGTCCGATTGCACTTCCTCTTCCAACTTGTTTTCACTTCTACTTTTGCTACTTCTCTTGCTCTCTCTTACATACTCTTCCTCTATCTCATTCTTTTCTCTATCTCTCTTGCTCCCACTCTCTCTGTCTCTCCCTCTCTCTCTCTCTCTTTCTCTCTCTCTCCGTGTCTCCCCCTCTCTCTTCCCTTATAATGAATGCAAATGAACTTTCTTTTCCTACTTCAATTTTTTCAACTTGTTTTGCCTTCTACCTTTGCCATTCTTCATCTGTAGTGCTCTATCCCTCTGTCTCCCTATCTCTCCCTCTCTTTCCTTTTCTATTTCTCTTTGTCCCTCTCTCTCTATCTCTCTCTGTGTCTCTCTCTGTTTTTCCCTTTTAATGAGTGCAAATTAACTTTCTTTGCCCACTTCATTTTTCAACTTGTTTTCATTTCTACCTTTGCTAAACTTCATCTGTATCCCTCTCTGCTCTCTACCTCTCTTTCCGGTTATATCTCTCTCTCTCTCTATTTCTCTTTCTATCTCTCTCTTTCTTACTCCCTCATGCCTTCTTTAATGACTTCAAATGAACTTCCTTTGCCAATTTGTTTTCACTTTCTACTTCGTTACTTCTGCTCTATCTCTATCTCTTCCTTTCTCTACCTCTCTCTTGCCTACTTCTGCTCTATCTCTGTCTTTACCTTTATCTCTCTCTCTTTTTCTCTCTCTCATTCTTTTCTTTCTTACTCCCTTTGCTCTCTTTATTGAGTTCGATTGAACTTTCCTTTCCAACTTGTTTTCATTTCTAGCTTTGCTATACTTCATCTGTAGGGGTCTCTCCTCTCTACTTCCCACTCTCCCTCTTTCTTTAATTCTACTTATTTCTTTGTCTTGCTCCCTCTCATACTCTCTCTTTCTCTTTTTCTCACTCTCTCTTGCTCCCTTGCTCCCTTCAATGAGTCCGTTTGAAGTTCCTTTTCACTTTTAACTTTGCTTCACTTCATCTGTAGTGCTTCCCTCTCCCTCTATCTCTGCCCTTCTCTTGCATTCCACCTCTCTCTTTTTATCTCTATCTCTACCTCTACTTCTATCTCTCTCTCTCTCCTTCACTCCCTCTTTCCCCCTGCACTTCTACATCTCCTTCCACTCTACATTCCCTGCTCTCCTCATTGAAGTATTCACACTCTTGTTGGGTTTCCCCCCTCTGCCTACCCGTTCCTGCTTGTCTCCCTGCTTTCTTCCTGACACCCCCTGCAACCTCTGCTCTCCCCCCCCCGCTTGCCACACTGTGCAACCGCTTGAGCACGTTGCGGCCTCCACCGCCGGCACTTGGCATAGTTTGTGTAGCGTTCTCATCAAAAAAGCAAACAAAACGAAAATAAAACCCAAATGTTTTCATAGGAAAATGAATGAGATGCTAGCAGGGGGGGGGTACAGGAGCATAGGGAAGGGTGAAGAGCAGCAGCAGCAATAGGGGGGAGTGGGGAGAGATAGGTAGCTCGGCACTGACAATTGAAACAAAGCGAAGCTCTCAACACTTTCATCTCGCATCGCCTTACCAAGTGAAGAGTCCAGCAAGAGATAATGCCACTATTAAAGCAGAAGAAAGGGGAAGAAAGAGGAGAAGAAGGGGGAGGGAAAGAAGGGGGGGGGGCAGTTGGCAGTACCTATTTATATTTCCATCTGCACCTTTTGTGGGTTGACAGTTTTTTGATTGAATTTGTAACCGAAGCCGTTGGCATTGCACACATCAAAGAACGAAAGACCGCAATGGGCGTCAGAGCGGATGAGGTGAGGGAGGAGGAAGAAGAAGAGGGAAGAGATGAAGAAGAAGAGGAAGTAAGGTAGAGGAAGGCAGGAAAAAGAAACAAAGTACAAACTGACCGCAGTAGAGAAGGCTGCAGAGAGAAGAGACTAAGCAGTTCAAGAGGTGCAGAGAGAGGAAAGTAAAAGCAGAGGGAAAGAAGGAAGAAGAAGAGGGAAGAGATGAAGAAGAAGAAGAAGTAAGATAAAGGAAGGCAGGAAAAAAAAACAAAGCAGTTCAAGAGGTGCAGAGAGAGGAAAGTAAAAGCAGAGGGAGAGAAGGAAGAAAGTTGAAAATATATACAACAAACTATATGCTATATATAACTGTACTCTATACCCTGCTAGATGTCATGTTATATTCGCTATTGTTTACTCTATTATATACCCTGTTATGTACTGTATATATCCTGTTATATATCCTGTTATATACCCTGTTATATATACTTTTAACTCTATTTTATGCTGTATATATGCTTTTATATATCCTCATTATACACCCTCTTATTTACTCCCATATATAATCTGTTGTATACCCTGTTATATACTGTATATATCCTGTTATACATCCTATATAGGAGGATATTATATACTTTGTTATAAACCCTTTTATATATCCTGTTAACTCTATTTTATGCTGCATGTATTCTTTTATTTATCCTGCTTATATACTTTTTTATATATAGTCTGTTATATACCGTGTTATATACTGTATGTACTCTCTTATATATCCTGTTATATTCTCTCTAATATACCGTGTTTATACTCAATATGTACCCAGTGTATACTGTATATATATTGTTGTACATCCTGTTGTATACTCTGTTATATACCCTGTTATATACTGTATATATTGTAGCATTATATCTATATTATTGTATTTATATTATATACGAGTAAGCTGTATCGGATTTAACGATTAATTGATGTTCAAAGATAAGTTAAGAAGTTCCGATAGTTGTACATATATTTTGGATTCATCGTGTAATTAGAACGATAGAACGAGAGTTAAGGCAATCGTTATCGAAGATCGACACAAAAAAAGAACAGAAGAAGAGAAACGACGCATTAAGAAAAGTGTAATTTAAAAGTTGAAATAAAGTTGAACTATTGACAAAAGTAATAAGAATTTCATGCAACAATATCCTCTTATATATCCTGCTTATACACCCTCTTATACACCCTCTTATACACCCTCTTATACACCCTCTTATACACCCTCTTATACACCCTCTTATACACCCTCTTATACACCCTCTTATTTACCCTGTTATTCAACCTGTTGTACACTCTCTTATTTACCCTTTTACATACCCTGTTATATTCCCTCTTGTCTACCCACAACTGTTCAACAAGAATCTCTTAAGTATGCCACAACTGTCTTAAGCATATTTTCTATTGCATACCCTGCAGGTAGCACCTTTAAAATAAGTATTTCCTTTATAACTTCTATGTTAATTAAACGTTTACAATCAAATTTACAGCAACCATTTAGACTATTTTATTTGTTATGTATTCCAAAAATGAACATTCTTGCATTAAAATGACGCTAACAATTCAATATTTATTACTTAACGGAGGCGCAAGGGGGCGTGGTCATATTATAAAACCTACTTTATGTGCGTGCAATAGACAGACAGACTGTCATCAAATTTGATGCTCTTAACTCTTGTAGACACTGAGTTCTAGCTGTTCATACAGATAGACAAGGCTTAAGCGAGGCGACTGTTCATGATGCTGTTCATGAATATATAAATATACATATAATTATATATATATATATATAATAAACCTGGCAAGGGAGGGGGGGGGACTTGTCACGCCTCTTGCTGCCAATTATCCCTTTTGATAAACAGCAAAGTGAAAAGATTTGAGGCAGCAGCAAAGTAAAGTAGAAGAACATGTAGAACATCATCTACAGCTGCTTGAATGTCTCTTCTGCTTCAGTACTTCATTGCGCCAGCAGCTGATTAATAAATGCAGCCATCATTTAATCAATCAATCAAGCAATCATTCATTCAATTAATCAATCTGTGCTTCAAGCAACGCTTTACTCTTCATAAATCTTGTTGACTTCAATTTGTAAGCAGTTGAAGTTTGAGTTTGTGCCTAGAAACTCATCTTAGGCAACACACACACATGTATATATATACACATACATGCTTTATACACACGCACACACTTTCATACTATACACACACATGTACACACACACGCTCCACACACACATACTTCCTGCAAATCACAGAGCAAAGTGTCGCCTTCGCTTGCAACGCAGCTGACATCATCTGCTTGACGGGGCAGAGGGCAGAGGGGAGTGAAGGCAGGCAACAACCCATTAGCCTAATCCAACGCACACTTGCCACTGACACACACACACTTACACACACACACACACACAGAGTGAGCACAAGGAAGTGAGCCAGCTAGACTTGCCTGCCCTCGCCTCCCTTTGGCCTCCTTTGGCCTCTGCGCGCTTTGCGACGACGCTGCTCTTTTAATTATGCATTGCATTCTAATTAAATAAGCATTTAATGAGCTGACACCTTACACACACACATACACACACACACACACATACTCTGGCACACACACATACACACTTGTAAAGACACACACACTCTTGTACACACACACTGCGCAGTAAGTTTTGGCATAACATTTAGTTAACCTACTGCGAGGTCATTCCACTGTGCACAGTGTGGCAAAGCTGCACTGCCAATACACACGCATACATATGCACAGATACATGCATACATATACAGAGAGACACACACACATACAGCAGGCACACACACAGACAGCGTGTCTTGTTATGGCCCGAAATGACAATCTGAACTGCCCTCAGACAATGTTTGTGCAGAAGAGGGAGGGAGGGGGCAGTGTAGCGCACAGCTGCTGCAGGGTTTTGGCAGGGAGGGGGGGGGAAGCAGTGAGAGGAGGGGAGTGTGTAGTTAGAGTTGGGGAGAGTATCTGCTGACCTGCTTTCACTGTTGCTTCAATTGCCAGTTGCGGTCACATCACAAAGTCAGGCAGGCAGGCCCCCCTCCCTCCCCTGCACCTACGCCACAGCTAAACACACAGCTTCCCCCACCCCCCTCCTCTAAACATTTGCCTGCCACACGCACAACTTTCGCCACTTAAAAGCGAAAGTTGTAGCACAAAAAAAGAAAAGCAGAGGCACAAAGTGAAAGTTGTTCAAAGATAACACAAAATTGGAGCAGCAAGGCAGCACACACACACACACATACTAGCACACACACTAGCACACACTAGCACACACACTGTCACACACACACACTAGCATATACACTGGCACAACCAATCTTGGCTGCACTTCTGCTGCATTTTACCTTTTGCTGTTCGTCAAAGTTTCGCACTGCAAATTCTTTCTCTCTCGCTCTCTCTCTCTCTCTCTCTGTCGCTTCACTTCACTGACACCAACAGTTGCCGCTGGCAGCTTAAACAACAACAACAACAGCTTCAATCACACAAGTAGCAACAGCAGCAGCGGCAACAACAACAAGAACAAAAAGTATTTGGCAAACGTCGTGCGTCGCTCCGCATTGCGTACTCAAATTGTTGCGTGCTGGGCGAAATTCCGCGACCAACTGAAGCTCAGGCGAATGTGTGCGCCCAAAAGCATGCTGCACAGTTTGTTTTTTTTTCTACAACTTGCCACGGCTCACGCAGCGTATGCGCAATGCAGCGCCCAGCTAGTTTCGTTAAGTTTGTGGTTTGTGTACGCACTCAAAGTGCTTAGTCTGTACTTTTTCGACCTATTTGGTGGGTTGTGTTATTGGGGTTTTGGCACATTTTGGCACAATGTCAGTTTGCTATAAATATGTGTTGTTGGGTTGCTATCTTTGCTGCAGTCTTAGTGCCTACCACAACCTCTGTGGATTGTGGCTGCTGGGTTGTTGCTAACTTAACGAAGCGGGTTAACAGTCTCACACTCAACTAATTACAGCTGTTAAGTGTGGAACTTGAATTTACATTGCAAGCAGTTTATTATATTCGAATCAATTTATTTTCAATTTTAGCCTTGCAGAGGTTATATTCATTTTGAACAGGAATTGACAATGCACCTAAGCAGACATATTGGACTCCAATAAATTATATATCATCATTAACAGGGTGAGTCAATTTAGCCATGTCTGCCCCTCTGTCCATCTGTCCGTCTGTCTGTCTGTCCGTCCATCCATCCCCCTGTCTGTCTGTTACACCGCAAATTAGTTTCTCAGAGTGAAACATTATATTGAATATACACATTTACATGCAATTGTGCAGCATTATATATAACAAATATAGGAACAATCGCAGGAGATAAGGACCTGCAAGGGTATTAAACTTTCTCCAAACCGAAGGCAGTCTTACTTCCCTGTTATTTTACTGAATATATTTATTATTTGTTCATTATTTATTTATTTATCATTTATTTTTTATTTATTATTTATTTAATATTTATTTATTATTTATTTATTATTTATTTATTATTTATTTATTATTTATTTATTATTTATTTATTATTTATTTATTATTTATTTATTATTTATTTATTGTTTATTTATTATTTATTTATTATTTATTTATTATTTATTTAATATTTATTTATTATTTATTTATTATTTTTCATTATTTATTTAATATTCATTATCTTATTGTTTCTTATTGTTTCCCATGTATTTGTTTTATAATTTGTTGCACACCTTTCATCAAAATTCTTGAATTCTGTAGTTGCATAAGAAACCTGTTTTAATCCGGATTAAATTGCAGTAAAATGGGTGTGAGCATTTAAAAGAAAAGCCTCATTGCATAGAGAGGGAAAGAGGATGGGAAGGGGGAAGGGAGGAAATGGAGAGAGAGAAAGAGAGGGGGAGGGAAGTGGTAGCAAGAAGCTTCAAGTCTTTAAGAATAATTTAGAAATAAGCCTTACGAGCTGCGGGTTTTTGGCCCATTCTTCTTCTACTTCTTCTTCGTGCAACTACTTTTGGGCTTTCTTTTAATTTTGTTTCTCTCCCCTTTTGCTGTTTATGTGTGTATTTTCGCCATCTTGTCCGCCGGGCCAACTAAGTTGTTTCTCTCCCTGTTACGCTGGCCTTTGTCAATAGCCTTTCGCTTTGCTTTGGCTTCCCGATTTCCTTAATGTCCTTTTATTGCTCATTTATTTAATTAAAAAATTTTCCAATGACCTCCACACTTCATGTCCTCTAAATACAACCGAACTCCAGGCAACACCACCATCTTGCCCATCCTTCCACTCTCCCTCTCCCTACTCCCTCCGCTCTGTTAATTTGAGCCTCACCAAAAGAAGTTCTCGACCGTTAAGTATTTTACGCAATTTAGCCAGAAATTATCGTGCTGGTGGGTTGTGGTTTGAGGTTAGAGCTGCTTCAGTGTTGAGAAATGTTATAGTTATTTAAATTGAATGTGATTTTGTCATTAAATATATATTACGATTACTGTACAAGGGAAACATTAGAAAGTATCGAAATTTAAATCAATTTGGTATTTTATATGGTTTATTATGAATGGTAACTATCGATAACAAGGGAGCAAGATCGATTGTGGCTCAAGTCTACCACCAAGGCTAGAGGAATGCAAAGAAACAAGGCAAAAAAACGAAACGCAGCAAAAGACAACTGGCTGCTCAATAAAAGGAGCAAGTTGGCACTTCGGTGCAAACGCCTAATATACCAGCAAATCATTGCACCGACTTGGAGATATGGCATACAAATCTGGGGCATTGCAGCAGCAACTCACAGGAAAAGAATCCAGACAGTGCAGAACAAGTGCTTGAGACTTATTACCGGCTGCGAATGGTATATAAGCAATAGGACACTTCACCGAGATCTTAAGCTGCGTACGGTGGAGGAGCAAATCTCATTTCACTCAAGCAGATACAACGACAGACTGACCATGCATTCTAACCGACTTGCCCGACGTTTAAGGCAGACAATCCCAATAAGACGGCTTAAAAGGAGACATTTCCATAGTCTTATAACCAATCATTAACATTTAACTACACTAAACACACACACTTAAGTTATAATTAATACACAGAAACTACTTACAAGTAGTCTTGGAGAAATAACAACTATAGATGCTCATTAGGTTATAGAAAAATATGTATTCTGATCCCTAATGAAATAAATATAAAAAAAAAATTAAAAAAGCAAAAGACAAGTAAGCAGCAGCAGCGCAGCAGCAGCGGCAGTGAAGGCACTGCCGGCAGCAGCCAGTTCTGGCTTCTTCGTTTCGCTTTGTTTACAATTGTTAACAGCGCGGCAAATGTTAGCTAACAGACAAGTGCCTAACAGCCAAAAACAAACAGCAGACAAACCGTAGCACACTTTTGCGCGCACTTGATTAACTCTTAACAATGAAATACAAAATTCTTAAGAGAAAGAGAAAAAACTGTGCAAAGGCGTGCCAGGACGAGCTGCACACTTGACGAACTTAGAAACTTGTTAACTGTACTAAAAGAAGACAAGAAAACAAAATAAAAGAAACCGCTTGTCGCTGTTTTCTCTAGCTAGAATTGAAAGTGTGTTATTCGAAATGAATTACTGCTTATTTTGCGCTAACACAGTGCAGTTTAGTAAGCAGACAACTTCTTGCACTGCTTGCAACTCAAAAAACTCATTCTCCTCTGCAAAAAAAAAACGTTTTTTCTGCGTATAATTTATTTAGTATTTATTTAGTATATGGAATAATAATATTTATTTTCTAAATAGTTAATTTACATAATATATTTCTTTTTTATTTTGCCAACAAGTTAACCCTAATAATCGGGGCCATTATAGTCATAGCCGCAATCAACGTTTGCGGCCTGTTTAGGCCATGAAATTGATTGCCAGTTAGGCGCCCAAGTCCCGCAACAGCATTTGGCTTTATTCATTCTCCTCCTCCTCCTCCTCATCCTCAACTTAGTTTCTTTTTTCTGCATTTTGCTTTCGTTGCGTTGTTGTTTTTTGTTTTGCATTCCACAAACAACAAATAGTCGAACAATACAAAAGCTATTGAAACAGAATTTCGTAATTTGAACACAAGTTGAAGAGTCAAAGCAAATAAATTACGCAAATTCGCATTGTGCGAAAATAATAAAACATAAAGCGCAGTTAAATGCGCTGCTGTGTGTGTTTGTGTGTGTGTGTAATTTACACAATAATTCAAAATGGCAAATTATTTCAATAAAATTTCAATTGAATTTCTGGCAACTCCCTGTACCCCCTCCCCCCTCGCAGAGCAAACAAACTTGAAGCAAAAAGTTTTTACCTCGCTTTGCAACAAATACAAGTACAAATACAAATACAAACACAACAACGGATGATTGTGTGTGTGTGTGCGTGTGTGTGTGTTTGTATTTGCGCATATCGATAACGAGCAAATTTTATAAATTGTTGAAAATGCAACTGCACAGTATAATGCCTCTCTCTCTCTCTCATTCTCCCTCAATCTCCCTTAGTCTCCCCTTCCCACATTCTACCTCTCTCCCATCCATCATCGTGGATGCCGTCAAAGTATTTAAGTGAATGGCAATTTGAGAATATTACTTGCACTGGCCAAGAACCCTCACTCCTCACTCCACACTCCTCACTCCACACTTCACACTCCTCACCCCCCACCCTTACCAGGCAATGCAATGAATGCGCAACTAATTATAATTGTAACTATGCGAGTCTCATTCGAAATCGACACGTCAAATTAGCGCCAAACGAACTGAGTGACAAGTGGATGAAAGGGCAGGCGAGAAGCAATAGAATGCCGGGGGGACCTTTAATCCATTACACGTGTGCTTTGTGTTAAACTCAATGCTTTGCCCCCTCTCCCTCTCCCCCTCTCCCCCTTTCCCGTACAACTGCTAGTGTTTGCTTTGACATGCAATCAGTTAACAGTGACGCGTGATCGTGTTTACAGATGTTAATTAAGCGTGACTTACTCACACTGTGCTCCGTTAGTGCATAAGGTGGCAACGCCCTTTCTCTTCTAGTATTTACTTTAACATATTCGCTGCGCTGCATGCTGTTAATTAACAGTAACTACCGATCGTGTTTAAAGATGTTAAGCCTGACAGACTATAAGGTGGCAACGCTCTAAGCTGAGTCAAGTAAACACACAAACACACAGGTATATACATATATATATGAGATTAAGCAGCACAACAAAGCTTGATAAGTGCCGCAATTTGCAAGTGTTGCTGCAGCTGCTCATCACTTCTACTGTGACAACTCCCCCCCCCTCTTCCACAATCACACACACACACATGCTCATGCCAGGCAATACTCAGCCACACACTTTCTCTCTCCCTCTCTCGCACTAACACAGTCTCAATAAAGTTTAGCATAGTTATCTGGGCACAAAACTGGCAAAGTTATTAAAATCAACAGCAATAAATTAGCATGCTTTGCGTTTTATCGTATAAACAACAAGCGAGTATGTGTGTGTGTGAGTGTATGTGTGAGTATGTGAGTGAGGTAGGGAGGGGGGAGGGCGGTGCACAGCAGGCGTCGAGGGCTGACCAGGACATTTACAGTGCATCGCATCGCATTTTTGGGCCAAAGCACAAAGTGCGCATAAATCAAGCCGGGCCCAAAGACGACGACCACGACGACGACTAGCGCCAAGTGCCACCCACAGAGAGATGAGGTGGGGGGAGGTTGGTGAGGACTGACGGACACACACACAAAGTGAAACGACAATTTCACCACATTTCTGGCTACTCACAAATTTATGCAGAGAAACCAGAAAAACCAGAAGGCACAGGCAAAGTAAGAGACAGACGAACAACCGGACAGACAGAAGAACGTAGGGGGGAAGAGAGACGCAGAGGGAAGGAGAGGCAAAGAGAAACAAAGAGAGAGGGAGAGAGAGAGATGCAGAGATGCAGAGAGAGAGGCAATGAGAGACTAAGAAATGAAGCGAAGCGTTGACTTTGACCCCCAGCAAAACTGAAAGCGACTGAGATCGCATTTAACATTCTTTTAAAGCAACCTCTGTCCCTCCCCCCGCTCTCTACCTCTTTTCCCTGCTCTTGTGCAGTGCACAATGGCAGAATGCGATATTATCTCGACATTAATTGCATAATAAAGCACTTTTAATTAGGTTTTGTGCGGCGCGTAACCGCAGTCGGGATTGGGCAGGCAAAAGTGTGTGCTGGGCGGCAGGGGGGGCGCGGGGTAAATTGAGCTAAAATTGCGAATTTTCGATAGAGACAAAGGGATAAAGGGCGAGAAGAGGGGGAGTAAGTAATAGCTGCCTTGAAGCTGCAGTTGCAACGAAGAAGAAACTCATTAAAAAAATTCTCACCCAGCAGGGGTGCAGCAAGGGGAGAGGGGGAGTGGGCGGGGTGCATGCGTAGGCTGGCAACAAACTTTGTCATTGATATTTTTGTTATTGTTGTTGTTGTTGCTGCTGCTGGCGCTGCTGTTGCTGTTGCTGCATAGTTTGGCGCGCGCGTTTCGATGCAAAATTGCCATGCAAAACTTGAGCTAACAAATTTCGTTGCCCGCTGGCAGTCGAGTCGGTGGCGTATACGCAATGTCATGTCGCCAGGGCGACCTTCGGAGCAAGCCACAGCCGAGGCAGGCAGCCAGCGCTGTTTGTGCTTCAATTATGCCAAAAATGCGCACTGACACGTAAAAATAATGCATACTTCAAGGCGCAGCAGCCACAATGTAAAAGAAAAAAAAAGGAAAACAACAGAAGCAGCAGCAGCAGCAGCAGAAGCCGCCGCCGCAGCAGCACAAATGAAGAGCAAACGCAGCGGACAAGCAGCAGCGGCGGCAATGCATATAGCATTTTAATTTCCTGCTTATTAGGCAGCCAGCGCCGATGCCGATGCTAACGTCGACGTCGCCTGCGCCCACACACTCACACACACACACGTATGTACGTAAGCTGGCACACAAAGAGATGAAGCGACAAAGATATAGCGCGTGTCTGTCTGCATGTGAGTGTGTGCCTGTCTGCATGCGAGTGTGTGTGCGTGTATGCCTTGGCGACATGCAAGCAAGCCAACTAAAACGCAGTTCCGCTGCCCTTATCCAAACTAACCTCACCTCATCTCGTCTTACAAATCAGTACAACACACACACAAACACACCACAGTCCAACCAACCCACCACCCCAACACATCCCATCCCACCACAGCACAGCACAGCAGAGCAGACCAGACCACACCACACATCCATTCTTCATCTTCTACCCATGCGCAGTTTTTCATTACACGGAATTTCGGACGCGCGCCTGCTCCTCTGCCACTGCCGCTGCCTAGAGCAGCATAGGCCCAGCAACGCGTCTGCAGCTCATATAAATCACCAGCACGCACACACATACATGCAGCAGGCCGAGGCAGCAAGCTGACCACAACGAGGCAAAGATAGCTAAGGGGAGGGGGCAGAGGGACACTGAGAATTTTGATAATTGAATTTACACGTGAATGATCACATCTTTAAGCCTTTACCGAGACCGAGACCGAGACAAGATGCAGCACCAGGCACAGGCAGCGGCAGAGGCCCAGGCCGAGGTCGAGCCACTGCACTCTGTTTGCTCTGTGAGATTGCAAATTTGTGATTGTTATACTATGTGGCCCAAGGCGTTTGCGGTGTGAGTGTGTGTGTGTGAGTGAGTGAATGTGTGTTACCAAGCAAAGCTAAGTAATTATGATCAGAAATTGATTAGGGCATTTGGGCAAATTGAAATTCAATTCAAAGCATAATTGAGAAACCAAACACGAAATTAACTTCAATTCACAGCCTGCTCTATAAGTTAGAGCGAGACGCAGGGTTGTCGCATGCGATCAGTTGCACGAAGAAGAGCGAGAAAGAAGAATTTCAAATATCATGAGCTGCCATCTTGCTTGCGCTCTCAGGGAGTGATAAGCGGGGCTTATATTGACATACATATGTACATATGTGTGTATGTATGTACGCATTGATGCCTGCCTGCAGACATCCTGATGTGTTAACAGATTAATTTGCCTAAAATGTGCTACAAATCTCGACAGCATAAGGAGGGCGCAAAACAGCAAAGACAGTCACAACATGTGATTGATGACACAATCAAAGAGGCAGAAGCCAAAGCTGAGCCACCTAAAGATAGAGAGTGGAGAAGAGCACGCGATGCAGGAATAAATAAAACAGAGCAGAGGAGAGCAGCAGCGCCCATACTGCGAGACATCTGGCAACCCAAATGCAATGTGCCAGCAGCGCCAATTGCAGGTGCAGGCGCGAGACAAGGATGCCAGGTATACCCCCCTCTCTCAACAGTTGCCAAATAGAAAATGGATTTCGCTATTAATTTCGCTGACGAAACGAAGTAAGGAGAGCAAAGGAGATGGGAAGAGGAGCACGTGGACGTTGACAGCATCAAAAGTAAAGAAAATGCTACTGACAGTTGCCGTCATCGCCCTCTCTCGTTCTCTCTGCTGTCCTAATCGTGGTCTATATTCACATCTAAGTATGTGTTTGTGTGTGTGCCTCAGTCTGTCTGCAATGCGCCGCAATGGTAACAAGAAGACGAACAACAAGAACAAGAGGAGCAAGAAGAACAAGGGCTCCCCAACCATGTCGGGGCTATGGCAGCTTTCGCTTTTATGGCGGACACACCTATTTATAAAAAGGATTTGCAGCTTTTGCGGCTGTAGGAAAGACAAAAACAAAAAGTAAACTACTTTGTTACGTTGATTTTTTGTTTGTTTTTGCTGCTGTTTTGTGTTTTTTTTTGTTGTTGGTATTTGTTTTTGTTTGTCGTGCATACAAAATAAATGGAATATCTTTGCCGTCTTGCTTTCTGGGCTATGCAAATGCCTGTTGGCAAAATGTTTGCGCAGAGGAAGCACATGCATAATTTATGTACGTGTATATAGCATATATATAGTAAATAGTATATATATATGTATATTATTCTGTATACATTTATTTCAAATTAACATAATAAGCTGACATAATAGCGCCAAAAGGAGAATGAGGGGAGGGGGGAATACTTGCACTGTCAAGTGGGACTTAATGCACACAAATTGTTTGGCAAATTGCATCGGGATCAGGCGCGTCGGGCCAGCTTGCGTTCCTGGTAGCGTGCAACAGCTGCATCAAATGCCTCGCCCACGGTGCGCTTACGCCAGATTAGAGTGCGATCGACGGGTGGCGGTTTAACAACTTGTGGCACGTCCGCCTCAGTTGAGTTCTTAGTGTCGTCCGGGTCGTTGGTCTTGGGCGCTGCTTCTGTGTGGGAAGTCTCCTTTACAGGCTTGTCCTTGTCAGTGTCAATGGTTTCTGTGCTCTCCTGCTTAGCTTGCTGTTTCTCATTTTTATCCTTGCCGGCAGCAACCGGCTTTGTTTTCTCCTCTGGCTCTTCCTCATCCTCGGTGGAGTCGATGCTGAAATCTGAGTCTGCATCTATGTTATTGGGTAGATGAGCCTTGGTAACAGTGCCAGCTGGCTTAGTGTCGTCCGTCGTCGCTGGTTTCTCTGATTGCGCTGGCTGTTCCTCGTCCTCGGAAGCACGGCGTTGTCTGTAGGTGCGTTGTTTAGCTGCGCCACTAGGCAAATCACACTTGATTGGCTTGTAAACCACTTCGTCTGTGCTGGGCGCGGTCTTGGGCTTTAGCACCGGCTGTTGGGTGCCCAACTTCTGTTCGTACAGGTGTCTGTAGAAGCCGTCGAGATCCTTCTGTTTTGTCACATCGCCAATGGCTTCCAGATAATCATCACGTTTGTCCTGCTCCTGTAGCTGTCGCAGAGACTCGAGCTTTTTACGATATGCGGCTGTTACATATGTATCCTTATCCTTATACATTTCGCCCTCGGCTTCGCGATCCTTTTGCACCTGACGATCGACGCGCAGTTCGTTCTCCAGCTTCCGTCGTTCGGCGTGCTCTATTAACCGCCCAATGTACTTGGCTTTGCGCGGCTCATTCTTTTTCGCCTCCTTGGCCTCATCACGTTTGTTGGCCATTTCGTCGTATAGTTCGTCATATTGGAATATACTCGCATCCTCCGCCAGGGCCTTCTCTTGCAGATCGCGCGCCCGGCGACGCTCCATTTGACTGGGTCCACTAATCGACCCTGGCTTGTTGCGGCTGGGTGGTTGTCTTTGCGGCGCCCCACCGGCGGCATCATCATCGCTGTCTGCACTGTTGCTGCTCTCGTCGAATATAGATGGCCGAGTAGGCGGCTGCGGTGGACGGACCGGCGCCTTCTTCTGTTGTCCAGGTAATATAAGGCCAAATCTTAAATACAGTAAATTATTAGTTTGTAGACAAAAACGCAGATAAATAAATGTAAACACTTACTGTTTTGACATTCTGATTGTAGTAGTGTTGGAAAATGTTGCAAATCACCAAAGTGCTGTAAAAAAATACTAAATAAATAAATACATTATTTCTTATTTTCATCATATGACGTTCTTCTAATTAAGCTCTTGTATTTATAAATTTAATTGTGTTATAAATTAAATTTTAAACTAATTCATTTTGATTATCTTTGAGTGGACTGATTGTAATTAATTTTAAATAAATAAATACATTTATCGAATTACAAAAAAAAATATACCGCCAAAGCAACTCTGTGCTTAGCAACCCTGCGCCTGGGTTAACAACTGACGGCTTCAGCTGTCAAATGCGGCAAGATGGACTTCCTCTTTTCCGATACGTTCGCGGTCGTGTAAATTTGTGTTGAAAAACCACAAACTTAAATCTTAGGTAATCCGCGTTAAATTTTATCAAATTTCATCAAAAAAATACGGCAAATAATATACAATTACCGAATGCTTCAATTGCGCTAAAGATTTTGTGCGTGTGCCTTGGAAAAATTGTGCAAAAACTCTCAATATTTTTTTTACTGTGTATGAAACGAAATTTCTATTGCGGCGGCGTCGGTACACAGTACACAGTACAAAATCTACAATTTCAAAACATTGTCAAACCCCTTTGGGCTGCCTTAACTGTAAACAAATGCAATGCAACTAGCAATGCAACCATTTTTTTATACACTTTTTTTTCTGTGAAGCAGCAACTGACCGCTGAGCCGCGCCGCCTCAGTCATTCGTCAGCTGTATTGTTGTTGTTGTTTTAACTACCACTAGTTGTATATGATGTGATTATTGTTTTGCTGCGAGTACTGCAAGTCAAGATGGGATAATGTTCTCAAGATTCTCGAGACTGCAAGAGCAAGATCTCGTTGAATTGTCACACAACATTCCCATAGTTGTTGTTGTTTACATAGCCGGGGCCGCCACACAGAGAACATATTTGTAACCCCTTCCACAAGTTGAAGGCTTGTGTGGTTTCCGGAGGGGTGAGGGGAGAGTTTGCACAAACGTATTTTCAAGGCGACACATTTGCGCACGTGTTTTGTATTTTATTTGTGAAATTGATACTTCTGCTGGTTTTTTTTTTATCATCAACTAAAAGAACTTTCGTCTTCCTTAATTTTGCAGCCATGGTGCGTATGAACGTATTGGCCGATGCCCTGAAATGCATCAACAACGCCGAGAAGCGCGGTAAGCGTCAGGTGCTGCTGCGTCCCTGCTCAAAGGTGATCATCAAGTTCCTGACTGTGATGATGAAGCACGGATACATTGGCGAGTTCGAGATCGTTGACGATCATCGCTCTGGCAAGATTGTTGTCAACCTTACCGGACGTCTGAACAAATGCGGCGTTATCTCGCCACGCTTTGATGTGCCCATCAACGACATTGAGAAGTGGACCAACAATCTGTTGCCCTCTCGTCAGTTCGGCTATGTCGTTTTGACCACATCCGGCGGCATTATGGATCACGAGGAGGCCAGGAGAAAACATCTGGGAGGCAAAATCCTTGGTTTCTTCTTCTAAGATGGAGATCATTAAATAATAAAGGACGAGCCAACAACAACATCTTAAAGCTATAATTTGTGTGTGTGGGAGAAGTTGGAATTATGTAAATATTCTTTTTGATTTCCCCCTCGAATGAGAACAGTACCTACAAAATTGTTTTCATACATGTGAAGAAACAACAACAACAACAAAATAATAAGAAACAACCAGAGAGCAACAACATCAGCCCCTCCAAAAGCAAAATAAACATCGTTCATTCAGTCCACCATGAGAATGTTCCATGCAAAGAACGCGAAATAAAAAGAATGATACATAATTTTTAATTATGAAACCAATCTAATTTTTTTTCATACCAACTAAGAAACAATTGTGACAAAACTACAGTAAATTCCACTGTTTAAAATCACTATATGTTTGTAGTATAATATAAATATGATGTATTTGAAGTCCTACAATGCACGTCTAGAGCCAGCGAGAGAGAGATGGAGCGATGTTGTTAATGCCAGCTTAATTCTTTAGCTAGAATAGAAGTGGAAAACCATCAGGTTAACGTCTGTAAATGTATAAATCATGCCATAGTCTGTCCAATAACTAAAGATATACCATATTATGGAAGTTACTGTCCTTCCAAGTCGTTTCTTGACCCTCCAATTGTGTTGCTCTTAAGCAGAACCCTACTAAAATGTCTCATTTGTTTTTAACTCCAAATCGGTCGAGTAATTTCTATTCCCTTGACAATTTTTAATTGAAAACGCGATTAAAACGTCAAGATTATCAAAGGTTTTATTTGTAAATAATTAGTAGTTTAGTATATCAAAAGAGTTGGCAGCTCTGCTGTTGTGCACGAATTCGCTGCATACTTGTGGGCTCATCAATAATTCAGCGTATTCGCCGTTGAGTTTCAAACGAGTTGCACGCAACAATTAAACAGCGCTGCTAGCATAGCTTTTTCCCGGCAAATCTGGCTTTTTTTAAAGTACATTAAGAAACAATTGCTTTATCTATTTAGCTTGTTTTCAATAGCAAACCTCTAAACAATTTAGCTATTCTAGCTTTTATTTACTGAATACATTCAGATATTTTTAATTGTCACTATATAATTTATAATTTTTATATTTTAAGGTTCTGGCCTCAAAAATTCAGGCAACACTGCAATTAACACAATAACACACACAAAGGACTTGAAATCAATAATAATTAGCGGTATAGTAACTGTAATCAAGCGCTAATCGACCCTAGGGCACATAGAGTACCTCAGGCTTTGCGTGACTGATAATTAAATCGAATTCAATTGACCTGCCCGATTCCAATTCTGTTTGCCCTTTTCATTAGCATTATCAGACCGCCCCCTGCCATATCTCAAGATCTATCGGTTGAACTTGTCAGTCGGTCATAAGTACGAGGTATGTGTACGTGTGCCTGATTAGGGACTTTTGACATGCCGTTACAGGCAGAGTCCCCACACCCCTCTCACAATAGCTTATCAGGGACCAACCATGTATGTATGTGTGTGTGTAGTTCTATCAGAGCACACCATAAAAGTTTTGCGGAAAAAATATAATCATATTTAATATTGCCCGACAGACAGCGCCATAAGTACTATATACATATGTATATAGTATATACATATGTATGTTTGTGTATCGCTCACTCGATTATTGTGATTTGCCATTGGAATGTCATTTCCTCTAATGCACTCTGGGGCATTGCCAGCTGTCAATATATTTGCCGTTCCAGGCGAAAGCTCTCGCCGCCCTCAATTGGCCGCAACTGTGTGAATTGAAGCGAAATTCGGCTCAGACCATCAAGATGATGAAGCTGCTTTTTTGTTTTGTTCTTCCTCTTTCTTTGCGCTTGGCAATGCCCACAAAGAGAATTGAAATTGTCGCACAGAATGAATCAGCCGTGTGCGAGTAGAGAGGGGGAGGGGGGAGTAACGGTGCCGCCATTAGACTAATTGTTTGCAAAACGATTCATGTCGATCGGCGGCAACGACGTAGTGAGGATTTTTAACGAGTCTGCAAAACGTTGAAACAACTGCACACACACATACATACACAGACTCAAACAGTTCCAACTCAGCTGTGGCAGCTGTTGAAGCTCAGCTAAAATATGTACATAATTATATACAGAACACACACACACATCTCCATATGTACATATATACCTGCCCAGGGTTGCCAGATGTGTCTCGTATCAGTAAACAGGCTCAAGATCAGTTGATTTACTGATAAATCATTAATTATGGCAACCCTATACCTGCCTGTGTAGTGTGCGTGTGTGCTAAACAAAAGCTCGACAGCCGGCGAACAAGATTTGAAAGGGATTCGGTTTCTGGTAGCTTCGATCGAGATAGTCGTCGTCGACGTGTGCAAAATGTTCTTTGCCCACTTGAGCTTGTGTGCATGTGTGTGTGCAAAACTAGTTTGGCCAAAGCGACGGGGACGTAGACCTTGTCTTAAATGGCACAGCGCGTGATGAGCTGCAACAACAAGCAACGAGAACAAATGGCGCTTACCGTCTGACGCATAATTCGCCGTTAAGCGAAAGCAGAGACAGACAGACACCCATGCACACACACGCACACATGCAACAGGCTGCGTCAATGAAAACGAAAACGAGAAAACTGCACTTTGGGGGCAGTGGGCCACGATCGCCCACACGTGTGTGAGAGCAGGACAGAGCACTCTCGCCTGGCTTATTCCATGCGTAATGAGTGGAGATGAATGTGTGATAAAGCACTGTAGTAAGAAGTGCTGCTGATAATGAAACATTTTTTGAAAAATCCCCACAACTTTTGGTAGTAAAGATTTGCGCAATCGCAATCTTGGCTAGACGCGCAACGGTAATTCATTATTTAAACGTGCTGGAGTGGAATAATGGGAGATAAGGCCAAGGCGAAACTCAGGCAGCCGGCAACAAAAAGATAAAAAATAAAAATGAAAAAAATACAGTTTAAATAATGTAAATGTAAAGTGTGTGCCCACGTGTTGCTTCGATTACGATTTCAATACGGATTTATTTATTATTCTTTTTTTTTCAAGAAACAGAACTTGTTACACTGTTCACTTAAAATACATGTATGCAGCAGAGGTGGTGGTGGAGGGGGTATGGGTGGTGTACTTGGTACATTCCCATGTTGGAAAGGGAACCTAGCTCTAGTTTCTCTCATATGTGTATGTGTGTTTATAAGTATATTATATGTATGTGTATTGTGAGCAGCCTCTGTGTAGGTGCGTGCGGTGCATTTCGATGCTCTCCTCTCCCGGTCTCTCGCTCTCTCTCTCGAGTTACAACTGCCGGCGTTGCTGGCTAGGGTGGCGGGGAGGGGGCAGGCAAACGCATTTCGTAGTTATTTTAATTGCTGCTTCGCTTAAGCGGACGCCTCAAAGTACTCCTTGGACTTGGTGGGATCGGCCACCATAGTCTTCTGTCCGGGCTTCCAGTTGGCTGGGCACACCTCTCCGTACTTGTCGGTGTACTGGAAGGCCTGAACCAGACGCAGAGTCTCCTCCACACTGCGGCCAACGGGCAGATCATTGATGGTGATCTGGCGCAAGTTCTGTGCCTCATCGATGATGAAGAGACCACGGAATGGAATGCCGGTGGCCTCATCGAGTACACCATAGTCGCGTGCCACCTTCATTGACTTGTCGGCCAACAGGGGAATGTCCATGTTACCCAAACCGCCCTGCTTACGTGGGGTGTTGATCCAGGCCAAGTGTGTGAACTGGCTGTCGGTGGAGCAGCCCACAACCTCGCAGTTGATCTTACGGAACTCGGCAGCATGCTCCGAGAATGCAACAATCTCGGTGGGGCACACAAAGGTGAAGTCCAGGGGGTAGAAGAAGAGGACCAGGTACTTGCCCTTGTAGTCGCTCAGTTTGATATCCTTGAATTGTCCATTCACCACGGCGGTGCCGGAGAATTCGGGTGCGGGCTTCTGAAGTTGGGGCATCTATATATAAATGTGTGTGTGTGGGGAAGAGCAAAGGTAATTGTCGATTAAACTTATGCAATTAATTACATTGTATTGTACACATACAAATATGGCGGAAATAAATCAAACATGGCTGCCACGCAAAATTCCAATTGGAATGGTGATGGACACACGCACACAAGCACACACACACCAATACAAAGAGGACCGCACGAACTTAATGACTTGCAGACTCTCGAATTCGTTTCGTTTTTCGGTTTTCTTTGCTTTGTAATTTGTGAGAATTGTTGCCAATCGGCACGAATTTCGTGCCATAAAACAAGAATGCCGTTACAATTGTGTGTGCCTTAGGTAAAAATTACTTTCAATCAACATTTATTTTACAATTTACTGCCTGACGAATTTTTTCGGCCGGCTAAAATTGCAAAAACAACGGAAACGTTTGTGTGAGTGTGTGTGCGCGCGCTCGTCTGTTCGTGCCAATAAAGCGCTTTGCAAATGTATGTCTGTGTATGTACATTCTATGTATGTTTGTATATAGGTGTATACACATAGAAACTGTGCGCAAAAAAATTGTGAAATAAGCTTCTTCACAAGAACAACAACAATAACGACAATTATCATTATTATGATCATCATCATCCGTTGTTTCTTACGCTCAGCTGTAACTTCTCTTTGATTTTGTCAAGTATTTGTGAAATGAACATGCTAGTAGAGATGATTCAATTAATGCAACTGTTGCTCCTTCTTGCCCTTCACCTTCTCCTACTACACTCACTTTAACTTGTTAATAAGATTTGGCTGCTGCACAGAATACACAGTTAAAAAAAAGAAGCGCGTCGAAGCAAACTTTTTTTTTTATAATTTATTGCGAGAAAGTACCGGGACGTCTACTCGGCTCGGCTATTTTATGTGAATTGCTCGTTTAGTTTATTTTAAAATGCGACCGCGCCGCAAATTGAGAAACGAAAACGAATCAAAAGAGAGAAGGCGTTGAGAGAGAGATTAAGTGCGAGCTGAGCGCGCAAAAAAGCACATGGCAACCTTTGGCAGATGCAGCAGTGACGTCAGTGACATACAGGTAATGGTGCCACCATACCTATGCATGAGCAATTTAACATTCACATTAACATTAAAATAAAAATGTACATATTACTGACAAAATATTTAATCGTATTGTTAGTTGAATGAATGCGCATTGCGCAATAATTGCTCAATTTGATAAATACAGTGATAATGTCATTGGCATTTATAACAATATGGCAGCACTGTGCCATATCATGGCGGAACTTATTGAAACCCTTTATCTACTTCTAGAATGAACTTCGCATAAAACAAACTGGCACATTACACGTAGTTTTTGTCATTATGCGACAATACTTTTGCTTGCCCTTGCGGGTCTTACAAGTCATCGCGTTATTTATACACTCCAAGTTAGCAATTAATACGTTGAGTTCCATTCAAATATGGCGCTCTATTTCTGGGAATATTCCATTTAGGCAGTGTGCATGATCTAATGATAATAAAAATCAAAACTAAGAGCTTATAGAATGTACATACATACACACATTCATCTCAGATTGAACTTGTTCTCAGTAAATTCTTTGGATAATTGTGAAATATCCCCCCAAGCAGGTGTGATGCAATAATAAAAGTCGTTGGTGTAACATGATTTTTTTTTGTTTTATCATTTAAATTTATAGCAAATTTCCATAGAAATGATGCAACAACGTTTGACATTCTTAATATTTAAGAATAATCCATACGAAAATTTATCCCACAACACAACCCCGCCAACTGTTGAATATATGATAAGTGAGGGATATTACTTAACATTTAATTATATGGGTGGGGAAAGGGGGGTGGGGAGTGGGCTCAACATCCCATCAAAGTGTAAGCATCTATTATCGAGCTCCATGGAATAAACTGACTTGACTAGTAGAGTATTGTATCGACTAATGATGAGCTGCGATATCCCGCTTTCCGCTGGAAAATACTATGATGCAAAATTGTCTTTTCCAACACAGAATCTGGTATTGGCCTTAGGTTTAAGGGGCGTTGGGTAGTTGCATTGTTAAGTATTTTGTTATTTTTTTTCGGGTAACAAAAGACTAATCACACGATCCATCCAGCCAACCATCGCGCCATCTTTCATTGACTTTGGAACAGTCAAAGAGTGGCTTCCCGAGCTTCACATTAACCCGATTATGGAACTTGCATAACCACAGTGCCAGATCTTTTTGCGAATTCACATTTATTGGATTCACATCAATACTGAAAGAGAGAATACAGAATGATATATCGATATACATATATATGGGGGAGGTGGGGGGAGGTGCTACTCACTCTGTTCGAAAGTCCTTGGCACAATATTCACATGGATATAGACGTGAGAGTACCTCAAAAAATGTTCGCATGTCCCGCTTTTCAGTATCTGTTGGATTGTCCGAGTAGAATGCGGCCATGGTGTGGAGCAGGCCCCAGGTGGATATGCCTAGGCGGACCTTGTCCAATGGGCAATCTTCTCGAGGCATTGCAACGCCCGCTGCATTAACAATGGGCTTCTCGGCTGCCATAAGTTTCTCCTGCCGAGATGTGAAAGATTCATATGAGAAGGGTTGCACAGAAAGAACGTAGAGAGAGAGAGAGAGCAAATGTTTTCTACTATTCTGGTCTTACCTTAGCGGCTTGGGTATTTGATATTAGACGCTGCTGTTTCGACCATGACTTGAAATCGTTACAGGTGCGACAATTGCTATCCTGTTTGTTCTGTCTGTGCGCCGTGTACTGCATGCCATCGACTGGTGGCTCTGTATCGGATTTCTTTTGTTGATATGATGCTGAAGGATCCGACATTCTGAAGTCTGGATCGCGCAAAATGCGGAGAACGGTCTTCTGAAGACGACGTATAATCAATCGGGCGCCTTCTCGATTGGGGGCTACCTTACTTTGATAGCTGTGACGTCGAATGAATGTTTTCCACATGGGCAGTCAGCTGTTTTCCGTTAGCGCAAATCAGAGTCGAAATAACAGCGCTGTTAACGCCAATTTGTGTATGTTAACGCAAATTTGAGGCACTGTTTATGTACATAGCTGCAAGCAGACGACAATCTGGCAATGCTGCATTCGCCGCAAACAGTCTCTTCAAAAGTTTGATGGATATAATTGTTTATTTTCTGTATTATGTATGTAAATATATAATGTTCGAATTGTTTTATTGACTTTTTGTGCTTTAACTAACACGAATTATCTAAATTACACAAATAAATTTTTTTTATTTTTTTTGAAACTGTTTCGAGCGTCAAGTCATAACGTTAAAAGAAAAGCAGCTTGTTGGTATACAAATTACGCATTTATTTTTATATTGATACAAATTACAATGTAGTAATGCAAATATAAATTCATTTAGTAACAACTATGGGGCATGGTAAATGTACCAACGGTAAACACGGGAGTTAACAATTGGGGTGGAGGCAGGTTATCTTCATCTCACAACGGGTTAGAGAGATAAAGAGAGAAGGAGAAGGCACACACAATATACTATATAGATAAACAGTTAGGACGTTGTCGTTGTTGTTTTTGTTGTTGTTACGATTAAGGCATGCATAAATAATTATTATTAATTTTATAACAAAAAAATATATATGATAAAGACACTGTGAATCGCGGCAATATGGAGGCAGGCACTTAGGCATAATCCCTGAACATGGTGAAGAGACTGTAGAGCACACGCAGTGTCGACTTCAGGTCCATGTTGACAATATCCTCGGGGCGTGCCTTCGGTTTGGGCAGGCCAACATCCTGCATCAAGTCAAAGGCAAAGGCCACATTGTTGACCATCTGATCGACATCCTGGGGCGTCAAGTGGAACTCATGCAGCGGCACAAAGAAGCCACCCAGCAGACCCATCAGTAGGCACAGATAGACACCATCCCGAAAGTCCGTATTTAAGTCTTTGATCTCGAAGTTCAGTTTGGCCAGATGCTTGTTGACAAATGTGATCAGGGACTTCTTCACCACGGTCAACTTGTCGGGTGCACAATCGATCAGTGTATCAAAGGCATCTTTCTCGCAACGCATGCCCAGATCATCGTACTCTGAGGTGATCTGCTCCAAGAATTTTCTGCCGTAGAAAAGAGAGTTTACTCAATATATATTCAACTGTCTTACACACTGTGACTCACTGTGCATTCAGGACACCCGCGTTCTTCTCAGCAATGACCACTTTGACATAGACATTCTCCGGCAGCCGGACGGGAGCACGGAAGTGACGCACTAGAGCGACCAATAAATGCAGAATGGCCACAATATTTTTCGAGTGCACACTGGCCACCGACCATCGCGGGATCTTCTGATGGAAGCCAAGTGTCTGTGGGGGAGAGATAGACACAGTTATAAGGGGTTCCTCTTGTCATGGTTGCTTCGTGAGACTTACGTGATTAACGGCTTTCAATACAATGTTGAGTTTCTCGTGCTGTCCCTGCTCGGATTGTGTCACCTCGGGCACATCCAATTTCTTGCCCGTCAGCTTTTCCCACAGCTTGTGCAATACTTGACCATCGTACATGTCCTCGTCCAGCTGCTGTACAATGATGCGCTGCTCAGCGAGCTCATCGTTAATCCAATCGATAAGTATCCTTTGCAGCTTAACAACCTCCGGATCGATTATCGATTGTGGGTCGATAACGGCACGTTGCTCGTGCTCTCCTATCGTTTGTGATAAAAGGATAACCAATTAGTTCCACTCTCTCTCTCTCTCTTGCTCTCTTTTACTTACGCAGTGCATAATCCTCGGGGGGTATGTCAAACTGATTGGGAGAACCGGGTGAGTCGATCGCGTATTTACCCTCCTCTTGAATTTTCTTAACTGTGTGTGGGAATGAGAAAGCAATATATCAACCAAAATGTAAACAATACGCGATGACGTCATGAAGGCAACCCCAACCCCCATGCATATGCAAACTCACTGACTTGCCGCACACACACACACTCACACACGTACACCCACAGCAGAGACTGATCTCATTTGTTTGTTTGTATGCGTCACAAATTTAAATGACGCAATGTTTTTTATTATACACATGCAGAGAATGCACATCTGCTAAAAGAATCACGGATCAATCCCTTGCACGGCAGTTTTACGTGAGTTTCTTCATAACATCGATCATTTTGATAATGTAACCATCGTATCGCGTCGTTGTGCTCAAGTTATGTCTCCCATATTTAGCCATATTCAATAGATTTCTCTACTTTGTCCTGATTTAGGGGGCCGTGCTCACCTTCGCGAGTGCCGCGTTTGCGACCCAGTGTGCTGAATTTGTCCCAGAAGCTATCCTCCTTTTCGCCCTTTTTGATGGCGGTGGGCGTGTGTGGGGATTTGGGGCGATTTAATGTCGACATTTTTTTGGCCACGGGCAAAACAGAAAAACGAATAAAACAAAACGAACAAAGTGATGGAGCTGCAAGACACTCGATTGCGCTATCGATTAATTGTACGATTGCGTGTGTAGGTGTCATCAATATCGCTGCCCGTGGTATCGATGTTGCGCCTGTGCTAAATATCTCGATTATTTTGCACCATTCGATATATTTTTAAAACAAACCCGCGTTGACTCTGCAGCACGTACGAAATAAATAATAAACAAATAAAAACTCTTGTCTTATCATATGTATTTATAAATATTAGTATAGTAGAGGTGGGGAAACATCGATGCCAACATCGATGTTTTCCAAACATCGGTAACATCGATGTCATTTTTGCTAACATCGATGATACCAAAATTCGTGGCAAAGCGTAAAACGTGGAAATTGTAAGTATCCAAATTAACTTAGGGGAAAACAAATTCAAACGAAAAATGCGACCCTTTGCAATACTGGAAGGAAAGATCAAGTGCATATATACAATTTTCGATTATGTTCATGTTTTTTTAGATGAGTACTGAAGAGAGAGTTCTGAAAACTCTGGTATGCAAAACTTTATGTGTGCCGGATTCGACTTATGAGTCTGAGCGAATATTCAGCAAGGCGGGCCAGCAGATCTCCGACTGGCGAACAAGACTTTCTCCAAAACTGGTAGACCAATTACTGTTCCTAAACAAAAACAATCATCTCAATGAAGTTTAGGTATTGTTTTGTCTATAAAAAATTAAAAAGTTCTTTTCCAAAACATCGGTGTTTCATCGATGATTTACTCTAAAAACATCGAGAACATCGATGTCCGCAGACATCGATGTTTTCCCACCTCTATAGTATAGTTTACACAGTTGATAGTTGAATGATTTTTTTAGATTGAATTGGGCAGCTGGCAGGCGCGCACAGCGACCAATTGCAGCAAAACAAATATGGGGGAGAAGACTTCGCTGTACTCGAGGCCCGTCTTGCCCGACAGCTTGAGGCACAGCAGATACTTGAAGATGGCGATGAGTACCAGGAAATATGTGGACCACATGAACCGATGCAGTGCCTTGCGCTTATTATCCGAGTCCAGGTACATGCGTATGCCGACAATGACGCAGAAATACGCATTACATATGTCGATGAAGAACAGTGGGCTAAATATGCTAAACCAGTCGGACATCACGTCCGGAAAGATATGATTGAATGTTCCAGATATCTTAAACGCCAACATTATGGTGAACATTAGCAGGCCACAGAGATTAACTAGTATCTCGAACTCGGTTAGCCCGAGCCAACGCACCAGCTCCGATAACTTGAACATGATTCCTCCTTTCCTTCTTTCTCTCTCTACTTTTGTTTCTTTGTGTTCTGCTGCTGCTGTGGCTTCTGTGTGTGCTTCTTTTGCTCGTTGTAGTTGGGCGTGGGCAGAGCTGGCTGTGCCGGCAACTTGGGCACGACAATGTCGAAGAGGCTGCTATTGAAGATCTTGATGTGCAACGCCGAATTGTTGCGCTGTCTGAAGGTTATATCGTCCTCATCACACAGTGGATGCAGTTCATCCACCAGCTTGATGGTGGACGTATTTATTGCGTAGCTAAGCGCGCCGTCCGAGTTCTGAATGAGTCGCAGTGCCAAGTTGAGACCACGTGTAATGGAGAAGCCCATGCAATGCAAGTAGATTTCCTTAGCACCGGCGTTCAATAGATCCTCGCATCGCTTCTGTTGTGCCTGTCAAGAAATTACAGTGGAGAAGGAGGTCATATACTAACTGGACTTAACACACACATGCACCCACACACACACACACACACACACACACCTTGAAGTCTGTCTTGCTAGTAATGTAAATATTTCGCCTGTCGGTGGCAACACGCGGCGGTACCTTGCGCACCACTCGATGGGTTTGGTTGCCTCGATGCTGCTGATTGTTTCGGTTGTTGGTTCTTGGCTTTGCCCCGTGCGCAGTTGTATTGCTGCTGTCCATCATCAAAACAAACAAACCAGGGTAATCTTCAATCTTCCATAACTCCACTAAGAATATCGCCTTTGTAAATTAGATTGTTGCTGCGCCGTACCAGAGATGCCAGACTACAACAATATCGATATGAATAATGTAATGATAAGCTATCGATATAATATTCGATATGCTCCAATGCGTAGTAAATTTAGCATTACAAATTTACACTAGGCAATTTATAATTATTAATTATTTAAGAGCATTAATGTATTTGCTTAATTTGAATTAAGGTTGTTTTAAGCACACAGTTGTTTTAAATTTAACATTGTCGATCAATCACTTCTAAAGTATTCACAATTGTTGAATACACGTCTGGCAGCTTTGCCCAAGTTGTCAGTTTTGACATTTGTTCGATAACTTTAATTCGTTTTGCTCATCACATACACTATCGTCGACTGGTTCGTGTTCGTAACAGCAAGAATCGCCCATCAGTTGAAAATTTTCTCTTGTACTTTCGGAACAACAAAGGTATGTGTTTTTTAACAGCAACCACAACAGAAACAGAAAGTCATCAAAAAGCAACTAATACAAATTGTAAGCCCGTCGCTCTAATGTTGCATTTATGCAACCACATTAACCGACATGCCAAGTATTTTGTCATAAGTTCGCACACACACACACACACACACATCCATTCATTCACTCACACACAAATACACATTTCCAACGCCGCTGGCTATAAGAGGCTTTAGCAGCAGGGAAAGAAAAATTACATAACTTCTACTTTTAATATAACTGCAAAGTATTTAAGGTAAAGTTCTTTTTCGGCATAAGTAAGTTACAAATTAAGCCAACAAATCGAAGTTCTATATATATATCGCGTTAGTTACATAAGTGCGCGGAAGGTGCGCAGCAAACGGCTTTGACGCTGTCTTCCTCCCCCCTTGCCCATGTTAAGTATCCGTACCTTCCCCGCCCCACGACCATACATATATATCCTAATCAATGTAGAAGAACCAAAAAAACTAAAATGAAATGCGAAAAAAGAGAAAGAACGTAATAATTATAAAGAAACTCCTTGCACAGCGTTTTGGTCCAAGTAACGTTTTGTATTCATGCGTTCAAGTTCATTTTTCCATGCAGGACGAACAATATCCGCTCCCAACCGATTTCAGTTAAACAGTTACAAAACCAGCAGAAAAGCAGAAAAAGCAAGAAAGCATAAACACAAAGATAAAACGAACCGCGGCTCAGTTGCAGGCAGCAGGCTGGGAGGCCAGCGCAGCCAGAAATAGTAAAAGGGTGGCAGCACCTTGCGGACGATATACGGCAACAGCAACATCACCAACAACAACAACGAACATCATCGGCTGCAGCACAACAACAAGAACGAGATCAAGATCATCAGCAACAACAACAACAGCAACCGTGGGATTAACTAAACAAGTAAATTTTACATTTCCTTATTACAAACCACAAACAAAAAATAAGAAATCAATTGCAATTGCATAAGATTATGAATCTGGGTGCGTATTCTGAACAACTCTAAACCCCTCCACGTCCCCGGCCCTGCCCCCCGCTCCGTGTGATAGACTTGGCACATCCTTGTCATGTGGTGCAGCTGCTGCACTGTGGTCCGTTAGCTGCAGTTTGCAGTCTGGCAACAACCACACACACACACACACACACACAGAAAACTCATGCAAGCTTACAGTTCTTGAAGTTATGTCAGCTCTCTCTAACCTTTTTTCTTATTATATGCTCCTTTCTTCTCCGTGTTATTGTTGTTCTGCACTGCCGCAGCATGGCAAGAAGAGAAGAGAGTGATTGATTAGAACAAGAGAGTGTGCGAGAGTAAAAGAAGAGAAATGTAGTTGTGTTGTGTGCGCGTGTGTGTGTTTGCGTGTGTGTTTGTGTGTCTGTCTCTCATTACGTCTGGCAACTCGGTCAGCCAGGCAGGCGAATTTGTGAATCAAAGCATAAATTGAATTCTCAAATACAAAATACAAATGCAAGAGTGAGAGAGAGAGAGAGAGAGGGAGAGAAACGTGAAGAAAACAGGCGTCGCAAATCGAAATCGATATCGAAAATAAACAAGCAAGCAAGCAAAAAAAAAAAAACAGAATATAAAGAAACCTTTGTATATTGTGTATAGGTATAACCGCATTTGAATCGTCTACCCAACTGCAACTGATTGATTTAACGCGGCACAGTTTGAATTGCAGATCGACAACCGGCCGCAGCAGCAGAGCCGCAGCAGCAGCAGCAGCGACATGTCTGCGGCACGTTTACCCTATTATCAGCAACAACAGTCAACGGAGCAGCAACAGCAGCAGCAGCGCCGGCGCAGCAACAGTCGTGGACGCAACATGAGCGGCGGTGGCTATAGACGCGATCGGTACACAAGTCGCAGTCGCAGTCGTTCCACAGAGCGCAGCAATCAGCGCAGCCGGCGTCACAGTCGCTCTCGTGATCGCGAGCGACGTCATCCGCAGCAGCAGCAGCGTCATCAGAAAGATGCACGAGATCGTTCATATGAGCGGGAAAGAGAACGGGATCGTGATCGGGATAGGGAACGTTCCAGGCGCAGCTATTATCAGCGTAGTCGCAGTCGCTCCTCGACACCAGCACGTCGTGATGCAACACGCTATCACCAGCAGCAGCAGCAGCAGCAGCACCATCATCACCAGCATCAGAGTAAGACTAACAGCAGATCAAACCTGGTGGACATAAGAATGCCAGGCACATCGTCCAGCAACAGTGCAGCAGGCGGAGGAGGAGGATCAATCACATCGAATGCAGTGTCAGCCGTGGGTGCCTATTACAATCTTGATACGGATGAGCCGTTCGACAAGGAGCGCATACATCGTGAGATCGAGGAGAAGCTGCGCGAGACATTGGCACGCGAGGGCAAGGTCTATCCGCCGCCCAAGGTGGAGGCATCGCATCCAGTGTTTGCCAACGATGGCTCCTTTATGGAATTGTTCAAGAAGATGCAGCAGGAGCAACAGCGACCAGCACACATACTGCAACAGCAACAACAACAGTTACTGCCACAGCCACAGCCACAAATGGAACGCGCCATGGCCGCCGCCGCAGCAGCAGCAGCAGCCGCAGCGGCAGCAACATTACGTGAACAACAACAACATCAAGTACAACAACAGCAACAACAGCAGCAGCAGCTGTTGCAGCTGGAGAGTTTGCCCAGCGTTGGTGCCTTCGGTACACTGCCAGCCATAGCCGCCGGTGCAGCCAGCAGTGCAGCGGCTCCATATATTGCAGCCGCCGCTGCTGGCAAATCAGCACCGCCACCACCCATGGTGGGACGTCGTCGTGGTGGCAAAATTCTCAAAACCGGCGTCGTTGCCAAACTGAAGACGCCCAATGAACGGGATGTGGATCCCAAGGATTTCTGGTCGCTTTATTTGGCCGAAGTTAATAAGTATAAGAGCAATGCTTGCGATACGGACAATGGCAAGCGGCCACTGGTTAAATAGGGCTAACACATACACTACACACATACACATACACACAGAAACACACATATAGACACGAACACAGACAGACACGTATACAGACAGACAGACACAGCCTTATTGGAAGTTGGAGTTGGAGTTGAACTTGAACGCAGGCAGATGCAAAACTCACTGGACTACCCCCCCCCCCTCTCGTATTGCGCCAGCACGAACATACAGATAGACCTCTAGCTATATAACGATTACATATAACAATATATATATTTATAGAGATCGTTTATATATACAAGTTAACAGCAGGTGGAGGTGGCAGAAAGAAGAAGCAGAGAAACAATGTGAATACTTAAAATTGATTAGGTCTCAATTCCTTTAGAATTAGATATAAATACGTACGTAAAAATATATATATCTACATATATATCACTTGAATACACGCATATGTATATATATATATTGTTGCATATTTTGTAACAAGCTGCAACTCGAAAGAAGAATGGAAAAGAAAAAGATGAAGCAGCAGCAACAACAGAATAATTGCCTCACTAATAATAATAACACTTAGGTTAGCATTTAAGAGCGCTTAGTCTGTACAGATCCATCCTCAAGGCATATATACAAACCAGGAACATATATACATGTACAGTCAAGTAACTCTTTACACATGTTAAGTAACTCTTTACACATATGTACAATACATTGCATTAACATGTCTATTTGAGCAAAGAGTAACTCTAACATGTCCATTTGAGTAAAGAATAACTCTTAACACATATGTACTTAACATTAACATGTCCATTTGAGTAAAGAGTTACATGACTGGCTGTATGTACATGTTAATGTTATGTACATATGTGTAAAGTGTTTCTTGGCATACTGTATATATACTATAAACTTTAGCTACACACACACACTTACGTTCTATATATACCACATATATATATCTATATGCTGTAATTGTGCGAGAGAGCAGAAACATGAAACAACAAAACTAACGTATTACGCTACTTTGTAACTCTATCTCTGTCTCTTTTGCTCTCTTTCTCTTTCTTTTTTGGCACAACGAAAATTGAATTTGAAATTGACAAATTAAATTAACACTATAATTTCTATTGATTTCCATTTACATATTTTGAACATGATTTCATGCCTTAAAACACACATAAATACACACACATATACATGATATATATATGCTATCTATATAACTATCTCTGTCTTATTCGATTTGTGGGCTTATGATTTCTGTTTTGCTTTTTCTTGTTGATGATTTCTTTTGTGTTTTGTGCTTTTGTTTTTCAACTAAAAAAGTCAATATATATGCAATTTTTCATGTCTAAAAACAAAAACAGCGACAAGTCGTCAGCAGACAACAACAACAACATGTCCGCCTATAAGTTGGAGACCGCACCCTTTGATCCACGTTTCCCCAATCAGAACGTGACACGGTACTGCTATCAGTCGTATGTAGACTTCTATCGTTGCCAGAAGAAGCGCGGCGAAGATTTTGCACCATGCAACTACTTCAAGAAGGTCTACAAGACGATGTGCCCCAATGCGTGGATCGAGAAGTGGGATGAGCAGCGCGACGCTGGCACATTCCCGGGACGCATCTAAGTCTGTTGTCTATCTCTCTCTTAGAATGCACCGCCCACACACACACATACACAAACAACAACAACACACACATATAGCAAGATTATACTAGACACCAGAGATAAAGGGTTATATCGTTTAGGCGGAGCGCAACCACAATAAGAGATATAAACAACAAAAACATTAACAAATATATAATTCATAATTGTTAAAACCTGATCGGTCGTTTGTTTGTACTTTACAAATCAAAATTCAACGGTCGTTTGCTTCTCCATACACACAACAACAACAACAACAACAACTACAAGAACCGCACGCCAAGCTATATAAACTTTATCTAGGGTCTATAGTACTGTTGATATATACACACAACAAAGAGCACACAGGCAACTGTACCACGAATGTGTATTAATTCAATAATAAAACGAAAATATCGAAAGATAAACAACAAGAATGTCAAGGTGTTCAAATTTGTATGTATAGTTTAGTATATATAGTGTATTTACAGTATACACTACTATATATGGTATATAGAGCTGCTACATTGATGTTTCATTTGGGAAACCTAGGAAAACATCGATGTTTTTCCAACTCTAATGGTTTGAATATTATTATCAATCAACTTGACTGCAGATGATTAAGATCGAATTAGTTAATTATGGTATATATGTATGTATATATGGATCAGCTGGAGTACAGATCATTATAAGGATCAAGGCAGCTAACCTATGGTATGTATATTATTATCGTGCAGTTGGAGTACAGCTTATTGTACTTTATTCTCGATCAACTCGACTGCAGTTCGTTCAGGTGTTCAAATTTGTATGAATATTATAGTATATATACATACATTATAGTATACATTACTATAGAAGGTATGTAGAGCTGTTACATTGATGTTTATGCCGATGTTTCATATGAGAAACCTAAGCAAACATCGATGTTTTTCCTTTTCTAATGGTATGTATATTATTATCGATCAATTCGACTGCAGATCATTATTAAGAACGAATTATGTAGCTGACTATGATATATATTATTATATGAATTAATCAGCTGAAGAGCAGATCCATATCGAGGCAGCTAACTTATGGTATGTATATTATTATCGTTTAGTTCGAGTACAACTCATTGTATTTTATTATCGACTGCAGATCATTATTGAAATTGAATAAGGAATCGATGGCCCTAGCAATCAAGTATTCTTTGAGTTGTTTCCACATTGAAGTCGCCTGGCAACTATTAACTGCTGGTTATACATTTAACAATCAGTTAAGCTTGGTTAACATTTGGTTGAATGGTGTGTAAGGTTGTAAGAAGTATTTGCGAGTGATGTGTTCGGGGCAGTCGAAGTTTTAATATTTAATTAATCAAATCGAATTTCATTTAAGCTCCAGTTTAAAAAGGTTCAAATCATGAAATAGGTCGTTTAGCCAACCTAATTCATTCAACCTAACTATTTAACAAGCAGTTAAACTGGCTATAAAATGGTGATTATTCAATAAATGCGCAAGTTAAACATTTAACACGTAATTAGGCAGTCAAAGGAAATATCGTGTGTATAAATGGAGGTATACCAATGTATATCATGCTACACTGCGGTATATATCAAGGTAATGTAATGCTATCTTCCGATATATAAGAATCTTCTTGATCGATATCTGTTATTGTAATCGCAGCTATAGTCGCATTATACAAATACCTGGCAATATAACTGATTTCCCATTCAAAAGATAAAGCATAAAATGAATAAACTGCAAGTTTTATTGGCTCGCATGGATCAAGTATATTTTATTTCAATCTGGATCTGAATCTGTGTCCATCGTTCATTAAATGCGTACAATATTATTGTGCCTAGCCTCTGCTGAGTATATAATATAGTTATATATTGTTTACATTAGATTTGCTTCTGAATTGGATCCTTAACTTTCTTTTTAATGCATTATTTTTTATTATAAATAAACAAAAGTTTGCAACTTTTGTTAGACAACAGTTTTTGTTTCATTTTTGAAATTTGTTTACATTCCATTATAAATGCCAAGAGTTATGATAGATAAAAGAGCCTTTCCTCAGAGCCGAAACCCAATTGGACATTACTATATATATGGAAATTATTCTGATAACTTAACGAAGACAGTTGAGAATATGTTGAAAAAAAACTGATGACAAATTGCGGACGGCAGCAATTCTTATTGAAGGACGCGGACAACTATCATGGGTATAACATATGTAGTTAATCTTCGAAACTTATATAGATTGTGTGTATTCTGTCCAATTGGCGAATCGACTTTGTAATCAAGCTTAAACTTGGATGAATATTGTGAATATTCAATCGAGTTTTGTACTGCAGTTTGCATAGATTCTTAAATCTGCTTAAACTTATGATAATACATATATATGTATATGTATGTCGAGCCATGTGTGTTGCATCTATATAATTCCTATTAGGCATACTATATCGTCAATATCTAGTTTGGCTTAATTTGTGCATTAAAATTCGCTTCGCTCTCAATCTGGACATCATGTTATTGTACTTAATAGGTAGATGCAGATCTGTTAATGATGCAACTATATATGTATGTATGTTGTGTGTATATATATGGATTACTTGATCAAAATCGAAGGAAACATCTGTTGTAATTAGTAGTATACTTAACTCTTCGGAAGTTGAATAATCATATACAGTTATTGATATATTATACTTATCAATATATATACTATATATATATATTGTATAATAATAGATATATGTTCAATTGAATTCGTATAATTATAACACAGATCACGAAATCATTAGTAAATCTTGCATTAGGTTAGTTTATGTTCCAGTTTGAGGAATACACGTAACTTAGAAATATGTTTGCCATATACCATACATATATAGCTGTATATAGTATATAGTATGTCTGTATTGTAGTAGAAGAAACAATGCTTGATACATCACGAACTTAATGGCTATATCTTTCTATATATATCTGTCTATATCTTATATGCTGTTTTAGTAACATTCCTTTGGGTTTTTTTTTTTCCTTTAAGCGAGTCGCAAACAAAAGTTACTTATGATTTAGCTATAGATTGGAAAGATTAAGTTTCTATATATATAATGTATCTGTATATGGCGATCTGTTATAAGATCTCTGCTTTGCCAAGTGTGCATATCGTGTGGAATACTGTGTGAATACTCTTTCTGCTTTATGCCGATCGTCGTTTATCTTTTCCAAGTTAAAGCTTGTCTTTCAGAGAGTGTGTGAGAGAGTTATATATATAATATATATATCTTGTACGCTAGCTACATGCGCATATCCAACTATAACCGTAGTCCAACTTCCTTGTCTTTGTAGTGCCCCCCAGAGCCCCCCCTTACGGATATAGTTACATGTAGCTATTGCTTGTTTGTTATCCAATATCGCGCACAATCTCGATCTTGTCGCACATCTCCGGATCGTGTATGGTGGTAAAGTGTGTGCGATCGCTCCTGAATGTGTTGCGCTCGTTCGAGCTGGTCTTGATCGAACGTTCCGACGGTGTCTCCGTGCCGCTTAGCTGTATGCGCTTTTGCAGCGCCGAAACGAAGTTCTACAAGCAAGAGAGAGGCAGAGAGAGAGAGAGAGATTAGACACTTTGTTGCTCTGTGGAGGGGCCGCACTTGCTGCTCACCTGAGAGATGATGTCGCCACGTGCCGTGCGCACCTGATACAGATAACGGAACTTACGCTGCCTGGCCTCCTCGCGTGTCTCCCGCGTACGCGACTGAGAGCGACGCATCGGCACATGTGGATTACCCGGCTGTGCTTGTGCCCCACTGTGTGTCATATGCCCAGCATTGTGTCCAGCGTGGCCAGCATGTTGGTGTGGATGATGATGCCGCATATAGATGCGTTTACGATGATCCACACGCCAGGCTGTAATGAAGCACTGCACCATAATACTAATCACAATAGTCAAGGGCCAGGCGGTGATCAACAGGCCACCATAGCAGGGCGGCGGTGAGGGATGTGGCTTCATGTTGAGTATCTGTGGGCAGCGAAAATGGGAGCAGAGAGAGAGAGAGATGAGAACATCAATTGAGAGTTTAGTCTGGCAGCTTTACTCACCCAGTTGAATGTCTCCAGATCGTGCATAAAGAAGTCTATGGCGCCCAGTATCATGGCTGTGCCCACAATGCTGGACGTGAGTATGGTCACGTATTTCACACAGCACAGCGTCAGCACGGAACAGATGACAGCGCCGCCCACAACAGCCACATAGATCTCGCGATACTAGAAGAGGGGAAGATAATTAAGTGTGTGTGCCTCCTCCTCCCTTGCTGCTACACTATGTACTTACGCCAAACTCATTGTCCGGCATGGTGGCCACACACACAGCCATCGCTGCGCCCGAGAGCAAAGCGCCAGCAAAGGCACTGATCAGCACCGAGGCCACTGGATATGTGGAGCCCAGCACAGCGCCCAGCAGGCCGGCAACTATGGCCAGTGCCGAATCAGCCGGTTTGCCCAGCCAGGTGATCTGAAAGTCTTGCAATATGAAGATGCCATTGGCGCCCACCATCAGGCCACTGAGGAAGCCCACAGCGCGCAGACAGCGATAGCCGAGCAATGCGTAGACTATGCCGAACACGGCCAGTATGGCCCACAGCAGGGCGGACAGGGTGTCGGGGGTGCTAGGTGCACATGTCTGGCTGCTCTCCAGTATGCCCTGTAGAGGGAGAGAGGGAGAAAGAGGGGTTGCTCAATTAATGCAGTCAAGTGTGAAAAGGGGTAAGGTTTATTTTTAATTTGGGGGTGATTCGTTAGGGTCTTGGTATAGCTAGGGGGAATTATGATGTATCTATATATATTTATCATATATCTAAATGTATATATGATATTTCTATATGTATATATAATATATCTATATGTATATATGATATATCTACATGTATGTGTATTCAATAAGTGATCAAAAACTGAGGGGAGTTAGGAAGTTACGGCAACTGACAAGGTCTTCTTGGGCCGAGTTTGGAGTCTTTTAATACTCTTGAAGTGTCTGAATACTCTTGAAAATGTTCAAGTAAGGGTATACTAACTTTGTGCAAATGTATGTAACAGGCAGTAAGAGGCGTGGCAGGTCTTACAGAATATATACATATGTATATTCTTGCTCGGGATTACTAGCCGAGTCGCTTAAGCCATTTGTGTCTCTGTCTGTATATTTGAAAGTCAAGATCTCAGCTTATATAAAAGCTGGAGACATCAAATTTGGCATGAAGGTTTCTATATACCATACGCAGCTCAAGTTTATGTCAAACTGCCTTGGAATATCAATCTTATCATATTTCAACTCGATTTGTAGGCGACTTATTAAAGATACAATATTCCGATTTAACATATATTAAGCTTACTATAATATCTAACTCTTTTTCATATTTCAAGCCAATAGGACAATAAATATAGAAGTTATTCAAGTTAAAGCAACGGAAATGTATGTAGCAGGCAGAAGAAAACGTTTTTTGAGCTTACAAAGTATATGTTTTCTTGTTCAGCATCAACAATATAGTCGATATTATCTTGTTTGTCTGTGTGTTCTTATGAAAGCCTTCAGACTATAAGATCTACCTTATTGGGAGATAATATGTATTATTTAGCATAATTTTAGTACTGTGCAGATCAAGTTTGTTTGAGAATTGGTTAGAGCACACTCGGCTATAGCTTTCTTACTTGTTTAATCAGTAAAAAACTTGTTTAATCAGCAGAAAAACTTCAATAATAGGCATTAAAAAGTTTAAGAGATTACTGTAATTTGTGCTTGCTACACAGAAATATGTATAGAACTTATAGCTGCAACTTGAGCTCCAAGCAAACCAGATTTAACCTCACTTTACATAAGGAAGTGCTGTGAATTTGACTTGTATATGAATTCTTAGAATAATTTAATTATTTGGGTGCCAGTAAGCACATGCACTATATAAAGCAGGCATGCTATATTTGCATTATGTATGTATGCAAATATTTCTGCACACACACACTTCAACGTAACCTCACTTTTACAAAAACAAAAACAATCGCTGTCAGTTGCATGCATACATATGTATACACTGCATTTTATGGCCCTACACCCTGTAATTCGATCAAGGACGAGTTGAGTGCAAGTGCCGTTGACACACTTGGCATGTCCACTTGCCCATCCACTTGGCGATGACTCAGTTAGCTCGACTGTTGACACACAAAGCATTCACTTATGCACTTCACAGAGAGAGAGTATGAGTAGGCGAGAAAGGGAGAGTGGGAGAGATAGAGAGAGGGGAGCATGCAAATGTGCAGCAACACATTCAAATTAACCTCACAAAACGCACCTTAATCAAGAAGGGCCAATCCAAGTGGGAGACACTCTTGGTGTCATCGTGCTCCTGGCCATCGTAGACCACATCGTAGCTGTCCAGCGGGGAGTGCAGTGCGGCGACACTCATTTTATCACAACTAACAACACAAATTCAATTTGAAAATCAGACACACACACACACACACACAGGGGCACAACCAGGTTGAAAATTCGCGATATTTGTTGCTTGGCCCTTATGATCAGGGGCGCCGCTGGGGCGGGGTGTGCCACATGCTGCTGCTGCACGTTTTCCTTAGCTGCTTTTCTTTTGTGTGTCAGCTCAAAACAGGGTGGAGCTGCCTGCACGCCACGACATGTCCTGCTGCTGCAACTGCAACTGCAACTGGAGCTGGTGATGGTGATGATCCTGTTGATGGTGTTGATGTGCTCGCCTCCAGTTGAGGATACTTCACTGCCTGCCGATTTTCATTTGCAATTTTTTATTGTGTACACTTCATTTGTGGGTTGCAAGTTGTGTGTGGCACGACGCACAATCGGGGCCAAGACAAATTCGCTTGTGGTACAACAAAGCAGCAAGGCAGGCGCGCTTTTGGCCAACGGTGTGCCTGCTGTGTGTCCCTGCAGCGCATGCGTGCGACAAGGACAACACGGCAAGTCGTGTCGATTGTTTTGTGTTGCGTGCAAGCGAGATAGATATTGTGTCACACGGCCATTTACAACCCTTGCACGAATGGCAAAGCACAAGAGAGCAGCGAAGCGAAGCTCAGGCAAAAAGCTTCGGCGAAGCGAAGCTTTGCAACGGTAACCGGAAGCTCAGGTGAATATAAACAATTTACATGCAAAGCAATGCGTATGTAAATATTGGTTTTTATACCCTGTCACATTTGCAGGTCATGTATAGGGTATATTAGACTACTAAGAGTAATGTTTAGTGTGGATTGTATTGGAAGAGTACGGGGTATATATTTGCGTGTCAATTATGGGGCTTATTCAGTGTAAATTGTATTGAAAGAGTAGTCACTGCGGCCTTGCCATAGCAATTTACAGGGTATTTATTTGCATGCCACGTTTGGGGCCAGTTAGACTTTGAAAAATTGGATAGATTTCAGTGTGGATTGTATTTATTGAGTATATAATTCGAACTAGCTACAGCGATTTACAGGGTATTTATTTGCATGTTCTGAATGCATAGTGTAATAGGAAAGTAATCAGTAAGATTTGCATGTTCAGTATGCTGTATATAAGGCTTGTGAGACCCATAAAAATAGGTTAGGATGCAGTGTGGATTGCATTTAGAGAGTATTCAATTCGAACAAGCCACAGGGATTAACAGGGTATTTATTTGCATGTCATGTATGGGCTATATTAGGCACGTAAGAGTAGAATGAGGGAGTACAGTTCAGTGTGGATTGTATTGGAGAGTTGCCACTTCGAACTAGATATAGCAATTTAGAGAGTATATATTTGCATGTCACGTTTGAAGCTATTTCGACTTCGAAAAATAGAGTTCAGTATGGATTGTATCTCGAATATATTCAATTCAAACTAGCCACAGCGAATTGACAGGGTATTTATTTGCATGTTCAGTATGGCGAATAAGTGTTGTAAAAGTAGAAAAAGAGAGAGAGTAAAGTACGCAGTGTATAAAGAGAGTCAATTCAAACTAGCGACTGACAGGGTACATTCACTTCTATCACTCCCCCTCATTCCGCACAAAAAACATTTGCATGTTGTATTGGATTACATAAGTATTATGTATTATTATTATTTAATTTGTTGCTAGGCACATAAAGACATATGTGAACACGTGTGTGGGTGTGTGTGTGTGTGGATTCCAATTGAAACTGTGGTGAAATTGCATTCGAAATGCGATGCTAGTACACTTGTGCATACCCTGTAAGGCATTGCGAAAGGGGGGAATGGGGTATATCGAGTATATAGTATATATATGTTTATTTATGTATAATAATAGATAATAGCATTAATAATACACATCAACTTTGCGCTAATTTGGAATTGGATTTGGATCTGATGAGGTTGAAGAATTCTTCTTCTCATATTTCTCTGGTTAACAAAGTTCGGCAACGCGTAACATTCAAATAACTACAATAATATAAGGTTTATATATATATATAGAATTTCGATATCTCTTTGTTTTCTTCTTATTGTTGTTGTTGCTGGGCTTGAATCTTCTCCAGCTTAGGGAGAACGTATGATCGCCTCGTAGGCAGCGAAAATGATATTGGCCACCTCAACGGAACGTGACTTCAGACTGAGCGTGGCATCCGGATTGCCTGGCTGCAGCTTGAGCTCCAGCAGCACCCAGATGTTGTTGGTCAGCTTCAGGGATTGATAGAGCATATCCTGACCCTCCACATTGCGCTTGGCAATGGTGAATATGTTGTTGGTGGTCATCTTGGAGGCAATGCCATCGGTGGTGCCAATGACACCACTCAGACTATACTGCAACTCATTGGCCGCCGGTATCTCCTTCCAGGTGTTGAGGAACACACGCTTATCCAGCTGCCCATCCTCGGCGAACAATACATTTCCATGCACCAGGCAGGCAAAGTAGAAGATATCGATGTTGTTCTTCACAGCAACCTGTAGATTATTCAGCGGCTCCATGCGCTGTATGGGGCCACTGGTGCCGAGGGCCAGGGTCATTTCGGTGCTCTGATTTGGTGGCAGCGGTGGCGCTTGCAACGGCGAGGCAGGCACCAAACCAAAGCTATTCTTATTGAGTTGTATGGCAAAGTTGGTCATAGGTTGCATTGCCTTGTTGGTGAGGGTCATGTCCATGAAGATTTCGCCATTGCGACGCGAGAATGTACCCTGAATCTCCAAGCCTTTGCCCTTCTCCGCGGGCAGCCAGACAACTTTGGGTATTTGCACGCCCACAGACAGTGAGGTGCCCGCCAGGCCAAAGATGTCGCCCAGCAGGCTGCTGGCTCCACCAACACCAGCATGGCCAGCGTCGGCAGTTACCGCAGGTGGTCCGCCTAGGAGAATGTCCAGACCACCGCCGAGTAGATCAACATTGCTGGTGGTTGTTGCAGGTGCAGCGGGCATGGCGGGTGCATTGATATCCATGGAGAGCAGGTCACCAATGAGCGACTCTTGATTGGGTATAACCATGGCCT
Organism: Zaprionus camerounensis; assembly: GCA_018904165.1. Classification (NCBI taxonomy): domain Eukaryota; kingdom Metazoa; phylum Arthropoda; class Insecta; order Diptera; family Drosophilidae; genus Zaprionus; species Zaprionus camerounensis. The sequence goes on along the minus strand of JAEIFS010000531.1, from coordinate 7,417,757 downwards.
CTGAACCGGCGCCAGTCTCCGACTGCTCCCCGGCAGCATTGCCTGCGCCGGCGGCACGATTGGGCAACGATTTGCGTACACCAGCACCACGACCCTCAACAAAGGCTGTCGGTGGCTTGTGGTAGACACTGGCCAGCGAGCTAATGTGACAGATGAGCTCGTCCAGCAGCGTGGGTTCCAGCAGATCGGTTTCCTCCGATATCAGTGGCTTGTCGGCCAGCACCACCTCCTTGGCAGCAGCTGGATCTGTTGAGAGCAGGCGCCAGTAGATGAAACCACGATCCCTCAAGTCGGGATTATCGGAATCCTGTGTGGCCAGCGAGAGCACGTGCTGCACCAGCTCCTGTGTGTCCGATGGCCGCTTGAGGAACAGCTTCACCACCGCTGTCAACAACTGCAGCTGCACCTGTGCATTCTCATCCTGGAAGCCCTCCAGAAAGCTGTCCAACAGCTCATCGGCATTGTCAATACGCTCCGCATACTCGCCAATGATCCAGACCATTGAGGCACGTGCCTCCGGCTCGTCCAGTGTGTCCAGATTCTCGCAAAGGGTGCTAATGATGCTCTCATATTTGTTGGGATACTTGCGGAATATGTCCTTGATCACAACAATGGCCTCCTGCACAACATAGTTGACCTTTGTCTGGATGAGATCCAGTAGAGTGGAGACACAACGTTCTGCCGATGGTTCCACCTTGATGGCACAACGTCCGATAGCACGCACAGCTTTGCGCACGAAATCCACATCCACCTCGGTCGCATATTCCTTCAGTTCACTCAGCACTTGGGCAATGTTGCTCTGGTTGGCCAGACGTATCATGATGTCCAGTTTCTCGAGCTTCACATAGATGGGATCATTGTACTTTACGAAGAAGACCTTCATCTCATGCTTGAGAATGTCCGGACGCTTCTGTACAATCAAATTGATGTTACGCAGTGCAACATACTGCACCTCAGGCTCTGAGGAGAGCAGGGTGACCAGTGGCGGTGCCAGCTTCTTGGTGAGCGTGGCACAGAAATCACTATCGCTGGACAGCATCTCCAGCAGCTTCATCAGCACCTTGACGGCACTGAGCACAACGGCTGCATTGGCATGCGCGAGACGTGGTGTGATTCTCTCGCAAATCGATTGCGCTTCACGCTCATCCTTGGGGCTATAATTGGCCAGGGAGTCAAGGATGAAGACTTGTCCCCACTCGGTGCACTCGTTGAGGGCGGTCAGCAACTTGTTGATGGTCACCGAATTCATTTCCACCAACGGTTGTCCCGATTGACTTGCCTCATTGATCTCGCTTAGTGCTGCAACTGCATTGGCCACCACCATGGGATTCGAGTCGGAGAGCAGATCCTTTAGCTGATCAAGGAAGCCCTGATCCTCGACCATTGTTGCTGAGATGTCATAGAGCTTGGCCACGCATACAGCTGCCGTCTTGCGCACATACGGATCCTCATCCTTGAGGCATTTGCGTAGAGGTTCGCAAAGGTATTCGGTAATCTTGTCGACACGAATGCAGCCCATGGTGCGCACGGCCAGGGCACGTATCAATGGATTGGAGTCTTCGCAATCCTTAACGAACGTATTCACTGCCATTATGGCCATGTCTGGCTGCGATTTGGCATAGTTCATCAAGTAGAGATAGACAAGCTTCTTCAGTTCGAGATTATCTGTTTGCATGCAATTGACCACGTCGGGAAAGAGGGCGGAGACATCTTTGCCCACTGTCATGCTGGCAATGACCTTCTTCACCGCCTCCTTCTTCTTCTCCTTCTTGTCATTGTTTAGCTCCGATTTCAGTTCGAATATTTCGCCCTTTTTCGTTGTCGTAAAATACTTTGAATCGGTCATTTTGCTGCTGTTGTTGTTGTTCTCACACCGGAACTCACGCTTGGAACTTGAAGAGGAAACAAGAAAGAAGGAAATGAGAGTAAAATAGAGATTACTTAAATGTATGTATAGAATATATACACTTAATCACTGATAAGCTGCACTTAGAAGTGCAATTTAGAGAGGTTTTCTCTCCAAAACGATAAATTTCCCTCTATGCTCCAATAATAATGTATGTACAAGCCTAATTACATATACAAATATGTATATATAACTGCAGCCTATTGATTTCAATTTTCCGGACACTTCCTCTGGAGGGGCGTAGTAGCAGCACACACACACGTACACACACATAGGCAGAGCCTACATAAAGCTTCATGGAGGCGAGAGTTAACTGAGTAACACACACACAAACGTAACTTTGATATGTTCATGTATTGGTGCCGCCGACCACTGGGTTTACTCATATATATGATGGCTTGAACACGTCTCACAATTTTCATGCATGCCGATTTTCTATTGTATCCATTGGTTTTTCCACTTATTCAACACATAACGTGTTGGCGACATTATGTTGCAACACTTTAGGATTGTTGCAAATCATTTAATTACCTTTAAATATGCTTTTTAAAAAATTGTTTGCTTATGTTACTCTCCTGCTGCTGCTACTTGCATATGTAAATGGTTATGTGTGTGTGCGGAGGTCTGTATACGTGTGAGCTCTTTTGGATTCTTTCGCTGTATGCGCGACCAGTGTTGCTTGCCATAATATCGATAGCAAATGCATGCATTTCCGATTAATATTCAAATTTATGTTATGGTATTTCCAAGCGGTTGGCTTGCACAGCCAAAAAGGAAAATACAAAAATTGCATATTTATGAAAGAGAGAAATGAAAATCAATGGAAATACTTGTAATGTTTTCGTGTCATTGCGTAATTCACGAATTGAAGCGATCTAGTTACAGTAGTTACTGCAAATGCATGCAACTGAAGTAAGCAGTAGTATATTTATATAAGTATATGTGGGTATTTAATAAATACGTATCTTGCACACCTAAACTTATTTCCGTTGACTGAGTTTTGCGCAAGTGCAACGAAGCCAATACGCGATGTCTGTGTCTTCCGTCTGTGCGAAAACGAAGAAAGAAGTTTACATGTAACAATAAGAAAAACACAAAGGAAATAAAAAACAATGGAAAACTATGGTAAAACACCAAAAACAATTGCAACGAATCTCTTATGCGCTGCAAATGATCCAAATTATGCAGATATGTAATTTTTAAACTATTATATATATTTATAGACAGTTCAAAATTAGTTCAATAGTATAGAAAGTACTAAAAAATGCAAATCTTTGCAAGGAAAAAGGCTGCTTAGCACATTTAGTATTTTTTGGGAAAGTAACCGTTATTCAAGTTCAGCTCAAGTGAACCCTTAAAATTCCGGGTTCAAGGCGGGATATCAGTCTTTATTATAAAGTTCCCAGTAAAACGCAATTTTAATTATGATTGTTTGCAGGGTACACACATTACTCGTAAATGCCCAAAAAAATAAAACAAGCCATGGCGAACAAATCTGGGAACAAAAACGAAACAAGAGAAAACACCCACAATCAGCAGTAACAGCAACAACAACAACAGCAACAACAATAACAGCAACACGATGATGATAATTCGCTATTGCGATCTCTATCGACAATGCGAATCGTATTCATAAATTGCAGGTTTGCTCGGATCGGCGGCGCGTGCTCTTCAACTGGCGATGACGTTGACGAAGAAGACGACGACGACGACGACGACGACGTTTGCCATGGGCTGCACGGAAGCGAAGCCGAGCGCGGCGCCGGCGCATTCCAAAGCCACATTTACCGTTTAAGCCAAATGTGTGTGCAGTATGTGTGTGTGAGGGGGCTGGCATGGTCATAATTCGTGATATAAAATAATTTGGCAGCACTGTGCCAGCAATCATTCGTTATCGAGCAATTCGAGCGGTCACATCGTTAAGACTTTTCCACGCCTAACCTCAAAACTCAACTAGCATGGATAATCGTAGTGTGGTAATGGATCAGTTAAAGGATATTTGGATTATAAACAATATGAATACATATTATACATATTTTTGATTTGTTTGCAGTTGCTGAAGCTGTCGATCTTGGCTGTTCTGGTGCTGCTCTTTGTCTGTGTTCAGGAGACACAAGCTGGGTATGGTTTAAAGAATTTGCGGAAGATTTCGACTTCAATAAACTTATTATATTCTCCATATAGTCATCAGAAGAAGAAGAAGATCGTTATACATGTGCCAGTGCACAAGAAGATCGAGAAACATGTGCATACGGTGATAAAGCATGTGCATCATCATCATAAGCCGATTGTCCTAAAGGAGGAGAAGAAAATCATACACGAGGAGCATCGTCCCATTCAAATCCATCAGACCAAAGAGCATATACATCATCATGAGAAGCATGAGAACCATGCCCACCACGATCATCATGAATACCATGAACATCATCATCCCAAAGAACATGTTCAATCTGTCGAGGAGGAGGAGGAGCACATCCACCACCATCATAATTATGAGCACAAAGATGGGTATATTGGCAGCGATGCGGGCAGCAGTGGCAGTAGCAGCGGCAGCAGCGAAGAGCGCTGATTATATCCAGCTTGATGCACTGAGTGTGGTGATCCCCAGAGCCGACGTAGACTGATGATTATATAAGCACAGAAATAATACTAGAGAAAATTAAACGCGGCTCCGAATGATCTGTGGGTAAATTGGTGATTCTTACTTTGTGATGAAATAATTAGATTTAAGGATGCTTAATTTTTTTTTTATTTTTGTTTACTTTCAGAATTTTTTTTTGTATTTTAAGTTATTAGTTTTAAAAACGGGGTGTTGTAAAGGATTAATAAACAAAGCCAAACAAACTGTTCTTATTGTGTTATTGGTGTGTATTTTGAATGTAGATTCAAAATGGGCGCGCAACTTGTTCGATTTTCAAAAAAAGGCAGACTTACAACACTTGTGCGCACCGATAGTTCGATATGCATCGATTTCGATAAAAATTGACATAGCGACGGCGAGAGCGAAGACAAGGCAAAATAAAATAAAAGAAAAGGCATATGAAACGAGGGAGCATAGGGAGTGAGTGTTACTTTGCAAAAAAGAGAAAAAAGAAGAACAAGAACCCAAATAAAGAAAAGTTCAAATTAATGGCTGAAACGATGCAGATTATGTTTTGATAACAACAACAATGACAACTCTCGGATCAAAGAGAAAACGGAAAAACCTTCACGTACAACCAACAAGAGCAGCAGCAGCGAAAATAACAACAACTACTACAACAGCAGCAACAGAAACAGCAGCAGCAACAACAACAAAAACAACAACGCAACGCAAAGCAACAACAACAACAACAAGAAGAGCAGCAACTGTGCAACTGCTGCTGCTGCATCCACGAAGACACTAACCCAATAGAAACAGTAACCGAGAATCGAAATCGAATCGATGTCGACATGTTGATGTTGATGAAGTGAATTTTTGAAACGTATTTTACTGAAGTGCATGAAACCCCCTTGCAATATAACATCTCATATATATGTATGTGCATTCTATACACACTGTTTTGCACTGCGCCAGCCACACACGCCTTTATTTTGTATTATTATTTTCATTTCTGCTTGCCTCGTTGTTTTCGCCTCAGCCGTAGCCGCAGCCTCTCGTTGTGCCAATTCGCCTTCACTTTCCCCCGGAAGGCAACAACAACAACAGCAACAACAGCAACAACGACAAAGCAGAAGCAACAGCAACAAATTACACTCGAATTTCAACAGTATTGAGTGAGCTTTAAGCTTGTCAATTCAATGATAATAAACAAAACAACAACAATAACAACGCAAGCAGCAGCACGCTGAGTGAGAGTGTGTAGTGAGTGAGTAACGCGTGAGAGAGATAACGGTGATCCTTCGAATAGAATCGAGTGCGAGTGCGAGACAGTGACAGAGAGAGAGAGAAAGAGAGAGAGAGCGAGCGTAGGGGGTGCATAATAGCGATGCTGTATAGGCCACAATGGGTTCACAAACCTTGGAGATCTTGCGCCAAGGCGTGTGGGCCTCACTGACCGGCGGCTACTTCTATGATCCCCATCAGGGAGTCTTTTGCAATGTAGTGCATCTCTATCTCTGGCTCTACCTGCTCTGTTCGCCCTTTGTTGCCTACCTGGTGAGTAACTACCTTTGTGCACTGCTAATCTAAGTGAAACTGTTTGCTCATACCTCCCCCCCCACCTCTATCTCTTTAGTACTTTCCAAGCACATGGCTGACCTGGTGCCTCTACTGTGTGCTAACCAGCAGCACCATATTGATGGTAAAGCTAATCAATCTGGCCCTGCATCGCCTCTACGATCGCGCACAGACCATGTCCGAGGTGAATCTGAAGAGTCAATTCTTCAAGGTCACCAAAGAGACTGAGCTGGGACGTGGCCGTGACGAGGATAACGGCATTGAGATGAAGATAATGCGTGCCTCCGGTGGCGGTGTCGGTGGCGTTGGTGTCGCTGGTGCCGTTGGCGGTGGCTCACGTCTGTCTGTCGAGCAGGCAATCAACGAGGCCAGCGAGGAGAACAGCATCATGTCCATTGACAATGTGAATAGCATTATTGGTATGTGTATCTTCAGCAGAAGAAGCTGCTCCAACTGTTTAACTAATCTCCTCTTCTTCTCCTGCTGCAGATCTCAAGGTTGATGTGCATCGCAAGAATAGTTCGGAATCCATTGAACTAATGTTCTATGCCCCTTCAATGCTCTCCGGCGGCAGTCAGCAGGATCAACAGTCGCTCGCTGGCTCGGCTAGTGTCACCAAATCCATACGCTCCACACTGGCTGCTGCAGCGGCACAGAGCAACATGTCTGCCAATGAATTGTTCAGCAAATATCTGACTGTATATCCCGAGGTCGTCGAATCCAATGCAGCTGGCAGCAGTGCCGGCAGTGCTGATGGTGGTGCCAGCAGCAGTGGGGCAGACAGCACAAGTCGCTGTCCCAATGGTGTTGGTGCCACAGTTGGTGCAACAACAACATCAGCAGCAGCAGCAGCAGGCGCAACAACAACAACAACTGGACGCACTGGACACTTGTCACGCAAATGTTCGGAGGTCTTTAGTCGCCGGCATCGACGTCGTTTGGAGCGTCAAAGTAGTCTGGATACAGCTGCAGCTGCTGCTGGAGCTGCTGCGGGTTTGGAGCCAACATTTAGTGCCAAACTGATGCGCAATCAATCAGATACCATTGCCACAACAACAGCAACAACAACAGCAGCCACAACATCGCTGGCTGCACCAAGTTTCCTACACACAAAAGCTGGACGAGCACATCAGCAACAGCAGCAGCAGCAGGTTAATCCTCGCCAGCATTTCATAGCCAATACAGGAGGAGGTGCAGCAGGAGCTGGAGCAGGCGACAGTGTGTCGTCTTCAACGGTGCTGATGGTGGCACCGCCCTCAACGGGTGCCACGCCCTTCTCCCGTCTGCAGCGCCATCGCAGCTTTGAAACCTATCACGGACGCCTCAAGCATCAGAGTCGCGCCGGCGCTGGCCTCTTTCAATCGATGCAACATCAGCAGCAGCAATTGCAACAGTTGCAGCAGCAGCAACATCATCAGCATCCGCAGCAGCAACATCTACACCAGCAGCAGCATCACCAGCAACAGCAGCAGCAGCAGCAACATCAAAGCAACGAGTCGGAGGAGCTGATGGACAGCGCTGCTGCCAATGATGCCTGCAATCGGGCGCTGCAATCGTGGATCTTGGACTCCTCATCGGATGTCTATCTGGAGGATGATAGCTACACCAAATCGGATCTGGGCATTGAGCAGCAATCGCAGCAGGCGTCGCATGCGCCCTTCCGCTCGCAGCATCATCATCACCATCACCATCATCATCATCATCAGCTGCATCACAATCATCACTTGCATCATCCGCTGGGTGGTGTCATCATACGCAAGGATCCCATTAGCACCATGTCAGCACTGCAACTCACCTCATCCTCCTCCGCCGAGACGACAGCGGGCGTGGCCAATGCCAACAGCAGCAGCACCACAGCTGTCAGTCGTAGCGGTATTGGAACTGCAGGGGGAGGTGCTGGTGGTGGTGCTGGTGCTGCTGGTGGTGGTGGTGGTGCAACAGCTGCCATGAAACGACGTAGACATTCCAATGCCACCAGCTATCACAAGCACAACTCTGGGAGTGTGTCCAAGTCGACGCTACTCTCTGGTAGCCAGCAGACCAACCACAATAGTACCACAGCCTCGGGTGGTGTGCGTCGCATAAAGAGCGCCGCCTTGGAGGTGCTGTGCCCGCAGGCATCTGTCTCCAACTTGAGTCCACATCCGAATAGCGTGGAGGCGATCAGTGGCCAGCAACAGCTGAGGAATCCACTGCCACCGCCGAGCAAGAGTCTTGTGCGCAATCAGCATTTGAATCTATATCCGCCACGTCTGGTGGATCAGAATTATACAGAGCAAAGTGGCACGGGCAGCTGCAGCAGCGTCATCTTTGGCAGCTCCAGTGCATGTGGCTCCACCACGGCGCTGATTGAGCCACCAGTTTATCCCATTGTCGAGCATTTGGATGAGAAGCCAGCCGGAGAGCATGAGACAACGACAATGCAGCACGATGCGGACGATGACGACGATGAACTGGACGATGTGCCAGTGCGTCGACGCACACGTGCGCTCGGCTGCAGCCAGACGCATCACAGTGCCGAGTCCGATGTGGGCGGCATACTGGCCGACGATGATGATGATGTCTTCAAGGATTTCGATAAGAATCTAGACCATATACTCAGCGGACTGCAGCAGACGCACCATCAGCTTGACGATGATCTGAAGACCACATCAACGGCGGCGGTGGCGGCGCAGGTAATAGAGATCACAGCATCCGATGATGAGGAGTTGGACAACAATACAGGCTCACGTTCGCCGTTGCTTAGCAATCGGCAGCAGCAGCAGCAGAGTGCCAAGGAATTGGCTGCCGAGCAGGCGCTGCGACAGGAGCTCTCCCTGCCGGCACTGCAGCGGGAACAGACGGCAGCCACATGCGCGCCAGCAGCGCAAACTGCACGCAGTCAATTGATACGCAGCGAGGCAGACTCGGGTTGTCCGTCGAGTGATTGCGAGCAGGTCAGTGCCAGTTCCAAGGATCAACTGCTGGCTGGCAGTCTGTGCAAGCAGCAGGAACGAAGCGAACGCAGCGAGCGGGAGCGGGAGCGGGAGGATGATGAGGAGCAGCCCTGCACATCACGCATGGCAGCCAGGAGTCTTGGCGCCATACCCAAGGTGGTCAAGTATCGTGAAGTGGATGAGGTGCGAGGTGCAAACTGCCGACGCACTGCCTCCAATGCCAATGTAACCACAACGAACCACAGCAGCACGACAGATGCTTGCAACAACAACAACAACAACAACAATGAGCTGGCACTGGTTAAGCATACGAAACTCTCGGGCGTTGGTGGCTCTCGCAATTCCTCCTCTTCCAATTCGACGCACAGCATCAGTCTGACGGAGAGTCTGACGGCGGACATACACAAGATGCTGTGGCTGATGCATGGCGGCGCTGTCGATGATCGTGGTCGCCCCATTGCTGGCATACTGGCCGATGGCACACCCGTGCCTGCCAATCCCAGCATTGTGCCCCCCAACATGTCCAGTGCGCACTTCCAGTTCTATCAGGATGCCATACAGGCCTTGCAGGGCAGCTATCCTGCCTCCAGTTCGGTGGAGCACATGACGCATGTGGAACGTGCCTTGGCGCGCGATAAACTGCGCATGGATGCCAAATTGGTCTGCGAACAGTTGGCAGCGGCAGCAGCAGCAGCTGAGGCAAGTGCCGCCGCCGCCGCCGCCGCCGCTGCCGCCAGCAGCAGCAACAGCAACAGCAGCAGTGCCCAGCAGCAGCAGCATCATCATCATCATCATCATCACAGTGCTGGTGCAGGCTCGGGCAGCACCTCGTTGAGCATGTTGCTCAGCAGTTCGGCGCGTGCGAACAGCGCTGCCGCAGCGCAGTCGTTGCAGGGACTCTTCAATATCATGCGGAGCGAGCGGCAGGCGGCACGCAATGATGCACTGCAGCAGCAATTGAATGAGGCAGCTGCCGCAGCAGCGGCCGCTGCAGCTGTAAACAGTGCTGGCAATGTCTCTGGCTCCGATGCTGCTGTCTCGGCAGCAATTGCTGCCGCAGCGGCCAGTCAACAACAGTTGCAACATCATCAGCACCATCAGCAGCATCAACTCAGTCAGCCCATGCTCACGGTGGATGGACACTATGCACCATACTGTGACTATTGGCGTCCAGCTTGTCTGCTTGCGGCCGAGAAGCCGGTGGCACCCAAGAGCTTCTACAAGTATCGTTTCAAGTGGTGTGGCCAGGAGCATGAGTTCAAGATTGCCATGGATCGTCTGGAGTTGTTGGCACTCTTCGATCGGGATCTGCACTGGCTGCACGTGCTGCTGGCCAGTGTGCTCTGCACCTTGGTCGCCTGCCTGGGTGCGGCAATCTTGCAGCACAATTACTACAAGGATCTCTGTGTGCTGCTCTTCTGTGCCGTCATTGCTGGTGCACAGTACTCGCTGGTGAAGAGCGTGCAACCAGATGCGGCGTCTCCAGTGCATGGATTCAACAAGACGGTCGCCTATTCGCGTGCAATATACTTTTGTCTCTGCGGTGGTTTGTTGCTACTCCTCAAGCGTCTGGATACGGAGTATGCACAGCGACCGCCAGCTGCATTGATATTCTTCGGGATCAACTATTCCCCGGCCAACGTGGTGGCCATGTTGCTGCAGTCTCTCTATGTGCTCTTGCTCTGCTTTCCCATCATCTTCTCGGTCGGTTTGTGCCCGCAAATCAATACGTTTCTCATGTATCTGCTGGAGCAGCTCGATATGCATCTCTTTGGTGGCAATGCAGCAAGCAGTCTGCTGGGTAAGCTCAAATCCTTCTCTTCCTCCTTATCTTCCTGCTCTTCCACCTTACCTGACTCTCAGGCCCCTACTTATACCCCTGCAACGCACCTTGGGAGACATCTACGACCCTATAAAGTATATATACTCTTCATCAGCATCAATAGAGCTGTCATAGAGTCATAGATGTCCGTCTGTTCTTGTGTCCGTCTGTACGTGTGTCCGTCTATCCGTTTGTCCGTTGTCCTTGTGTCCGTCTATCTTTGTGTCCGTCTATCCTTGTGTCCGTCTGTTCTTCTGTACGTGTGTCCGTCTATCCGTTTGTCCGTCTGTCCTTGTGTCCGTTTATCCTTGTGTCCGTCTGTTCTTGTGTCCGTCTGTCCTTGTGTCCGTCTGTTCTTGTGTCCGTCTGTACGTGTGTCCGTCTATCCGTTTGTCCGTCTATTGCAACGCAAACTAGTCTCTTGGTTTTAAAGCAATCTTCATAATACTTTATACACATGCTTCTTATTGCTGCAGGCTGTATATAAGTCGGAACTAGCCGGTTTGGAAGCATATATCGTATAGCTGTCATATAAACTATCGGCCAGTTTTTGTTGTTTGGCAAGATATTACAACCAAATTAACTACCTCTGACTTTTTCTATATATATAATATGCACATTAAATTTCATCAAAATCTGAGCACTATATCGTATAGCTGCCATACGAACTATCGGCCGATATTGCTTATTTGTCAATTTACTGCAACCAAATTTACTTCATCCGTTTTTATTTATAAATATAATATGTCTATAAAATTTCATCAAAATCTGAGCACTATAAAATATAACTATCGGCCGATTTTTGTTATTTGTCAAGATATTGCAACTAAATTTACTACATCCGTGTTTATTGATATCTATTATATACCTATCAAATTTTATCAAAATCTGAGCACTATATCGTATAGCTGCCATACAAACTATCGGCCGATATTTGTTATTTGTCAAGATATTGCAACCAAATTTACTACCTCTGACTTTTTTTATATATATAAATTGCTTTTAAAATTGCATCAAAATCTGAGCACTATAACATATAGCTGCCATATGAACTATCGGTCGAAATGAAGATTTTTGTATGAATTGCAGTTTTGATTTTAGAAATAACTTAACTAAGCAGTGTCAATCAAAGTAAGACAGTAATCGACGTGTTATTCAATTATGCACCATTATATAGAATAGTATAGGAAGTAGTATAGGAACGATCGAGGGCTGTAAGAACCTCCCAAAGGTAAGAACCTCTGGCATGCCGAAGATAGACTTACTTTCTTGTTATAGAATTAATTTAACTTATCAGTGTCAATCAAAGTTATACATAATATTTTGCATCATTATATATAACTAGTAAATGAAGCGAGATATTTATATTCTGCGGAATTATATGTAACTAGTAAAGGAACTATCGGGAGATATAAGAACCCGCAAGGGCGTAGAACCTTCGGCATATCGAAGATAGCCTTCTTGTTATAGAATTAACTTAAGTTATCGGTGTCAATCAAGGTTAGACAGTAATCGACGTATTATTATTAAATTCTGCTCCATTATATAGTATAATATAGAAACGATCAAAGGACTTAAGAACCTACAAGGGTGTAAAACCTACGGCATGCCGAAGATAGTCTTTCTTTTTGGGTTTAGAAACAGTTTATCTTCTCAGTGTCAATAAAAGTTAATCATAATATTCTGAGCCTATATATAGTACTATTAAAGGAACTATCGGGAGATATAGAAACCTGCAAGGGTGTAGAACCTTTGACATGCCGAAGATAGCCTTTCTTTCTTTTTAAACTTATACTCTCCCTTTCCTCTGCAGGCTCATTTCTTTGCCTACTGCGCTCTGTGCTGGCCGTGATGCTGCTCTATGGACCCTTGTATGCTGCTCTGGACGAGCATCGTGGCACTCAGTACATACTGTTCTCCATCTTCTGTGCCATGCTCATACCACTTGGCTATCATCTGTCCCGTTCTGCCAGCGATTTCAGTCACCTCTGGCGACTCATCAAGACGTGCATTGTGAGCACGTATCGCGATGGCGATGAGGATGAACTGCATCAGGTGCACACAGTGCGACAGGCAGGAGGACAGCAGCCACAACAGCAACAACAACAACAGCAGCAGCAGCAGCTGAAGCGGACACGCAGCAAGCGACAAGCAGCGGAGCAAGCGACGAGAGCACAACGACAACAACAACAGCAGCAACAGGAACTTGTTGTCAGCTCATCTGTGGCCAATAGTAATGAGCACATTGAGCTGAGTTCGCTGGAGAAGATTGCGATCAGTGAGGAGCAACAACAGCAGCGGCAGCAACAACAACGTGACGAACTGGAGGACGATGAGCCCGAGCCAGGCGAGGATGGGGGGGAGGAGACACAACTGGGCAAGCATAGCAAATCGAAGGCATCCTCATTGGGTAGCAGTCAAACGCTGGGCAAGACCATTAGCAGCAGCAAGAGAGCAATCACAGCCTCAAGTTCGTATGCATCGATTGGTGCCGAAGATGCTGGCGAGGATGTTGCCATTGTGGAGCAGCTGCCAAGTAGCGAGGTTGCCGCCAAGCACGTACAGCAGCAGGAGGAGGCTGACGAGGATGAGGAGCATGTGTATGAGGAGCCAAAGACCACAACAGATGCACAAGATGACAAAATCTCGAGTTCTTCCACAACAAATCCCGGTGATATGTCCACCTTGACAGCTGGTGCTGGCACAGCCAATACAGATATTGATGCCGGCACTGGCATCGATGCTGAACCAACAGATGCCGAGGCAGTCAATCCAGCGCTGCCCGAGCTAGATGGCGAACTGGAGAATGAGTTACCTGATCCATTGCCGCGTAAACTGCAAGCGACAGTGACGACACGACTGAAAAACGATCTGGTCGTTATGACCCTGTTGGCAGTCAGTGTGCTTGTGCTGCACTGCAGCACCGTCTTCACAGTGCTGCAGCCTGATCTTAATGTAGTGCTCTATGCCTTCATTGGCACCCTGGGCGTGCTACTCCATTATGCTGTGCCACAGATGAGGAAACATATGCCTTGGCTCTGCTTTGCTCGTCCCCTGTTGCGTCAGAAGGAGTTCGGGCAATTCGAAGTGTTGAATGCACCACAGATCATGTGGTTCGAGAAGTTCTACATATATCTGTGTGTCATTGAACGCAATGTCCTCTTCCCCCTGTTGGCAATCTCATCGTTGACAGCCGATTCACAGCTGATTGCCAATAAGTTTGGTGTTCCCTGGGGCACCCTCATTGTTGCGGTTTGTGCGCTCAAGTGTGAGTATAAACTAACTGAAATTATGATACCTACAGCTTAATATAGATATACCATTTTATATAATGATAATTCTGCTTGTTCTTATGACTGTTGCCTGCCCCTTTATAATGTTTTCCCAGTCTTGTTGAGTCTTGTAGCCTTGAAACTTGGAAAACTTGTGTATTAGCTTAGTAGCGTACTATATGTTCAATTTAATAGCTGTTTCTACTGTAGAACCTTAGTTCAATGAGGAACTTCCAAAAAACAAACAGAATTTTTCTACTTAAACCTAATTTAAAGGCAGTTATAATAGGTCTCTGTTCTTGAAACTTGAGCAACTCATGTATAAGCTTATGTACAATTCATAGCTCTTTCTACTGTATATGAGGAATCAGGGTTCAATGAGGAATTAGCCAAGAAACGCAGAATTTGCTTATTTATAACACAGTTTCAACTAATCTCTTTCTCTCTTCTCATTTGCAGTTGTGCGCAATGCGTATTCAGATCCAACGAATCAATATCTGATCATTATATTCACCGTTCTGCTCTTTCGCATTGACTTTGCCATGGCCACAGAGAGTTTTATCATTGATTATTTCTTTGTATCTCTCGCATTTCGCAAATGTTGCGACTTTCTACTAAAGGTAAGTGACTGTGACAGTGACAGCAGCGATAGTAACTACTATCGGTAGCACTGGCGCTATATTAACGATAGCAGCTATCTCAATACTATCAAAAGCAACTATCTCTATATTTTTAAAATATACTATCTATATTAACTCTCTCATATCATCGATAGCAACTATCTTTATACTATCTATATTAACTCTCTCTATACTATCGATAGCAACTATCCTTATAGTATTGATAGCAACTATCTTTATACTTTTGAAAACAACTATCTCTATTCCTTTAAAAGCACCTATCTCTTTACTATCGATAGCAACTATCTCCTATCTATAGCAACTATCCTTATACTATCAAAAGCAACTATCTCTATACTTTTAAAATATACTATCTATATTAACTCTCGCATATCATCGATAGCAACTATCTGTATACTATCTATATTAACTCTCTATACTATCGATAGCAACTATCCTTATATTATTGATAGCAACTATCTTTATACTTTTGAAATCAATTATCGTTATACTTTAAAACGCAACTATTCCTTTAAAAGCATCTATCTCTTTACTATCGATAGCAACTATCTCTTTACTATCGATAGCAACTATCTCTATACTATCGATAGCAACTATCTCCTATCTATAGCAACTATCCTTATACTATTAATAGCAACTATCTCTATACTTCTGAATGCAACTTTCTCTATTCCTTTAAAAGCAACTATCTCTATACTATCAAAAGCAAATATCTATATACTATCGATAGCAGCTATCCCTATACTATCAAAAGCAAATATCTATATACTATCGATCGCAGCTATCCCTATACCATCAATAGCAACTATCCCTTTACAATATCAACTTTTTCTCGATAGTAACTTTATCTATTGACCACATCGATAGTAACTATCTCCAGTGAATATTGATACTATCATTTTCTGGCTACTTTAGATAGTGCCTATTGCTGGCTACTATCGATAGCTATTACTAGCTATCATTAAGTACTATTGCTAACCACTATCGATAGCAAATACTCCTAGCAATTATCGCTTAAAGAAATGGAAACTCAAACTAATGTCAAACTCTTTTCAGCTGCAATTCATAGTCACGTACATTGCACCCTGGCAAATCACCTGGGGATCGGCATTCCACGCCTTCGCACAGCCCTTCAGTGTACCCCACTCGGCCATGTTGTTCTTGCAGGCTGGCATATCGGCGCTGCTATCGACACCATTGAATCCCTTCCTGGGCAGCGCCATCTTTCTCACCTCGTATGTGCGTCCGGTGAAGTTCTGGGAACGGGATTACAATACACGCCGCATCGATCACTCCAATACGCGACTCAGTTCACAGCTGGAACGGGATCTGGGTGCGGATGATAACAATCTGAACAGCATCTTCTATGAGCATTTGACACGCTCGTTGCAGCATTCGCTGTGCGGTGATCTGCTCATGGGTCGCTGGGGCAATGTCAATCAGGGCGATTGCTTTGGTAAGTCCTGCACAGAGTTGACTTCCTTTTATGCTCCTTTTTACTGATGCAATCTCTGCTTACTTTAGTACTCGCCTCGGACGATCTCAATTGCCTGGTGCACATCATCGAGCTGGGCAATGGACTGTGCACATTCCAGATGCGTGGCTTGGAATTCCGCGGCACCTACTGCCAGCAGCGTGAGGTGGAGGCCATCACGGAGGATGTGGAGGATAACGATGGCTGTTGTTGCTGTGATCCCGGTCATTTGCCACGATTGCTCAGCGCGAATGCCATGTTCTCCACACGCTGGCTTGCCTGGCAAGTGGTGGCTGCGCAATATGTCATCGAGGGCTACTCCATCTCTGATAATCTGGCCAGTGCCACGCTGCAGGTGTTCGAGTATCGCAAGGTGCTAATCACCTACTACATTAAGGTGAGTCTGTCGAGGACACTTTAGAGGGGAATCCTTTGTTAATACTTGTTCCTTCTCCTCTCCCTTGCAGAGCATCATCTACTATGTGGTGCGCAATCCCAAGCTGGAGCAGTGGCTCGCCTCTGGGCCCATACAGGAGGCACTGCAGCATACGCTGAGTCGTCAATTTGTCGATCTTGATCCCATTTTCAATTTCAATCTCGATGAGGACTTCGATTTTCGTGCCGTGGGCATAACTCGCTCCAGTTTCTGCTATGTCTACCTCAAGTGGATCAATTATTGTGTGGATAAGCGCAAGGATGCGCAGGGTGCTGCCAAGGAGATGCCCACAGCGCCGGCAACACCGGCAACTGCAGGAGCAGCAAGCAATTCACAGCCAACAACAACACAGCCAACAGCAGCAGCAGGCACAGCAGGCGCAGGAGGTGTAGGAACAGTAGGCACAGTAGGCACAGGCACAGTACCAAGTGGCGCAGTCTCAGGCACTGTCACCACACCCGCCACATTGCTGGTGACAGCAGGAGCCACATCATCAACGGTGGTGGCAACCACAACAGCTGCAACCACTGGCAATACGACGGCCACAACTACAGCGAACACAACACCCGCCCACAATGACTCGAAGAGCACACCGAATCTCTCCTCGCATGGCGCCACCACGGCTCCGCAGTCGAAGTCACAGTCACAGCAGCAGCTGCGCAGTGTGCGGCCGCAGAAGAGTGCCACCATGAGTGGCAGTGGCAGTGGCAGCACTGTTGTGCCCGGCGTCGTGCCCGAGAGCGTTGATCAGTTGAGCAGTTCGCATAGTTTCGCCAACATATCGCGACAGACATCGGAGAGTGCACCCGGACTGGGTAACTATGTTACCTACATGGATCAGAATGTGTTTGTCAAGCTGTCGAAGACGACGCCTGGCAAATCGTTGCGCAAGGAGGATTCACCACGTAATCTACACCAGCCACAGGTGGCAACAGTGACGGCAACAGGGCAGGGCACACCACAGCAGGAGCAGCAGCAACAGGGGCAACAGGGACAGGGACAGCGACCTGCACTCAAGCTAAAGGTTGCCAGCGTATCCAAGGATGCTCCATTGGTCTCTCTCTGCCTGGCATTGGGTCTACTCGCGCGTCGTTCCCTTGCCACTGCCTCGCATAGTTCCCTAACGGGCGTGGAGTTCTTTCTGCATGGATTGCATGCTCTCTTCAAGGGTGACTTCAGGATTACCTCGCCACGAGATGAATGGGTCTTTGCGGACATGGAACTGCTGCATTCAGTGGTGGCACCTGCAGTCAAGATGGCACTGAAGCTGCAACAGGATCACATTACCAATCCGGATGAGTTTCTCGATCCACATGCACTGTACGAGGCCATCGATAGCTGCTCCAAGGAGTTGGTCATCTCACACGAGGCAGATCCGGTCTGGCGCAGCGCTGTGCTGCGTGGTGCACCCAATTTGCTGGCACTGCGTCATGTCATGGAGGATGGTTCCGATGAGTACCGTATCATACGTCTGACCAAGCGATTCCTTAGCTTTCGTGTGATCAAACTGAATCGGGAATGTGTGCGTGGCCTGTGGGCCGGACAGCAGCAGGAGCTGATCTATTTGCGCAATCGGAATCCGGAGCGAGGCAGCATACAGAATGCCAAGCAGGCACTGAGGAACATCATCAACTCGAGCTGTGATCAGCCCATTGGTTATCCCATCTATGTGTCCCCGCTGACCACCTCGTATGCGGATACCAATGGCCAGCTGTGCCAGGTGATTGGTGGTGCCATCACGCTGGACACCATACGTCAGACTGTGCTGGATTGGTGGCATCGCATACGCGAGAGATGCCGTCAGGGCTGCAGCTCTGGCTCGGCCATGGAGGCATCAATGCAGCTCGGTGGCACTTGCAACTTTGGCAGCGGTGGCAGTGTCGTTGGTGGCGGCACCAATACGGGCTCGAGTGTGGCTGGAGCAGGAGTGGGAGCTGTCGCTGTTGGTGGCTCTGCGGGCTCTGCGGTGGGAACACTTGCAAGCGTAGGCGGCGCTGCTGGAGCAGGTGGAGGAGCAGGAGCAGGAGCAGGAGCGGGTGCTGGCAGCATAGCAGCTGGTGGCGCTGCCAGTGGAGCAGGCAGTGGCAGTGCTCCTGGCACTGCGAGCAGCACTGGTGGTGATTCTGCGGGTGAACTTGCTCCGGTCTTCATATCTGCTCCACTGTACAATACACTCACTGTGAACAGCTACTACGGCGTACGTTCTGGCAGCGGCATGACGGGCATGAGCGGCATGGCGGGCAGCCTGGGAGGTAGCTATGTTAGCGACACCCTCGCAGTGGTGCGTGGCGGCCTGGCAGTGATGCCTGTGAAGCCAACGTCGACCACACTCATTGCTGGGCTGTTGAACCGCGAGAGGGATCAGGAGGCAGCCTCGTTGCGTGCCAGCAGCAGTGGACCACGCACTCGCAGCGGAGCTGGACAGCTGCAGGCGAGTGCTCGTCGTGCCACACTGCCCATTGCCAGTGGTGGTGGTGCTGGCGATGCACTGCCCTCCTCCAAGGAGACGCTGCAAATGCGTCCCGAACTGGTTGAACATGAGTGTCCAAGTGGACGCTCCAACAAGCTGCTGTCCTCCTCGTCGGGCAGTCTGGGCATCGGTGTGGGTGTGGGCAACATTATAACCACCCCAGGGGATTATCCACGCAAGACCAAAGGTCCCATTTGTCTGATGACAGGCGAGGGAACGACAGCGACAACGACGACGACAGCGGCGACAACGGGAGGCACAGGAACAGCCACAGGCACTGGAGGCACAGCCAGCACAGGCGGAGCTGCAGCAGCAACAAGCACAAGCACGGGCAGTGCAACGCCACGCAAGCCTCGCATTGATATCTACAGAAAGGTCATCATTGTGGACGATACAGGGGTAAGTAGAAGAGCAGTCGAGAAGGAATGGGTAATATTGATATATTTGATATAATAAATATATTTGATATAATTGATACAGTTAAAACATTCATTGATATTTGATATATTGGATATATTGGATATAAATATTTTATATAATAAATATATTTGATATAATTGATACAGTTAAAACATTGATTGATATTTGATACATTTTATATATTGGATATATTTGATATATTAGATGTACTTGATATATTTTATATATGTGATATAATTGATATTGATGTTTTGATATATTGTAAATGATAAATGTATATCTTAATTTAATTGATATAATTAATATTATTCGATATATTTAATGTATTTGATATATTTGACATATTTTGCATATTAGATATACATCTTTGATAGAATTGATATATTTTATGTAATTAATATAATAAATATATTTGATATAATTGATATAGTTAATATATTGATTGATATTTGATTTATTGCATATACTAAACATATTTTATGTATGTGATATAATTGATATATTGATATCTTGATATATTTAATATATTCGATATATTTGATATTATTGTATGTATATGATATTTTTGATATATTAAATATACATATTTGATGCATTTGATATTTATTATATAATTGTTATATATGATATTTTTGATATATATTTGTTATATTTAATATACTTGATATATTTTATATATGTGATATAATTAATATATTGATGTATTGAAAATATTTTGATACAATTGATAAATTGATATCATGATGCATCTAATGTATTCGATACATTTGATATATTTGACATAATCGATATATTTGATATCATTGATCATTGATTTATTGATATATTGATATCTTAATATGCTATGTTCAATATCATATATTTGATGTATTAGATATATTTTATATAATCGATATATTTATATTTTATATTATATATTTAATAGATTTTATATATTGGATATAAATGATATAGTTAATATATTGATATATGTGATATATAATATTTGATACATTTTTATATTTGTTATAATTGATATATTGATATAATTGCTTTATATTTTGATATATTGATTGATATATTGATATTTAGAAATATTAATATAGTTCTAGAACTAATCCTTCCCTCCTCTTCCCGCCTGCAGATCTACGACTGCCTGGATCTGATCGATGCTGTGGTCTGGCCCACAGATCACATGCGCGCCAACGGGGGACGTCTGAGCTGGAAGGATTGGGAGCCGAGTGCGGGCATGGTTGGCTATGTGGTGCACGTGTGGGTGCCCAATCACAAGGATGTGCTCTTCCGCTCGCATGTCAATCACTGTGTGTATCTCATTGAGATCGGTGAGCATTATGTGCCCGTGGATGAGCTGGGATTGCGAGAATACAATCAAATTGTGGGCAGCAGCACTGAGGAGATGGCCAACTCACGACGCAGTTCCATACAGCGTGACTTCCATGAGTACAACATGCAGTTCAAGCTGGCCGGAGTGACGCCCATTGTGAGCAGTAAATCGCACAAGGCCAAGATACGTGCGGTGAGCAGCAGCAGCTCAGAGGATGAGGATGAAATGGTGGCCAGGTGTAGCACAGCCAAGTCAAAGCTAGCAGCAGCAGCAGGAGCTGCAGGAGCCTCAACTGGCGTTGCAGCCGGACCTGTGCTACCAGGTGCCACCTGCCCCGCGGGCATTGATCTGATGAACTTCAATCGTTTGCTCAGCATGTGGAAACTGATTGCGGACAAGAAGAAGCAAGCGCTGACCATTGACACCTCGGAACCATTTGCGGCATTCGACTATATGGGTGAACTGCCGCCGGAACTGATGCGTCAGCTGGAGGAGAGTCGTTTGGCACAGCAGCGACAGCAGGAGGAACAGGAGGAGGAGGAGCTGCGCAAGCATTTGCAGCAGCTCGAGGATGAGGCACTGGCCCTGGCCGCCGAGCAGGCAGCGATGCCTGTGCGCGAAATAGCAACGCCACCTTCCACGGAGGAGCTGTCCCTGGAGCCCAGTGGCTCGTCCACGGCCAACAGCACGCCCACAACGGCAACAACGCCCGAGCCGCTGGCAACAGCGCAACCAGAGCAGGAGACTGCCGAGCTGAAGACGACGCAGGAGACGGCGTGGAAGGAGGCAGAGCAGACACAACAAATAGCAGACAACGAAAAGAAAGTAGAAGAGGAAAATGAACAAACAACGAAAGAATGTGAAGATGTCAAAGTGGAAGAGGCAGAGGCAGAGAAAGAAGAGCCTGAAGAGAAAGAGAAAGAGCATGACACGATAAGCGAGCAGGAGAACGGCACAACCGTTTAAAGCGAGAAAGCAAGAAAAAGAGAGGGAGAGAGCGAGAGAGAGAGAGATAGAATACGTGTAATATCAACTGAGAGATCAATTTGCCCAGCGTCAAGCCCCCCAAGAACTACAAACGAATTCAACAAAATACTTCCACAAAATCAAAGTAGAGTTTTTAAAACGATTGTAAAAAGAAGAATAGAGAGAGAGAGAGGGAGAGGGAAGCGATAACTGTAAATATGAGTTAACACTGCATACTGTATCCCAAATATGCATATATACTATTAGGCTATAGATTTGTTATACCTATTGTCGATTGTGTGTGGTGTATATAACGTGAACGATCAAGAGAAACGGTTCGATTAGCTTTTTCACTCAAATCGTAGCTTAATCGTAAACAAAAACACATATACTATATATTATATATGTATATGTATAGGGGGATATCTAATTCTAGCTATGTTTGCTATAAATCTATATATACACATACCTATTCATACCTATATATATATATACGATGGAAATTTACAAAAAAAGGAAGAAAATCAAAACAAAAAAAAAAAGAAGGAAGCAAAAATTACATTTTTGTTAGTATTAAAAGATATATACATATACATATTAACTATACTATATAGCCCATACTCATAAATATATATATAGAGCAAAGAGCAGAGAATGTTAGACAGAGATGGAGACACAGAGAAAGACGAGTGTAGATGTAGAAATGTAAAAAACGGAAAACGCAAAGGGACAAAAACTCAAAACCAAAATGCTTTTCATTAATTTTACTATAATATTGTAATTATTATTATTATTATTATATATATTATAAATATGAGTTAACCCCTTCCCCCCACTCTCCTTGCCCCCTTGTCTTCCCTAGTTCTTGTTTTCTTCTGCTATTACTATTATTATATATATATATATATACTATGCTTTCCTAGCCAAATGGGTAAACAAAATAAATAAGAACTAACAAAGAATTTATATAAATTAATTAATGAACCTAAACTAAACTAAAACAAACAAACGAAACACACAAAACATACCAAAATTTTATTGTTAATATGAAAAATGGAAAAGAAAATGAACCTTATCACTAAATACACACATATATAAGTGTTTGTACAAGTATTTAACTAAATCTAAACTAAGTTGGTAATATGAAACGGAAATCGTAATTAAAATGAGACGAAATTTGTAAATCGAATTACAAAATCCAAATCGAAATCAATCCAAGTAAAGTCATGATAAATTGCTGACTATATATATATGACTATATGTGTATAATGTTATTGTTGGTGTATGATATACTATATACATATATGATATGCATGCATATATATATTGATATAAATTGTTCTATTTGATGGACGACTATCAATGATTGATGATGATATATGAAAAATGTAAAGCTCTCACGTTGCCTTAATACATTAGACTGATTTTTTCTACACACACACACACACAAAGAGACACATACACACACATATACACAGCACACACACACATACATTACACACACACTCCACAACACACATGTACTTGCATTGTCTGTATTATATATGTGCATATATAGTCCACAGTTCCGCTGTCTATATAAAGCGCAGCTGCTATTATTGCTTGCGTCTTTATAATGACGACGATATCTGGCGCGATATATGCACATATATCATGCTGCAACTAAAAATATATAATTCAGAATATGTATAATAATTATGGTTGCGAGTATTTACATAGCTAAAGGAATAAATAAATATCAACATAATAAAAGGAGGAGCGAAACTATAAATTACAAAAATAAAAACCAAGAGAAATACCCTGTAATATATGTAGAAGGTGCGTTTGGAAATTGAACATGTAACACTAGAAAAATGCCCAAATAATTTTTCCAAATACATATTGTAAAAAATAACAAAACAAAAAGCAAATAAATTAATATTAAAAAAAAGGAAAACATATTAAAATGTAAAACAAAATACAGCACACGAACAAATAGTTAATGTACCCCTTTTATCTCCCCCTTCAGTATGTACAGTTATTGATTTCGAAAAAGGTTAACTGCATCTGTATCTGAAACTAGCCAATCTTAAACAAAAAGAAACCTAATTAAAAAACTATTCTTAATGGTAAAACTAATGAAAATGTCTGTACACAATGCATACGTAGTTACATGCGATTATATATGGTAAACACATACATACTTACATATATACATATATGGTAAATGTGTAACACAAAGAATACAAAACTAAAGAAAGAAAGAAAGAAACAAACGTACATATGTATAATTGTATTGGAACAACACTATCGAAACTTAGCTGTTAATGCAATTTTAATTCCCCAAATTCATTCAAGTTATTTCTGTTCCTTTTTGCTAATTTTGTTTCGTTCCATTCGAAAAGAAAAAACAATTAAATATTTATAATATATATAAAGTATATGTGTATATACTACATATAACGATTAAAATACAAAATAAAATGAAACTTGTTATACAAAATGAACGGGAAGAGTGTTTATTATGGATTATATTAGTTGTAGTGCATTGAACTGTAGAATATTCTTTGTAACTGCAGTTTCAATTGAAATAGAGTTCAAAGTGGGTTCTATCTTATATCAGGATTATATCTTGGCAACTTTCCTTGTCTTGTTTGAACTTCAATATTCTTTATATCATTATCATACATATTATTTATTATTATTTATTCATTATTTTTCAACTGTAATAGCATTCTAGGGTTTTCAAAAGTGGCTTCTATTTTTATCAGGGATATGTTCTTGTAATTCTTTATCTTGTATAAACATATGAGATATATATGCATATAAATGTATATATATGTATGTATATAAGGATGATTTTTTAAGAGCTATAGGAAAGTTTTTCAAAAACAAACATAAAATTCAGTCAAATGTAGAAATCTGTATTTGAATCAATAGTACGTTGCATATAATGAATGTTTGAAGATTACTTCATGAAAAAGTTGAGCGTGACTGTGCCTCAAAAGCTCCATCTCCGCTTAGCATCTAATTTTGGCATACTCTTTCCAATATTTCGGCCTTTATCTCACGAATAAATGCTTCAATGTTGTCCTCCAGTGCGTGTCAATTGAAGCGGGCTTGTCTGTGTAGACTTTAGATTTAACATAGCCCCACAAAAAATAGTCTAAGGGCGTTATTTTGCACGATATAAGTGACCCCGAACGTGACATATAATGTTTAACGAACTCGCCTCTCAATAAGTCCATAGTTATGCGTGCTGTGTTGCATGTGGCAGCGTCTTGTTGAAACCACATGTTATGCAAGTCAAGCTCTTGCAATGTTTAAATTATAGACCAAACTGAAGATGTTTGACAGTGCAACAAAACACGAAACATGCGTCAGCTATTTAAAGCAGCGTAGCCAAAAAGATAATAGCTAAAAAATCACAATTTATAATTTCTATAACTTCCTTTTTCATTTTTAAACAATTTAAGAAAGGTTCTATTATACAAAGATTTCAATATTGCAATCAAGTTCAAGTTTCGTATAACAAAAGTTTATTACGCTTCACAATTTGATATATATATAATATATATATATATATTACTATATACAGAACATAGATTAGGCTACATTATCTCTCTCAATTGGCCTCCTTGGTTGGTGGCCAAATTGGCGTGAGTTCGCTTAGCGCCACATCGTACAGCAGATTCTGATACTCCTCGAGCAGAACTGGAAAGTAAAGGAGAGCAAAGAAATATGTGAGATAAATATATACACTATATATATACAAATAACTGAAGACTTACAGGTGGGCTCACTTTCCCAGAGATCGAAGAGCGCCTGACGCGAATGAATCTGTTTGGTGATGAGGGCGCGCTTGAAACGCAGCACTTTATCGTTGAGATTGGACCAGCTCTTGATCAGTGAGGCGGGCGTGGACTTCAGCTTGGGCTTGAATGCCGCCAATTGTGGACACACAGTGCCCTCCAGCAGGAACATGCCAAAGTAGCTGCAAGCACGAGAAGGAAGAAGGGGTTTAGCAAATGACAACTGAGATATTGGGGATAAACTTACCAGCAGGCCTTCTCGCTGAGTGGCATCTCCACCTCGCCCAGCGGCAGTTCCCAGGCTGCTTTACCGAATGTGGCATCCACATAGCAGTGGACCTTTCCCTTGACAGGGTCGTAACGTGGCGCTGGATCCTCCTTCACCTGCCTTATGTTGCACAGCATCGGCACATAGATCAACAGCCACTCAGGCTCAATAGCCGTAATGCCGCGTATGAACATCTTATTGCTGTCCCCATTGCGCAACTCGTACGCCTCCTGGTAGACAATCCAGTCGGGTGTGCTCTGCTTGAGCACCGAGGAGGCGTGCAGGAATGCCGGCTCCTCCAAGTCGCCACAATTGTAGGCATATTTGAGACGACGCTTCTCCTCCTTGTCGCTTATCTCATCCAGCGGCACCTTGCGAGCCACCTGATCCCCCATGCCCGCCAGCAGTATCTGTCGCAGGAAACGCGCCTGTGCATCTGTCGGTGGCTTCAGATTCGGATCCACACACAGCTCCACATCGCTGACATTCAAATTGATCTCGTTGGTCAACTGTACGCGCAGCTTACGCACCTCACTGATGGCCTTGGGACGCAGCCCGTTCGACTCACAGAACTGCGACAACTTGCCCTGGGAGCCAGCATATTCAGCGGCGCCCACGGCACGCATCAGCACCATGGGATCACCGAGTAGCTTGTAATTGCCTGTCGATGCCCAACTCTGGCGTTTCTGATGGAACTTATTCGACACCGGCGCCATATCATCCTCTCGCTGCACGCCCGTCTCGATGAGCAGCTCCTGCACAGAGAGGGCGGCGACCAGGCAAACGGTATATGGCAAGAGCTGCTGTTGATTGGACAGCGCCAGCATTTTGCCAAAGCGTGGAGCAACTGGAAACTTGGAGATCACACGTCCCAATTTTGTTATCGCTGGCGGAGTATTCTCCTTTTCCCCATCTGCTGCTTCCAGTGCGCCAAGCACACTGAGACGCTGTTCTGCTGCCTGTAATTGCAGTGTATCCGGTGGCGAGGGGAACGGAAAGTGTACAACACGATCGATGCCCATGCAACGCATCTGCAACATCAGATCATCCACGGGCTTCTGCTGTATATCCGGCTGACTGAAGTCGGCGAACAGATCATTGTACACAGCACTGGAATAGAGGCGATAACAATGTCCTGCACTGACACGTCCAGCACGACCGGCTCGCTGGTCTGCCGACGCTTTGGATGTCCATGTGACCACGAAGGCACTGACGCCTGTCAGCTTGTCATAGAGACGCGTCTTCTGTCGCCCACTGTCCACCACATATTTGATTTGTGGTATGGTCAGCGACGTCTCTGCCACATTGGTGCTCACCACGCACAGGCGACATCCGCTGGGCACTGGCTCGAAGATGCGATTCTGTTTCTCTGACGAGAGCAACGAGTAAAGTGGCAGCACCCACAGCGGTTGCTTGGTTGCCGGCTGCTCCAGCTCATCATCCAGTTCAGCATCCGCATCTGATTCATTCCCCTCCAGTTCTGAATCATTCCCCTCATGCATATCCGCCTCGGTATCATCTCCGGGCAGTTTGTAGTCATCCAAGTTGATCTTTGGCAGTGAGATTTGTGTGAGAAACTTCTTCTTTGATTTGCGTATGTTTCTTATGGTGCGTTTCATATCGAACTCCTCATCCGCCGCTTGCTGCTCCTTTTCCTCTGCTTCCTTTGGCTGCTCCACCTTCTCGCTCTGCTGCTCCTTGTATGGAAAGGTGCGTCTTAGCTTGCGCACCAGTTGATTCACCTCCTGCTGTCCCGTAACAAATATAAGGATGCCGCCTTCGGGCAGCTGTGCGTGTATTTTCATGGTCTTCCTAAAGGCCTCAGCCACGTAATCGTCGGGCGTGCGTTTCTGGAAGTGCACCGTGACTGGGAATTGTCGTGCCTCCACTTTTATCATTGGCGGTGGCGTCTTAAAGAGACGCGCATTCTCTGTAAAATCGCTGACGCGTAACGTGGCCGACATGATGATCAGCTTGAGGGGATTGCCTCGCTTGTGCCGCAACGGAACAATGCGTGACAGCAGGCCGACCAATATGTCTGTGTAGACACTTCTCTCGTGCGCCTCGTCCAGCACAATCACTGAATATTTACTCAACAGAAAGTCAGTCTCGATCTCCTTGAGGAGCACACCGTCAGTCATGAACTTGATGCGCGTCGCTGGCGTTACATTACCCTCGAAACGTATCAGATAGGATACCTCGCTGTTGGGCAGATTCATCTCGTGTGCCACACGCTTTGACATCGCAATGGCGGCCACACGACGTGGCTCCGTCACGCCAATCATCTTGTGCTGCGCATAGCCCGCTTCGTATAGGAATTGTGGCAATTGTGTTGTCTTGCCCGAGCCCGTCTCGCCGGCCACAATGACAATGGGATGCTCATTGATTAGCTCCATCACTTGCTGCTCCTCGGCGAGTATGGGAAGTCGCAGACGAGCAGCCTGCACCTCATCCGTGCGATGCACTGGCACATAGACGGTCTGATGTTGATAGGCGGGTGCAGCTGGAGCTGGAGCTGTTGCTGCTGCTGGCTTTGCTGGCACCTTGGGCTGGGGCTGAGGTTGTGCCTCAACTGTTGCTGCAGCTGCACTTGTTGTTGGTTGCTGCTCTTCAACTTTGGCTGGTTCAGGCACTGGTGCCGGACTATCGTCCTCCTCGTCGTCATCTGTGCTAGTCTCATCTTCCGATCCACTGGCATCGATTATGTTGGGATTTTTGCGCTTTGCCTCAAGCTCTTCCTGATCCTCGATGAGTAGACGACGCTTGCCAGCACCTTTGAGGGCATTGATGCGTCTGCCTCTGCGCTGCTCCTGTTCAACCTGTTGCAACTGCGACTGTTTCTCCTTCTTCCTGGCCATATACTCGTCCAGCGTCTGCAGACGCTTCAGTCCCACCGTCTGCACTTGGCTAATCGATGTGTATTGCTTTAATTCGGTTTCTGGAATTTGCACAGCAGCCAAATCCTCCAGCAATTGTGCACGCTAGACAGAGGGAGAGAACTGGTCAAAGAGTGTTCCTTTGGAATATGGGATTTGAATGTACTTACGCCCTCTTTCTTCTTTTTCTTGTCGACAATTTGCTGCAGATGCTTGCGCTGTTTTTTTGTGAGAATCTTGACATTTTGACGCTTTTCCACTTTGATTCTGGTAGCACGCTTTTGTGAGGGCAGCACCAGAGCATTGGCCTCATCATAGCCAGCGGAGTTGCTGCCACCGACCACATCCTCCACATTTATTTTGATCTGTTTAAGTTTGTTGGGAATTCGAATTAATTACAGCCTTAACATTGTCTGATTATACTTACATTCTTTACTGCGGAATTGTCGACAATTGTTTGCGGATTTTGCCGCGCCTTTGCATTGTACACCTTTTTGCCCATGTTTATTGTGTTTCGTTTCGGTAAACATTTATTTGTTGCCAATGGCCAATGCACGTGCAGCTCCTGTTATCGATGTTATCGAAAGAGTGGTCTAAAAGCGCAACAATATATCGATGTTGTCACAGCTGATTAACAGCAAAATAGCAAGCGTTGCCAGACGGATGGGTTCAGAGCGTAATCGAATATGTTTGCAGCGATACAGTTTTATTCATTTTCAGTTCATGTTTCTTATGTTGTCCTTTTAATTATTACAAACGAAAAAATACATAAAAAATATAATAAAATATATATACAAAAACAATAATATAAATATGAATCTATATTCTGGCCGACATTAATAAATTCAGTATAAATTGAAGTTTTCCGAGGTTTTTAATGAAAAAAATATATAATTTCTAGGAGTAAGTATCTCAAAATGATCTGTATTAAGTATTACCCATATGATTCTATGTATTTTTGTATCATTTTTGCTCATTCTGAATGGGCGAGGTCTTTAATGTTTCAATCAATTAAGAAATGCAAGTTTTTTGCAACGAAGTTCGACTATTGATTTAGGCAAATAACTATGACACATGATTGCAACGGAATAAGTCCTACACATATATTATTCAAGGTTAATATTTATAGATTAAAATGAGATATATTCTATCTTTAAGAAATCTATAAATATGGCTACGGACGGCATAAAAAAGCCGGCAAACTTCAATACTTACCTAATATATTTACATTTAGTTAATTTGAATTAAATGGCGAAATAACTATATAATTATAACTATAATATTGCATTATTTTCTGTTGTATGTAAATTACTGTTTTTATATGTTGAAATAAGTTTTTTGAACAACTAACCGCTGCTAATTATTCTATGTGCTAAAAATGTTGTGCTAAAACGAAATGTCAAGCGAAAAAGAAAATTGCTTATTTCGAACTTGGTGGCAGCACTAGAAATGCCAAAAACAAAACAAAAAGAGAGAAGAGCGCATCAATTGGCAAACGGCGCTCAATTTCGCTTAATTGTTGTTGTCATTTGAGTTAGAATTACTGTTTAAAAGTTTGTTTTAACGTTAAATTTACAGCTACAGACACAGATGGCACATGCCATGGCAAATACAGTGGATCCAGTGCGCTTAACACTGGCAAGCCTCATAACCGAACACGAGTAAGTCTCAGAACAGCATCAGAGTGCACCAGATGCTGTGCTATCGTTTGTTACTTTGTGATTCACGTCGAATTTGACGCAATTCGAAATTAATTTTCAACTTCCATTTGGAATCACTGTCACAGAGCGCCCTTAACTCCCGAGAGTATACTCCGTGAATTCCGTGCCACAGCCGATAAAAGGCCCTCGGATAGTGATTTGATATCGCTGCTAAATACCATCTGTTTCAAGCGTCCCAATCATCCCCAGATTCTCAACGAGATTCTCTATATTCTAGAACGGTAAGTGTGTGTGTGTGCTCCTGCCTGATTATTCATTTTTCTTATGCGTGTTGCCATTGCAGGAAGGATCCTATGTACGCATTGATGGTATTCTCGGAACGCATGAGCGAGGATTCAACGTGGACGGCCAGCCATTCAACCCGACAATGCTACGAAATGCCTCCACCAAGTCAAATCGGTAGCACGCATAGCTTGGCCGTTGAGCAGACGCACATTTCGCGCACACGCAAATCCCTGGACTTGTCCACATCCACCCCAGTTACCAGCCGCAAGGCAGACCCAAGTCCTACCCGCTCCACAGGCACAGCAATGAGTGCCACTAAGTTTACACGACGTACAACGTCACCAACACCTGCAGCCAGCGAGCCGACGATTGGGACGCGGGGTGATCTGAGTCAGGTAAGTCAGCTGGCAACAATGCCATATTGCTTGATCATATTATCTGAGTTGTTTCCTCTTTGCAGATCAAGAAACGTGTATTGAATGCTGTGTCCAGTAAACTGGTTATGCCATCCATAACCATGACCAGCAGATCAAGCCATCGTTCGTCGACCAGCAACGGCAGCACCAGTGCCACCAACGGTCAATATGGTTCGGCCGAACCCAGATCTGCGGCATCACCTAGCATTTACCTAAGTCCCGCCGCGACAGCAAGATCTATCAATAGCATTGGGGTGCCTTCCATCAGTTCAAGCAGCAGTCGTTCGAGCAGAGTCAATATTAGCGATGGCTTTCCCGACGGCTATCGTACAAATATGTTGTGGGACTTTGTCAAAGTCGATGATGGCATAAAGCCAATGACGAAACATGAGATTGCTGCTCTGCCCATGGATAGCCAACAGCGGGT
Organism: Zaprionus camerounensis; assembly: GCA_018904165.1. NCBI lineage: Eukaryota > Metazoa > Arthropoda > Insecta > Diptera > Drosophilidae > Zaprionus > Zaprionus camerounensis. Next base: position 7,386,207 of record JAEIFS010000531.1, on the reverse strand, counting down.
ATTGCTAAAAGATCTGTTGTTCTGCCTGAGTGGCTCGCGCGGCAGTTACATGATTCCCATACCCTCTGAGGACGCCATTATTGGCAGGACCACGTACGAGACACGTTTTATAATGAACATGCAGTTGGACAAATCGCTGACGGAAATGGTGCAGGAGATATTACCGCTGGCCTCACATTTCATGGGCATACAGAAGGTTATTGCCGCCACCGATGGTCGGGGCCAGGTGAACAATGCACTAAACGCAGCACTCGAAGATCTCTGTCATGATTATTATGTACGTGTTGAACGCAATGGTGCAATGTTGCATTGTTAATATTAATCTTACACTTTGCCCGCAGCTGCTGCTGATGCAAACAGAACTGGAGCAGGAGAAGAATATGTTGACAGTACCGAAGCTACTTTATTATCTGCAGCCAACTATTTGGGTTATGGAGGAGATCTGGAATACCATAGTTGACTTGCCACTGGTATATAGCAAACAAATTCATTTCAAATTCTGAGTAAACTGAGTCTGTCTACTTTTGCAGAGCTATCAGGGAGCTGCCGTCCTGTCGCACATGTGTGGACGCATCAAGCGACTGGAGGGAGACAAGGCTGCCCAGAAGCTAATTATTTCACTGACCAGCAAGGCGGCAGAGCCGTATATGAAAATACTACAGCAATGGATACAGAAGGGTGTCATTGTCGATAGTACACAGGAGTTTCTGGTCGAGGATAACGAGTGTATACACCAGGGAGAGGTGCCGGCGCACTACTCCGATGATTACTGGGAGAGACGCTATACCATACGTCAGGAGTGTATTCCCACGTTTCTGGAGAAACATGCGAACAAAATACTTCGCACCGGCAAATACTTGAATGTGATTCGACAGTGCGGCAAGCGAGTAATGCCCACACAGCAAATGGATCTACAATTCGATCCGACTAATGAACAGCATGTCTCTGTGATCAACGATGCGTATTACTTTGCGGCCCGTATGCTTCTGGACGTGTTGCTCACCGAGAACGATCTGATGGGTCATCTACATTCGGTCAAGAGGTATTTGTTACTCAATCAGGGTGACTTCACAATGCAATTCATGGATGCCTGCGAAGATGAGCTCTCCAAGAATGTTGATCTTGTGCTGCCCATGACGTTAGAGAATTTACTTGGCCTCACACTACGTCTATCGTCGGCACGCAGTGATCCCTATAAAGATGATCTGCACTGTGCCCTGCTTCCCTACGATCTGGTCACTCAAATGTCCAAGATTATGGACCACAAAGAGGGTAAGTGTGTAGTTCGTGGAGAGAAGGAAGACTGTATAAATCGATGATGAATCCTTTCATATAGAATACTGGCAGACAACGGATCGCCTGGATCTGACTGGACTGGAGTGCTTTGCCTTTAGCTACGAAGTGAAGTGGCCTGTGTCGCTGGTGCTCAATCATCTTTCCATAACCAAGTACCAGATGCTCTTCCGCCAGCTCTTCTACTGCAAGCATGTCGAGCGTCAGCTCTGCAAGTGAGTGCGCCCTGAACCTAACCTCTTCATATGATATATGTATATATCTTTATTTTCTGCTTGCAGAATCTGGAAAGAGAACTCGATTGTTAAGAAGTTCTCACCCACCGCCGCGGAGTTATATCGTTCAGCGTTCACATTGCGTCAGCGCATGATGAATGCCATTCAGAATCTGGAATATTATATGATGATCGAGATCATTGAGCCCAATTCGCATATATTCATTGAGAAGATGAAGAGTGTGGAGAACGTTGATATGGTGCTGAAGCTGCACAATGACTTTCTCGACTTGTGCCTCAAGAATTGCATGTTGACGGAAACGTCGCATCTAAATCGTGCCATATTTAAGTTATGTAAGATCTGTCTAAAATTCTGCGAATTCATTCAGGTAAGTTGGGCTTCAATTATGGGAATATTCTCTGTGAAACCGCGTCTATTGTATTGTACATACCTTGCATATATCTTGTCTTGTCTCCATGTTTTTCTCTCTTTCCCCATGCTTGACAAAATTTGCAAATTATCTACATTGGAATATAACTATATATAATGTACACATGCATATATTATATATACCATAAATATATATATATATATAGCGTTCGCAACGGTTTTTTCTCGACGCCGAGCTCAAGTCCATGGTCTGTGATAGCGAAGAGAGTACGGATGTGTCCGAGTCCGAGCAAGAAACGGAACGGCCACAGGTATACGATATGTGTATATAAAGTGCATCTACATATGTACAGAGGCCCCTTTGAGGGCCGTATAAACTCTTTAACTTCCTTATGATTTCATTATTATTAAGAAAATTACTTCCGCATATCATATACTATATGTTATTATTATTATTATTTTCATTAACTTTCCCAGTTGAATTCCTTTTGCTTTCTTTTTTTCCGAGATCTGTTCGATTGCATGTTCATTTAGTCCCTTCCCCAATGATTATGGTATAACCGTACCTCCTTAAATTCCATTGAGTTTTTGTAGCATTTTGTGCATTGTATATTGATTTGAATGTATCTTCTATCTAAACTATATAATTTATCTGAACTATCGTCTACTCTATCTCCAGTTTCTCACATATTATTTTGCTTTGATTCCTTCTGCAGAGCGAGACCTCAATGGATCCGACAGAAACGTTTTCGGAACGTGTGAAACGCTTTGATCTGGAATTCACCGGCATGCTCATATCGTTCCTTAAGCAAATCAACGATCTGGCCAAGCTCAATACCTCCGATCGTTTCATGAATCTCGTGCATCGAATTAATTTCAATGGATTTTACTCTGAACAAATGGAAAAAATGTGCGTCACAAATGCCATGGGCTAACATCTGTATAGCTGAAATCCACCACCAATAAAAAACGAAACAAAACAAAATAAAATAAAAAGCCATATGATATGATATAAAACACAAATTAAAAGACAACATTAACATAAAAGAGTATTAAATTAGGTCAAGCCAATCCCAGAACAAATGATAATGAGACAATTTTAATAATAATTGATAAAACTGTTTAAGCTTTTGCATTTAATTTATACAACATGAACATATATCATCCATATGTAGATCATATCATTCCCGTTTCAACAGTTTTCCTCTCTCTCTCCTTTGAGTGTTCGCACATAATAATTATTCTCACTAAGTTTTAACCGACTATATATATTAATATATTTGAAATAAACTTAATTGTTTGAAACATGTTTTTGTCGAAATCATATTTAAATTCTTCTTATTGGGTGCTGTCGTCTAGATATAGCTCTACTCAACGGCAATGGAACCGATTATTCTAAAAGTTTTCGTTCCCAGAAGCGTAGAGTACGGCCATATGCAAAGATTGTCGTATATAGTTTTTTAACTGAGTATATTTTATAGCTGGCAATGACAACTAATAAGGAAACCCCACTCTCACTGCCATAATTATGGCATGCATATGACAGAGGAGAATCGAGTTCCAGTTTAGCTGCTACGTATCGATGTTATCTATAAAGGTCCTGATATTATATTTATTGAGTATTATTTATATTATTATTTATTTATCAATTGTTGTTTAAGGAGTTCACCAAGCACAGTTTATCCTGAAACTAAATAGGTTCTGGGGAATATATATGAATAGATACAGTATATTATCAAGATAAGTTATGTGTGTAGTTAACTATAGAGTTTCTCTTATGAAGGCTTAAGGAACTGCAAGTGCCATCCTCGCTAATGAGATCGTTTGCCTATATAAGACTATGTAATACAGATGGTAACCTCATTGCTTGCAACAATTTGGCAGTTAAGAGGGATAGTAAAGCAAGGCAAATTGATGCATTGATGGCTTTGTTTTAAATCAACCTTCTTCTCTACTCCCTTCTTAACAGCGTCGCCTCCCACTGCCCACAGGCACACCTATTGTACCCTCAACTGCTCCTTTCCACTCGCTTATTGTAGCACCCTCCTCGTCCTCCCCCTCCTCCTCCTCCTTGGCTGCCTTGTGTGCTGGTTGGTCTCGTGCGAAAATGTGCCAATTTTAATTTGCTATGGATTTTTATCATGTTGCGCAGTTTTTGCACACCCAATGGCGGCCACCGACCACAACTGTCCATCGAGGGGGGGCTGCCAGACGAGAGGACAACGACCCACACACACACCACACTCACACACACAAAGAGCCGTAAAAGCCAATTTTCTGCGCATACATTTATAAATACATGAGGCACGAGGGACAATTGATCGCTTATAAGTTTTAATGGGATTTGTATTGTTGGCATAGGTACAAACGTGTGTTGTATGTAAGACGCATTAAGCTATCTTTATTCTGTTTTTGTGTAGTCTTAAACATGATGTACTCGTATATATATAATAATAGTTATATAAATAATAAAAAAAATATAATATTAATATGTTATAATACTATATAATTACATTTTTAGTATTGTGCTTGTTAAATCTTGTTCTGATATTTTTTTCTTTATCAATATTGATACTTTACTTCCCGTTTCAGCTTTATTCAAACTTTTCAAGTTTTTTATACCCTATGACCATTAAAAATGACACAGATCTCAGCTATTATAAAGGCTAGAGACACCAAATTTGGAATGAAAGTGCCTGTATACTCTGCGTAGATGAAGTGCATTTCAAATGTTGTATGCCACGCCCACCGCCCCGCAAATCTATAATTTAAATTTTCAGCTCGGCTTTTGTAGCGACGTTTAAAATATATAACTTTCGGACTTTAACATTTACTAAGCTGATTGTTATATCTACTTATTCACGAAATTTCAATCCAATTGGACAATAAACACAGAAGTTATTTAAGAAAGTATGAGCATAACTCTAAGTGCTTGTGTCAGCTAGCAAGGTAGACAGACGAGCGCGAAGCGCCATCTGTCGGGAGTAATTTAAAAGTATGTGCACATGTATATGTGTTTGAATTTAACAAATTACACTACACCGGAACATAAGTCGAAGGGTATTTACTTGTTTTCTTATATTTCTTGTTCATATCTTGTGTCATTAAATCCTTTAGAGTGTGCATTAAATATCATCAGTTCTTTCTTACGTAACATATATAATGTAAATTAAGCAAATAAATATGTTTCTATATTATTGATAAATCGAAAGATCGAATGAAAATGAATATAAATAATATATAGCTTTTATAAAGTAACTGGTTGAAAAATTGAAGTTGAAAATAAACTGGAGAAATTCCTTATAGTTTTTCTTTCTTTGTCTTCTACTTATTTTTACTCTCGATTTTAATTATTTTACTGTCGACAATTTGTGTGACTGCCCTTGTTATATTTGCAGTGCATACTTATGTGTATGTGTGTGTATATGTAGATATATATTTTATGGTTACCATTAGCCGACGTAGTGCCTGCTACGCCTATGCTGCAAAGGCAACCCCCTCATCTCTCCCTCTCTCGAGTCTCACTTCCGCCTAGGCTCTTCCTCTTCCCCCCGTCTGCCCCTTTTGCCCACACCCACCACATGCAATTGGCAATTTAAGCTCGCATGAATTATCGACAATCAATTATGGTTTCTGGCCATGGAACTGGCTCTCGCTCTGGACACTGACATGTTCACAGGCTGCCTGCCTGGTCCTGGATGCAGATGCGGCAAGCAGCACATGCACATGCACAGTGTCTGTCTGTCTGTAGTCTGTATCTGTCTGCATGTCTGCATGCTGTTTGTGTGTGTGTGTGTGTGTATGTAAATTAATCAAAAGCCCATCTATCTATCGATTGGGCATTTACTGACAGACATATGCAAATTAAAAGCATACAAGCAGCTCATTAATGTGCACTTGAAAGGCCCAACAACAACAGCAACAGCAACAATTACAATCAGTACAACAACAACAAGAACAACAAGCACAAATGCCAGCACACAACTATAACCAACTAATGGGACCCTAGCCCAGCGTCAGTTAAATAACTCTCTTTCTTTTGTTATTATTGACACATTTTGTTCTCTTCTTTCTCTCTCTCTTTCCCTCAAAGTTAATGTTCGTTAATATGGGCTCGTTCAGCTCTGAACAGCAAGTTAAATTGCGTTCGTCATCGGAATGTTAACACTTTTTACATGTTTACATGCATACATACATAAATAAATACATATACACATATAAACATACATATAGTATGTAAACAAGGCGTGCAATCCATTAAAGAAAGGAGTAAGTTCACTTTGGAGAGAATTAAGTCAAACTCGTTTTAATTATTTAACCTGCAGTTAAAGTTATATAAAGATCAGCTAACAAGTTGATGGGTTAAGGTAAGATGGGAAGGTTGAGTGTGGAATCTTGCGGTTAAATGTAATGGTTACTCAGTCTAAGTCTAATTTAAAGTGAATTTCAAGAAAAGATTTTGAATGAAATTTTGCTATTGATAATTTATTGATAACTAAGCGACGTCGATACATTGCTGTATTGTAATTTGATGTAGTTATACTATCGATAATTCATTGATAACTTAGTGACGTCGATAGATCCCTGCAATTTAAATTTGATGTAACTATACTATCGATAATTCATCGATGACATAGCGACGTCGATAGATTCCTGTATTGTAATTTGACGTAGTTATACTATCGATAATTTATCAAAAACTTATTGAAGTCGACACATTCCTGTATTGCAATTTGGTGTAACTATACTATCGATAACTTAGCGACGTCGGTAGTCCTGCATAATAATTTGAAGTCATTGTACTATTGATAATTTATCAAAATATCTAATCAACGTCGATACATTCCTGCACTTTAATTTGATGTTACTATACTATCGATAATTTATTGATATCTAATTGACGTCGATAGATTCCTGTATTGTAATTTGATGTAATTGTATCATCGATAATTGTTTGAAAACTAATCGACGTCGGTAGATTTTTGTAGTGTATTTGAATTAAGCTTACTACCGATAAGATTGATATATTCTTCTGCTATAATAATGGATTGAATTAGGCGAAGTATCGAAAATAAATCGACTTCGACCGATTCCTGTTATAATACATATATTATTGACTCACGATAACTATTGATAACTAATCAAAATGGAATTGAATAATCTTAACACTCGATAATTAATCGATATCGCTAAATATCTGTTGAAATATGATATAAACTGCGCAAGCATGCAAAATTTGGTTTGTCTTATCTCAACTTAAACACTGTTATCGATCCTCCGATAGCATTTACTTGCGATGTGTTCGATTGTTGCCTCTGTCTCAGATCCGTCTCGATAACGTGAATATCTCATCGATTATTGTTAAATCGCACGATGAGACGCCCGCGCAATCGGCACGGAGCTAGACCAAAATCAAAACACACCCAAACAGACCACTCTTGTTAATCGATAGTTAATCGATATCATATTGTTTGACTAAACTTTTGCTGTTGCTGATGCAGTGCATCGACATTGATGAGAACTAATCCAATGTTTAAAACTCATTAGAGATGCTCTTATCAATCGCGAGGGACTGCACCTAAAATCGATAAGAATATCGATAACTCTTAAACATTGATTGCGGCTTAGAGGTTTGTGATCGCAGACACCCCATATATCTTGTATTTGAGAAAGCCGTATAATACTTGACATAGGGAGTATCTAAAATCAAAAACCAAAGTTTGCTTGCTATCGATAACTCTGCAGATGCTGATGACTCGACCCGATAGTTGCTCGACTGCTATTACATTTGAGTTGGAACGCGAGACTCACTGTTATTGGTCGGGTGAGTGTATTTCAACATAACAGCTGAGTTTCGTGAATCCAAATCAACTACAATGGCTATCGATAGTATTCGATATATTCGATGGATTCTCATTACCACAGAGCATCGCAAGGCAGCCCATGAAACGCACCTAATACAAACGCTGCATATATACAATATACTTATATGTATGTATATAGTTAGTTAGCGTCATGCAGAGGTGGGCGTTGCCTATTGAAAGGGGGCGTAACTAGATACGCATACCATGAATGTATTCAATTAGACGCACCATACAAAATTGGCCCGCCCAATGCAGAAACCGAAACACGCAACTCGCAGACCCGCAATCGTCTGGACAATAGATGCTATGTGGTGAGCGGTGGAGAGGGGCAAAGGGAGGTGGAAGACAACAAACAACGCATTTAGCTGGCACACGACTCTCGGTAGGCTGGCCACGCCCACACACTGCATGTGTGTGTGTGTGTGTGTGTGGGTAAAGGTAACAGTTAATTGAACAATGAAATGCGAAATTGCCATAAAAAAAAGGTGAAGCAGACGAGTGACAGTGTGAACGTAGGTGAGCAACGACTGACAGATACCCTGCATGGGCTTGAGCTGAGGTAAGGTAAGAAATAATTGGGAATATATGTATATGTTATATGTTACTACATGCATATATAATATATATTTTATTATAAATTATAATCAAAATAATAGAAGTGCACAATTTAAGGTTGATTATTTTAAAACTGTATTATATTGAATTATATATTATATATTATATTATATTGAACTATTATACTGACTTATAATATTCAAAACTAGTTCAAAATCTGTTCTACAAAGATATTGTAAGAATAAAATGATCGGACGAAGAGATAAAATACAAACAATTATAACAGCGCGGAAAAAATGGTATAAAAAGTCTCTGCTATTATTTTGATCAAAGATAAACATATATTCTATAAGAAAAGTTGATCTATTGCAGCGTATTTTTTATACGTTTCCAGCAACATTGTCTTCCTCTCTCTCCCTCCATCTCCCTTCTCTCTCTTACTTATCATATATATGTATCTCACTATATAACTATTATGGGCATAATCTGTAGGGAATGTAGTCGAATATAAACTAATTGAAGTTGGGTATTCTCCAGTTGAAAGTATTGTCAAGGGTAGCCGGCAAATAAATACAATGACATTTAATAAATTTACAGATTGTGTCATATAAGGCGTGACCTACATACACACACACACACACACATACATACGACAAGAGAGCAAACAATCGAAATGAAAATTGGCAAAAGCTTTTTTTAGCACATGCTGAGATGAGAAGTGAGCAAAAAGAGTGCAAAATGGAGCAGAGAGTGTGGCACACACGATATGAGGTAGGCTGTTTGCCGAGCTTGGCTATCGTGCAGCGCCAAATTAGGCAGCTACCTCAGCAAAGGCAGCAGCAGCAGCAGAGGCAGCAGGTCACAAAATTAGCAACACGCACCACACAACGCCACGTGGCGGCATTTTTGACTTCTTCCTTTCACTCGCTTTGACTTTGTTTGCATTGTTGTTGCTGTTGCACGTGTTGCTGTTGTTGCTGCTGCTGTGTTGGCTTTCATAAAGTGTAGGCACGTGTGCCTCTTCAAAAAAGACTGCAGCCTGGCTAAGTGAGCACTGCCTCGCAGGCCGCCGCACAAGCCAATGGCAGCTGCGATGGCGTCCAAGTTGAAGTTGTGCATGCTACAAAATGGTGGCATTGCCACCTGCCACAGCAAGCAAAACAATGGAAACAATGGCAGCGTAGGCACAACTCTCACACTAGCTAGCTGTCTCTCTCTCTGTCTCTCTCCCCGTCTTTTTCTCCTTCTTTGTTTGCTAACCTTTTCAAAATGTTTTGCATCTGTTTTGAATACTTTTTAGATTTCTCTAAATATCATTTGTGGATTGTATTTCTTAACATATTTCGGTTTTAATTTTAGATTAAAGCAAAGTTTGTTGAATTTGCCTTTCGTTTGTTTATCGGACAACTATATACTATAGCTTACATTGTAACAATCAGTCGGAAATATAGATTTTCATAGAAGAATTTTATATTATATGTCCAGCGATAATTATAACATAAAAGAATTCATGAAGAATGTTATAAGATGCAGTTAGTTTAGCTTAGGTACAATGGGAAGATATAGGTACAGTTGGAAGACATAGGTACAGTTAGAGGACATAGGTACAGTTGGAGGACATAGACACAATTGGAAGATATTGAAACCAACAGCATAAAATCTTCGGCTTGTCTTACTTTCTTGATTTCTAATGTGTTCGTTTTCATTTTAGGATAAACCATTATATGCATATATTCGATTAAGAAAGAAATAACCACCCTATTTACATTTATAACAAGACCTTATCACCATATCAAACCCCTTTGACGGTCACAGTCACTTAGAGAGTCGCGGTTATAATATAGTTTCCTGTGCCAAATCCTTTTCCGGGTTCATTTGTCTTTTGCATTATCTTCTCATCTGATGCTGCGCTACGTGTAATCAAAACCCAATTAGGCTATTTCAGCATAATAATCCCTATATAAACCACGACAACAGCGACACAGTGGGAAGGGTGACAACCCTCTGCCAGTGTGTGTGTGTGTGTGTAACAGTGGAACACATGTACAAATTGATTTCAAATTTTGTGGCATAATTCAACAATTCATTTGATCTGCATTTGCCATTGTTGTTCTGTTGCTGTTACAATTTTCCTATTTCCTATTTCCCTCTTACCCTCTTTCTCTCTCTCCCTCACTCTTTCTCTCTCTCACTCCTTCTCTGTGTGTGCAGTGTTTTTTTTCATGCTCGCTCTCTTGTTTTCTGTTTGCACATTGCGCGTGTGCCCCTGAGTCCCCGTACCAGCTTGTTGCCTGCTCGAATTACAAACCCATCGACACATTTGGGAATGCGCAGGGCGAGCAGGGAGAAAGCGATCAGAACAGTCGGAAGGGGGGAAGTGCACCGCCTGCCTGCCACCCCCCGATGGTAAAGGGGCATTTTGAAAATGTTCTATTCGTCAACTTGTGTTGGACTCTGCTTTACTTTGCTGTTGTCCATCAGCCTTCCTCCTCCTCCCCCTCCTCGCCCTGCCACACCCCCCAATAGGCGTGTGTGTGTGTGTGCAACAACTGTGCGCTTTAGTGCGACACCCCGAGGTGTTGAAAGCGTTGCAGTCACTCGGAATGACGAGAGCTGCGTCTGCGTCTTTTGTCGCCAAATCGAGCATATGCGCACTTGGATTAGTTTGGTCCTGTTATTTTAGCTTAGACTCGTATTACGCCTGCCAAATGGGCCCAGTCTCAAATTCGCCTAGAGAAGCTAAATACAGGTTTCTCGTTGCATACCCCGTAATTACGAAACGTTGACAGGTTGCAAACACAACAGAAATTAACTAAGGCTCAATACTCGATACTTCCATTACCAAAGTTAAGGTCTTCAAATTTGGCTTGAAAGTATATATATAATAATATATATATAATATTGTATGCATTTGGGGGGTTTCAGTTATCTAAAAACTGCATAATTTCAACTGCAACATACCCCTTTAAAATCTGCTTATATTTATCTAATTTGCCAGAGACACAAAAACTTTTTCTAGATAGACTATGAATAAATCTAGAATAAATTTAGAATTATTTAATTGTTCAAAATCAAAAAGAAACTTTTAAATTATAAAAAACTAATTTCAAATTCTTTGAAGTTCAAGAATTTATAATTTCTTAAAACAATTAACTTTGAATGGTGTATTAATTTAGAGAAGAAGTAGTGCACAAAATATTGTAAAGAACAATTGGATAATTTTTAAAAAGGTTGAAAGTCGCTTCTAAAGCAAAAGGTGTCAATCATCTTCGTAGGAATTCACTGTGAAATCAATCTAGAGATAGTTTACGAAGCTAATACACTTTTTAGCTGTTTTCCAAAAGAAAATCCCATCACTTTTCACAAAGCTAAGCTATATTTATATAAAGCTTTATAGTTAATATGATGCCCTCATTCTCCGCTGATCACTGAGTACACCATTTTGCACAATGACGGTTGCTAGGATTATCAAAGGCATCCGATAGCTACCGTTCAATGTACAAAAAGATATCCTCATGCCATGTGAATAGGTTCAATATGCGCTAGCGCCTCTCTCGGAGATTCTCATAAATATTTGCAAGACCTTAAACTGTGCGTACAGTTCAAATTTGAGTAGAAATTTTAATTGAAGTACCTTGTAATGCAAATAAACCTACAAAGCAAGCAGTCTAAGCAACTCTCTCTCTCTGGTGTAGGGTACACATTAGTCGGATAGAGTCGGCGCAATCAGTGCGCAGCCTCATCAAGGAGGCAACTCGAAAACCTGCCCAAACATTCATACATATCTCAATTGTAGTGCACTTGTGTCTGGCGCCGCTGGACAAATGTTGACAGCCCGAACATGGACCACCATGTGCGACACCACCACCACCACCACCAGCAGCAGCAGCAGCAGCAGCAGGAAGAAGAAGGTGTTGGGTATAGAGCGGGGGAGGGTATAGGGCAGGGCAGGCACCACAAGCAGGCTTCATCATTCGCAATTATTTAGGCAATAATTACTATTGTGTCTTATGCGCACATTTCGCTCCGCTCTGAAGTGCCAGCGGCGGGGGTGAATCGTGTAAAGGAGAGAGGGGGGGATGCTTGAGGGGTGGCTGCTATAACAGCACATACGGCATGCAGCACGCCCGCCCAGCCCATTTGGGCTTGTCACCCTCTTGACTTAATGAGGCCTTTTTGTGCTCTTGATGGATTTTAAATTGTTGTCATCATCTCTATTTGCTTTGCTTCCTCTTCCACTTGCCCTGTTCCCTTCATCCCCCTCATACTTTTTCTTTTTACAGTTATTGTTGTTGTTGTTTCTTTCCAACAAATCCTTTGGGCAGACTTTTGACGCTCAAAGCGCATTTGCTGCAGGAATTAGCTCGCTTCCCGTGCTTCACTGCAAGAATGCCTGAGAAGTCAGCAGGTTTGGCACGTGCGTTCGCCAATAACATCTTCCAGCATTCAAACAGGTGCTATTTACTGTTACAATTATCCAACAAAGAGTCACATATTTGAGCACTGAAAGGTGAGATCTTTCACTGTTGATAAATTAGCATATCATATATTTTTGTATCTATTGTTTTGACCATCTTTAGTGCAATAATTTGTTATGTAGTTTAACATAATTTGCGTGATTTATACTCTTGTTGAATTTACTCACATTCATTGCGTATTTAAATATATAACTTCTCTTTAGTGTAATTTGTGTTGCATACTTTGCAGGGGCACGTCTTGTTAATCAATACATATTTGTTTCTCAAATAACTTCTATGTTAATTATTCGATTGCAGCCAAAATTTTCAGAAATCATTTGGACGTCGATGTTTATTACGTTACGTTACATTGCCAACAATAAACTCTGCTGTATTAAAATTACACTTGAAATTTTATATTATGTTATAAAATCGTAAAGATTTACAAGGCGGAAGAGGGCGTGTTCAAAATCGAAAATAAGCTTTAACTGCTGGCAAATTTAGACATATTATTTCATATTTTTTTCGTAGTTCTAGTTCTTATTGTCGCTCAGATCTTTATTATCATGCGTACAGACAGACGGACATGGCTTTATCGACTCGGCTGTAAGAATATATACAATATATAGTCTGTGGAATCAGCCCTCCTTCTTCTGCCTGTTTCAGTTGGCACAAAGTTGTAATTTACTATAAGTAATGGATATACAAATCATTTTATCAATTGGTTGCCTAGAAATTGTTTATTTGAAATAAAGCTATTTATTTTCCAGCATCATCAAGAGAGGATTCAGCTAAATATTAGATGTATTTATATATTTACATATGTATATGTAACATTAACATATGTATAACATTAACATATGTACATAACATACATATATTCTGTTATTACATTTATGTATTCCACATATGTTCCAAGAAACAGTCTCCTTCATTCAGCTCATTTAAATGTTTTTATTATTTCTGCTACTACACTCTATATGCTATATATTCATATTCTTTATAAATATAAGCTGGCTCTCCTCTCTACCTGCCTCGCAGTGATAAGCTTTAAATGATTCTTGATTTGCCTATCTGCTGGCATATAAGATTGATGACTGCTTCACCAAACTATTAGCAATTCCATAAAGTTTCACTAACTCGATTGCATTAAATAATCATTAGCCTCAGGCAGAGGAGAGTGAGGAGAGTGGGGAGTGGGTTAAGGCTGCGCTTAGACCTGCTTGGGATGGCAAAGCTGCTTAGGCTGAGGTGGCGGGGGCGGGGAGGGAAGCAAGGGAGACTGGACTGGGGGGATTAGCAGTTGGTTAAAAGCTTTTGTCTTCCCGCATCCGAGGCACATTAAACATTTAACAACCTGTCGTCGTCTCATTGACTTTACCGCATTGCTGCAAACAAGTTGTCGCTCGTCCGCTCCTCGTCACACACACCCTGCGACATCTTTGAGCAGGCTCAACCCTCATCCCCGCCCTCCCCCCTCTTCCTGGCTATGGTTCGGTTCGGCTGTCGCCCTTTTTGCAGTTGCAAATTACATTCAAATTATACGATTTTGATAAGAGGGACATTCAAAAGTTTCCAATTTCAAGTTGTGCCGCTCTTCAAGTGCGTCGCCTTACCCCTCCCCCCTTCCCCCTGCAGCCCTGCGCTGCCCGTTTCTGGTTTCTGCTGGCAAAAACTTCTCGCTCAAGTTGTCCGCAGCACAAAGTGTGCGTGCGAGGAGAACGGCAACAACAACAACAACAACAACGAGGAGAAGAACGACAACAACTTGGGCGGCACTGCAAAAAGTTGACATATGTGCGCCCCGAGCACTTTTCCGGAAACAGCAGGGCGACATTTTTCCCAGTTTCGGTTTATTTTCATTTTTTTTTTTTACATTCATTCTTCCTTCTCTTTCTCTCACTCTCTGTCTCTGTCTCGGCCTGTGCGCTGAGTTTTGAGTGTATCTTTGGCATCGGGGGACCTGCACTTGATTTTAGTTGCGAGACCATGATAATCGCGCTGTTCTTCTTGTTGTAGTTGCTGTACTGACACCCTGTAATTGCTACTTTGAATGTACAGGGTAAGCTAAGCTAATCTTTTGAGTAGAGCTGAAGAAACGTCGTTGTTACAACGACAATCATCGATGTTTTTTATATGTAAAACTTCAGTAAACATATATATGTATATTTATATATATGTGCAGCATGATAAGCTTAAATATCCTCAAAAGTAGAGCTGAAGGAACCATATATAAATATATATAATAAATATACATAATAAATTCATATTAATATCAGAAATATTCAATTATATATCTTTCAAGCATTGTATAATCATCTGTTAAGTCTGTTATTCACTTCTTAAACTGTACAGAACTTGACTGATTAATTTCATAGGAATACCTTGGCAACTAACTAAGATATTCCCTTGAAACTTACTAGCATATCATAATCCTAGGTCTTGCATACTTAAATTGCATCTGATATCATAATACATATATAATATATGTATATATAATATATATACATATATAATATATATACATATATATATATATATACATATATATATATATATATACATATATATATATATATATATATATATATATATACATATATATATATATGTGATATATGCAATATGTTAATATAATTATAGTATTAATTGTAGACATTAATCAGACTTTTCTACTGCATGTGAGGAGTATTTGATCTATAAATATATACATGCAATATGCTTATATAGTCATAGTATATCATGATGATAAATGTATATCATTGAAGACATTGATCAGTCTCTTCTCCTGCAGATCAGAAGTTCCTCAAGTATATATTCACTGCAGATCATGTACAGATCATAATTATTAAAATCCAAAGTTTTGCATATTTAAAATGCATCTCAACTGATGATGAATATATATATAATATATAAATATAATCCTGTAGTATATACATATGTATATCATCATATAAGATATCAATTAGTCTTTTCTTCAACTGAAAATTTACTGCACAAAATATCGACTGCAGATCGAAGAGTATCTACAGTATATACCATAATTCTGCCTCCAATCACAGCGTATCTTTGCGTCTAGAATGCTTCACTTGTTTATCTCTAGTCGCTGTTTGTGCCTGGCGGCAACTCTCGGATGAACGGACGGACAGAGAGAGAGAGAGAGAGAGAGGGAGAGAGAGACGGCCAAACGGACGCAGCTCGCCCAGCGCAACCTCCGCTCAGCATTGCTTCGGCTTGTTCAAATTGTATGATTGAAAAATTAATGGGCATGACCGTCGCAAGGCAAAAGGGGGAGGGGAGAGGAGAGCAGAATAAGGAGGGGAGCTATTGGCGAACTGGGGTAGGGTGTAGGGGGTAGAGGAAGTGGGAGGGGGAGGGGGGAGCACAACTATTCGACTGTGGTTCGCGCAGGTAACGTTTTCCCTTGTAGACAAGCCAAAATTGGCATTCCGCCGCGAAGCAAAGCCCAAGCGAAACGCCTTTTTACGCAACTGTCTGTCTCTCCCACACACACACACACACACACTCTCCCTCTGCCCCTTTCCTTCACTTGCTGTGGCTGACTCTGCCACGCGCTCGCTCTGTGTATTGTAATAATATAGCAGAATGCAAAATGAAATTGAATTTTTTAAAATGATGCTAATTAAATCGAAAGATTTAAATCATTTAAACGTCGTGCTCAACAACTCGATTCGATATGAGAGAGAGAGAGAAAGAGTGAGTGAGAGAGAGTGAGGAAGAGAGAGTGAGAAAGAGAGAGTGGGATGGAGATGGGAAGAGGTAGAACGGGGTACAGCACACGTAGATGTTGCTGTTGTATTTGGGTTATGACGGTACGTGCCTGACACACGCACCTGTTTCACTTTTGTGGAGGTATCGCCTTAAAAAACAGAGATTCCTAACGGTACTTCTCAGACATTACACTTGAAGCAATGTTATTTATACTTTATAAGTTGTCCATTCGTTTAAATAACTAGATTTCAAAGACTATAAGAGCTAGGACAACCAAATTTGTTGATATGTCTTATATGTCTTATTACTGCACGCAGATCAAGTTTAGAAATAGGCCCAGCCTTCTTCCGCCGCCACAAATCCATGAAAACCGAGTTGCAAGCTTAGTTTTAATGCTAAAATGCTGAGTAATAAATAAACACAATAACTAACACCGTCCAAATCACTTCTGAAAATGATTTTTTTCGACTTTGATTGCGAACGAATAATAAACATAGAAGTTATTAAAGAAATCAATTTAAAGCAGGTTCTAATTATCATGGCGCTACAAAGTATGCAATAGAAAATACGGTCAACAGAGAAGTTGAATATTTAAATCACCGTTTTGGTCAGTTGGTTAAAGGTTATATCACAGTAGAGTAGCTTATATACATTATAGTAATAATATATAATGCATTATAGTAATAATTTTTGCTACTTAGTTCTTTCCATCTAAGAGATTCCAAATGAAAGTTATATCCATTCTAGATGTTCATATTGTAACTTAATATAATCCTACCTATATTTGCTTGTAGTCCTCAAAACTGTTCTTTCACGTCCAGCTGTAGATATTATCTCTGTTAGATCAATGTTTGTGATCTTTTCGACCCTTATATCATTTTGTTTTCCAAGCTCTAACTTCTTACTCAGTTTTACGTTATTAAATTGAACAACTTCTCCTAGCGAACCAAAAAAGTCTTATTCGATTTCGTATGCAAACAAATAATACTTCTCTGCTCGCTCAGAGAAAATGCTCAGATCGTGATACAACAGTTAATAAAATTATCCACGCTATATATGTTAAATGTATCGATAACTTCTAGTCACGACTGAAAGTATTCACGCTTTTTTATGTTTAAAGTATCAACAACTTCTACTCACGACCAAAAAAGTCTTATTTGAAATTTCAAAGTCAGCAAATATTACTTTCTTGCTCGCTCAGAGAAGATGCCTCTGCGTTGGTTACGGGGTATAATTCTTGAAATCTTTGACTGAACAATGTTCATTTATATAGGGTATATAACAGTATTATATCTATATGTGTTTTATTTGCGCTGTGCATGAACAAACACTTCTAGTGTCGAGGAATGAACAGATTTGTTTGATGATGATCAAATCTAGGTTCAAACGACGAGCACAAAAAGTGAATGTAGAATATTGTGCTGTTTAATATTAATAGTTAAAATAGTAAAGATAATTTATGTATAAGATATTTAATAGATATTATAGTATATATGTTTATATTAAATATATATAAATATAATATTAATATTGCTTATTAATCATGCATTTATTAATTTTAAATTTCTCAAATATTATTAAAATTTTTAACATCATTTCAAATATGAGAACTGCTGGAAAGTTTTGCATTTCTTTTTAACAAAACTTTAGTTTATTTAGTAGTTTATTTTAGTTTTAAATATTTCAATAAATAAGTAAATATTAATTTCTATAAATAAATATTATTAAATATTTCATAGAAGAAAGTTTAATGTATTTATAGTATATTTCAATTTTCTTTTGTGGATTTTTAAAGTGTTTGAAATATATTTATCGAATATTTTCACGTTCTTTTGGAGAACTTTAAAGTGTTTTTAATGTATCGTATGTATCGTAAATTTCCACTTTCTTTTAAGGAACTTTAAAATGTTTTTATTGTTCTTAACGAATATATTTGTGTTTATCGAATATTTACACTTTCCTAAAGGTTTTTGTATTTATTGAAAGTATTGAATATTTGCACATTCTTTTATGCATATTTTAAATGTTTTGAATGTATTTATCAAATATTTATATATTTATCCAATGTATTTACTTTCTTTTAATCATCTTTAAAGTGTTTTAAGGTAAATTCTTGTATTTCTTTTCAATGTGCAAGGTAGAAACGCAGTTCTTAAGTACATATTCTTAAGCAGCAACTAGGCGCATGTGGATGTGTGTGTGCCTGTGTGTGTGTTTTATGTGTGTGTATGTGTGCGAAAGCATCTACTGGCTAATAGGCTAAATTAGAAGACGACAAGCAGCAGGCAGGCAGGACAGGCAGGCAGGACAGGCAGGATAGGCAAGAAGTAAGCAGAGAAACGGAAGACAGAGAAGGTAAACTGGGCAGAGAAGGAGAGAGAAGCAGAGAGAAGAGAGGGAGATGGGTAGGCAGAGAAGAACTGGCAGCCTTTAAAAGCGTTTAAGCGCGACATGGAGAATAAAAGTGCGTTTTGCAATCAAAGTAAAAATGCGAAAAGCTGAGCAGAGAAAAAAAAAGAAGAAGGAATAAAAAAATGCGAACGAACGAGGCAGCGCAGTTGACAGAGCGGAGGCAGGTGCGGTGGCAGCAGGGGCAAGAGAGTGGGGAAGCAGGAGATGGTGGAAAATAAAATGAAAATGGGAAAAAAGTAACTGACAGGCAGCATCAGCTAAATGAGTTGAAGGACGGCAAAGCGAGCTGGTTTGCTGAGCCAGAGGGATAGCGGGGGAGGAGGAGGCGTGGCAGCGGTAAGGGAGCTACAACTGCGGATATCAAAGCGCTGGCAAAATGCTGCCAGTGCCGGGGGGAGGGCGACAGTGATGAGGCGGGGGCGGGGGCGGGGGCGGGGCGGGAGAAGAGGGGGCTGGCACTTTGCGCGCAGCCAACCATTTTTGTTGTCTACTCTGCTCGTCAGTTTGCTTTGCTTTTTTTCTATTGCGCTTCCCTTCATGCTCTCTGCCTCTCTCTCTCTTTCTCTTCCTCTAGCTCTCTCGCTCTGTCTCTTGCCGCTGTTGTTGTTGCGTGCACTTTTTGTGCGCCGGAGCTATTTGAAAATTTTTTAAAAGATGCTTTTAGCGGTAAATAATGAAAAGTTAAAAAGCCACATCAATGAGATACATTTTTGTATCTTTTCTTCAGTCTGAGCAGCAGAGAGAAGGGGGCAGAGGGGGCACTTTTGGCTCCATATGTCTGCCAGCTGTGTGTGTGTGTGTGGCACACACAACAAGCCTTGTCCCGTGGCCTTTAACAGTTTTCATCGTCATCGTCCTCGTTGTCTCAGCTTGCTCATTTTCCTGTGTGCAATTTTCTTAAAACCTTTTTTTCTTTACCTCCTCCTACTTCTCCTTCTTCTCCTATTTCTCCTGCTCCTCGTGCTCCTCCTCCTTCTCCTTCGTAAAGATTTGAAAATGTTAAAAAAGCAGAGAGCGCGACGAAACCAAGCGCAGCGAGGCGAGGCAAGTAGCATAGTTTGCAGTATGTTGCAGCTGCCTTCGCTTTGTGTTGCTTCATGTTGTTGCTGCTTCATTTTGTTGCTGTTGTTGTTGTTGTTGTTGTTGCAGTGTCCCTCTGCTTGTTGTTGGGTTTTTGTTTTGCGGCGCATTTTGGCTTTGTTGGTCGCATTGACAGAGAGATGGCAGCCCTAATTGATGTTATGATGATCATCGACAACATCAACATCAACATCAACATCATCAACAGCCTCATCATCAGCAACGTTCACAACAACAACAACAACAACATTCCTGTTGCTGCTGCTGCTGTTGTTGTTGCTGTTGTCGGTTTGTTGGATATTGCATTTTGTGGCGCACGCTGCGTATGAGCAACGTGGCCAATGGCCAAGCAAAGGGCAACGAAACAGAACAGGGGGGGAAGTAGGAGGCGTGCTGGCTTGCTCTGGCTGCCATTTTGCTTTGGCGTTTGGCTTTTTCGAAGGGCGGGAGGGAGGTAGGGGACTGCAATTGGACAGCGAACTGTAACTGTGTCTCAAAGGAGGAGGGCAGGTGGGGAAGGGAGGGAGGGGCATGCTGTGTGTGTGTGTGTGTGTGTGCAGATACAATTTGTAATGATACACAAATTAGTATCCTAAATGGATGTTTAATAGCCCAACTGGTTGTTTTGTGCGACTGTGACACAGACACACACACACAGAGGTACAACATGTGTGCCTGTGTGGGTGTGCGCACTTTGACAACTTTGCCACACACACACACACAGAGGGAAAGAGAGAGGGAGTGAGAGTGGGAGAGACAGCAGTTTATTGCGGCCTTTTGATGTTCTAGCGTCCATATTCATCCATATCCCTGCATATATATCCACATATATCCAGCAAATATTGGGATTGGTAATGCTGACATGTCATGCTGTCTCTCTCTCTTTGTGTGAGTGTGTGTGTGTGGCAGTATGTGTGCGCAGCTGCACTTAAAAGCAGCTTTAAAGCGAATGCAATCGAATTTTGGCTGCGTTTTGCTCTTCCTTTTTTTTTGTCAAAGTGCTTAAAGTGACAAAGGGGAAGGGAGAGGAAGAGGAAGGGGAAGCCTGGGGGAGGGAGAGAGAGGGGACATGCTGCTATAAAGCTGCTTGAGAAATGCTGCAATGAAATGTTGCAAAATGAGATAAAAATCGAATCAATTTGAGTGAAGGCAGAGAAAGGCAGGAGAAAGGAGGCGAGGAGTAACAGATTTCAGATTAATTATATCGACTACTTGATGACAATGCACAATGCAGAGTTGATATGAATACTTGGTATATATTTGATAATAAGAAAATGATTGATATATAAAAAGAATGATAGATATAAATATAAATAGAGAAATAAAGAGAAATAAATATGCCTATGAAATGAGACACTTTTCTACAATAAATAAAACGTCTTTTAATTTTATGAAAATAGTTAGAGATGTTCAAAGTGATGGATATCTTGACATATATATATTGATATAGAATGATATAGATTGATATATTTTGATTTATTTTTACCATCTGTCGTGTAATTAATGAGCATATTAGTAAATAAAACCTTATTAATTTGAAGATTGCAGTGGGAGATATTCAAAGTGATTGCCCTCTGTAGATATATTTGTTATATATTGTTATATCTTGATATACACTGTTATATCTTGATATATTTTGACCACATTTTGTGCAATTAATAAGCATAATTAGTACATATATATCAAAATAGACACATTAAAAGTCAAAATCTAATGCTGATAGAAATTCAATCTAGAATCAAATTTAGAATAAGTCAGTGAGTTTGAAGCTAAACTATTTATATAAGGCAAGCTTGTTTATACCGTAAATTATGAAAAATAAATAATAAAAATAAAAAATAAACTTAAAATTCATAAGCAAGTAGAGAAAAACTGCAAAAGTCTCTTGAGAATTCAACTTTTATTTCAGAAACGTCAAACTTATGTATGTCGCGCAGTTCAAGTTCAAGTGTTGTTTCCCTCTTTTTCTTTTCTAGATTAGCTAAAATTAGACTTTTTCCATTTGCAAAAAGACCTTTTCATTAATAAATAAGTAAGTGTATTTTCCCCTCCCACTCCCCCCTCAATCTACTTAATACTCAATAAAATAAAAGAAAGCCGTGGAACATTTTTTGCAGCAAATTTAAGCGGGTGCGAGTTGACCTTAAGAGAGAGAGAGAGAGAGAGAGGGAGGGAGAGAGAGAAAGAGAGAGAGAGATGTGCCTGGTTTTTTCGACTTAACGATGCGGCCGCAGTCTTTAAGAAATGCTCGTGTGTGTGTAAAAGAAAAAGTCGAAATGATTTCGAGAGCAAAGTAAAAAGCCCATGCCGTAAGCGCAATAAGAGGATAAAGCCGAATTAAAAGAACAAAAAAATACAATAAGGGACAAACAAATGAGACTGCGAACATGTTATATATGTATATATATATATATATATATAATGGGAGAAGGATATATACAGATGTGCATGTCTATATACTGCGGCATAAACAACGCAGAGCCGGACAGAGGCGCCCACACAGTCGCAGCAGGAGAAGAGGAAGCAGCAGCTGAAGGAGAACGAGATAAAGAGGAGCAGCACAAGGACGAGGACAAGCAGCAGCAGGAGCAGCTAAACGGCACGAAACGAGCCCAAGCAAAGCGCTGCAATGGCAGCGAGTCACAGTCAAAGTCAGTTTGGAGCGGCATTTTGGGGCCTTCAGTTGAGAAAGTATTGTTTTAAGGATTACACTGTGACGACGGCGACGGCGACAGCGCGACATCGCGCGCGCAACTGCAACACACACACACACATACACACCCTGCCTTGCTTTGCCTTGCCGCAGCAGCGCCGCCCACAGCCGAACGTCGAAACGAAAGAAGAAACTTGCTGCAAAGAAATGTGGCAACAGCGCCAGCATCGGGGCTGCCACATTTAACGAAGACTAATTCCTGCCGCTGCCAGCGCAACCAAAAAAGCAACAACTAAAACAACGGCGACGCCAGCAGCACCAGCAGCAGCGAAGTTAGCGCAGCAGCGGCCGCAACTCCATTTTGTTGCTGCGCGCTGATTGGTCGCAGCCACACTTGCGCGCGCGCATTGTTTAGAGCGAGACAACTATAGTGTAAGTTTAGCTTGCACGCCATTGCTGTCGTTGCTGTCGCAGTTGCTGCTGCTGCTGCTTTGCTGTTGCTGCTCTGCTGCGAAGGCTGTTTCATTTTCATTTTATGCGCTCGAGAAGCAACAAGCAGAGAGCGCTCTCAAGGATAAACGCAGCTACAGTTTCAAGTGGATTAGGGAAGGGCAAGGGAGTGGTGGGGCGAGGGAGAGTGGCTGGGAGTGGGAGAGCAGCAGTTTGGATTTGTCTGGCGTTGCCATGTGGGCGCCATATTGAGCAAGAGAGCGCACGCAATGAGAACGTGCCAAACTGAGTTGCTCACTTTGGCGTGCCAAACTGAGTTACTCATTTTGGCGTGCCAAACTGAGTTGCTCATTTTGGCGCGCTCTCTCGATCGTCACTTGCAGTTTGACAGCAGCTGTCACTGTCAAATTCAAGATTTCAATCAGTCTAAATGACCAATTGGCCGATTGTCTCTCTGCGTTGACTGTTTCTACTTCCCTCTCTTTGCCCCTCTCTTTGCTCTTCTCCCTCGCTTTCTTCCTTTTCTCTACCCCTTGTCTCTCTCTCTCTCTTTCTCACTGCGCTCACATTGTGCATCAAATGGTATTCCCCAAATGGTTGCGGCGAAGCTGGCGACTTTGGTTACGTCTACGTCTGGCCAGCCTGCATGAACTCCCTCCCTCCATCGGCTGTCCCCTACCTCCCCTCTGTTGCTGCTGCGGAAGGAAGTGTGTCAGACATGGCAAGTTGGAGCAGGCGAAAGAAAAGTTTTTCGTCGTCTAATAGAATAAATGTTGTTTCATTTTTATCGCGTGTGCCCAGCCTGGCTCTGGCTGAGCCTGGGCGGGAATGAAGGGAGCCGACGGCCGTCTGTCTCTGCCTGTGTGCGAGAAAGAGAGCGCACGTTGGAAAATACACAGCGAGCCTTATTGGATCAAGAGAAACATGGCATACATATGGACTACAGCTCGGACAGGCACACACACACACACACTGGCACACACACACTGTCGCAGCTTGTCGCTTCGCATCAGCCGAAGCCGACGTCGGGCAATGGCAACAACTAACGAAATTAACCAGGCAAGTTAAAGCGAGACAGCACGAGTTGCTGCTGCTGCTGCTGCCTGTCGTTGCCTCTGCCCTGTCAGTGTGTGTGTGCGAGTGAGCCATGCCCATTTCACTTTCACAATGCGCCCTCGCACTGTCTCGCTCTGCCAGCAGTGCCAGCAACGGCAGCTGAGGCAGCGACTGTGCCAGAGGCAGCGGCAGCGGCAGCGCGCACACAATTTTCATTATTTTTCAAATTATTAGTACGACTAACGATTCGTGGTCTCGCACACACACACACACATACTTGGGCAATTGCACAGATACAGTTCCAGAGAAGACACACACACACACACACACAGGGATATTCACAGTTACTAATGCAGAGACACACACACACACAGTTGTAGACACACACACATACACGCAGTACGCAGAGGTGCTCAGAGGAGCTTTGAAACACACACACACTCTTGCACTTGCATGTAGACACATACATATGCACATATATATACATACATACATGCATAGGAGATGTATAGTCGCACACACACATACACATACATACAGAAGAAGAAGCAGCCACACACTAATACATTCATAGAGCGACACACATACATGCATTCATAGAGGGACACACACACAGAGAGAGATGTAGAATAGACACACAGAGGCCACACACACACTCGTAGAGGTACACACACACTTTCATAGATGGAGACACTCACACTTGTGAGATAGACACGGAGGACGCACTCGTAGAGGGACATACTCACACAGAGATGTAAGATAGTCACACACACACATACACAGAGGAGTCCATACAGTCACAAACTCAAACACACACACTCACACACACTCAGAGTAGTCGCACGCACACTTAGGCAGCAGCACAGAGGGACACACAGAGGGACACAAGCAAAGGCAGCGGCAAACTCACACACACCATAGAAGAGAGACGACACACTGACATTAGAGACACATACACACACACACATAAGAGACACACATACCATACAAGAGACACACACACACATAAGAGACACACACACATGCCATAGAAGAGAGACACACTGACAAACGCACACACTGCAGGCAAAGAAGTTCCAAACACACGCACACACACTGCCATGCAAAGCAGTCCCCCATGCACACACACACACACATGCACACACACACACACACTTGCACATAAAGCTAACCACCAATCGTTCGCGCGCAGCCCGCAAACGTCCACACACAAACACAGCGACAACAACCCCCGACGCAGCAGCAAGCAGCAGCAGCAGCAAGCAGCAAACGAAGGCAGCGCTGCAGCCGCGTCGTCACCGTCGCCGTCGCCGTCCACTGCTGCTGCGTCGTCGTGAGCACATGATCCTTAATTTCGTTATAATTTTGTATGTTGCCTGAAATTGTATATCATTTTAAGTTTGATCGGCCGCGAATACGTACCGCCTGTGCGTGCGTGCAGCACAAGACCAGTAACAACAACAACAACAACAACAGCAACAACAGCAACATCAACAGCAACTGACGTGTACGGCACAACAGCAACAACAACAACGACTAGAAAGCGAAAGAAAAACGCAGGCAGAATCTCAACGTGTTTTGCCGTCGCTGAAAATCAGAAAAATAATTCAAGAAAATTCATAGAAAATTCATTGCACAATTTCCACAACAATTTCGCAACAATTTTCACAACAATTTACACACAAAAACAACAACAAAAAATACTTGAGCTTAACGCGCGCCTGTCTGTGCGTCTGTGTGTGTGTGCGTGCATAACGTCGCCGTCGCCGTCACCGTCGCCGTCGCCTTTGGCATCGTCAGTCGCAGTTGCAACGGTAAAGCGTCGCGTTGACACGTCGCAACATGTCGTTGTCGCATTAAATGAGAAACTTCCTCCATTCCCCCCACCGTTTTTTTGCAGTGTATTTAGTGTGATCAAAAAGAAAAGCGAAGAAAAGTGAAGAAAAGTGAAAAATTAAAAATTTACAATTTATTACAATTGTTTACAAGTGCCACAACAACAGCAGCAACACAACGACAACGACAACAACGACAACAACAACAACACAACAACGACAAGCAAATTTTAAACAAAACTTAACGAAAGTTGAACGAAAGCGCCTAAGCAGGCGACGCTTGAAATGCCAAAAGAGAAATCAAATCGAATTAAAATAAAACAAAACGCAAACCTTTTCATTAAATTCAATTAAAACTGAAGCGAAGAAATAAGCGAGAGAAGCGCAAGAGGTGCAAGAAACAGAAGAAAGGCAGCAACAGCAAGCAGGAAAAGAAGCAGAAAGAAGCAGAGCAAGGCAGAGAGAGAAAAAAGAAAAGAAAAGAGACAGAGCAGAGAGAGAGGAGCAGCTAAAGAAGCGCAGCAGAGACTGCAGCAGAAACTGCAGCAGAAACTGCAGAAGACACTACAGAAAACACTACAGAAGACACTACAGAAGACACTGCAAAAGGGACTGCAGAAGACACAGCAGCAACAGCTGCAGAAAAGCGCCAACAGCAACGGCAGCAGAGGAGCACCAGCTGAAGTAGAGACTGCAAATTGCCAATTGGTTGCAGCAACAACAGCAACCACACACAACATTGATAAACGCACAACAATAACAACAACACAATAACAACAACACAATAACATACAACAGATCCACAACTTACAACCCGCAACAATAACAGCAACAGACAACAACAACATACAACACAAAACAACTGAAAACACAACAAATATTAAACATAAACAGCAACATACAGAACAACATACAGTACAACAACAGCAACATCTGCACTAACTACCTAAGCAAAGCCACAACAGCAACACTTAGAACAGCAGCAGCACACACAACAACAGCAGCAGCAACTGCAGCCACAACTGCAACACTCACAAGCAACACTCACAAGCAATATCAACACTCTCTAGCAACTGCAACACTGTCAACAACAGCAGCAGCCACTGCAGACAAAGCAATAACTTTAAGCACAGCTGCAGCATACAACAATAACACACACAGCAACATCAATAACATTAACAACATCAACAAGATCAACAACAACAACAACAACAACAAGATCAACAACATCAACAACAACAGCAAGAGCAAGAGCAACAGCAACAGAGCCAACTGCAATTCTACACAACAATAACAATAGCAACAGCAGACACAATTGTTACCAGCAACAGCAACAGCTGCAGCATACACAGCAGCAACTGTTACTGTAACTGCAACATAAACAACAGCAACACATACAGCAGCAACACACAAAGCAGCAACACACATAGTAGCAACTGTAGCAGCAGCCACAACAGCAACAGCAGCAACTCATACTGCAAGTGCAACTGCAATACAAACAGCAACAACACACATAACAACAGCAACAGCAACAGCTACAACTGCAACATAAACAGCAACAACAACACACACTTAACAACAACAGCAGCAACTGATACTGCAACTGCAACTGCAATACAAATAGCAACAACACGCACTTAACAGCAACACACAAGAACAACAGCAACAACTAACACACACCTGCAACACACACACACCTTACACACACACCCTACACACACCTATAACACCTACACCTGCCACGTGCATTGCTGCCTTCCCCCCCTCTCAACGTGTGTCTGTGTGGCTCAATACGCAGTCACCCCACACCCCTCCCCCCACTGTGTTTGGGCAGACTTCGTTCCCGGGTGAAGTTCGCGCGTGTGAACGCGTGTCGCACAGCCTCCAGTTGGATTACTCAATCGACTTCTTCAAGACGTACATCGATACGCAGCGTTTCTACGCCAACGCCGGCCACAAATTGGATTTCAAGCATCAGAGTTGCGCCGGCGGCCCTGGTTCCGGTGGTGGCGGCGCTGCTGCAGTGGGGGTAGGCGTCGTCGGCAACAGCAGCAGCAACAACAGCAACAACAACAACAGCAACAACAACAACAGCAGCAGCAACAACAATAACAATAACAACAGCAGCAGCAATCACAGTCAGCACAGCAGCAACAGCCAAAGCGCACAGCAGCAACAACAGTCGCTGCCCGCCAACAACAACAACAACAACAGCAGCCACGCGCACGCACTAGCAGCAGCACACGCACATCAGCAACTGTTGCCACTGCACCATCAACAGCAGCTGGCGCCGCAGCAGCAGCAGCAGCAGCAACTGGCACCACAGCAGCAGCAACAGCAGCAGCAGCAACAGTTGATCGGCAGCAACGGCAACTTGGGCATTGCACACACACCCACACTGCTCATTGGCAACGGACCGGGCTCAGCAGATCGCTGTCAATCCACATCCTCATCCTCAGCAGCAGCAGCAGCCGCCGCCGCAGCAGCAGCAGCAGCAGCAGCGACAGCAGCAGCGACAGCAGCAGCAGCATCTGTGGCATCTTCGGGGGGGGCCGCCTCCTCAATTGTTTCCGCATCGGCGGGTGTGCAATCGACGGCCGGCGCAACGTCGCTGTCGTCGGTGGTGCCGCCGCACGTGGCGCCGGTGGGGCATAGCCTGGGGCTCAGTCCGCAGTCGAGTGCGGATTCGCAGCAGTTCAACATATTCCCGGCGATCTTTAGCCGCCAGCTGAACTTCTCAGCGGCGGCCGGCGGCTGCGGCCAAGCGGGCAAGCTGAGCATGGACGAGCTGCGTCCGAATCTGGTGGGCGGGCTGTTGGGGCTGCAGCAGGGATTGCTCGAGGATCATGCCAGCAGTATGCAGCATGGAGGCGGCGGCGGCGGCGGCGGCGGTGGAGGTGGACCTGGTGGCGTCGGCAGCATAGGCGGCGGTGGCGGTGGCGTCATTGGTGTGGGCATTGGCAGCGGCAGCGGCGGTGGCGGCGGCGGCGGTGGCAGCATCGGACTGGGCGGCGTGGGTGGCCTTGGACAGGAGAGCAAGTTCATGTCGTTCCAGGACAATCGCCTGATGGGCATTGGCGGCGCGCACGAGAATCGCTTGCTCAGCCTGGCCAGCTCGGTGCAGGACACTCGCTCCCCCATCACCACGCTGGACAAATCCTCCTCCTCGTCGCTGAACCATCAGCGCAAGTGCAGCAGCACGCCCGAGGACTTCAGCGCCCTCTACTCGGGCCTGCCCACGCCGGGCATGGACTCCTCCTCGCATCATCACACGCCAGCGCATACGCCCCCCTCAAGGCTCTCCGATCACACCATATCGGGTAAGTTCATTCCATTCCATCTCTCTCTCTCTCTCTCTTGCTCTCTCTCTTGCTACAGATCTCTTCAGATTTCTTTCTTCTTATCTACCTTTTGCCATCTGTCTTTTTCACGATCTCTCTGTCTCTTTCACTGTGTCTCTTTCTGCTTCTCTTTTGTGTCCCTCTATATCTCCCACTGTCATGCTTTCCCTCTTCCACTGTCTTCCTCTCACTCTTCCTCCCACTCTTCACTCTCACTCTGCCTTCCACTGTCTCCCTTTCCCTCTCACTTTTCCTCCCACTTTCGCTCTCTCTTGCTACAGATCTTTTTAGATCTTTTTCTTCTTATCTACCTCTCCCCATTTATCTCTCTGTCTTTTCCACTTTGTCCCTTTCTCGTTGCCTGTGTGTCCCTCTATCTCTCCCACTGTCTTCCTCTCCGTCTTTCACTATCTTCCTCTCTCTCTGCCACTGTCTCCCTTTCCCTCTCACCCTTCATCCCACTCTCGATCTCTCTCCCACTCTCTTCTCTACCCGTTTCTATCTCTTCTCTGCCCATTTCTTTCCCTCTTCCTTTATCTTCCGCTGTCTCTATCCCACTCTCTCTCTCTTTCTGTCTCTCTCTTCTACTCTCTCTTCTGTTCTCTCTTTTACTCACTCTTCTACTCTCTCTCACATTCTCCCTGCCTTTCTTTCTCCTACTTTCCCACTCTTTCTCTTACACTCTCTTTCCTTAATTCCTTCTTTTTTATTCTCTCTTTTATTCTCTCTCTTACTGTCATCTCTCTCTTTACTCTGTCTTACTCTTTCTCTCTCTCTCTCTCTCTCTCTCTCTCTCTCTCACTCTCTCTCTCTCACTCTCTCTCTCACTCTCTCTCACTCTCTCTCTCTCTTTCTCTCCCCATCTTCCTCTCTCTCTCTCTCTTCCCATTTTCCTCGCTTTCCCGCTCCCCCATCTCTATCTTTATCTCTCTCGCTTTCCTCATTTATCTCATTAGCTCTCTTCCTCTCCCTCTCTCTCTTTCTCCCCTTCTCTTTCTCTCCCTCTCTCTCTCTCTCCCTCTCTTTCTCTCTCTCCACTTCCCTCCCTCCCACTCTCTCTCACCCTCTCTACAGCTGCCTGCATTATCCACGCATTATTTTCCCTTGGCGCTGGCTTAACCCATTGTTGCCCATTGTACGCCTTTTGACACCTTTCTCTGCCACTGCCACTGCTCCTGCACTTCCCCCTTCTCTTCCGCTTTCCCTTGCCCTCTCCTGACCACGCGCCACGGCCAAGGATTATCTGCGCCCGCTGTGCATTGTCCTCCCATTGTGTCCATTTGTGGACAACTCAATCGGCTTAGCGCAATTGTTGTGACTGATCAGCCAAGAGAGACATTCAAATTACACAGCTCAGCTGCCAGCAACCCTCTCTCGCTCTCTCCATCACCCCTACCCGCACCCACATCCTTGCCCCCTTCTCCACAACTCGTGCCTGCATTGTTGCACTTTCTAGAAATTGTAGAATCTGCTTGGTCTTTTTTTGGCATGAATCAAACAGAGAAATTTGATACCCAATAATCGACAGAGGGGTTAATAATGTATTTGAAGGAGTTTTGAGGTTAGGCACAAATTGAGGAACTAATTGAAGTACCTTGCAGAAGAGGGAATAGACTAAAGAGAATATATTTAAACCTAAAAGACCAATATAATGGATGAGGGAACTAGTTGTCGAGGGGTTTCTGTGCCTAAGTTCATTTTGTTATACTCGCTTGGATGATAAGTTTCCATGCGAACTCTAACCTAAATAATGACATCGAATTAGCTATATATCGTATTAGACAAATAGGTCGTCTAGCCAAGTATATAATACAAAACATATGGTATATAACATATATGATACAAAACATAAATTGTGCATAATTATAATATTTAGGTACTTTCTCATATAAAACAATTGATAGCAAAATCAAACAAAATCGTTCAGTTTAATTATTAAATTCAAAACTCTATGTAACCTACTTAATATGTATATAACCTATTTATACATATATATAACCTATTATAATTATATGTATGTTGCTTACAAAGTAAGTCTTATATATAATACGTACATATGTATATATATTGTACATATAATCCCATAGTCATATGTTACTTACAATGTAAGTCTTTAGTTCAATTCTTGAAGACCACACATGACCTTAGTTTAGCATATTTGCGTATTGCAGTACTTAAGAGTCGACCTATTCTTACTTAAACTCACTTATAAGGCAACCTATTCGCAGAGTATAGAATTAAAACAGTTGATCAGTGTAGCAATACTAAATGAGCTTCAATAAGTAGCAGGTATTTTGTCTTAGATCTGCTTTAAGAGCATTCACTTTCTTTGTAATGCAAACAAAACTTTAAGTATTGAAATATACATATATAATATAATATAACTATTACATTGAATTAAATTTAAACTTGTCTAAAGATAGGTAGTATATCATAGGAGAAGACCCTATAGAGTTGGGTTAAAATAACACATTAGTTTTCTACGTATTAATTTAATGCAACTCTTTAAGGTCTTCCCAAGCAGAGAAATGAATCCAGTCGTCATTATTTAACTTTAAGAAAGTTCTCTAGAAATCCAAGAGTTGAAATTAAGGTGTTCAATGTCTTATAAAATAGAGAAAGAGAAGAGCAATGAAGACATAAGTCTAACAAGTATGGTATAAACAAACAATCTTATAATATATATGGTTGCGATAAAGTAAAGCAACAAGTAAAGACACATGTTCAAATTTCTGATATGACATATGACATTAATATGATACAGGGTTGTCAGAATTTTGAACAGATTAAAAGCCAGATTACTTTAAAAATTTAAGCTGAATTTTATAGAATTCCCAAAAAGCAAAGCTGATCTTTTGTAGATATTTAAATCAAGCAAGATTTAGCAATAAAATAGCAAATGTTAGAGCTCTGATATGTTATAGTACTTGTTCAACCATAACCTTACTCTTCAAGCCTAACCTCAATCTGCCATAACCTCAATTCGCAAGCAGTGCGAGCTCATCAACTAAGCAGAGAGCACACACAACAAATACCCTATAAAATGTCCAAGTGATCCTCTACATTATCAACTTAATCTGCAATCTTTAAACTTCTTGATTAATTTTCCACTTGACCTTGTCGCACTTCGTGCTTCGTGCCTGCAATGGGGTCAAGTGAGTGCGAAAGAGATGGAGATGACGACTTACTTAACATAAATAAATGCCACTTTTACAGTGGGCGTGGCATGGCGTGGGGGGGGAGGGAAGTCTGCTGTGTGTGTTATTCAATTAGTACCCAAAAATTTCGTACATAGTTGAAAATGTTGTTAACGAGCTAAGCGCGCCAATTAAGAGGTCGCAGGTCACAGGTCGCAGTTCACCGGGTGGGCAGAAGGTAACGGTACTGACAAATGCCCAGACAGACATGCTGATGGACAGGCAGCAGAGGCAAGAGGGGGGAGGAAGGGAAGGAAGGCAGGCAGGCAGCTTTGACTCTTGGCTTGTCCCTACTTTGCGGCCACTTTTCGCGTGCTGCGCTGCGCTTTGACCTTTGGCCCTTAATTTGCCGCCTTTTGGCATGCCAAGAGGGGGGGAGGTTGGGGAAGAGGGCAGGAAATTCTGTAACGTCGCCAGGTAAGTTGGCCCCAAAAATGCCAGCTCGATTAATGTGCCAGAAATTTGCATAAATTATCCCATATTGCATATTCATGCGGACGGCGACGACGACGACGACGTGACCCAAAGTGACTACAAAATGGCCGACAAATGGACAGAGAGACGTGCCGCACACACACACAGAGAAACACAGACACAGAGAGACAACTGGCGCGGTCGCGACGTCTTGTGGCCGCAGTGTGGTTTTCTCTCTCTCTCTCTCTCTTCTTGTTGCTGTTGTCATTTGCGCCATAATTATGCAACATTTGTATGCAGCACAGAACGGGGCAGGGGGGAGGGGGGAAGTGGGCAGTTGGGGGCGTGGCCAGCATTGCCATTGCTGCGGCTTAAACGTTTTACGCATTTTAAACGCAATTTGCATTTGCCACTTTGTTTTCAATATCAACATTGCTCACTCTCTCTCTCACACTCTAACTCTCACTGTCTCTCTCTCTCCCGCACAGCGGAAGGTGCATTCAAGAAACTCAAGCCGGAACCCAACAGCGGCCTGTCAACGGTTTCCGCCGGCATCACATCGCCAGGAAGTGGACTTTCCTCGCTGAGTCAGCACGCCGGCCACACCCCAACCACAGCATCCTGCCCAACGCCAGCCAGACGAAGACATCGAACCACATTCACACAGGTCAGTACACCCCCCCCTCTCTACAGCCACTCTTGAGGCACCTATTTAAGCATCCCTCTTTCCTCTCTCTCTCTCTTTGGTTGTCTGCCTGCCGCACGTAGTGAGAAATTTTAATTAGATTTCGTGAAGGTTACGCTTGTAATTAAAACTTTGGCATTTTCAACTTACGGCAAGCCAATGATGCCCAGCAACAACAACAGCAACAGCTTGAACAAGTGTCTGTTGTTGTTGTTGTTATTGTTGTTATTGTTGTTGCTGTTGTTGTGCTTAAGTTTGAGTCTAGGCCCTGATAAAGTTGACGTTGTTAATGTTTCTTTCTTTCTTTTTTTTTTGAGGCTGTTGCGAAAGCGAAAGCGGCATGAAAAGGAAGAAGAATAGAAGGTTATGTGTTATAGTAAAGAAATTATGAATATATAGTATAGTAAGAACTAGTGTGCATATAAAGCGAGTATATGATAGAAGAGGGGCGCCATATCTTGTATACCAGAAGAACTTAAAAGAAAAAAGTCATTAGAGCTGCTGAAGTTGAGGAATTAGACTGCCTAAATGGAATATAAAAAGAACAAGTTAAAGGACCATATAGTAGATATATTGCAGTAATATAAATGCACTATTGCTTGAATATTTCTATAATATATTTTCAACGGATCTATGTTGGCTACCTCGTGAAACATATGTACATACAGTTGCGGTTAAAATAGTAGCACCATTAGCACGATTTTTTTTCGTGAGAGCTTTTCTGTTTTAGATTCTATATTCTATAATACATATTCTAACCCTTCTTGTCTTTTGATCAATTTTGTTGTGCTTTACAGAAAAATGTCGAGTAGATAAGCTTAAATGCTGACATAGACTCGAAATGTTGACCATGAGTTGGCTAAAGGGTTCAAATTATAAAATATAAGTTCGTTCAGGCATTTACCTATATATCTTTAATATATAAAAAGGAGGGTGTCATATGAAATATTATGCATACTATAATGACTGCCACATTGAAGGAATGCCATAGATTAGTTTGGGAAAAGAACTTGAATAATGTAAAAGAAATTTTAAGATAGAAGTAAGAAGAATAAGCATAATAGTAAAGTAAATAAAGTAAAAGTATATAGCAGCAAGTGTTATAAGTCTTTCTAAATGTATTCCAATGATTAAAATTGAATGCAATTGAAAATGTACTTTATGAGAAATTACCGAAATGAAGTAAGAAAAAATAGCAATTAATAAACAATACAATAAAGCAGATTTTTCTATTTAATTTACTATATACATATGAATTTAATGTCATGTCATTATGTTGAATAGACAAAACTGTCTACATAAGGTGTGAAGATTATACTTTATGATATATTAACATTTTCAATGTCTTCAACACAATTTTAATCCACAGTAAAGTTATACTCGTGCTATATGTTACAATATGTTAATGAAACTTTCATTCCAACTACTTTATGTTTATCTTTTATGTGTTCATATCGTGTAAAGATTAACTGTATTGCTTGTTTCAATTTCAAATGTCTTCAGCACAAGTTTTGAGCTGTTCTTTCTCGAATGATTGTGACGCTGTCGCGCTCTCTACGCGTTATACAACACTCTTCTATCGATAGGCATATCGATTGGGATTATTGTTAACTAAACCAACTTACGATAGGGTGTTGACTAAGGTCACTATTAAATAACATTAGACTTAATATCAGTGTTGCCAAGTCAGATTTTTTTCCGTCAATTCTGGCTTTTTAAAAGCTCAACAGCGGCACGAAATCGAAAATATAGCTGTAATTAGCTATTTTAATATCAGAAACTGCATGCATTCAGCTTTTTCATTTGGCACTCCATACAATTTAACTGTTTTTTTATCTAAACTATTCAAAAATTCTTGTAACTCTGCTTGACCTACGACATAACCTAACAAAGTCAGTTTAGTTAAAGAATGTTTTCGTATCGATCGAAAGACCTAGTAAAATGAGACAGCACACCAAACCAGTGCGTCTCTCTCTATCTTTCTCCTTTTCCCTCTCACATTTCTCGCTTATCCTTTTAACGCACTCTTTGGGTCAGTTTTCACTTGGAGATTTTTCATTGCAAATTCCGTTGACGAACTTTGACAGGCCCCAAAAAGTAGGCAACACAATTTGCATTTTCGCAATGGGGTATAGGAGAAGGCGCAAGCAAAGATAGAAGCGCAGAAGACAGAGACGGAGAGAGTGAGGGAGAGTGAAGGGAAGAAAAGGGGCTAAAGAAAGGGGAAGACAATGTGAGGGAGGTTAGGCATGTCCAGTAGCCAGCGCAGGCAGCGCAGCCTGGCTGAGCTCATATAACAAATTAGCCTAATTAAAATCCGCTTAATTTCAGGAACAATTAGCGGAACTGGAAGCTGCATTCGCCAAATCGCATTATCCGGATATTTACTGCCGCGAGGAGTTGGCGCGCACGACAAAGCTGAACGAGGCGCGCATTCAAGTGAGTAAAGCCCCCCAAATTGCCCCTTAAAAACCCCTTCCCTCCATACTCCACTACAAAAGGAGCCTAATCAATATCGAAATACTTATGTGAATAAGGTGGGCGGGGGGCGTGTGTCAAGTGTTTTTCAATTTATTTCAACAGTTGTTTCCGACCAGGGTTGCCAGCGCTTCCCGCTGCTGCTGCTGCTGCTGATGATGATGATGATGATCTTGGTTAGGCGATTAGTCTGCGATTATTCCAATCGAATGCTTCGCTTTTGGGTGTCGCTCTAAAGTGCTCTCAACGGCACAAGCAATCCAACCCCCGGGGAGCAACACAGCTCACTCACTGACTGCTTGACTGTCTGCCTGAGTGTGTGTGTGTGTATGTGTGTGTGTTGGTGTGTGTGTGTGCCTCTTTCCCCCCTGCACCATTCGAGACTCTGTTGCGCTTTCAAGTGCGCCGCGGTAATAATTAATTTATAGTTTTTATCATGACTGCGAAACAAGTGAGCGACTGCGGGTGGTGCCGTCTCTTTTGGTGGTGCACTCTGCACCCCCTGCCGCACTCCCCTGCACTGTGCTCAATGTGGTCAGGGGCGGATATGGGTGTGTGTGTTTGCAATTTGCCGCTGAAAGCGTATTTCATTTGCCATTCGACGGTGTAGAATTACAAACGGTAAAGTCTGTCCTAAATTGTAGGATTTAAAGCAGAAGAGAGCTCTCTATATCACTCTTTCTATCTTTATATCTCTCTCTCTCTTAAGCTTTAATGTGCTTTTGCAGTCAGCTAAAAGTTTTGGCTATGCAGCAAAGTTTGTGCTTAGTTCGAAAGTTGCAATTAAAGAGAGCAGGCAGATAAAAATGCCAAGGCCAGGCAAGTGTTTCCAAGAGCTTTAATGTGCTTTTTCAAGCTAGCGCTTTAGCTTCTATGTTCTATGTCTTAAACATGGTAGATTATATATATATTATATATAAAATAGAATAGATTACAGACTCCACTAGGCAAGCTACAAAATAAACTTCTGCTTTTAAAGAACTTTAATGCTTTTTCTATTAAAAGGTTAGAGATCTATTGAAGTGCATGAGCTAGAAAAGTGACATATATATATATATATATATATATATATATATTTAAATCAAAGATCAATTTAATGCAAAGATCTATCAATCATATATCTATAATTTGCTGTAATCAACTTGCATATCAAAAGCTGTTTGTAAAGCTTTGCCAGCACTAAACTGATTTAAGTTGCAAATGCAGCAAGCATCTATTTCTGCAATCAATTTCCAACTAGAGCTAAAGTAAAATTCAAGTTTGCTGAGGTTTTTCATATGATGAAACATGGATGTTTATCGAAATTGCAACAGCTTTAAACCCTTCAAAGCTAGCGCTGTCCCACCAATTTAGCTATTAGCCTTTTTATAGCTAACTAGAGCGAACTCTTGAAGTGATTGCAGAGCTCTCCCCAGGGAGTAAGCTGCACCTGATCTTGATAATGCTCTAATGCCAGGCTGAACAAACAAGCGATTGAAATATGAATGTATATATATACGATCTGTATCTGTATGCTGCATTTGTAGCTGCATCTGTATGCGGACAACTGTCAACTGCGACGGCAACGGCGGCGGCGACGGCGACGGCGATCGGATGACTTGACAAATGCTGCGATTCGCTATTAACGCGGCATAAACCATATTTTTCTACAAATGTTCAAATATTTACACACCCAGCAGGGGCAACCTGACACACAGTCAACCCTCTGCTGCCTAATGCGACCGCAACCCTCTAATAATAAGGTACACACACACAGACAGACACACACGCACACACAGACACTACTGCTGCTGCTTCCCCTTTGCTGGCTGTGTGAGTCTGTTGGTAATTTGACGAGTGCGCGACGCTACAACTTGACTCTGGCACTCACTTAGCACAGCAGCAACAACAAGGGGCATGAGGGGCATGTCTACAACATAATTTGGAAATTGTTGTTGTTGTTGCTGGTGTTGTTGTTGTTGTTGTTGTTGTTGCTGGTGTTGACTGAAATTTGTCGTGCGCACATTTTATTGCAAATTTGAGGGAAATGAGGCTGGGAAAGCGAAAGGGGAGAGTAGAGGAAGGCGTTGCTAGCCACATCTGCTTGGAAAATCCATCAGCAAAGCAAAATGTCAACCAAAAAAGTACAAAAAAACAAAGAGAGAGAAAGAGAGGGAGAGGGAGAGAGGGAGAGAGAGAGGCAAACTACTCGCATGACATTAGCCTTCACTTGTTTGCTTCCCTCTCCCTCTACCTCTCTCTCATCCCGTCTTAATTATGTGCCATCTCTCACTCCCTGTACGCATTTAGCCCGGAATTGTGTCCAAGTCCATTTCATGTCTGTTGTAATTGACTAGCTTTATGGCCAACACACACACAACAACAACAAAGTCCAACTAATTACGCTCGTCCAATTCGCAATCCCATTCCAAGTCAAAGTGCAGTACGAAATTAAACTCACAGATCATTTGCGGCAATGAAGAATTAAGAGACTGTGATTTTAGTTTGAGCCATGAAGCAGTTAATGAAGATTCTGATTACCAAAGTTGAAGTGCGATTTGCAGAAAAGTAACAATATGAAATATAAGTGAAGCAAATACTAAAAAAATGCCAAGAAAATACAAGAAAACTGAACTAAGCAAAGAAAAGGAAGAGGAAAGAAGCTAGAAACTTGCAATTTTAAACAAAAAGAAAAGGAACAAAGAAGAAACGCTTCCAAAAATGAAATGTTTCCTCTCTCTCTGTGTCGAGTCTACCCAAGAAATCTAACCAAATAATGTCACAGAGCAATAGAAATATGCAAATTTGCAGGGTAACCAGCAGTCAGACGACTTCGCGCTGCATTGCAAATCGTTTGCCAATTTGTTTATGTGAAACAAGCCAAAGATTCCCAATAAATAGCTAGTTTCCCAATGGAAATTGAATGGATTCCCACTTCAAGCTCACCTTGCACTCTTCAAGCTCTTCTGCTCGAAGTTTACATTAAATAAATAAATAAATCAATAAATTGCAATTGTCATGAAATATCAAACGCGTAAGCATAACAAACATAACTATCGTATAACTGTGCACAATCTGCACTGTCTTTGTTATTGTTCTGCTTGTGTTCTTCTTTCTCTTAAATCAAATATACATTTCTCTCTCTCTCTCTTTTTCTCTCTGCTTTGCCAGATGATATTGCATTACGCGCTGCGCTGTTTGGAGTAACTCGATATCGGTTATTGGCTTTGCATAAATAAACGAAACAGTTATGTACTTATATATGTTATATATGTAAGAACACATGTATATTTAAACATATATGCAGCATTGCAATTGAAAGTGCGTTAAGTTGATTTTAAGCGATTCACGATGCCAAAAAGTAGGCAACAATTGCCGTACGTGATGTGGAAAGTTTTTAATTAGGCCAAGCCAATATACTCGCACAACAGCTACCCTGTAAGAGTAAAGTGCTTAAGCTATGTTTGCTAATCATTTATTAATTATACATTATTCAATATGGG
Source organism: Zaprionus camerounensis (assembly GCA_018904165.1). Lineage (NCBI taxonomy): Eukaryota > Metazoa > Arthropoda > Insecta > Diptera > Drosophilidae > Zaprionus > Zaprionus camerounensis. The sequence goes on along the minus strand of JAEIFS010000531.1, from coordinate 7,346,618 downwards.
TAACATACGTACACCATTTTTTATTGCTTTAGGTTAAAATGTTATGTATTTGATTTATAAAGTGCTCTACTACCTATAGTAACAGCTTAATCAGCTTAAACAATATAGACTCCATCACACATGAAATTAACAAACTACAAAATTGCTTGCATACTTTTTGGGGACCTATAGAAAAAGCGCTATAAACTGCACAAACTGGCAAATAGAAGCCCGCAAAGACATGCAACTTTGAAGATACTACAACTGCGCTTGATCCAGCCCCATGAGCAGCGCTCAGTGATTACAGGGTATACGAGATAAAAGCTTAACAAAGCGCAGTGCAAACAAAAGCGCAAACAACAAGCGAAATCGGAGAATGAAACGATTCTCTTAAGTCATCGGCAATTACGGGCAACAGCAGTAGAGATATCTATGCTATAATCTACAGTTTGCAATAGGACCCACTCAAACAACAACTATTTGATGGCCAAACAAATTTCAATGCCAATTAAAAGTCGAGAGAGAGCGACATTTCTGTGTCAATGCACTGACAGAGGCAATTCCAAAAGTTCAACTAACTCTCTAAACTGGCAATAGCAACAACAACAACAACAACAACGGGTAACAATAATTGCTGGAATCAAGCTGAGGGCGGGAGGGGATAAAGGGGAAAAGGGGATCAAACAACTGGGCCCAAATTCACGCAGAATGCAAACGAAAAAACCAAAAAGGCAGAAAAACAGAAGAGCAAAGCTGACAAACTGAACGCGATGTGGGCCGAAAATTTGATTAAATGTTGAAAGTAAATTTAATTTGAATACGTTTAATTTTCATATTTCCGTCGGTTCAATGTGCGAGTGTGTTTCTCTCTCTCTTACACACTCTCTTTCTATCTCCCTTTTTCTGTGTGTGTGTGTGTATTTTAGATGCATGACTATTTGTATTCATAATTTGTCCTCATCTAATTAAGCGTGTTTAGCGAGCCACAACAACAACAACATGGCGTGGTTGGCAACAAAACGATTACTACATTTCCATACAGAGATGCATTATGATCAGTAGAAAGAGATAGATATATAGTTGAATTATATGAGGTACTCGAACTTTGAGATGTAACGAAAATAAGTATAAAGACAGAAGAAGGAATGAGAGTGAATGGAAAGGAGGGACAAGAAATGGGAAGGAATGGAAAGGAATGGAAAGGAATGGAAAGGAATGGAAAGGAATGGAAAGGAATGGAAAGGAATGGAAAGGAATGGAAAGGATAAAAAAGGATAAAAAAGGATAAAATGAAATGTAAAGGAATAAAGATAGATAGGTAATAGAAGGGAACGAAATGAAATGGAATGGAATAAAGAGGAAAGAAATGGAATGGCAATAAATATTAAGGAATACAATGGAAAGAAAATGAATTGAAAGGAGAACGGATTGAAATGAAACAAAGTCCGTCAATTAAAAAGGAATGAAAAAAAATAAGTTATAATATAATATATGAATTAAAATAATAAAGAAATAAAAAGAAATAAACAAGTATAGAAATGCAATGGAATGCATTGGAATTGAATAAAATGGAATGAAATGCAAAGAAAAAGAACAGAAAAAAACGAAATGGAACTGAATAAAGATAAGACTAAGGAATTCAACAAGATTTGAAATGAAATTAAAGAATATTTCCCATGCAGATAAGCAGAAGGCATTAAAACTATTGATTAAAAAAGAAGTAAAACGAAAATGGAGAGCACAACAACTTCGTAAAAAGTAAAAATGTATCGCAGAGAACAAGAATTGGCAAAGAGAATATACAAGAAATAAAACCCCAATAGTTAAAGATTAGAAATATAAGTAATACAAATGTTAGAAAAGTGCCAAGAGAATTTAAGAAAACTCAACAAAGCATGCAAAAGGAAGAGAAGCAGCAAAGAAAGGAAAGGAAGCTAAAAACTTGCGATTTGAAAACAAAAAGTAAATGGAACAAAGAAAGAAAGAAAACCCAGCACAATTCAATTAACTCGAAACGGACCCAAAAATGAAATGTTTCTTGCTCTGTGCCAAATCTACCCAAGAAAGGTTAACCAACTAATGTGACAGACTAATAGAATACTATGCAATTTTGCAGGGTAACTGGCAGTCAGGCAACTCGCGCTGCATTGCAAATCGTTTTCCATTTTCTTTTTTCTGTTTTTGCCATTTTTGCTGTGCTTCTATTTGAGGACGCACCCGTCTCTGTGTGTGTGTGTGTGTGTGTGCCATCAAATGGATCCTTAATTGAGTTACTCCGCCCACACACACACACAGACACACACACACTTGCACACCCACTTGCTAGCTAGCTAGATAGACAGACCGGACGAGAGACGTAGCTGGTTTCAACCCTGCGTTGCCTTCTGGCTGTTGCTAAAGAGCATTTTTTGCCAACACACACACACACAAACACACACAGACACACACACACACACACACACACACACTGGCACACACACATACACATGCAGCTCTGGGCTGGCATTTTTATGCTGGCTACCAACCAAATGTAACCGAACGAGCCATAAACTGGGCACAAAACAACCCCCAACGGCAGCCGCCTCTGCCTCTGCCTCCTCCTCTGCCTTAGCCTCTGCCTGCAGCTCTGCTTCTCTGCTTCTCTGCTTTGGCAAGCTTGTATATTTTTCATTAAAACCAACACACACACACACTCAGCCTGCACATAGTCATGGACAGAGATAATAATAATGATAAAATAAATACAAGAAAAATGCCAAAGACGTTGCTGAGCCAGCTTCAGCGCCAGCTTCTTCTTCTGCATCGACTTTGCTTTCAACTTGCGTGTAACCAACATGCCCCCGCCCTCGCTCCCGCTCCCGCTCCTGCTCGAGCCACCCTCGCAACGTCTGGGGCGGCCATTACGAAGTATGCCCGATGTCTTGGGCGAAAGTAACTCAAAGCAAGCTGTGAGCAGCTTTCAAAATGTCGGAAATTTTTACACAGCAACCCCCCCTGCACACGCCTCTGCCTCCATCTCCACCTCCACCTCGCTCCACTCTCTCTCTCTCTCTCTCTCTCTGGCAACGTCTTCTTGTCTATTGCCAGCTTGGCGCGTCTTTCATCTTGGCAATTTCTTTTTGCCATCAAGACGAGGCAGCAGCCTGCAGCAGCAGCTACCCTCCTTGCCTGCCCCCCACCTCACCCGCCTTCACTGCCTGCCTGTGCAATCGTGAGGACCATCTTTAATAATGTCTAAGCATCACTCCTTCCTCTCTCTCTCTCTCTCTCTCTCCCTCTGCATGGGCAACAAACAGCGTCGTCAACTTATTTTCAATTTCAATTTTGTAGATTTTTTCACTCATAAGACAGACAACTGAAAGAGGGGGAGGGTGGGGGAAGGAGACAAGAGGGGGATAACTGTATTTCTGCTTGCCTGCTCGTTTTTTTTGCTTGCTCCATCATCAACAACATGCTGCTCGTGCTCCTGCTCATCGTTGTCCGCTTTCCATTTTCTTTGCAAGTCTTTTTTCAAAGTGAAATTGCCAGGCGGGCAGGGGGCGTGGCTGCAGGCAGTTTTGGTTTAATGCAAACAGCTTAAAGTCCGGCAACGCTTTAATTGCTTCTCTGTTCTCACTCTCTCTCTGTTTTTTTGTTGTTCTTGTTGCAGGTTTGGTTTCAAAATCGACGCGCCAAATACCGCAAACAGGAGAAGCAACTGCAGAAGGCGCTGGCACCGTCTGTGATCCCCTCGTGCAACGGCATGATGCGGAACATACAGGGCTACAGTGTCTCACGCGGCTATCAGCCATATCCGCATCACAACACCATGAATCGCTATCCCCAGGTAAGCACCCTATCTCCCTCTCCCTCCCTCTCTCTTTCCTCCATACTCAATTCTCTTGATCTGTTCTTTCACTTGCAGGATCTGTTCCAAATGGGCGCCTCCTCGTACCCGGGCATGACGCAGCCATTCTCCATGGCGCACAGCACGAATATGGGATCGGTGGGCGTGCGTCAGGACTCAATGGGTAAGTTGGGGGTGAGGGGCAACTCAATATCGATAGGCACAGGGGCAAGGGAATGGCGATAACTCACATGTCTCTCTCATTTGTTATCGCTCTCTCGCTCTCTCGTTCGCTCTCTCTCTCGTTCGCCCACTCACTCGCGTTATTCGCACCTTTCACATTGCCGTTCGCTGACTAATTAAAAGAGTCGCCGCGCCGCTTTCGCCTTTTTACGGCGATCGTGTGCTTTGAGCCAAGCAAAAGCTCAAAGCTTTCTCTCTCCCACTCGCTCTCACTCTCTCTATTGGGAGCTTGCATCTTCGACTGTGTGGGAGTGTAGTAAATTCTCACCTGCTTGGTGTGACATCACAAAAACCATTCAGAGTTTAAAGAGGATGTAGTTTAAAGGGAATCATATTAGATTAGATTGAGTATATAAAATATGTATTATATGATATACATATTTTATATACTCATTGTATATATTATAGATTGAATATGTATGTCGTATATGGTATATAATGTTCGCAGGCATATCCAACAAAGTATATTATATATGCTCGATCCTTATCAATAGCAGTGTCGTTATAGAAATGTCCATATATGTATACGTTTCTTTCTTTATACCTATATCTCGTAGACTATACGAACTAGGGCTAACAAACTTAGTAAAAATACATATATATATATTATATATTATATAAAAAGGAATCCAGTTTAAGGCAACCATGGATTGTATATATATATTGAATATACAGATATATGTCTGTAACTTGTCTATAACTTGTCTGTATCAAGTCTGTAACATGTCAGTAACATATTGTATATACATACATCGTATTATATTCCCAGGCATATTCGATCAGTGTCATGTCCATATATACGTTTCTTCCTTTATGTGTCTCTATAACATATATAACTCGTAAACTATTCGAACTAGGGCTAACAAACGAAGTAAAAATACAACTATATATGAATCTAGGAATCTAGTTTGAAAGAAACCATGAATTATATATCCTATTCTCAAGCATATTCGACACTATATTTAACAGCAGTGTCGTTATAGACATGTTCATCTATCTTTTATCATTTCATTCTTTATCTGTCTGTATGATCATTTATAACTCGTAGACTATACGAACTAGGGCTACCAAATTTAGTAAAATAATATCTTATGTTTGCCCGCCCATAAAGTGTATTTTTCCATTTGACCACGCCCACTGCTACACCTTAAATCGACGCAATTAAGGCTAAAACATGAAATTTTAAAGTGTACATACTCGTCTAAAGTGACAGTTGATTTTTGACTTGATTTTATATGTACTCAATAATATACCTACATGAAGTGGAGTTGGTATAGTATCTTCTAATATATGTATGTGTATTGGTATGTATGTATATGTATGTATATATACAGCTGTGTTCACAAAAATAGCAGTACAAGAAATGCAATCAAGTAATAATATTTTTTTTCAAGTTCCGTTACGATTATTCCAACGTCCACGCATTGTTGTTGTAGAATGGAATGTGTATAAGGAAGAAACAAAAAAATCCCATTAGATGTGCGAGATTTAAACAAATGAACAACTCTTTTTGCTAGAAGCAGCAGTTTTTGGCTGTTCATTAAAATAGCAGTGCACATGAGCTGCAACTTTAAACTTAATTTTTATATCAAAAAGTAAATGAATGTTATATACATATATATATGTCTACAGTTAGTCATCCTAGACTTTTTATAAAGAGTTCTACAAAGCTATTAGAAAGCATAAAGCTAATTTGGTTGTTCAGTTTAAAACTATTTAGAATAATATTCTTTCCAAACCCTCAACCAAACTATATTTATTATACCTGCAGTAAGGTAATTTATATAATGCGTTACCCTCTTGAAAGATTACCCCTTAAGCTTGTTCTCTCTCTGTCTTTCTTTCTTCAGAGAGAGAGGGAGAGAGAGCTTTCACGCCTTGTGCTCTTGCCCGGGAATTCCAATTACTCTCTCCCACTCTCCCTCTCTCTCTTTCTCTCACACACACACTCTTTGTCTATAACATTTCCGAGAAATCAGCAAATAATGTTTATTCTCCTCACCCCAAACCACCTGCTCCCTGCACCCGTGCCTCCCTCAGCTGATGTCGACACAAAGGCCAACTCAAGTTCCAAGCAAACCTTAATCGATCCCGAAACGGAGAGAGGGTCCAAGGCGCACATTGAAGTCTATAAACTGGGGAAACCAAATTGATTTGTTCATTCCTTCCTCCTTTCCCCTTCCCCACCAAGCCACACACACTCACACTGACTTTATTCAAGCTTAAATAAAGTTAACATACTCTTGATATGTGAGTAAGTAAATTTCCTCTAGGATAGCGGGGGTGGGGGGAGTGCAGAGAGGGGAATACAGTGAAACTGTGGCTCCATTAATCCGATCTGATTGTTGTTATTTTCGTTAGATTGTGTTTTGTTTACGTGGGGACAGGCACAAACTGGAAAATATTTGCAGTCGCGACGTCTCCAGGCGCGACACGAAGCCAATAAACAAAACGTGGTCTCCCCCCATATACTAAATAGAGGGGGAGAGCAGTAGAGGGGGGTAGGGGGGATGCTGAGGCTGGGAACACACATATGGAATGTGTCGCAACTGTCTTGGCATGTGCATAATAAGCAGGTCGAGTACTCAACCGGATATTAGCAAGATGAACAAGAAGATGAACAAGAAGATGAAGATAAAGTTGAAGCAGAAGAAAAAGCACAAGAACAAGGAGAGAGAGGTGAAGCAGCAAATGAATTTCCGGCCAAGGTGCTAGAGAAGACACATTTCTTAATAGTCCTGAAGAGTTCATGTCCAGCAAGTAGAATTTCGTTTAAGTAGCGGAACTAACTGTTGATTCAATCTACACGCAAACTAATCTCTCTTCCTCTCTTTCCATTTCTCTCTCTCTCTCTGTTGCAGGCATGTCACCCGAGGACGAATGGTATAACAAAAGCCTGTCCGCATTGCGCATGAACAGCTCACACCATCCGAACTTATCGGCGCCGATGCTGCAGTACCAGACATAATCAAAAACCTTTGACGACTTCTTTTAAGGGATCGAATCTCCAGCGAGAGCCGAGATCTTTTAAGGCGGAGTGCGTCAAGTGGCCAGCAGCTAAATCTATACATAAACTACACTACACTCTCTATAGGGTAGCATATAGGGTACTACAGCCTGCACACGTACATACTTATAGACACACAGACATATGTATATGGTATATATATATCCAGATATCTACATATCTCTATATAACATGCATATATAGTATATAGAGGCGTGCGTGTATGCTATCTAGTGTATGCCCCAAACTGTAATTGTAATCTGTATCTGTATCTGTATCTAGAAATCTTTCATGTCACTAGCTAAGTGTGTGTTTGTGTGTGAGCGTGCGTGTGTTTGAGAATATATATATATATATATTAATATAATTATCGAATATATTGAAATATGTCGTCGTACTCAATTCTTGTGCACGTCACGTAACATACTTATAAGACTTGTTGATATTTTGTCTGTGTACTAGTTTTTTTTTTTTTTTTTTTGCAAACTATATAAGCAAATCGTATGTATGCAAAGCACATATATACCTATACATATACGTACTATATATATATAAATATATATATCGGATGTAAGCATATTGTAATAGGCAACTAGTCGTAGCATCTAAGCGAATTGTGTATTGAGATTTTAGCGTGTCATTTGAAGAGCACTAAAGCAAAATAAGTCGAGAACACACACACAGACACACAAGTAACGGTAATTGTATCATATGCATTAACGAAAACAAGATGAAGAAGAAGAACAACAACACGTATAATAGTATACGTTATAAGGCAGATTGTTGAAAACAACAGAAGGAGAGGAAGAAGTAACACTAATATTAAAAGGAAAACGAAAACGAATAGATCTAGAACTTCACTCGCTACTCGCCGCTATTCACAGTGTCAAATCGCTACACGTTGCACCAATTCGTACAGTCAGTCAGGCCAGTAAAAGAGTAACGAGTTATTATAGTTAGGGGACTGCTCGTTACTCGTCACTCGTTACTTAGTGGCGTGCTGGATATCCTTAACATAACGAGTACAGTCATTCAAGCCAGCAGAAGAGTAACGAGCTGTCAGAGTTGTAGTACTACTCGTTATTCGTCTCTCGTTACTCGTTACTTAGTGGCGTGCTGGATAATCCAACATAACGAGTACAGTCATTCAAGCCAGCAGAAGAGTAACGAGCTGTCAGAGTTGTAGTACTACTCGTTACTGGTCACTCGTTACTAGTTACTCAGTGGTATGTTGGATAAGCTTAACAAAACAAGTATAGTCATTCAGGCCAGCAGGAGAGTAACGAGTTGCCAGAGTTGTAGTACTACTCGTTATTCGTCTCTCGTTACTCGTTACTCAGTGGCGTGCTGGATATCCTTAACATAACGAGTACAGTCATTCAAACCAGCAGAAAAGTAACGAGCTGTCAGAGTTGTAGTACTACTCGTTACTCGTTACTCGTTACTCACTGGTATGTTGGATAAGCTTCACAAAACAAGTATAGTCATTCAGGCCAGCAAAAGAGTAACGAGTTATCAGAGTTGTAGTACTACTCGTTACTCGTTACTTAGTGGCGTGTTGGATAACCTTAACATAACGAGTTTCAGTTACACTTGGCAATAAACAAATTACACAGTTTCTAAGAAGCGTCGCTGTTTGCTCGTAACTCGTTGCATACATCCTGATTAGCTAAATTCTCATCATACTAACGAGTTTTATTTGCGAGTTCCTAATGAGCATTCGAATTGTTTATCGGTTAGCTGCACACTGAGCGAGAGTCCTTAGTAGTTACACGCTACTACTCACTCGTTATATATTCCGATGGGCTCAAGTTCCGTAAGTGTAACGAGTAATGCATTATTTGAACTTGTAGGTTATCAAGTTCTGAAAGCAAGAGTCGCAGCTGCATACAGTTAGATGCTCCTCATTTCTGGTATCACTCGTTACTCGCTACTCGCCCCCTCAAGACTCGTCACTCGCTGCTTAGCACAAATTACAACGAGTTTCCGCAGACAGTTAGAATACTCCTCAGCTCTTCTTCCAACTAACGAAAAACACAAACAAACAAACTACACGCAAAGCGATGGCGAGTACAACAACAACAACTCCAACTAGATACAATGGTTAACCCCCGTTCCCCCCTTAAACACCCATGCCCCGCAACAAGTAAACAGTAAAAAAAAACGAAACGAAAACGAAATTTCCAACTATTTAAACTTGTGTAAACTAATTGTAAGTGGATTTTTTTTAGCTAAGCAATGCATAAACGAAAGTTACATTTAATAATTAATTATAATACAAAATACACACACACTAAACTAAATACGAAAGCATAAAAACCAAAATGCAAGACCGCAACAACTACAAACCAAAAACAAAAAAAAAAAAAACAAAATGAACGCGAAAAAAACCAAAAATGAAAATGAAAATTGAAAAAAATACATAAACTATATATATTTAAATACGAAAAACCAAAAACATGTTTAACAAATTATGCCTAAAACAGCAAAATGAACATAAATAAAACTAATAAAAAACACAAAACCAGTTGCATTAATTTATTATTATCGCAATCCTTCAATCAAATTACTCTCTTTGGTAGCACAGTTTAGTGAAAGAGCGCAGTTTAGTTGGGGGTTTAATGGGTTAAAGTTGGAATTAAATTTAAAACCAAATGGGTGTAATCAGTAATCAGAACTATGTGTAAATTAATATTAAATTATTTATATATTTATTATGTATATTATATCGTATTTACTTTTAGTTGCCAGAACAAAAGTCCGCGAATGAATTGCCTGCTACTATTTGGCTGCGAGGCGGTGTAGTTTCCACTGACTTCGATATGAAATATTATTAATATTAAATTGAACATTTTATTTAAATACATATTATCAAGCATACAGAAATAACAAAAGGTGAAAAGAATGCATAAGGAAGAAGAGAAAATGAGGAGAAAATGACAGAGAGAAAGATGAGTGAGATTATGCTGGTTTCTAAAGCAAAATCATACCAGGTGCACAGAAACAGCAGCTTTCCTAGGATGAAGAAGAGGAAAAGAAAGACAGGAAGAGAGAGAGCTAGAGGGACAGTAGTCCCCATGTCAAAGCAGAAAGCACAGTGCCACGTAGTTGATCAAATCAATTGCAGTACCAGATTAACTGAAATTCTACCAGGCGCACAGGAATAGCAACAGGACGCGAACTTACTGAGAAAGTGAAAGAGAAAGAATTTCAACCAAATAGGGGAATTCAGTTGGGCAAATAGGGAGAAAAGAGACAGTAAACGTGTCAATTCAAATTCCTGATTGACTAAAATTCTACCAGGCACACAGAAATAGCAGCAGGAGGCGAACTAACTAATTGAGAGAAGAGACAGTAGTTCCCGTGTCAAGTCAACTCAAGTTCTTGATACACTAAAATTCTATCAGGCGCACAGAAACAGCAGCAGTTGAGCTTACCGAGAGTGAGTGAGAGAGAGAAAGTATTCCACGTGTCAAGTCCAAACAAATTCAGTGCCAGATTAACTATAATTCTACCCGGCGCACAGAAATAGCAGCAGGAGATAAGCTTTCAGAGAGAGTTCTCTTGCTCAGTGTCTTGCTGTTTCTGTGCGCCTGCTACAATTTCGTTTTGACCCGCCTTTGGTTCTTTCATGATCTCTACACGTGACAATAATTTCTCCCTCTTTCAACCCGTTGCTATTTCTGTGCACCTGGTAGCATTTCATAACAATAACATACACCGCATCGCATCAAAATAGTACCAGGTAAAACAATACAAACAAATAGTTTACTGCTGTCTGCTGTTCTACTGCAGCTTTGCTGAATTTAATGAGGATCGTTTGTATCGATTTATTAACAAATATGCTCCGTCAGTTTCTCAACTAATCAATTTGTCATTTATTTATTTGGTTGTCACATTGGTAGTCAGTTTTAGTTCCGTGTTGAAGGAGCACATGTACCGCCAATTGGCCAATTGGATACCAATATACGATTCAACAACATATAGTCAGTATGTTTATAGTCAAAGGCTAAAAGCTTAAAGATTATGAAATCCCTCCCCATCCCTGAAACGATTTCTATTGCAGGCAGCTCCGATTTTGGCTCCACCTTCTCCTGCCCTCGTCTGCCTCTGCTCCGCCCCCGCTACATGGGCGTCATCCAGTCGCCCGGAAGACAGCGCTGTAGAAAGGGCACACAGCCCACTACATAGGCCAGTCGATTAATCCAGCCGGGTATGTGCTGGCCACACAACAGCCGCGACATTGTGTCCGAGAAATGATTGCAATTGTTTGCCGTCAGGTGGTAGCTGTTGCCGGTGAACTGCCATCCCAGCTGGTCAATAATGCGATTCACCTCGTCCCGCGAGAATTGTGTGTAGCCCAGGTGAATGCTCTCCCGATAATGGAAGTTATCGCCCAGCTCCTGCTCGGCACTGCGTGGCGCCATCTCAAAGATGCCCGAATACGAGAACGTGTGTCCGCCGTATGTGTACTCCGAGCCATAGACCTGTATGCCCGTATGAAAGATGCCCAGCCCCAGGGGCACAACATATTCGTTGATGTTGAACAGATCGTATACGTTGAGTATCACCGGCTCCTTGCGGCCATGCGGATTCACGGGCAGCAGCTCCTCGCAGCTATCGTGTGGCTCAGCACAGCAATTGAGCAGCGGCATGCGGCTGAAGAACATGCTCATATCGTTCGTGACACACCCCCTCGTTGATCCTTCTTCGATGGATTTGTATCTTTTTGTTTACGATGTTTCTTTTTGTTTTCTTGTTGTTGTTTTCTGCTTACTTTCGTCTGCTTCTTTTTTATGCGGTGGTTTGTTAATTGTTGTTGTTGTTGTTGCTTGTTGCTCGAATTTAGAATTTAACTATTTGACTATTATGAATGTTGTATGATATTTTAATAACAACATTATTGTTGACATTTTACTAACGCAAAAGCAAAACTAACATTCACAAGCTGCGAACTCAAACAAACTGAAAGCTTTCTCTCACTCACTCTATCTATCTTTCTTTCTGTCTCTTTCTCACTCGCTCGGGTGAGCGCACCCTCCTGCTTTTAAACTCTTAAAGCTCTTGGCTTGGCAAAAACTGTTGCATACTTTGCAACTGATCTGAGATCGTTGCAGAAACCAGTCAACAGCCAGATACCCTGTAAGTGTTTAAGGGTATCATCACCCCACACTGAATACTGGATGCATTAGCAAGTTATTCTCAATAGAACAGCTTCATACTGTGAGTTACTCGACTATCTTATACCCTTTACACTTTTTTTGAAAAATCTTTGCACATTATTGAGCAAAAAAACGACCAATAAATTGCTTCGTATTTTTAGTAGTTTTAGAGGAGTCATAACTATACATACCTATTATATACTGACTAAAGATTCAGTTCATTATAGATAAAGTTGAAACGAGCCAGATCGCACTGATATATCGTATAGCTGTCATACAAACTATCGGCAATTTTAAGTTATTTGTTAAGATACGTAAAGGGTGATTTTTTAAGAGCTATAGGAAAGTTTTTCAACTAAAAAACATATAAAATTGAGAGAAATGCATGAAATGTTTATTTGAATTGATAGTACGATGCATATAATTGAATGTTTGAAGATTATTTCATGCAAATGTTGAGCGTGACTGCGCCTCAAATACTCCATCCCCGCTTAGCATCCAATTTTGGCATACTCTTTCCAACATTTCTCACGAATAAATGCTTCAATGTTGTCTCTATAGACTTTAGATTTAACAAAATAGTCGAAAGGCGTTAAATCGCAGGATCTAGGCGGCCCTGAACGTGGAAATAAAATGTCCACTGAACTCGCCTCTCAATAAGTCCATTGTTATGAGTGCTGGGTAGCATGTGGCAGCGTCTTGTTGCAACCACATGTCATGCAAGTCAAGCTCTTGCAATGTTTTAATTATAGACAAAACTGAAGATGTTTGACAGTGCAACAAAACACGAAACTTGCGTCAGATAATAGCTAAAAAATCACCCTTTATAAAAAATCAAGTATATATATATATATATATCAATAATCAGCATAAAATAAATTCGCCACAGGTTCCCCTTTGTTTAGCCATTCGAAAAACACATTGAAAGTTGACTTCATATTTTATTTTATTTTCAAGTTTTGAAACGGGCAGCTCCTTTGCTTGTCGCATACAATTTGTTAGCTTGTATTTTTGCAGTGTACGTTCTGTCTCTGTATGTGTGTGTGTGTTTGTTGCTTAGGTATTTAGTTGAGGACAAACGCAAAGAAACGCCTACGAAACTTATAGAATAATTAAAAAAAAAATCATTATGTATCATTATATTTAAGAATTGTACCATAATAAACACCTTGCTGCTCTTTGCTTGTGTGTGTCTGTGTATAGGTGTGTATGTGTGTGTGTGTTTTTATTCGTATTTGTATGGGTTTTCAATTTGTTTGTGGCAAAACAAACCCAAACTTAATTATGCTAAAATTACAGCACGGCGCAAAAAAATTGTTTTATTCTTTTTGTTATTTATGTTTATGATTTTTCCTCTTTTTTTTCTCTTTTTCTGTTTTTTTGTCAATTTTTATAATTATATGTATTCACGCTTGTTGTTGCCGTACTTGTTTTTTAGTGTTTAATATTAATTTTATAATTATTAAATACATATTTAGTAGTAGTAACTTTATGTCTACTGTTGTTGGGGTTGCTGTTGTTGTTGTTGTTGCATGTGTTCCATGTGGCATTCTGCATATTTGTTGCTGTGTGTGTGTGTCTGTGTGTGTGTGTGCTTATACCAAATCGAATTAAAAAGCAATGCGTTAACTATACAAAAATCAACCGAAAATCGACACGCAAATTGACAATTAAAAAAAAACAAAAAGAAAGAGAAACATATACACAGTACAAGAATGACAGTCAAAACAAAGAAGAAGAAGAAGAAAGAAAAAAAAACAATGTGGTTTATGAATTAAATGTTTCAGGTCTTGCTATACATCATTCAATCCGCAATAGTGATGCTAAAAGTATCGTATCGTATATATATGAACTATCGTTTAGTATTCATGCCATCTTTCCATGCACTCTCTCTTTATCAGTTACCATATAGTTTAAATGCGAGCCACACAAACTGAACTGCTCTCAATGCCAAGTACACCTAGGTGTGTGTGTCTGCCTGTGTGTGTGTATCTGCGTGTGTGTGTCATTACTTTTGATACATGTATCTGTTGCTACAGTTGAAAGTAGAAAAGAAAAGTTCACACACACGCCACAAACAACGACAACGACTAACGATGCCAAAGATCGTTGTGCAATAATAATGCTTATATATATATATATATATATATGTGTGTGTGTGTGTATATAGGTGTGTATGTGTGTGTGTTTGGGTTTAGCCTGGTAAACAGAGCAGTCGCATGATTGCCCGTTGAGCTCTGGGCGCCTCTCTCTCACTTGGCCAGCAAATCGGCGCTAACAGTCAGCGCCAACTTTTTGGCTGGCGGCAAATCGGCAGTGTTCTATATAGAAAGAAGATATATATATATATAGATATAGAGAGTGATTGATTATATATATAGAGTATTGTATACTTACCAAATCAGAATTGTCTCGCTTCAGGACGACAGCGCTGGCTTTGGAGGACTCCGCGCTGTCGACATCCTTGTGATTGTTGTTGGCGATTGTCGATGCTGCTGATGATGATGATGATGATGTTGTTGCTGCTGCTGCTGCTACTGCTGTTGTTGCTGCTGCTGCTGTTGTTGTTGTTGACTTGACGGCGGGTGCATTGTTGCTGTTGCTGTTATTGCTGCTACTGCTACTGGTGCTGTTGTTGTTGTTGTTGTTGCCGTTGCCATTGCCCGACAACGTTAAAGATGACGAGGTAGAATTGCTGCCGCCAGCAGCTGCTGTTGCTGTTGCTGTTGCTGTTACTGCTGTGTTGCTGTTGCTGTTGGTCACATCGCTGCTGCAGCTAGTCGCTGTATCGGACTCATCGACAATGGTGATGGTTGTTGCTGCACTGTTGCTGCTGCTGCTGCTGCTGCTGTTGGTTGCATTGGCAATTGCTGTGATTTGTGCTGGACCAGCAGCAGCAGCAGTAGACGTGGCAGTGTTTGCCAGCGTTGCTCCTCCTCCTCCTCCTCCTCCTACTGCTGCTGCTGTTGCCATTGCTGTCGCATTGCTATCGCCAGCATTCTTAAGTGCATTCAGTTCGGGCTTTTTCTTTGTGCTGCTCTCCTCCTTCTTGGGCAGCAGCACGACGTTGGCACTGTCGCTAGTCGTTGTCTTCGCCTCGACTGTAGCAGCAGCAGCAACAGCTGCTGTTGTTGTTGTTGTTGTTGCCAAACCCGTTGCAGTTGTCGCTTCGTGCTGCTGCTCGTCAGCTGCCACACTGGACTCTTCTGTTTTGCTGGACGCCTCGTATTCCTTGACAATCGCATCGAGATTCAAACGACGTCGATTGCTAACATAAAAGTTACGCACATGCGCCTCCGTCTTGGTGCCCAATACCTTGGCTATCATCTGCAAGCACAAAGGATCGATCAATCCTTAACTGTGATTGTGACTGCACCTTCATTCAGTTCAGTTACTTACCGCAAAGTTCTTGCCCCAGTCACGTAATGCTAACAGTGCCACCTGATTCTCATCTGCTGTCCAGCGTGCTGATATTCTTGGCTGTGCGGCTGCTGTGGCTGTCGCTGTCTCCGTTGTGGCGGCTGTCGTTGTTGCGGCTGTTTTGCCACCTGCTGCTGCCTCCTGTTGTTGTTGCTCCTGATTGCCATCGTTGCACTCCTTCTCCAGCTGTTCCATCATTTGCCTATTCTTTTGTATCTGCAATGGGCCGTCGGGTATTTAATCCAAATGTCAATTGGTCAATGTCGGTACGAGTCGGTTTTGGGGTCGTTGTTGTTCTTGTTCTTGTTGTCGTTGTTGTCGTTGTTGTGCAGCATGATACGATGCGCAGTTATGTACGAGTGTGTGTGTATGTGTGTGTATATGAATAGTATGTGCGTGTGTGTATGTGTGTGTGGTTGAAAACTATAGAGTATCTAGACAGCAAACGCATGCAAAGCTCTTTTAAGACTTATTTCAAACTGAAAAGAGTTCCCCTCCCTCCCTCCCCCTCATTCTACACCCTGCAATATACTTAAACTAAAATTAGTAAGAAAATCAATTTAAAATTTGAAATTTCCTAGAACTTTCAATTGAACTAAGCATTTTCTACCTACAATATTGAAAAGAGCTTAAACATCATAGGGAAAGAGCTTTCGAGCAGAGCTTTGGCTAAGCAGCTGCACGAAAGCTCTCTCTTCACAGGAGCATAGGAAGGAACGTGGGAGAGAGAGATCAATAGAATGCAATGAAAACGGAGAGAGGGAGGGTGGTAAATAGGGAGGTAAAAAACGGGAACGGAGTAGAAGGAGAACACGACACACAATACGACGAGAGAATACACACATAGTAATGATGAGAAAAAATACAAATTACATTTCTTACTTCTGCCATTAGGGCGGCAATTTTGCGTTCGCCTTCGGCCAAATATTCACAAGGATTCTTGCAGCCGGCCAAGGCGGTGAGATCATCATGATTGATGTACATGCCACGCGGTGGTTTTCGCTTTGAGCGGTCTGCCGCTGCCGCTGCGGCTGCGCTCTGGCTGTGTGCGGCACGTTTTGAGGGTGTAAAGCTCTCCGGGCCGGAGATGGGACGACGATTGCCGGTGCGTCTAACCAAACGAACGAACGAACGAAGGAAGGAAGGAACGAACCGAACACAGCAGAAGGGGTTGCCAAAGTATAAGGAAAAGCAGTGCGCGAAAGGACAGCACAAGCAAACAAATGAAGGCGATTGTGTATGTTAATGTGAGTGGGGAGTTTGTATGCGTGTGTGAGTGTGTGTGTTTGCGTGACACGTTACAACATTTTTTTAAGTCGTTTCGTTTCATTTTTTTTTTGTACGGTTTCAAAGAGAGAAAGTGGGAGAGAGAGAGAGAGAAAAACTTAGCATTAGCTTTGAGATTTAACAACTTATTGAACTAGTTTCTAGTTGTTTTTTTTTTTGATTTTGTTTTTTTTTTGCAATTAAATTTGAAATATGACAATATCTACCTCCAATGCGTGTGACAACTTTTACACATGCGCCCCAATGGCGAATCGAACAAAATGTAACAGACAACGTTGCAATTTTTGCAAAAACCTCCCACCACGACGCGCCGGGCGTTGCCACCATTTCCATGTCCATTTCCACCATTGGCAGTGCTTGCGTTGCTGCTATCCATGTTATCATTATCGCCGCTGCTGCCTCCGCCACCGCTGCCATTATCGATAGACAGCCCAAAACCGGGCAGACTGAAGCCAAGCATATCGTCGCTTATTGCATTTGTATACATGAATAGATGATCCGTATCCAAGTCGTTGTTGTTGCTATTGCTGTTACTATTGCTGTTACTGTTGCTGTTACTGTTACTGTTGCTGTTACTGCCAACGCCAATGCCAATGCCGACGCCACTGCTGCTGCTGCCGGCTCCGCCATTATTGCTATCGCTATTGCTTCCTGGCGTCGTTGCCGTGCCATGATTGCTGTTGTTGTTGTTGCTGTTCCCATTGTTATTGTTGTTGTTGTTGTGATTCAGTGCAGAATTGTTGTTATTCGCTCTCTTTTTGTTTGTGAGATCAAAGTTATGCAAAGATGAAGTGCGTCGCAGTCGCAATTAGCAGCAGCAGCAAGCGAATTTAGTATTTCATTTAGTATTTTCGATTGTAATTTCGATATTATAATTAGTATCGAGATTTGATATTCATTTTGCAAGTACAATAATTTCATATTCGGTACGGTGGTTCGTGAATTATTCGTTTATCGTTGAGTTTCGATTATGTTTTGTTCATCAATTTCGGACAGATTTGAATGACATTTATTGTCAGTGTCGTTGTGTATGTGTGAGGAATATATATATATTTATATATATTTTTTTCATATATTGTGTGAGTTGTTGTTTTATTTTTGACAGTAAAATGCAAAGAGAAGAGAAAAAAACAGTTGTTGGTTTTTGCTTTAGTTCACTTGGTAACACTTAAGAGGTAGTTTTGTTGTTGTTGATTGTTGTTCTTGTTGTTACTGTTGTTGTTTTTCTTTTTGAATATTGTTGCTCTGTCTTTGTCTCACACTCAATGTGGCACCAAACCCCACCCCATCCCACCCGCTCAACACCTCATTTTCAAGTCTTACACACGCAGCAGCCCGTCCCACCCCCCACATGCCATCCCTCACACCATCACACCCCACGGCAAAATGAAGATCAAACAAAATGCAACAATCTACATGTGCTTCTTCTTCTGTTCAAATTGCCTTTTGTTGTTGTTGTTGTTGTTATTGTTGTTCTTCCTACTGTTGTTGTTGTTGTTGCTCTTTCTCATTTTCTCTTGCTCTGCTGTTTTTTGTTTCGACTGCGAAGCGCATGACTGTGTATGCATGTGTGTGTCTGCTTGAGCGTGAGTATGTATGTGTGTATAAGTGTCCTGATTTTGTGTCTGCGCCCATGTTGTGTGTGGATTTGAGATTATTCGAAAGTTGTAAATTTTGTTCATTTGGAAACAAGCTACACACATACACACACACAGAGCAGGGTATGCAAATATGATCAGTTGGGTCGATTACTTAAATAGGGACAGCTCCTTTTACTCTCTCTCTTTCGCTCTCTCTCACACTTGTACTCTCTTTCTCTCTTTGCCTTCCTCTTTGGGTAATCGCATTGTCACATGTGATTGTGTTTGTGCATATGTATGTGTATGTTTATGTGTGGGTGAGTGTGTGCTTAAAATAAATCATTTACAAAATTCTACCACAGAACCACAACAAAAAAATGAAACCAGAGAAGTTTAGCTTGAAAATAGCCAGAAAATAGGTAACGAGGGAACGCAACGAAGTAACGAGTGACCAATTCAAAAAAAAAATAATAATACAAAGTTAATCTCTAGTAGAGGAAGTGCGAGTAGGGAGGGAGGGACTTAGCTTTGAGACTATATAGTAAGAAATGTGTTTAAAAATATATACATATATATGCTAATAAATTTAAACGTTAAAATAAGACGAATTTTGTTGTTTAGGGAGGAGTAAAACAATGCAAACGATCATCGATATACGATAGGTAAGACAATAGTAAAGGTAACATATTATTTGTAATTAGTATACGATAGTTAGCCCTAAAGCCGGCACAATTACGGGGCATATGAAACAGTATTAGTGTGTATGTGTGTGTACGATATAAATTGGGAACTAGGAATAAGCTTAAGACTGGATTAGTTGGGGGCTCTAACTATAAATATACAATATGAATAGAAATATATATTAAATATATAAATATAACTTGTCTAACTCGTTGTATGTCTATTGTGCGAGTGTCTGTGTGTAACGGTATTTGGTTATTGTACTGTGTGCGTGTTTGACAATTGAAAAACAAAAACCCAAAAATCTCTCGAAAAAAGGTTTTTTTCATTGGTTTCATTTGGCTTTGTTGTTGTTCTTCTTCTCCGAAGAGTTTTGAGGAATAAGAAACACATATAAATTGTTGGTTTTTTGTTTAATCTTCTTGCAAACAAGATATGAATTTATTTTTAGCATTATGTTTGTGATTATCATCAGCATTATCATCATCTTCAATTTCATCATCATCATCGTAATTATTATTTTTATATCAGTATCAACATTATCAACGTTTTTTTTTCAGTTTTTAGTTTTTCTTTTTGCTTTCTTTTTAGTTGTAGTTATGTATTATATATCTCTCTCGCTCTATATATGTAGTATAACTATTAGGTGTATATATAATTTTGGGATATACTGTTGTGCTTTCGTTTCGTTACGACTTTAATACATAAAAGCGTTAAATTAGTTCTCAATTTGTTATAAATTACTAGAATATATATATGTGTAAATGTTATATGTTATAATAATTTAGCATAATACTCATATGTTGTAAAAAAATATGTATCTATATATATATATATATATATTTATATATATATATATATGTGTATATACGTATATACCATACGTTTATATCATCCTACCATATAAATAAAGAACAAAAAGTCTCTTTGCCTTAGTCTAGAGTCACGCTGATTGATTTTAGCTATATGTTTTGCACTTAACATAGATTGATCATTTAAGTTATTATATAATAATAAAAAAAAAGAACATAAAAGATAATGCAACAGATCATAATCATGGGGGGAGAATACATTGCTTATCCTGCTTTAGTTTCATTTATATATGTTTAAGTCTTCGAGATGCTGGTCAATGTTTTGGTATTGGCATTATTAATATACACACAATCTATGTGCATGTATACGTGTAAGTGTGCGTGTGTGTGTGTATGTGTGTGAGTCGTGTGTTGGTGTGTGCGTGTGATTGTGTTTGTATTTTAATTTCTTATGAGAGGTATGCAGGCACGGCGATTATCTGAAAGAATAACGAACCAGATTTAAACTATATCTCACTCTCACTTTCTCTCTATAACGATATTTGGGTTTGAATCCCCCTGCTTGACTTAACTGAACATTCTACACAACTACAACTACCATTCATCAAGACTATACCCCAATGATGCACATACAACTATCAGATCACTATGACTACATATATGTACCATATGTTCTATTAGTTCTAGTTTACGAAACCTTCAAATGCCTACGAATCTAGCTTAAATTAAGTTTAGCACGAGTTATTGATTATTTTTCTTACAAATATATCTTCACTGCAGACGGAACCAATATATATAGTCAGATATAACGGACACATAATCCACAGTCCTAGAGTTAGTTATTGATGACTTTTGTTGCCCACTATTTTCTTATGTTTAAAGTCAGTTCTAAAGGGTGATTTTTTAGCTATTATCTTTTTGGCAACACTGGCTTAAACACCTGACGCACGTTTTGTGCTTTGTTAAACTGTCAAACATCTTCAGTTTGGTCTATAATTTAACCATGAATCTTACACTCTTACAAACGAACAACGCTTCCAAATTATTGTATTTGATTATCAAAATGCGTGCTCTGTGAAGGGAGTTCATCTTCTTCCATTTTATCGTCAATTTAATCGACCCACTGAAACAGCTATTCGGGCTATTGTGACGTGCGATTTAACGCCTTTAGACTATTTTTTTAGGGCTATATTAAATCGAATGTCTATACAGACAAGCCCGCTTCAATTGACGCATTGGAGGATAACATTGAAGCATTTATTCGTGACATACAGGCCGAAATGTTGGAAAGAGTATGCCAAAATTGAATGCAAAGCGGGGATGTATCATTTGAGGCGCAGTCACACTCAACATTTGCATGAAATAATCTTCAAACATTAAATTATATACACCGTACTATCGATTCAAATAAACATTTCATGCATTTTTCTCAATTTTATGTGTTTTTTCTTTTATATAACTCTTAAAAAATCACCCTTTATTTTATTGTAGGTTAAGTTTGTCAACAGTTTCTTTAACTTTCAGCATTTTTGACGTCAAACCCGTTTTATTGCTTGCAACAAATTGTAGATACTCTTGTGTATACACACACAAACACACACACACACAAACACATAGAATTTTTAACTATTTCCTTTTCCATTACTTTATGCATACGAGTATATGCGTGTTTGCATATTTTGTCTAATGTTCAAGTTAAATATTTAAAAATATCAATAAACAATAAAATGTAATACTTAGTTCCTTTCAATTTGTTTATTTTTCAATTATCTAATCTTCTTTTGTGTATTTAATTGATTAGAGAATATCTTGCGAATTTTTCCTATATAAATATGAGAGAGCCCAAGTTTGAGGTTAGAATGAATTTGTCTGATGTAATTTCTGATAGAATTTACTAATGGGCGGGGCTGGGACAGGGGCGGATGGATATGTAGATATAAATATTGTACAATACTAACAATGCAACTAAATGGGGCCTAAATCCTATGTTCAATACACGTTGAGGGCGTGGCACAACGCTCCGCTTGGCAGAGAGAGCTAACAATAATCTCCTTATTAAATGAATGCTCGAGTGTGTGTGTGTGTGTGAGTGAGTGAGTGAGTGATTTGTAATGCAAGTGTATGATTTGCTGGTGTGTGTGTGTGAGTGTGTGTGTGTGTGTATGAATGAACGTGTGTGGAGATCTCTCGTACTTATGCATATTTCATGTACATATGTATGTGTAGAGCTGATGATGAATTAAGTTTGTATGTAGTATGTATGTTGAGATGGTGGTGAATATGGTGGGTAGAGAGGAAGGTGTCGAAGGAGTGGAGAGTCTTGCTTTGTCGTTCAATTCTTTTCTTTTTTCTTTTTTAGTATTTTTTTTTGTTTTGTTTGGTATTTGGTTTTCTTTTTGCTTTGTTTTTTTTTGGGGGAGGAGGGGATTGTTCTTTTCCCTCTATATGTTCTAACTGATAATTACCTTGTCATCGTTATCAGATTCCTCGTTGCTGCCCACTTCGCTGCCATTCTCGGAACCATCTTTGACCGCAGCCTTTATCATTTTCTCCTGTCGATCCATTGCGCTGCTGCGATGACGCGTCTTCTTCCACGAGTAATAGTATTTAACCAAACTGGCTATTGATTTGTCTGGCAGCTGTCACACACAGAGAGAGAAAGGTTAAAATGTAAATTCTGATTACAAAACTGTCAACTATCGATAGATTTAGTATGTCTCTCTGCTCACCATTTGACGTATGCGATGGAAACTTTTGCCGTGAAACTGAAATGCCTGCTCGAAGAGCACCTTATCCTCGATGGTCCACTCGTCGGGGAAGGGCGTAAAGTTGGCCAAATCCATGACGGCACGTTCCAGATCATGTTTGTGCCAGAACAACATGCCCAATGCCTGTTCCCCATTGTAACCGTATTTCTCTTTCGCCACCGAAATGTATTCCTCCACTGCGAATGCAAAATGGGGCAAGTTAAGTCAAGAAGGAAGAGCTTCTTCAGCAGGTGCACTTACACTTCATGTCCGGTATCTCCTTGGTGGGCGACCACACAAGCAAGGCCCGCTCGTTCATCAGCTCCGGACGGCGATCCAGTTCAGGCACTAGTTGTGGACACACCGCTTGATAGTCACGCCCAACGCGGATTTTCTCTATTCGAGTAAAATATTGGTAAGTAGTTGTTGTGGTTAAGTCAAGAGAGGTAAAGATACTTACCTTCGTATTCCGATTGCTTGGCTTTTGATTTGCCATTACGCTTTGTTGCTGCACAGAAGAATTAGAGATAGTTGTTAAATGAAATAGACACAGGAAGACCAAGAAAATTCTTGACTTGGCTTTACTTACAGTTATCGTCGTCTGAACTCTCCGGTGTGCCCGCACCCGGTGCGGTTGTGGCCTTTTCATTAGCATTGGCATTTGTGGAGTTGCCACCGCCAGCAGCACCGCCGCCTCCTCCGCCGGCGCCGCCGCCTATACCGCTGCCAGAGTTATGGGAATTGGCAGCACCGCCACCGCCTCCATGGGTATTCGGGCTGGGTCCACGTGAGCGACGGCCATTGCGGACGACGTCGCTGGTGTTGCGCTCGGCCAACACCATTTTGTCGCGTATGAGCTGAGCTCGTTTATTTTGCTTCTCCAGCGTGATGCTAATTATGCTATCGTTGGCGTGTCAAAGAATTTTTGCGGCCAAGCCAAGCCAGTGGGTGGGTATGGGGGGAAACTGTAAGAATTAATTATTTCAAGATTTGTTGGCACACACGCGGCACAAAGATTCTAAAAAATACAGTGTGCTTCACAGAGCAGCACAACACAATAATTCTTCAGTAAGGAGAAAAAATATATATTAAATAGAAACTCGGCAGCGTTCGCATCGCATTTGAGCACAGTAGGCAGAGCAACGTACGAGTCGCACTTTGTCGCTAACGACCGCACTCGTAGTGTGCTGTCAAACACACTTATACACACACAAACACACATATGCATTGGTGTGCTGCGCTACCTAACGTTGTATGCATCGCGTGAGTGTACACATACATAGGTGTGTGTGTGTGTGTATGAGTACGCTTATGTTTGTGTTATGTGTGTGTGAGTCTGTTGGCCAAGCAGCTGAGATGTGCATAGGCAAAGTGCACATTTGTAGCACGTAAAACACGAATCCAAATCCGAATCCAGATCCGAATCTCTTCCAACTTACCTCAAATGCAGCCCGTCGTGGCCTGGAATATAAAAAGACGCGCGTGCCACAGAGAGAGAGAAAAGTGCCTCACAAAAAAAATACGCGGGGTATGCTGTGCTGTGTACTGTGCTGTGATTGCTGCCGTTGCTGTTGCTGGTACTGCTGCTGCTGCGCTGCTGCTTTCGTTTATGTATTTACACAATTTTAAAGGTGAATTGCAACTCGCAGCTCATCAGGCATCTAACTGGCAGTGCAGATACATTTGATTTGAGTTTCAGGACGCAGCACAGCGCGGCTAAGGCGACGGGGTTGTTGCGCGCAGGTAACTAAAACCTAAACTGAAACGCGAAAAAAAACTCGCGTATGACAATTCAGCATTGGCCGTTCACAGCGCACTTTGTCGCATACGACCGTAGCGTAGCTTTGTCTGTCGTTTGGTCCGTAATTTTCTCGATTTAGGTTAATTATTGCCCACCAGCGCTCAACGTCGTAATGGCGACATTAATAAGAACGTATTCTTTAAGCACTTTTACTTAATAATATAGATTTTATTGCGAATATTGAATGAAATTAACACACAAGATCCGAAATTAATTTAAACTGTGGCTGTAACAAGCAGCGTTGAAAAAGATATAATCGATAAGTTCTTGCATGAAAATCGATACATTTTTATTCGTGGTGATGCCAGAGCAGAATGTTTATTATAATATATTTATTAACTGTATGCAAGAGGATGCTTATGGTTTTTTATTATTCGATTATTGAGATATAATGAAGTTGAAATACATTATACAAAATAAACAGATGTTTTCGTGGAAAATTGACGTTAACACACCTAGGAAGACTACCGTACAGCTGCAAAAAACACCAAAAATCTTGAAATATTTTACGATTCAACGTAACTAAGTACGTTTGCAAAAGAATATCAAATGTAAATTCTCTTAAACTTGTCTAAAAACCAAAATATATATCGTAATTTGTTCATATGGTTTGCTAACCATATGGCAGCACTGTCACTGCTAGTGCGATAGTTGTCAATAACGTGCGTATCGGTTCTGCTCTAGATTTGCCAGTTTTCCGCTAGGTGGCGATACGGCGGGCGCAAAGTGAAGTCTCAGACGTGCGAGTGGTCGAATTTTTTCTATACGTGAAATAACCAAGTGCAAATATATCAATCGCAATGGCTGCTAGATTTATACAGAAAATTGTAAGAAACAAATAAATAAGAGCATAATAATTCTATTAACGGCTTGCCAGTTAATTTTACACTCACACACACACACAAAACTCAAAGGCAAGCAAGCAATGTGCCGCGACTGTCTCGCTCCTTCTCATCACCACCAAACCCCCTCCGCATGCCTTGCAACAACATTTGCCCATTGATTACGTGCGGACCTTCCTTGGGGAGGGGTGGCGACCAGGCGACCAAAAACTCACTCAATAATAATGAAAATAAACTAACATTATGATTTTGTTTTCCCGCAATACATCTTTGCAACAACAAACAACTACAAACAACAATTCAATCAACGTGTAACATCTACGACAACAACAACAACAACACCATCACCATATTACGCAAAACAAAAAATTTTGCAGTTTAAACAGTTGGGTCTGAACGTTGCGCGTGATGCGGCACCAACAGCAGCAGCAGCAGAGTCAACGGCCTTGGCCGGAGCAACACTTAAAGCCAAGGTTCGTTGTCCAGTTCAGCCTGATCGATCATCTGCATCAATATCTATATAGAGAGTCGAGTCGAAAACAGGACGAAATGCGCGAAAGAATCGTTAAGAATCTCAATGAGTTGCGCTCCTCTTTTACATAACACACACACGGCAACGAAAATGCACGGGGAGGCCAGTGGCGGCGCTAAGGGGGGACGGCTAAGTGCTTGATCAGATTTCAATTTGATTTGATGAGAACCCCTTCCCAATCGTATATTAAATTATACTTGCTCGCTTATCAATGCTCAACCACTTCATGCGGGTTTTTTTTTTATTATATTTTTTTTTGTTTTTGCATGGATTGCATAAAAAGTGCTGGCAACGCCGCTGCCGCTGCCACTGCGCTGCCAGCATCGCACTCTAACCTCAACAAATTAATAAGAACAAAAACACTGCGAACACGGCAAAATAATCGGTTGCAGCAGACCCCCGCCCCTGCAATACCCCCGGCCATGCCGTATATAACCCCCTGTGTCTTCAATCTCTCCACTTTGCATTGCGATGATGATTCTTATGTAATCTGACATAAGGCGAAGTAGATAAAATTCGATCTAGTTGTTGTTGTTGTCTATATGTGCGTGTGTGTTTGTGTGTGTGTGCATAAGAACTAATTAAATATGTTTTGTCTTTTTCTTGGTTGCAGGTCAACACAACGCCCGCTGCGAGCCGTGCCTACTCATCCGGCGTGAAGAAGGTAACGCTCATTCCCGGCGATGGCATCGGTCCAGAGATCTCTGCAGCCGTGCAAAAGATATTCACTGCCGCCAACGTGCCCATCGAGTGGGAGGCTGTTGATGTCACGCCAGTTCGTGTAAGTAAATAACATTAAAGGAACACAATTTCTTGTTTTTGTCCAGCTGCAATTTTCAAAAGTCGAGCGCAAAAAGAGTTGGCAACAGCGCGTAAAGTTAGTTCAAGAGTTGCCAACTAGCGCTCATCATAATCGATAATCATCGTTTGCCATACATACAATTGCTGTCAGGTGGCAACGCCACATTACGCGCAATTCAAATAAAAATTCAAATTTTTACTCCTTTTGCAGGGACCCGACGGCAGATTCGGCATTCCCCAAGCTGCCATCGATTCGGTAAACACCAACAAGATTGGCCTAAAGGGTCCACTGATGACCCCAGTGGGCAAGGGACATCGTTCCCTGAACTTGGCCCTCCGCAAGGAGTTCAATCTGTATGCCAATGTGCGTCCCTGCCGCAGTCTCGAGGGCTACAAGACCCTCTACGATGATGTCGATGTGGTCACCATTCGTGAGAACACCGAGGGCGAGTACTCGGGCATTGAGCACGAGATTGTCGACGGTGTGGTCCAGAGTATCAAGCTGATCACCGAGGAGGCATCCAAGCGTGTGGCCGAATATGCCTTCCAGTATGCCAAGAACAACAACCGCAAGAAGGTTACTGTGGTGCACAAGGCCAACATTATGTAAGTCTTGCCTGAACTCGCACACACTGTTAGCAATCTCTATAATCTCTAATCCTTGTGCAGGCGCATGTCGGACGGTCTGTTCCTGCGTTGTGTGCGCGACATGGCGCAGAAATATCCAGAGATTCAGTTCGAAGAACGTTATCTGGATACCGTGTGCCTTAACATGGTGCAGAACCCTGGCAAATACGATGTGCTGGTAAGCAGCAGCAGCCTCAGCTCACCTTAGCAATGGTAACCTTATACCTCTCTCTCCCTCTCTTTCTCTCTCCATCTCTCTCTGTAGGTGATGCCCAATCTGTATGGTGATATTCTGTCTGATATGTGCGCCGGTCTGGTCGGTGGTCTGGGACTGACGCCCTCCGGCAACATGGGACTGAATGGTGCACTCTTTGAGTCCGTGCACGGCACTGCACCCGATATTGCTGGCAAGGATTTGGCCAATCCCACAGCGTTGCTGCTCTCTGCTGTAATGATGTTGCGTCATATGGAGCTCAATCAATATGCTGATAAGATTGAGCGTGCCGCCTTCGATACCATCAAGGAGAGCAAATATCTGACTGGTGATCTTGGTGGCAAGGCCAAGTGCTCTGAGTTCACAAACGAGATCTGCGCCAAGCTCTAAGCTAACAGCTACAGCAACAACAGCAGCAACAACAACACAATTCTGCCGAGTGCCGAGACGATTAACAACAGCAACAACAACAACAAAGGAAACGAGGACACTCGCTCAATCAAACCAAATAGCAACAAACAGCAACAACAAGAGAGAAAATAAACCAACACAACAAGAACAACAGCAACAACAACACTCACAAACTAAGCCGACAGTTTCTAATGTTTTTTGTTTTTTAATTAGTTAAATGTTTATTCCAAAAATAAAAATGGAAAAACAAAAAAGGAAAATATGAGAATTGAGAGAGAACCCAAAGTATTTTTTATGTTCGAATACTTAAATTATTACAACAACTGAGCTCCAAAACAAACAAACAAACAACAACTACAACGAGAAAAAGAAATGTATAAA
This sequence comes from Zaprionus camerounensis, assembly GCA_018904165.1. NCBI lineage: Eukaryota > Metazoa > Arthropoda > Insecta > Diptera > Drosophilidae > Zaprionus > Zaprionus camerounensis. The sequence goes on along the minus strand of JAEIFS010000531.1, from coordinate 7,318,265 downwards.
TTTGTTAACAATTTTCATTTGGTACGGGGCAAAGTGAAATTAAAAAAGAAAAAAGAAGATAAAACAAAGTATTTATTTGCCATCCAAAAAGAATAAGAGAAAATACAAAAAGGAACTACGATTATTGTTTATTATTATTATTGAGATATACATACATACATATGAGAGAGTATGCCAACAACAAGTAATTGTAATTATATATTTATTAATTGTTTAGAACCCCCTCCCCCCACACTCCTCTAGAGCCCGCATTGTGTTCCCTCTTGTGTTTTAAACAATTGTTGAAAATGTGTAGTCAAAATGAAAGAAAGAAAGAAATTGTTAAGCTGAAAATTGATAAGCAATGCCCACACACACACACAGAGACACAACCTACACACAGACAGAGACACAATAATAATTAGATTCAAGTCAAGCAAGTTGAGTGCGAAGAAATGAAAGAAATATATGAGAAATGGTTACAATAAATAATGTAATATTAAATGATACTTCAAGTTGTAATTGAACACATTAAATGCTGCTCACAACAACAACAACAAACAGCAGCAGCAACAACAACAAATTATTAAACTGTATGCAATTGTTATTGATGATAATTAAGCGATTTAATGCAACAACTACCATGGGCAATTGTCATGCAATTGTTGATGAAAACTCAATAAAAACATTGAAAACTTTATTGAACAAGTGTGTGTCATTCTTATCTATATATATATATATATATGTATACATATATAAAGTAAAGATTAAGGAGTCTTTGCAATAGGAAACAGGCATAAGGAAACTTTTGGAAGATGATATGGGTTCAATTGGATAAGAAAATAGAAAAAAATATAATGTTAAAGCAATGCAAAAGGTTTATTGCGATGAGTTTCACATTTTTGCAGCATTGTTAGAGAAAATTGGTACAAGGTTTTTATCGATGTTTCTACAGCTCTATTTGGCTGCAAACTTTTCTTGTTAAAACATCTAGAAATCAGAGAAAATATACTAGGTATTTCTCCTTATTACATTTCATTTATTTTCATGATTATTTTATATGAAAAACATCAGCAAATATTGATGTTTCCTTTTATTAGAATTATCTAAGCAGTTCTCTGAACTGTCATTGGGGAACTTGTTAACTCGACTGTCGCAATGATTTATATATTAATATATATATCACATAAGCCCCCCAACCTTATGTAAACCGGTTGAAAGTCAACTTATTATCGCACACAAAACGGGTTGCAAAACTGAATCACATGACATGCAAGGCAGGCAGACAGACAGACAGGCAGGGCATGCTGCTCTATCTGCCTCTAACTATAGAGATATAGATATAAAGGGTGATTTTTTAACTATTATCTTTTTGGCAACACTGGTTTAAACAGCTGACGCACGTTGCATGTTTTGTTGCACTGTCAAACATCTTCAGTTTGGTTTATAATTTAACCATTGCAAGAGCTTGACTTGCCTGACATATGGTTGCAACAAGACGCTGCCACATGCCACACAGCACTCATTTAAGGCGCAGTCACGCTCAACATTTGCATGAAATAAACTTCAAACATTAAATTATATGGACCGTATCGATTTAAATAAACATTTCATGCATTTCTCTCAATTTTATGTGTTTTTAAGTTGAAGAAGCTCTTAAAAATTCACCCTTTATATAGATATGGATATAGTGTATCTCGTTCAAGTGTGCAAACACCCCTTAAGCAAAGGAAAAAAGAATAGTAAACATTATTTTTGCTCATTGAAATATTTATTATTATTGAATTGTTTCCTTTTATTCGTTTTTTTGTTGTATTTTTTTTATGGTATTTGTATTTGTATTTGTTTTTGTATTTTTAGCTCTTTTGCAGTTGTTGTAGGTTTGCATTTATGAATTATTTAGTTGACAATTGCTTAGAATTCTAATTGTAATTATTACATTTATGAATTTATTCATTTGCCTTTCAAATAAAACATTTATATATGTATCTTTTGTTTCTTTTTCTTCTGCTGCTGTTTGTATTGTATTGTATTGTGTGTAGTTTGTTCTGTTATACATCACTTATTGTATATATGTATATATATATATATATTCATAAATATATAGTGTATATATTTATATTGTATATGTAGATCATTATCATTATACGTAGCATTAACTTGTAATTATATTTTATATATTATATTTATGCTTCGTCTGTTCGCTTTCTTCTTCTGCTTCAGTTGCTTTGGTGCAGCCCCTCTACCCCTCGCTCGCCCTCTCTCTCTCCCTCTCTCTCGCTCTAACCTATTTCTAATATATGTATGTATGTTTATGTGTCTGTCTCTGTCCCCCTTTGCTCTTAATATTCGTTCAGTTCTCTGCTGCTTCTACTTCTCTCATTACTTTCTTTAAGTTTCTATTTCTCTTTTTTTTTTTTTTACTACATTTACAATGTAATTTGCTTTAGCGAGTGCGAGCGAGAGGCAGACAATTTCTCTTTTGGTTTTCTCTTGCTTTACTTCTCTACAAATTTAACTAAATAAAAACAAAAAAAAAACAGAATTCTCTTACAAAAAAAAAAAAAAAAAACACATTAGTTTGGATTGAAGTTCATTCACTAACTTAGCACAGATTAATCCTTATTCTAAACCCCTCTCTTGCTGCTCCTGCCCCTCTACTGAAAGGGCACAAACTTGATCAGCTCATTGCCACTGGAAGCAGCAGCAGCAGCGGCGGCAGCAGCGGCGGCAGCAGCAGCAGACGTAACTGTTGCCGTGGCTGTTGCCGTGGCTGTGGCAGATCTTTGGGCAATTGCCGGATTGGTCACTGTGATGGGCAACTCCAGTGAGGTGGGCACACCACTGCCAGTGCCATTGGTTACACCAATGACAGCCAGACTGTGCTCCAGGCTGTGTCCAGGCGAGACATGATGATGCAGTGCCGCACTGGAAGGACTCTCCAGTGTGGACATAATGGGCGTCTGATCCAGCAGAGCATTGGTCTCATTCGTGTGGGCTGTAATGGGTGGCGTCAGATGCGCCGCTGTGGCCGCCACCACGCTGGGTGGCAGCATGAAGCTCACCACCTCCTGCTCCGACAGCTGCAGCTGCTGCTGCTGCTGCTGATGCTGTGCTGTATCAATGTGCAGCAGTCCAACGCCCGCGTTGTTAACCACATCCGTGCCAGCCAATGCCACAGCCAGCAGATCCTGTGCAGCTGCAGGCTGTGCTGCTGCTGCTGCTGCTGCTTGTGCTTGTGCTGCTGCTGCAGCTGTGGAAGTGCTTGCCACATCATCATCATCCATGGCCACATCCTCCACATTGACCAGCTGCAGATCACGCTCCTGCAGATAAGTCTTGGCTGCCTGCAATATGTCGCTGGCATGCAGCATAGTCCGGCCACCGCCATCGATCTCAATGACAATGTCATCCTGCTGCTCGGCAATGTTCATCAGCACCTCTGTGGTCAGCTCCAGATGGTGTCCATTCACGCTCAGCTGCAGCACATTCGATTGCAGTTGATACATCTCGTGTGCAGTCAAAGCAGGCGCAGCAGCAACTGTTGCTGCCGTGCCGTCATTGACTTGACACAGCCTTGTGCCCCCACGTGGCAGCACAGCAACAGTCGAGCAGGAGGTAGAGCTGGTGGTGGAGGAGGAACTGGTGTTGCCTGCTGTGCCTGCTGTGGCTGACTGCGCCTCCTCCTCATCACTGTGCAGCAGCAACTGTTGTCCAGCTGTGGCCTGCTCTGCTGGCACCACATGCGCCACAGCTTCACCCTCGAGCAGAAACACTGCGGAGAGTGGATGACCATCGGGCAGACGTGGGGATTCAGTGAGTGCTTCTAGTGGCACTGGCACCAAATGATTCTCACTATCCAGATACAGTGCCTCGTTGTTGAGTGGCGTGAAGTTGTTGTTGTTGCTCAGGGAACAGAGCATGAAGGTGTTGCTGTAACCAGGTATGGGATGCGTCATTACAGCACAAATGCGCGGATCTGTATTGCACTCCTGGCCCGCCTCCAGTTTCAGCTCCATTTCGCTGGTGTTCTCCTCCTCCAGCGATTGCTCATTCTGCTCTGCCTGCTCCTGCTCTGCCTCCTCCAGCTCTGCCTCCTCCAGCTCTGCCTCCTCCAGCTCTGCCTCCTGCTGCTCATCCAGCTCTGCCTCCTCCTGCTCTGTCTGCTGCTCATCCTCCTGCTGCTCATCCAGCTCTACTTCCTGCTGCTCTCTCTCCAGCTGCTCTCTATCCTGTTCTGCCTGCTCTCTCTCCTCCTGCTCTACCAGTTGCTCCAGCGCTGTCTGCCTCAGCTGCTCTTGCCTCAGCTGCAACTGCATTTCGCTGCCCACCTGCTCCAGCTGCAACTCCTGCACCAATTCCAGCTCCAGCTCTGCTGCTTCTGCTTGCCGCACTGGCTCTGCTGCTGTCTGCTGCTCTGCCACCAGCTCTGCTGCTATCTGCAGTTGTGCCTGCAGCTCTATTTGTTGCTCTGTCTCCAGCTCTGCCTGCATGTCTAGCTCTACCAATCCCTGCAGCTCTGTGACCGGCAACAGCTCTGCCTCCAGCTCTGTCTCCTGCTCTGCCTCTTGCTCCGTCTCCAGCTCTGCCTGCAACTCTGTCTCCTGCTCTATCTCCTGCTCTATCTCCTGCTCTGTCTCCTGCTCTATCTCCTGCTCTGTCTCCTGCTCCGTCTCCTGCTCTATCTCCGTCTCTGCCTGCCCTGCAGTCTCCTCTGCCCTGTGCAGTGCCAGTTGCAGTTGCTGCTCCAGTTGCGCAGCCATAGCTGGCTGCTCTACAGGCTCTGCTTGCTCCTCTGCCTCCTCTGCTAGCTGCGCCTCCTCTGCTGCCATTCGCGCTGCCTCTGCCAGTTGCAGTGCCTGCTCTGCTGCCTCCTGCTCCGCCTGCCGCTGTCGTCGTCTCACATGCTGCTGCTGCAACATGGCCAACTGCTCACTGGCTCTGGCCATATCCTCCTCATCCCACATGCGCCATGCCTCGCACGAACTGCGCGCCATGCGCAAAAAAGCTGAACCCACTTCAACGCCCGCGCCTGCCGCACCCTCGCTTGCTGCACGCCTGATGCCCTGCTGCAGCTGTTGCTCATGCTGTTGCTGCTCCAGACGGCTCAGCAGCTGCAGCTCCTCCTGATCGGGCTTGTGTGTGCTGCGTGTGCGTGCCCAACGCTCGCGTGCCTGTCGACACTTCTCCGCACTGCGTCCACTCAACAGATCTGCCTCATATTGACGCAGCAGCTCCTGTTCGCGCTTCTTTAGTTTCACCTCGGGACGTGCCAAGGCAGCCAAGGTTGCTGCTGCTGCTGCTGCTGCTGCTGTTGAGGTGGTGGCGCCACCAGCAGCAACACTGCTATTGCTGCTGCTGTGACTCCATTGTTGCCAGCTGCCGCCAGTGGCCAGTTTGGCAGCTGTTGATGATCTTGAGGAGGAGCAGGACAAAGAGGAGGCGGGCACAGAGCAAGCAGCAACATTCTCCTCCTCCTCCTCCTCCTCATCCTCCTCCTCTTCATCTGCCTCTGGCAATGGCGATTGCTGCTGCTCCTGCTGCTCCTCCACTGCCGCATCCATGCTAATATCTTCTATGCCTGCTGCCAATCTGACACTGGCTGCACTGTTGCTGCTGCTGCTGCTGCTGCTGCTACTGCTGCTGCTGCTGCTGTCGTTGCTGTTGTTGTCGTTGTTGTTGTTGTTGTTGCTGTCGTTGCTGTTGTCATTGCTGTTGAGCTCATCAAGCTGACTGTTGCTGCTGTGCAGACGCCGTCGCGGCAAATGTGATTGCTGCAACAGTTGCTGCTGTTGCTGCTGCTGCTGTTGCTGCAGTCGACGATGCTGCTGATAGATCATGCTGCTGTTGCTGTTCTCACTGGCTGGCAACTCGTACAGATTGGGCAACAGTATGTCCTCCAAAATGAGCACGGCTGATGAATTTGTCGCTGTGTCCTCCACCAACGCGGGCGCAGAACGTTGCAATTCACGTGCCTCCTCCGCTGAGATCACTGCCATGTTGGACACTATGGATGAGCTGTTGCTGCCGCTGTCCAACATGCTGGCAGCACGACTCTGACTCTGACTCAGACTCTGGCTGGCAGCGCGACTGAAATGGCTGCGACTGCGACTGCGACTTGGACTTGGACTTGGAGTTCTTCTTCGTCTGCTTCGGCGTGTGCAGGAATTGTTGCTGCTTGTGGAGCTGGAGCTGCAGTTGGAGTGGGAGCGGGAGCGGGCGCGGGCGCGGGCAGGGGCAGGGGAGTGTGCAGGAGAGTGTGCAGCGGAGCGTACGCTGTGACTGTGTGGCAGGCTGTGCGTGGGGGAGGCAGCATTGCCACTGCAACTGCGTCTTAACAAGGTGTAATTGTTGCACATTTGTGGCACAGCTTGTGGCACAGCTTGCTGCGCTGCTTGCTGCAGTTGCTCTGCCTGCAGCTGCTGCTGCTCTGCCTGCTGCAACTCTACTGCCTTGGGCTTGACTTTTCTGGCAGCTGGCGCACGTTTGCCCAACTTCTTTTTGCGTCTTCTTCTACGTTCAGTCTTCTTCTTGGGCTGCTGCGGATCTTCTCCTGCTGCACCTGCTCTGCCTGCTGCAGCTGCTGCTGCTGCTTTGCCTCTGCCTCTGCCTCCATTGGTGAGTGCCGCATAGTACAGTCGCTGCCGCTCCCTTTGCTCTGCCATCTGCTGTCCATGCTCATGCAGAAACTCACTTATAGTTGGCGTGGTAGGCCTTGGCCTTGGCTTCTGCTGCTGCTCCTGCTGCTGCTGCTTGGCATGCTCCATGGCCAGCCGCTCCAGCTCCAACTGCAGCTGCACTTCCTGCTCCTGCTGTGCCTGCGTCTGCGATTTGTTGCGCGACTTGAAGATGCGCTTCTGTCGCTCCTTAATGGGCAAACTCAATTGATCTGCTGCAGCTGCCTCCGCCTCCGCCTCGGCCTCCGCCTCGGCCTCTACGTCGGCCAGCTCTGTATCTGCTTCGGCAGCCAGTGCAGCCTGCTCCAGCTCCAGTTGCAACTCCTTCTCCCTCTCCCTCTCCCGCTGCTCATTGTTGTATGCCTTGTTGGGCTCAGTCTCAGTTAACTCCGACGGCTCTGCTGCTGCTGCTGCTGCTGTTGCACGTTTGCGCTTCTTCTCCAGCTTGCGTGCACGCTCCTGCTCCTTCTCCCTCTCCAGCTCCTTCTCCTCGCCATTGCTGTGTGTGGGCGGCGGCTTGGTGTGTCGCCTATAGCTAAGACCATTCTGTCCATCTGCTGGCTTCACTGCCGGCTGCAGTGTGACCGTCTCCTCCTCCTCCTCCTCAAAATCAAAGCAGGATGAGGTATGCTTTGCTGTCTTCTGCTCGTACTCCTCTGCCTGCTCCAGCAGCAGCTCATCGGCTGCATCCACAAAGACCACACTCTCATTGGAGCTACCATCGCTGTCCTGTATCAATATGGGCTCATCATGATGATGATGTTGATGCTGATGCTGATGATGATGATGATGATGCGAGCGTGTCATCACATCAAACTCTTGCAGCACCACATCACGTCGATCCTTCTTTGGTATATTCCGTATGCGTTTCTTTGTGCACGCCAACTGGCATGTGGCAGAGGAGGAGGAGGCAATCTTCTGTGCTGCTATGGCTGCCAGGGCATTTGTGGCAACTTCCTGTCCATTCTGCTGCTGCTTCTTTAGCTGCTGCTGCTGCGGCTCTGCTGCATGCGCTGCCTGTCCATTGCTGTGTAGCAAGACAGCTGCAACTGTTGGCAGTGCCAGGACTGCTGCCAGAGGTGCTGCTGCTGCTGCTGCTGTTGTTGCTGGCACTGCCAGAGGTGTTGCTGCTGTTGCTGCTGCTGCTGCTGCTGCTGTTGGTGTCTCATCCATTTCATCTTCGCCCCATTCAGCCAACAGACTGCGTTGCAACTCCAGCGATGCATTCACTGTGGCAGCTTTGTGGCAATCTTTAGCAGTTGCTGCTGCTCCCATAGTTGCTGCTGTTGCCTCCTCCACTGTTGTTGCTGCTGTGGCAACTCCATTGCTGCTGCTGCTGCTGCTGCTGTCCTGCTTTGCCTGCTGCTTTGTCTTGTGCTTTAATTTTAGTTTCGATTTCTGTTTCAGCTTTTGTTTTCTGTTCATCTTCAGACGCTGCGACAGCTGCATGTTCTCCAAGTCATCCTCCTCCTGCTCCTGCTCCTCCTCCTCCTCTTCATCCTCCTCCTCTTCATTCTCAACCTGCTCTTCATGCTTATCATGCTCTTTCTGCTGCTGCTCAGCCTCCTGCTCCTCCTTCTGCTGCTCCATTTGCAGCTGCTGCTCTAGCTTTGCCTTCTTTGGCTTCAGCTGCAGCTCCTCCTCTTCCTCTGGCTGCTCCTGCTGCTCCTCTGGCTGCTGCTGCTCCATTGCATGTGCATTGGTGCGACAACGTGCACGCTTGCGTGAACGCTGTGGCATTGCACTCATCGAGTTCATGGTCAGCATGCGTCGCTGTCCTCGCTTGCTGTTGCTGTTGCTGTTGCTGCGACTGTTGCCCATGTTGGGCGTGTTTAATGAGGAGGTGGTGCAACGTCTTGTATCCACACCAAAGCGATGTCCATTGAGTGTCGCTTTGATGCCGGGCGATGCCTTCAGTGCAGCAGCAGCTGTTGCTGCCACAGCAGCTGCAGCCTCTGCAATTGCTGCCGCTGCTGCAGCTGCTGCCGAGGCTGGCGTTGTCTTGGACGAGGCCACCTGCCTGCTGGTGGAGCGTGTCATGCGACGTTGCTTGGCTGGCATGTTGTTGTTGCTGTTGTTCTGGTTGTTGTGGCTGTTGGGTGTTGGTGGCGCTGGCATTGTGGCACGCAGCTGTGCACAACGCTTGCCACGCGGATCGCGTTGATTGTGCTGTTGTGTGCTGCGACGTTGTTGCAACGGCAACATTGAACTCTCACTGGAGGCAGGACTGTGCACGGGTGTCAATTGTGTCAGCTCCAATTGTTGCTGCATCTGCTGCTGCAGTTCCTCCTTCTTCTGCTTCGGCTTCACCACGCGCTCAATGGAGGCGAGTGTCAACTGCGCAATGCTTGCCACCTTGCGCTGCTCCTCATCCGTGAGTGGTGCATCCACCACAATGGAGACATGACGCGATTGGCAACGCCAGAGTGAGGAGAAGGTATCGCGACTGGCTGAGGTGTTGGCACGTCGCGTTGCACGCTGTTGTTGCTGTTGTTGCTGCTGCTGCTGCTGCTGTTGTTGCTGCTGCTGTTGCTGCTGCTGTTGCTGCTGTTGTTGTTGTTGCTGCTGCTGCTGTTGCTGCTGCAACTGTTGCAACTGCTGTAGCTGCTGTTGCTGATGTGGATGCTGCGCATGTTGATGCAGTTGTAGATGGGGATGATGATGATAATGATGATGTGCATGATGCCTGGGTGAACTGGAGCAGGATAGCGTCTCCAGATCAAGATGCGTGCGTCGATGGATGAGCAATACATTCATGCTGCTGGTCCGAAACTCGCATGTGTTGCACTCATAACGACGCTCCGACTGACGACTCTCGCCACTGTCATAGGCCGTGCTTGGATTGCCAATCTCCATGATGCGTATAGATGAATCCTGTAGGGGGGGAAGGGGGGTTGATTAGTTGTTGCCTTGCACCTTGTCTGCTGCCTTCCTGCTTCTGCTACTCACCTGCAGTATGGATGGCATTGTTGTCTGTATACACTTGTCCCTTATGCCGCGTGCACGTCGCACGGGGCTGCCTGTATTTGTGGCATTGTTGCCATTGATGCTAACACTGCCACTGATGGTGCTGCTGTTGCTGCTGCCACCACCAGCACCAGCACCAGCAGCATTGTTGTTATTGCCATTGGTGTTGCTCGATAGCAGCGCCTTGATGAGACTCTCTGGACGTGGCGCTGCTTGACCCATGGCCAGGCCCAAGGGAGCACCTGTGGCTGATACGGAGGAGGAGGAGTTGCTGCTGCTGCTGCTGCTTGGCTTGTTTGTGTGTGTGGATGTGTTGTTCAGCTGTGTCTGGCTGTTGCTGTTGCTCGGTGTGCTCTGTGTAGGTGTGTTGCTGTTGGTTTGTGTGTTGCTGCTGCTGCTGTGCGCGGATGTGATGGTATGTGGAGCTGTGCTCGTGTGTGGCGCTGTGCTTGTGTGTGGCGCTGTGCTTGTGTGGGCGGGTGTGTTGGCGGAGGTGCTGGCTGAGCTGTTGGCAGAGGTTGTGGCCTGCGACGAGTTGCTACGCGTCTCCGCATGCTGCACATCCTCGCTGAACTTCTCCTTCATGTCCGGCGCAACGGATTTCTCTGTGAAATCAATGAGAATTTCAATTATTTAAGTAATTGCAGATTGTTAATTTACTTCATTATTTATATCATTGTTTGTAACATTTTTTAATTCATTATTCCCTTCATTTTTTATATTATTACTTATATAATATCATTATTTATTGCATTTAATTATTCATTTCATTATAATTTTCAATGTTCAAATCATTTTTTGTAGCACTATTTATTTCATTATTTATATCATTATTCATTTCATTTTCTTTTTAATTGCTTATTTCATTATTTTTGTCATTATTTATATTATTACTTATTTCATTAGGCATTTCATTATTTGGTTCATTATTTATTGCATTTCATTATTCATTGTAGTATAATTTTTAATGTTCAAATCATTATTTGTATGATTATTTATTTCATTATTCATTTCATTAGCTACTTTATTATATTTTTTATTACTTATTTTTATCATTATTTGTATTATTATTTTTATAATTATTATTTTAATTATTTTTATTATTATTAATTTAATTATTATTATTTTAATTATTATTATTTTAATTATTTTTATTATTATTATTTTTATTATTATTATTTTATTCTTTTTATCATTATTTTTATTAAGTCATTTCATAATTTTTTATTTTATGCAATGCATTACTTATTTTATTTTCCAGTGCATTATTTGTTTCATTATTTATTGCATTTAGTTTTCATTTTGATGTTCTTATCATTATTTATTAATTGTATTTAGTATTCATATTGACTTAATTATTGTTTTCTATGTTTATAACATAATTTGTATCACTATTCATTCGACTATTCATTTTATTATTACATAACTGCATTTTTTGTATTATTCATTTCGTTACTTATTTAATTATTTATTGCATAACTCATTTATTTAGTTATTTCATTATTCATTGCATTATTAATTTGATTATAGTTTGCTATGTTCACATCATTATTTGTATCAATATTTATTCGACTATTTATTTCATTATTATTTGCATTATTCATTTCGTTATTTATTAAATTATTTATTTCAATACTTATTTAATTATTTATTGCATAACTTATTTATTTAGCTATTTCATTATTCATTGCATTATTAATTTGATTATACTTTTTATATGTTCTTAACATAATTTGTATCAATATTTATTTCATTACTTATTCATTTAATTGTTTTATAATTAATTTGATTATTCATTGCATTATTGATTTCATTGTTGTTTTCTATGTTCGCATCATTATTTGTATCAATATTTATTCGACTTGCATTATTAATTGCATTACTTATTTCATTATTTATTGCATTGTTTATATTATTAAGAATCTCCTCCTCCCTTCCACTGCCAATACTCACTTGTGCCTAGCTTGATGAACTCCTTTTTGTGTGCACATTGAAAGGGATATATCAACTTTGGCGAATTCACCTGTTCGCTGTGTGGAAGAAGAAGCCAATTAAAAATTGTATTAATTGAAGAAGAATTCTCTCCACTCTCTCTCTCTCTCTCTCTCGCTCTCTACTCACAAGGTCTTCTCGTTGAAGAACTCGACGACAGCAAATGGTCTCCGATTTGAGTTGACATAACGAAAATCCTGTGATGAGGTCACCTCCCCGGGCCACCATATCTCAGAGTTGTGTATTTTAACCCAAACGATGTCCCCATCGCTGTACTTTGCCACCCCGGGCGCCTCGTTGCGAAAGCGTGGCATCTTGTAAGCTTTTCTGCTTCACTTCACTTCGCTTTCACTGTAATTCGTGATGTTGTTGTATCGTGTCCTGGTCCTGAACCGGGTCCTGGTCCTGGAACTGGTCCTAGTCCTAGTCCTTGGCCTTGTCCGGTGATCGCATGTGTTAGACCACATCCATTGGGCATTGGCGGCTGTAAAGTGAGAGTTACCATCAGAAGAGTTTCAAAACTTGCGGATCAATGCGATATATATCGCATATATGGACTAGCATTATCTATGTTTATGTATCTACATAGATATATCTTATTAAGTGCAATTGAATTGCCTTAAAACGATTTAAATTTGAACGAATTTTAGAACAAACATATTTGAAACTCTATTTCGCCCTTTTACCTTAGATATTATCTGTATGAACGCGATGATCTCAGAGACTATAAGCACTAGCAACCAAATGTTGTGACAATACTCTTATGTATTGTCATAAGGTAAACTATATTTTATAATTTTACCACGCCGCCTTAGTTCACTCGTAAATCGTTTAACATCGATTTGCAAGCGTCATTTTAAGGCTAGAATGTTTATATTTGGTATGCTTCATAACTTCAAGTGACTTTTTATGCATTTATTGATATAAGTTAATACAAAGATATTTAAAGCATTTATTTTGTAATTTTATTGAGATTTTCAAGTATTTCTCCTACAAAAAGTGCAAATTATTCATTTAGCGAAAACTATTCATAAGTTTGTATGCGCAGATATACGATAGTAAAGGGTGATTTTTTAGCTATTATCTTTTTGGCAACACTGGTTTAAACAGCTGACGCACGTTGCATGTTTTGTATCACTGTCAAACATCTTCAGTTTTGTCTATAATTTAACCATTGCAAGAGCTTGACTTGCATGACATGTGGTTGCAACAAGAATCTGCCATATGCCACACAGCATGCATAACAATGGACTTAGTGAGAGGCGAGTTCTGTGAACATTTAATTTCCACCTTCAGGGCCGCCTAGATCGTGAGATTTAACGCCTTTAGACTATTTTTTGCGGGGCTATTTTAAATCTTAAGTCTATACAGACAAGCCCGCTTTTATTGACACTTATTGGAGGACAACATTGAAGCATTTATTTGTGAGATACCGGCCGAAATATTGGAAGGAGTATGCCAAAATTGGTTGCTAAGCGAGGATGGATCATTTGAGGCGCAGTCACACTCAACATTTGCATGAAATAATCTTCAAACATTCAATCATATACACCGTACTATCGATTCAAATAAACATTTTACGCATTTTTCTCAATTTTATGTGTTTTTAAGTTCAACAACTTTCCTATAGCTCTTAAAATATCACCCTTAATAAACCATTAACTTTGATCTCCCATTTGTTACTTCAAATTGAAACATACTGTACAATCGATAGTTGATAACTTCAACGATATCGATAGTTGCATTTATGTATTTTTTACTCGATAGTAACCAGAATTCGTGTCCCCCATAAAACAATGTTGATCATGTTGATTTGCTGATATCTTTTTTGTGTTTATTTTATCATTTTTATTATTATTTCTTTTGCTGAGTGAAAACATAATTATATTTATAGTTTGTCATTACAATGTGTAGACATAGGTATAGGCGTGTATATATATATATGTGTGTGTATTGTATATTTGATCTCTTGTATTTGTATAAAAAGTAGGGGAAAATATCCTTATAAAAACGACAACAGTCCAAGCTAAATAAAAAGCTACGCAAAAAATCAACAAAGGGGGAAAAACACGTGACATTTATCTCCCAATTTTAATTCAAAAGAATTTAACTACCATTTATCGTAATCGTTATCGTTTCACTTTAGATGTGTGAGTGTGTGCATGTATATATATATATATATATTTAGTATATGTATATGTATATAGTTTATATAATAATCGTTACTTATCATATCAATTTCAATTACATAGAGAAAGAAAACATTGAAAACTTTTCGACCAGACGAACATCGAATTTTAATTTAATAATAATTATAAAACTTGTTGTATAATTTGTTGTAAATGTATTTAATAAATGTTTCGCTCTAATTTCTTTTTTGTTTTTCTTTTTCCTCTTGGGGGGGGGGCTTACGCTCTACGTTTATTTCGATTTTTCTTAAGTGTTTTTGTTTTGTTGTTTGTTGTATAAAGTACATCGATATAACAGAGTCATTCCATATATAGTTATATATAGTATAATCAATCACAATTTAGTACAATTTAAGAGACGGAAACGCACAAAATAAAACGCAAACAAAATAGAAAGAACAATTAAGTAAAAAACGCTCAAAAATTGTAAAAGTTTAAAAATGAAAATAAAGAGAGAGGAAGAGAGAGAGAGAGGGAAGATAAAGTACATTAGGCACGCAAGTGTAGAACAGTTTCGAAACGGGGGGATAAGTTGGCAACTCTAACGCACTGTTAACAGGCACTGTTAACACACTGTTAAGTCTACAACGCATGCGCCGCTGTTGCTGTGAGTCTCTCTCTGTGTATGTGTGTGTGTGTGTGTGAGTGAGTGGGGGGATACACGAAGGAAACGCGTTCTCCCTTTTTGGTTTCTCTTTGCTCTGAATCTCTCTAGTCGGGGAGAGTTGGGGCTGCATGGGGTGGGAGGGAGGAGGATCTGCCTCTCTTACAGTGTCTTCGATTTGCTTGTCTTGACAGCAGCAGCAGCAGGAGAAGGTGGTGGGTGTGGGTGTGGTTGAGAAGGAGGAGGATATCGTCATTGGTTGGCATCCACACGCCCGCCATTGCCATTGGTGGCCGCTGCCACCTCATCGCCCACAATGAGCACCTTGCCGACGCCATCGGGCGCCACCAGCTCACCGCTGAGTCCATCCAGACCTGGTTCACTCACATCTCCAGGTATCTTCGGCTTTGGACGATGCGTATCAACCGCATCGATGGGTAACTTAATGTGCTCCACCTTGCAGCCATAGGCAACGGGTGTCAGCTTGATGACCGTATGCAGTGGCACATACAAATAGGGTAACTCATCCGCTGACTTGTCCAGAAAATAGGCGAACAGGCAACGGAGCACAGCCTGATGGGAGACAACCAACACATTACCCTGTCTCTCCAGTTCCATAATGACCGGCTCCAGGCGTGCCACAAGATCCTCATAGCTCTCACCACGTGGATAACGATATGCAAACTTATTCACATCCCGCGCCTTGAACTCCTCCGGAAATTTCTCCTTAATCTGTTCATAGGTCATCTCCTCACAATGTCCAGCATCGATTTCATTCAATGCCTTCCAGCGCTCCTGTGGTGCCTTAACATCCGCCACCGTTTGTATGGCACGCTTCATCCACGACGTCCACACGCGCAGTCCATCGATCTGCTGCTGTTCAATGAACGAGGACAAGGCTCGGGCATACTGATGGCCACGTGCACTCAAATTGGAATCACCACCAATTAAACCACTCAAATTATGTTCACTCTCTCCATGGCGTGTTAAATAAATGGTGCGTGGTGTTATATGTATATTCATCAGATAGTAAACAATACGAGATTCCACATGCCCCTCATTGTTATAGACCACAACCTTCTTGCCGGCATTGTAGACCTTCATGAAGCTCAAATGTGATTCGGCAACCTCATCGATGGGTTGATAACGTTCCTCATAATGTTCGATACGTTGCAGGAAATCCCGTACAACCAGTTCCGTATTCATATTAATATAATCGGGTGAACTAACCTTCACCTCGAGTATATTCTGTTCAATTATCTGTGGATCATCGCATATGGATTCAACAAAGAATAAACGGAAACCATGTTGTTTAACCACAATATCATAGATCAACTGGCGACGATCATGTGTCGAATTCGTTGCATCGAAGACAGCAATGCTGCCCAGACCGCTGAGCAACCATTCACAGGAATCGTGGAGTGCCTGATTGGCACAACGATTCCTGATGGCCATTGCCTCCTCATTGTCGGCACGAAAGAATTCATGTGACTTGTATGCAGTTGTGGCATGACGACGATATTCACCCAAATTAAATACACGCGTTGCAATGCCTATCCAATTGAGATAACGTGCCAGCTTCTTCGATATGAACGTCTTGCCACGTGCCGGCAAACCAACCATGGCAATAACATGTGGTGTTGTACAATCGGCAATGGTACGTTCACCACGTATGGGGAAAGGTTTTGTCATCACTGTCTCCGATGTGGGTGGCAATAGTTTGCGTAATTCCTCCGACATGACAGACGGACAGACATGTAATTCATTCTCAATTGCCATATCTGCGGTCTTTTTCAGCTGATTCAATGAGGTGGTGCGCACGCGTAGCGAAGGCGAAGTGTTATAGGGCATATCCATGATGCTGGTGGCTGTAACCGAGCGTACTAGATGCTTGGCTAATACCACGGAGGCAGCGGCAACAGCGGCGTGTTGTTGCTTCTCTAACAACTGCAATTGCAGCTCACTTAATTGCTCGTTATTATTGTTGTTATTATTATTAATATTATTATTGTTGTTGCTGTTGTTGTTGATATTATTGTGGCAGCAAGTGCACAACACTTCGCTTGAATTGGCACTGGACGAGGAGGCGGAGGATGAGGAATTGGATGTGGATGTGGAGGAATAGGAGTTGGAGAACGTAGCAGTTGAAGCAGGCAGAGGAGGAGTAGGAGGAGGAGGACGTGCACGTGGCTGCAGAGGTGATGAGCTGTTCAAGTTGATCTTCTTTTTTGCTGCTGCTGTTGGTGGTGGAAATATTCCTAGCGTATCCTCATCGAAGTTGTCCTTGTCTTCCTTGTTGCTGTTGCTGTTGTTGTTGCTGCTGCTTGGGCTAGCTGTAAAGTAAAGTGTTTGCTGTGAGTTGCCGTTGTTTGTTTGTTGTTGTTGTTGTTGTTGTTGCTGATCGTTTGCTGCTGCTGCGCTTGTTGTTGTTGCTTTTGTTGCTGCTGCTACAGTTAGTTGTCGTTGTTGTTGTTGTTTGTGTTGTTGTTGTTGTTGTTGTGACGTGATACATGAAATTAGGCGATTATTTGCTTTAGTTGTTGTTGTTGTTGTTGTTGCAAATGAAGCTGATGTTGAGCATGATAAAGCAGATGTAGATGCAGATGATGTTGTTGTTGTTTGTTGCTGTTGTTGTTGTTTGTTCCACATGAAGCAGACCAACAATATTATGCATAAATATGTGTGTGAGTGTGTGTGTGAGTGTGTGTAAGTATGCAAAGCAAGTGCCACAAACAAAATAAATAAATAAACAAACACAGTTAATAAACAAATACAGATGAACTGCAAATTACAACCGAAAATAAAGAAAGAAAGAAAGAAAGAGTTAAAACGGCACCCGCAGAAGAATTTCGACGTGTTGTAGAATTCAAGCAAAAGCCACAATTAACCACAAATTAGCTTGGCTAAACACTAGATAAATACATACATGTATATGTATGTGTGTGTGTGTGTGTGTGTGTATTGAATGACAACTGTTTGACTTCTTTGCACTTGAGACACACACAATGACGACGAATGTGAACAAACGAACGAACGTGGACAAACGAAAGACGAAGGCAGACGCTAAAGCAGAAGAGTACCAAAAGAAGAAACGAAACGAAAAGAAAAGGAATAACACCAACACAAAACGTGTGCTATGCGTGGGCGGGGGCTGGCCAAAACGAACTAGAGCAAGCGAGAGGGCAACACACAAAATTAAAATGTTAAAACAGCTGACGCGAGAAATGCGTGTTATGCGCTGTGTGCGTGTGCGCATGTGTTGGTGCGTGACTGTGTGTACTAATGTTATCGATAGTTGTAGCCCTGGTTGTAATTAACGATCGATTAACATTGTATATGTTCACAATTTGCAGAGCATAAAATGAAAAAAATGCTGCAAAAATGTTAATTTTAGTTCTTGTTCCGGCCGCTGATTCTGTTGTTGACTCTGCGCTGTTGACACGCTGTTAAGTGCGCTCTGTTAAAGAGCGAAGCGCGCTGCTGTTAACTGAAAATTGCAAACTGCAAAAATTACCAAAGCAAAAAAAATGTACTAAGGAAAATAGAATGGAAAAAGGAGAAGAATGAAAAAAGGAAGAAACTGACATGCGAAAAAAGAACGCCATGTGTTATTGTTTTGAAACAGAAACCTTAATCAATTTGTTGCTCTTATGCAATGTAAATAAAAGAGCGCGACGCAATTCATAACCTTGTAGCGGCGGCGTTACAATTGTTGTTCAATAAATAAATAAATCAATTTACCGATGCACAAACAAATAAACACAGACGCACACACACACACGCATAGCATACCATACAGAGCATGCAATTAATGTTAAGTCTGGTTGTAAATTACAGCATTATCTATAGCAAAAATTTCCACAGTGCTATCAGTGCGTGCGTGTGCGTGTCCGTGTTGTATGTATGTGTGTGCCTGAATGACTCAGCGCAAGAGATAAAGACAAGTACCACATTTACATGCGTGTTTTCACATGTCTTTATCAATCAAATAACAACAACAAGAGGATTAACAGGAACAGAGAGACAGACAGACAGAGAGAGAGAGAGCGAGAGCAAGTGCGCGCTTTGTCAAGGTCAGCCAGCATCTCTCACTCTTTCTTTCTTTCACGCACGCGTGCACACACAACTGTTGATCGATCAGCTGTTGCTGCTGCAGTCGAAACAGTGCGTATCAATTGTCTATGCACACTTAATGAAAATGATTTATATTATTTACAGATTTGTATGCGTGTAAGTGCTGAAGCTGAGCTTACACTGTATAAATTGATTTATTGCCGCTCTTAATAACTTATATAATTGGATGCATACTTGTAATGCCCACTGTGTGTGTGTGTGCGCCGTGCACCAGTTAATTGTTATTGCACATTACATTGCAAATCAATGCAATTAATAATGCATAACAACAAAGAATAATAACAAGTTGTGTGTGTGTGTGACTGTCTGTGTGTTTGTGTTATTAATAACAACAAATAACAATAAAAATAACAAACAGGCCATCGTTGTCGGCGACATCGTTGTAATTGAAGACAAACTACTTATCAGAGCCGCCAGATGTCGCTGCGTGTCTGTGTGTGTGGTGAGTATGAGAGAGACTGGGTGAGAGTGTGTGTGTTTGTGTGTAGAGATGCAATTACCTGAAGTCAAGATTAATGTTGAAAGAAACAAGAAATAGAAATTAACAAAAAAAAAGAACAAGGAAAAAAAACAAACCAAAAGAAACGAAAAGCAAAACGAAACGTGAAGCAGACACAACGCTCAATGCGCCAATACTACAAATTTTGCACTAAAACACGAAAAAGCAACGCGAAGCCAATCGCGCTGCGGCGACGCTTTGCTGCCAGGCAGGCAGCAGGCAGCGCTGCCTGTAACTGTAACTAACCGGCAACCGTGCTTGTCGCTGTCGTCGTTGTCGTTCAGGCAGAGGTCAAACAACAACAACAACAACATCAATAGGCAAAACAAAAACAATGTTTGAACAAATTATTTCAATTTTTTTATAGTTTCTTGTTTTTTTTCTTCCTATTTTGAAAACTACGCAAAAATCGAGTGGCGCGATTTTTCGCTTTGATTTTGATTGGCAACGCTTAGAATGCGGCAGCAGAGAGACGCCTGCGAGGGCAAAGCAGCAGCGTCTGAGCTTTTGCTGCAGCAGCAGCAGCGCAAAATGCACTTGATGCTTCTCTATCTCTCTCGCTCTCTGCACATGTGTGCGAGTGTGTGCAAACTAGTACACAATTGTCAGTTTGTGCAATGTTGGAAAAGGAGGAAGGGTGTGGTGAATAAGGCAGGAAGAGAGGCAGGGTGGTAGGCAGAGCAGTGCGCAAGCTTGCTTTAACTGATTCCAAGTGCAATTGAACAGTCACACACACATACATGAACACATACGAATGTCAGTGTGTACATATTTACTTTATTTAGATTACGACAACGTCGGCGAAATGCGTCATAAAAAAGATCTTGACCCGTGTCCGCGATAGGCGATGAAATGGAAGTGAAAAAAAAGTGGAAGGTGGATGCTATCAGCAGCAGATGTTCCACATCAAAGTCCAACATGAATGTGGAATGTGTATGCGTGTGCATGTATGGATGTGTGTGTGTTAGTGTGGGCGTCTGTGAAATTTCAAGTCCTTTTAGCGGAGCTTTCAACTTTGCTTGGCAACTCGACTTGAAGCTTTTGCTTCCTCTCCCTCTCCCGCTCTCTCATGCGTTATCTCTGCATGTCTCTTCTAACCTAGTTTCTCTTTATACGCCAGCAGCGCTGCTTATCAAACACTGATCTGACGGCGTTGACGTCGACAGCGGCTTTGCTTTCTTCTTTCGCATATCACACGGCAAACGCGTGGCCAGTGTGACCACACCTCGCCTCGCACAACGCAATCAGTGTTGTTGTCATTTATTGTTGTTCTTGTTGTTGTTTGGAGATGTCAAGAGGCTTTTATCGACTCGTTAATTACAAAATGTATTTAAACGCAATTAGTTATCGACTGTCTAGAGTGAGTTATCAGTCATTCTGGGCAAGCAGCGCATTAACCCTTTGAGGCCGCCCCGTAATGCACGCGCCTTCCAACCAACACTGACTGATGATAATCACGCAGTATATTACCCACCCCCCCTCCACAGCCCTCACACACACACATACATACTTATCAAAAATATATTAATAACCATATATAATTAAGTGCGAATGTGCCCCAAAAAACCGACTGATAAGACAGTAAAAATATAACAGCAACAAATACAAAACAAAGAAATAAAAATATAACATACAAGAGAGAAAGAGAGGGGGAGAGAGAGAGAGACGGAAAACTGCCCCCGATTAGCATTAATAATAACAACAGTTCTTTGAGCTCTGTACCCCCAATTTGGTCAAGTGCTTCTGCCGTTGCTTATCTACTACAAACATATTGTATGCCTACTAATATATCGATAAATATCAAATTAATGCATTATATTTCTATCCCTATAACAGTTTAGTGCCAACTTTAGCAATGCGATTTCTCGCACTGATACACGAACCGGACATAATAACATAACAAAATAACAAAACAAAGCCGGCTAAGATAACCGCAAATAACTCATCAAATATAATATACTATATAGGGTATAATGCTGATAGAGCGACGCACTCTACCCTGCCTTGGAATTTGAACTAGACAAAAATTGTTTGCATATAATTAGGGGTATTTTTATTATTTATAAATTATTAAAAATGAACATGAACAATAAGAATGCTTTTTATACCCTTCCACCATTGAAAATATTCAAAAGAGGATATATTAACTTTGTGCAAATGTATATAACAGGCAAAAAGAGGCGTGGCAGACCTCATAAAGTATATATATTCTTGCTCAGTAGACGAGTCTCTGTCTCTGTCAGTCTCTCTGTCTCTGTGAACACACATATCTCAGCTATTATAAAAGCTAGAGTTACCAAATTTGGCAGTAAGATTCTTGTATGCTATACGCTGATTAAGCATATTTCAAATGTTGGCCACCGCCCCCGCAAATCAATAATTCAATTTTTAAAGTCGATTTGTAAGCGACATATAAAAGATACAACTTTCCTACTTCGACATATTTATTATTCTTATTAAAACATCTACGTATCTTCTAAATTTCAATTCGATCGTACAATAAACACAGAAGTTATTCAAGAAAGTATGAGCATAACTTGAAGTGCCAGTGTCAGCTAACAAGGGAAGCAGGCGAGCGTGAAGCGCCATCTGTCGGCATTAATTAGGCAACATGCATATGTTTGTATGAATTTAACAAATGAAACTATAAGCGGAACATAGATTGAAGGGTATTCCACTGTCGTTTCATTTATATGTAGAAATACCTCATTATAATCAACATGAACAATATGGTTGGTTTTTTTTTTATTATCTCCTTTCATTTGAATGTTCTTTTTTTATTCTTTTCTTCTTAGTAACTGTAAAACTTAATCAGAAAAAAAGCCCTAAGCCCCACATTGATATATATATATATATATATATATATATAGATATTCTTAATCATATATAATGAAAGTTCAGTTGAACAAGTGTGAATCATTAAAGAAACACAAATACTGTTGATATGATAATGATAATGATAATGAACAATGATGATGGTCACACACATACAGAGCAAATGGGGGAAGGGGGGAGGTAATGATGACGATGTTCATTGTACGAGCGGCCTTGATCTTGATCTTGAATTCGCCGTGTACCGACTGCGACGGCGACGACGACTGCGACTGCGAGTGTGTCTGTGTCTGTGTCGTCTTGCAGCCATAAAAGTAAATGCACCCTGACACTGAGCAATGCTCAATGTCTCGCCACACACACACACAGACACACACGTGCTTGGTAATCGACACAAGTGTCTTTCTGTCTGTGTCTCCCTCTCTCTCTCTCTCTGTGTGTGTGTGATCGTGTCTGTCTGCTTATAATGTTATTATCAACATTGTTTGCATTACTTTACTTTCAGTTTCGTTGCCAGACAATGCACTTTTTGTCTACTTTATAAGGGCTTAAGAGCTTGCCCACCCAGTCTTCTAAACGTGCCAAGTGTTTTAACAGCACTGCACACTATATTGCCATCTCTTTCATGCCCATAGTGTGAGACATGACAACAACATGCCTGTTGGGGCTAACAACAGTTGAGCTTTCATAGCAATAGAGAGGGAGGAGGGGAGAGAGAGAGGAAGGGAGGAAGGTAGGGAGATATAGAGCAAGATTTCAAGAGAGATTTCACTCGCATTTCAAAGTAGAACTTTCACCCACAAACCTCTTTTTTTTTGTGCACAATCAGCAGAGTTTGGCAAAATTTCGCGGCGAATTCCAAATTTGCGAATATAAAAACCTCAAAGATCAACGAACAATTTTTAGCAAAGTGCAGCTAAACTTGAAAATAAACATATATATAAAGAATGCTACAACACAGAGAGAGAGAAGAAACAGAACAGAGAGAGAGAGAGGAAGAGAGAGAAAGAGAGAGAGGGGGGCAAAAATGAACACCGCAGTCTCAAGGCCAAGATATATCGCTGGCATTCTTGATTTTTGTAGAATTGTTGAATTATTTCTTTCAGATTTATGTTCCGGTTGACAAGAGAGACGAGACGAGACACGGCAAATCGAAAGAAAGTACAATACACACACACACACACACACACACACACACACACACACACACACACAGACACACCATGCTCATCTCAACAAAACTAGCAACAACAACAATGAAAACAAGCACAAAACAAGTCACTGAAAAGAAGGCGGAAATTCACAAAAATAGCATAGAAATAATAGAAATATTCGAATTTATTCCTGATAAACAAACAAAACAAAAGTGTCTTGATGATCATTAAGCCTAATGATGATGATTATGATAACACACAATGATGCGTAAACAAACTGACACATGTGTAACAACAACAACACCAATAACAATAGCAACAACGTCAGCAGTAGTCGCAACAACAACAAGTACAAGTGGAGTAATAATAATGGCAACAATTACATTAGTCAATGTATTACAATGTGGTCTCTGCCCATAAAAGTAAGCAGAGCAACGCAGCAGCGCCAACACTGAGACACACACACACAGGTGCACACACAGGCGCACACACAGAGACGCAGTGCAAGAGAGCTTAATCAATTGTGTAAATCAATAGACAGACAACGATAAATGAATTGTTAACAAATGTCATTAAACTTTATACTAAACACGCGAATGTGTGTCACACGCAAAGAGAGTGACCAAAGAGAGAGAGAAGTGAAGAGAGAGCAAAGCCCTCTGTCAGCATAATATGTCGACCACACGCAGCAGCAGCAGCGGCGTCAGCAGAAACTAAGAAAGCTCAAGTGCAAGTTCATGTGTGTGGGCGTCTCACTCTGTGTGTGTGTGTGTGTACCTGATCTTTGCTGTGTATGTGTATGGGTGTGTGTGTTTGTGTATGAGTGTGCATTTTAAGTGTATTAAATACAGGGTGCTTGCTCCTGTGCGCGCACTCTCTTCGTCTATACATACATAGCAATGTGGTTGATGCCGGCATCGTCGTAGTTTGCCTCGTAGTCGCAGTTGCAGGCGCAGCAGCAGTTGCAGCAGCAGCGCTGCTACTGCCAAAGCATGTGGACATTGTTGCTGCCGCGCTGGTTGTTGTTGCTGTCTCACAGCACTGAGCCATTGCGGCAGCAGCGGCGCTGCGGCTGAGACAGAGGCAGAGGCAGAGAATGCAACGCGCGAGCCGCGGCGCACAACAGTTTCTGTTGTTCTTCTTCTCCTATTTTGTGTCTCTCTCTCTCTCTCTCTGTCTGTCTATCTTTTGCTTTATTTCACACTGGCTGCAGTCGGTATTATATATGGTTATGTCTTGTTATTTATGTCTTGTTATATATTGTTGTTGCACAGAAAAAAAAACGCATCAAAACAACAAGAAAACGAGACAAGCAATAAAATATATATATATATATAGATATATATATATATGAAAAAAATATAACAGTTAACGAAAGTAACAACGAAATTTCAGATCAAACCGCCGCCGCGCGCAATGCGTTCCGCACACGTCGCTTGTCAAATTAAGAATGAGCAAAAAGCAAAGGCAGCGGCAACGGCAAAGCCAACGCCAGCAGCAGCAGCAGCAATAGCAGCAACAACAGCAGAGGCAGCAGCAGCAGAAAACGGCACGCGAGCGATCGCTGCTGCGTCGCAAGCAGAGCGACGCCCCGCAGTGTTGCCAACTTTTTCTATTAAGCCATAAATGGGCAGAAAAAGGCTAAAACAGGTGGAAGTGGAATGAGCTTCAACAGTTGCTTTATCTAAAAAAGAGCAAACAAATAAAGCTAACCGCGACAGAACTGGCTGCTTACTGCGCTGTCGTTGGTTAATGCGTATGGGGATTATGGAAACGGTAGCCGCGAGCAGAGAGACAGGCAGCGCTGCCTCGTTACCGTTATGAGAAAGATAAGAATTGGCGCAACGCGTGGTCCCATGACAGAGAAACAATACTAATTCAAATTGTCCATTGCATTTGTAAGACACACACACACACACACGGGCACACACTAGGTCACATTTCTGTGTGTTAACCACAAAGCAAAGATTTGTATTTTGTGTGTTTTCTAATTAAATTAGCAACATTTTAATACGCACAGTGTGGCAACATTTGTTGTTATTTTAGTGAAATCAATTATGAGTAAAGAGTGCGATAAAGCAACACGCAAAAGAGCCATAGTAAATTTGACACTGTTTAATAAGCATCAGCCCACTGTGCCGCGTATAATTCTCCAGCAGTCTATTTGTTTGTCAAAATACGCAAATCGATAATAAAAAAGAAATATTACTATAAGAAAAATGAGGGAAAACAAGGTGCGCAACAGAATCTAATGAAAAGTGCAAAGAGCGAAAACTTTGCTGTTCATGTTTTTTTTCGCACTCTCTCCCCACACTCCACCCCTTTGTTCGCTCTATCTATCTCTTTCTGTCGCATGCAGACATACTATTTACACCACAAAGAATGAGCAATAACAATGATAACATGTGTTGTGTGGCCAGACGATAGAAGAGAAAAAAAAACAATTTTGGCCTTGACAAAATTTGCAGATAGTCGTGGAAAGCAAAAGAGCTTTTAATCGCTCTTCCTTCCACACTCCACACCCCTCTCACACTCTTTACTTTTCTCTCTCTCTCTCTCCACTCTCCAACTATCGCACTCTTTTTCTTTGCACAGATTAGTGTTAATCTTAATCAGGCTGGGTAGCACTTTTCATGCTCTCGATTTACGATTTGCCATCTGATTCCAGATAATTTAGAGCCTTTGACGTCACAGACACACACACAGAAGCACACTCAACATAGGGCGAAATCGATAAGCACGTTCGGCTGCTTAATAATTTATTTGTGAATGGAATGAGCGATTAATAAAAGCTGTATAAATTAAATTTCGATCACATTTATGTAGACAGAAGCCACGAGCTTTGGCAACAAATTGATTAGAAATTTTCCATACATTTTAATTATTTATTTATATGTATTGTATTGTTTAACAGTGCTGGCATTGTTGGCTTGTAAAGGCGCGTGTGTTCCAACCCGGAAATTGACAAAGTTTTAGCTATTTTTATTTTTATTTTATTGCTGTTGTAATATTTTACCTTCGATTTTGATAGCAATGTTGTAATTCCCAACAAATCACAAATGCAGATACACACAGACTTTATGTATGCATGTGTGTGTGTGTGTGTGTGTGTGTGTGTGTGTGTGTGTGTATGCACTTCTCTGTTTAGATTGATATTTATTACATTATGAGTATTTAGTGCCATTGAATGCTCTCTCTCAAGTGCATCTTGGTGAATTTGAAAATGTTGTTGTTTCTTTTGCGCATATTCAGATGAAACACAAAACCGGCTATCACCCCCTGGTACCGGTTTATTAATTTCTACTTTTCTATATTTGGCACATATTGTTAAGCAACAAGCAGAGTAAACAAAACAGGTTTACATAGCTAAACAAAATAAAATATTCGAATCCCGTCGCATATCGCGCGCTCATGTTAAATTAACATTAACATTAGATTAACATTCGGTTAGTCCGCCCGCCCAAAATGCAACACTGTCAAAGCTCTCCCAATGTAAACTTGCTCTGCCAGCAACTTCAATGTGAGAGAGCGAGATAACGATTATCACACACCTCGTCGGCAAAGAGAGTTTTGCGCCGAGTGAAGGCGGAGAGAGCGAAAGAGCGCAGCGCACAAGACGAAATGTCAAAAACTTGCGTAAAATAGATTTTAATAAATTAACCCTGCAATATTATTGAGAGGGCACAATATACATACAAGCAATAGATAAGAAAATAGGCATAGGGCAGTAATGGGGGATGGATCATGGATAATGATGAGTTAATGAAATGAATGAAAAAAAAAGCAACAAAGCACCTTACCAACAACAACAACAGCAACGAAACGCAAGCACAAAACAAATCAGCGATTAATATACACGCACAACAACAACAACACACAGCAAGTGGGGATTGGAAGCAAAAGCGAAAATAAAAACAAAAATAAAGAGCGGCGCACGAGGCAAATTTAGTACGTATTTTCTGCACTACAAGCCAGTGTGTGTGTGTGTGTGTGGGTGTGTGTGTATGTGTTGGGTGTGTGCGAGTGCATTGCATAAAATACGCATGCACGCAGGTGTATGTGAGTGTTAGGAATAACATAGCAAAATAAACCAACTCGATTGCAGCTCTTACCTTTTGCTTTGCTTTCTTAACGTTCTTCCTTTATTTTTTTCTTTCTTAATTCTTCGTTTGCTTCTCCCGTATTCGTTCACACCGCGAAAAAGCTGTTGCTGTTTGGGTGCGAGTGTCAAAACTAAATGTGGCGGCGCGCTCTTGCTCGCTCTCACACACACACAGATAGACTGACACAGACACAGGCGCAGCAGCCACGCAGTGGGAGAGACGACGACGACGAAAAATGTTGTCCGTCCTTCGGTCACCTATTTATGCTCACTTTAAGATTTTTGCAGTTTTATTTTGTTTTTTTTTTCTTTTTTTACTTAATTTGGCTTTTGGTATTTTTTGCCAATTTTCTTTGCACTTTTTCGTTGTTTTTTTCTGTTTGTTTTTAATCAAAACGCGCTGTTGCTGCTGCTGCTGTTGCTTGCCGCTGCTGGTTTGGCCAACACTTTTTGGTGAGTGTCTCTCTGTGTCTCTGATGAGAAGATATCGACTCAACACACACACACACACGTACGCAACTCACGACGACAAAGTGGAAGAAGAAGCAGCAGCAGCAGCAGCAAGAAGTGCCGCCAATCGTTGCTTTGCTGATTTTCAAGCAACACAAAAACAACAACAAACGTGCGAGCAACAACATTAGTGGAGCACCCCACGAAGTAGGTTACACTTTTGTTGTGCTCGATAATTTGTCAATATATTTATTGGTGTTTATTAATTTACAACGATTTTCTCTTACACGAACTTTCGGGGTTTTCACGAACTTTGCAACAAAATGCACTTAAACATATGACTGTTATTGTGCTGTTAAGAGCAACACACAGTTAACAGTGCGCGCCGATGTCACTTATACAGAGACAGACAGGCAGGCAGGCGCACACACACTCACACATAGCCCTGATGACGATACGTGTGTGTGTGAGTGTGCGCCCATGCCCATGTATAGGTGTGATGTATATATGTATGCTCATAGAGTCTACACATACACAGGCTTATACAAACATTCGATTCCTTTGTAAATGCCTATGTGTGCGTGACCTAACTTAAATTGAACTTACAAGCTAACAATGCATGTGCTCCCTTTTCTCTTAGACTTGTCAGATTTGGGGAAGATATATATGTACTATATATGTATATTGGACACACTTACCCGCTCTCTCTCTATGCAAGTGCAACACGACGAACCCACAAGAGTGTCAACATGACGTGCTCCGACTTCGCTGCTCTTTCTCTCTCTTTGTCCCTCTCTTGTTGCAGTAGTGTTAGTGTTGCGCTGCTGGTGTGTTATTGTTGTTGTCGGTGCTGACTTTCTGGCACTTGCTGTTTCGCTCGCACTTACTGACTGGTTGGTGGCACACAGCACGGAGAAGCGCCTCAGAAGCGAGAATTCTCAACACACAAAAAAAACGCAGGCTCACGTACTCACGAATACAACAAACTACAACACGTCGCACACATATATACATATGTGTGTGTGTGTGTGATATACGAAAACCGAACGAGAAGAAAAAGAAATGTAGCAAGTTGATTTTTCAACACGAGCGCGCAACTTGCTCCTAGCAAAACAACAATTGCAATACGAACGAAGCGAGCCGTGGGCGGCGAAGCAGGAGGAGGCACAACACACACAATTGAGATATCTCTCTCTCTTGCTCCCCCTCTCTCTCTCTTAACTCAGCCAAGAGCAGCAGTAGAATGGCTTGCAAATTTTTTGTTCTTTATGTTATTGTTGTTGTATTTGTTGTTGGTTGCGCTATAACTGTACTTGTGTGCTTGTCGGTCAATTTGAATTTGTTTTTGCTTCTTTTTAAGACTGTATTTGTATTTAAAGTTCAAACGAAACACTGTGCTATGTGCAGCACACACCGACACCGACAGCGACGACACAGACACAACACACTCATACACGGGCACGCAGCACACACAGACACAGAGAGAGAGAAAGAGGAAAGTAAAAAGTTTTTCTTATTTGAATCAATTGGATGATGATAACTTCAACGCGATTTTCATTTGAACCGTTTCATTTATATAGAGCTTTGCTGAATCTTTAGCGTCCCCTTTCGCATGGGGTTTATTTGTTGCAATTCGACGATCAAATTACAAAATTACGACAAAAAAAATAGTAGATTACTTGTTCGGTGATTTATGTGAACGAAACTTGTTCAGCTGAGCAACTTGTTCATTGGTTCATTCGAGTTCTGCTATCAAAGCTGCTGCTGCAGCTGCGTTTACAGAACTTAATGCTGTTCTGTTCTGTTTGGATTCTGTTAATATTGACGGTCTGCGAAGTTCAAATTGGAACTATTGTTATTCTTTTCAATTAAAATTAACCAGTTGGATGCAGTAATCAGTTGACAGCTGTTCTTAACATTTTTAAATTAACTTAAAACTATAAATTTTAATAAAAGCTTTCGATAATTGGTATATTTTTGATCACAATTGAAAATATCTTGCTGCAGTGCTGTACAATATAAATTGAACTAGAATTGCGGTATGATGAATACGATTGATATGTTACTGAACACTGCAAAATTGCAGTTAACGCAAATTTGACTCGCATGAAGTTAGCTGCAGACCAACTAATTGCAACATTCGGTCACACTGAAAACGGCACGTCATTAGTTTAATTTGTTGTTATTTTGGTCACAGTTTTGCATAAATATGGTATGTTCTTGATTTATAGAATGAATACGATACATTCATTGAACTCTTCTCCCTCCTTATAGAGTGCACTTTTCAACTTTCAAAGTCTGCTGTCGGTGATTCTCTTGCTGATATGCACCTGCGCATACCTACGCTCGCTCTTCCCGAGCATCATTGATCGCAATAAGACGGGGTGAGCAATAAATAAATGCAAATTTAATGAATAATATTAAGTTTAATTTGCATTCTTTGCAGTTTGTTGGGCACATTCTGGAAACTGGCACGCATTGGTGAACGCAAATCGCCTTGGGTCGGTGCAGCCTGCCTGATAATGGCATTTACAGTCTTGTTTTGGACGTAAACTCAGTGGAAACTCTGGACATTAAATAGTTTATAAGTTCAGCTAGTGTGATAATCGTGTGTATGTTTTATTTTTTTTAATCAAAACGTTTGCATTGCGCACAAGCTGCAAAGTCAGTTGCATTTCTTTTTATTGCATTCTTTATTTGTTGTTTACCTGCCCCTCTGAGCAGTGTGACCAGATGTGGCTATATAATAAATACCATTCTTCAATTAGCCGGCGCACCAAAGTGCAGTGAGAATGAGAATTTCGCATTTGAATTGGAAATGAATTAAAATATGACCACGGCAGCCGCACAGGACGCACTGCGTCTCTATGTTGCACAGAGCCGGGAGCGTCTGCAGCAGCTGCTCCAACGGCTGCAATGGACCGAGCAGGGTGTGCGCCAGGCAAGGATAACAATAACAATAACAAATTTATCGATTGCAAACTGAGTTTAACAATTCTTACACCCCCCGCAGCTGCATCGCCCACTGCAGCAGGAGCAGCTCCCACAAGAGGAAGTCCCGCCCACTGTCGAGCCACTGCCACCCAGTTGCTTTGACTGCCCCCGGCACAGTGTGCAGCTGACGCCGGCATTGCAGCAACAACTGCTGGGCAAACTCCCAACAATAACAACAGCGGAAACATTTGATGATCTGCAGTCAGGATACAGTGCAGCCGAGAAGCTGCTTCTCTACGAACATGTGCTGCAGTGCACGCCACGGCAGCGCGTCAGCTTTGTGGAGAATGCCAACTTTGCAGAGCTGGTGGCCAGCACCAAGAGGGAGCACAAGAAGCAGCGACGCTATCGCAAGAGCAAACTGACGCTGCAGGAGGAGATGCAACAGCTGATCGAGCTGCAGATGCAGGCGCTGTACAAGCACTGGCGGCCCCGACAAGAGTCGCGTGCGCCCAGAAGACGCACCCGTTCCCGCTCAGGTTCGCCCTGCACCTCCTCTCGCTACCGCGGCCACTCGCACAGAAGCCACAAGCGCAGAAGCAGAAGCAGAAGTCGCAGTCGTCAGCGGCACAGAGCAGATTACAGAAAGCGATCGCACTCCTATTCCCGTAAATTCCATCGCAACTAACTGTTCTTTTTCTATTTTTAATTGTGGCACAAAAAAAAAGTTTAAATTATTTTATAACGATCTCGATCTTATTGTTGTTGTTGTTGTTGTTGCCATTGCTGCTGTCCCGCTTCACTTGGTGGAGACGCGCGTGCGCTTGTTCCATGAAAAATTGATGCCGTAGTTCTTGACGCGAGACTTCTGTGGCTTCAGCTCTCCGTCGACGTACCAGCGCCAGCCGTTGCGCTCGCAGTAGGTGATGGCGTCCTCCTTGGAGCCGAACTGCACGTTCAAGTTGGACAATGGATCTCCACTGAAAGAAGAGGCAGCAGCAGCAGCAGAGAGTTAGAAGGAGGCACCAATTGTGGCAATCAGTCTTTACTCACGTGGAGGCCCAGCCCATGAGGGGATTCTCCCAGCGCTCACGATTATCGAATTCGATTTGCCATGTGTTGATGTTGTCGGTGCCACTTTGCATGGCATTCTTGGGCGGCACATGGATGCGCACGCGACGCTCCTTTAGCTGCTCCTCCGGTACGCCGGATAGGGGGCTGACATTGACTGCAACTGGCACCGTTATCTTGCCGCTCAGCTTGTTGCGCTGCTCCACTTCTTCGGGCCGGGCCAGAGCTGTGCTCGGATCCAGTGGGGCAATGTCCGAGGATGCCCAGCGTGCTGCCGTGCTGTGAAGAGGGGGAAAGAAATCAATTGAAACACACACTGCCCGTGCTGCTGTTGCTGCAGCTATACATACTACTGCATGGCGGGCGCAGCACGGCGCAGCAACACCTGACGAATTAGTGACATATTCCTTGCACAATGAACTGCAATCACAATAAAAAAAAAATTACGTAAAATTTCGGGACTCAAGCGTAGGCAAAATTGTTGTTCACAGCTGTTCGGCTGAGGGCTGACAGTAAGCTGGCTGCTATAATTTCAATGTTGCCAGATTGCCGTAGGCAAAACAGTTGTAAGTGAATACAAAATAATATTAATATAAGGCACTTTAAGGGCACAGACATGTTTATAAATAAATCCTGGTTATTATAGTAATATTTTAAGCTGCATAACAAAGTAAAAACTGGCCAATGTTGGTAAATGCTAGTTGGCATTGTTTTGTTTGGTCAAAGATGGCAACGCTGCCCGGCACACATATCAGCTGTTTGCTGCCATTTTATGCACATTTTTCATTTCGTTAGCTTTCGACATCCCCGACAGTATTTTGTTTGGTATTATGCCTGGTTAAAATACGTGCTTTTAGGCGCATTTAGATTGCAGTCACGCTGCATACAAACAAGTCGCGAATTTTCTCTGCAAAATTTTGAGAAGCAGCAACAGCAGCAGCCGCCGCAGCGCAGCAGCAGCAGAGAAGCAGCAGTAGAGCAGAGCAGCAGCAGCAGCAGCAGCAAAAGCAACAGCCAAGGCGAAAAACCGCAGCAGCGGCAGCTTAGTGTTAGTGTTGTTGTTGTCGTGGGACAATTAGAGTTGTTGCGAAAGACGTGGCAAGGACGCGGACTAAGAACAAGTAGATTCAAGTGAAGCAACACAACAATAAGTAAAAGGTGCAACAAAACAAACAATGGGAGTACCAAAGTTTTTCCGTTATATTAGCGAGCGCTATCCGTGTCTCAGCGAATTGGCGCGTGAGCATAGTGTAAGTATGCGTCTCTCTGTGTGCCAGTGTGTGCCTGTGTGTGTTCCAGTGTGTCCCAGTGTGTGTGTGTGTTTGTGTGTACCTGTGCGCGCGCCAGCCTGCCTGTGTGTGTGTGTGGGTGGAGGGGGCGTCGCTCCTTGTAACTTTGCATACTCAAAATTCAATTTCTTTCACTCCTTTCTCTCCCCGTTTCTCTCTCTCTCTCTCCCTTCTCGCTTGCAGATTCCAGAATTCGATAATCTTTACCTGGACATGAACGGCATCGTTCACAATTGCTCGCATCCCGATGATACCAACATTCATTTTCATCTGGAGGAGTCACAAATTTTCCAGGACATTTTCAATTACATTGACAAGCTCTTCTACCTGATCAAGCCACAGAAGTTATTCTTTCTGGCGGTAGATGGCGTTGCGCCACGTGCCAAAATGAATCAACAGCGCAGTCGACGCTTTCGTTCCGCCCGCGAAGCCGAGCAACTGGAGGCCAAAGCCATGCAACGTGGCGAAAGGCGGGAGCATGAGAGATTCGATTCAAATTGCATTACACCAGGTACAGAGTTCATGGAACGCCTGCAGAAGGGTTTACGTGCATTCCTGCGCACAAAGATCACCACAGATCCGTTGTGGCAAAAGTGTCGCATCATACTCAGTGGCCAAGAGACACCAGGCGAGGGTGAGCACAAGATAATGGACTATATAAGGTACATGAAGGCACAATCCAATTTCGATCCAAATACACGACATTGTCTCTATGGCCTGGATGCGGATCTCATTATACTGGGACTCTGCACACACGAGCTGCACTTTGTGGTGCTGCGCGAGGAGGTGAAGTTCGGGAAGAATGTAAAGCGCACTGCCATCGAGGAGACACGTTTCTTTTTACTGCACTTGGGATTGTTGCGCGAATATCTGGAGCTGGAGTTCCATCAGTTGTCGACGCCTGAGAAGAAATTGGATGTGGCACAATTGATTGACGATTGGGTACTCATGGGTTTCATGGTGGGCAATGACTTTGTGCCCCATCTACCCTGCCTGCACATCTCGTCGAATGCGCTGCCCTTGCTGTACAAGACCTACATAAGGATATACGCGCAGCTGGGTGGGAATATCAATGAGCATGGCAAATTGAATCTGGAGAGACTGGAGATGTTCATGAAGGCGTTGAGCGAAATTGAGTTGCAACTGTTTGAGGAACATTGCGATGATTTGAAGTATATCAATGGCAAGACGGAGGCATTTGATGTGGATGTGCAGGAGATCAAGAATGGCACCTCCGATAGCTTCAATAGCGACCTGGCTGCGCTCATTGACAACAGTCTCAAGGTGGGTACGCAGCAGCAGCAGTAGGGGTATTCCCCTTCTTTCCTCATTTTCTCTTACTCTATAAATAGTTGCACCTCCCTTTGCTTGACTACTGCATACCCTGCAGTCTTTTGTCTCGTGTCTCGTGCATAACTGACCTAGGAAACAAGCAAACTCACAAGGCAGTGCAGCACAGCAAAGCTAAAAAGCTTTTCTTTGTGCGCAGCTTTCAACTGTATTTCGTTATAGCGCGCAAAGTGGATTGATAAGCGCTTTGATTGATGACTGCACAGAGTGCGGGGTGTACTAAGTATAGCCGAGGTATATGCGAAGTAGAGGGGGCAGAGACATTGTTTATTGTCACTCAGTGAATGCGATTGCAACTATTTGTTTATTTATAAACAAACTCTGTTGAATACAAAACGATACGATGTGTGACAACTTCGATTGGGCATGCCAGACTGCGGGGAATACTTGATGACTCAACTTTGCCAGCAGTTTGTTTAGGCAGTCTTCTTAAAACACACTTTCCATTTCAATTTTATCTCACTTGAGTATAGAGCTAGGAATGTTTCTTCTTGTTCCGACTATATAAGCAAAGTTTAGCAAAGAAAACTTATTCCAAAACATATATATTTTCATTAACAAGTTTGCTTCTTGAAGCCTTCTTTTTAGATTTTCTTTTATATTAGCAAAGCTTAGCATATTGCAGAGGCATCGCTTCTTTATCAAGGATTGTTCTTGAAGCCCCCTTTGCAAAAAACATATCCAAAAACCCAAAAATTATACGAATATCTTAAAGGAATCTCTTCAATATTCTTCTTTCCACTTTAAGATTTTCTACTATATTAAGAAATATAAGCATATTGCAGAGGCATTTCCTCATTATCAAGGATTCTTCATCAAGCCTTCTTTGCCACATTAAGTTTATATATATCTAAAAGCCAAAATGAAACGTTTATCTCAAATGAATCTCTTAAGTATTCTTCTTGAAGCTTTCTTGGATCGAAAAAAGCCTAGACAAATAGGAAATTAAAAGTATTCTAAAGAATTGAGCTTAGTTCTGTAATTCTTTAAGTTAAAGCTGTTTTCTTCTCTTATTTCTAACATATATCAACTGAAGAACATAAAGAAAACCTTTGCTCAATGGGGAAATCTTAAGAAACCATAGCTTATCTTTATCATTAACCTATGATAATGATAATGATAACCTATGTTTTCTTAAAATTTCCTTACCATATGATAGGTATATATGTATATCAATTAATAGAATAACAAAGCAGACAAAGCAGAGAAATATCTTTATTATTTCTACAACTCTGTTAAGAACTCTAAGACTGCCTAACAATTATGATATAGTTTAGGAATACTTCTTGAAAAACCTACTTTCACTTGAAGATTTAACTTAAAATGATCAAAGATTAACAGAAGAAGCTCAGACTAATAGGAAACTTGCAGGGAAATGTTTAGATTAGAGGATGCTGTAAAGAATTTAGCTTAGTTTTGCAACTCTACAAGACTAGGGGGAGAATTCTAAAGAATTTACTTTGTTTTGCACTTCTACAAGTCCAACTTTCCTTTGCTTGCATCGTCTTTATTATTTCTATCGTGTATTTATATGAAAACCACAAAGAGAAGGGAATACCTTGAGAAAATAAATCTGTTTTAAATAGATTAACATATCTCGCAACTATATTAACTCTCTGTAACAATTTGCTATGTACATATATCTATATAGATATATACATATAATATATAATATATGTGTAAATCAAAAACTTGGATTATCTTTTTCAAACTTCCTCAATCTACTGCATTTTTCGCTGCTTTCTCAACTCCCCCTTCTTCCTCAACTTTCCCTCCTTCTTTAACCGACCTCAACTCTCTGTTTACCTTCCTTTCTTGGTATAGCTTTCTTTATACCTATATCTTCTTTAGCTCTGCTACAACCTTCCTCAATCTACCTCAACTGCCTCTTTCTCATTTTCCCTTTCTTGCTATAACTTTGTATATACCTATATCTTTCTTAACCTTCCTCAACTCTGCCTCAATTCCCTCTTTCTCTCTTTACCTTTCTTGCTACAACTTTCTATATACCTTTCTTAAGCTTCCCCAATCTTTCTTAAGCTTCCCCAATCCACCTCAACCTTCCTCAATCTACGGCAACTTTCCCTCCTTCCTCAAGTCTCCCTACTTCCTTAACCTGCTTCAAATGTCTCTCTCTCTCTCTCTACCTTACTCTCTTGCTATATCTTTGTCAACCTTCCTCAATATAAATACCTTAACCTTCCTCAATTCCCTCTTCATCTCTCTCTCCCTCACTCGCTATAACTTTCTAATAAACTCTTTCCCTTCTACCTCCTCTTAGCTCTACGAGGACGACGATGATGACGACGAGGTGGATCTGGATGATGAGGAGGCGGCATTAAAGAACGAGTTCCAGAACTATAAGCGCAACTATTATCGCAACAAGTTCAAGCACGAGATGCGTGGCGATCTCATCGAGGAGCTGAGCTATCACTATGTGACCGCACTCCAATGGGTGCTTGACTATTATTATCGTGGCGTGCAGTCGTGGGATTGGTATTATCCCTATCACTATGCGCCCTTCATTAGCGATCTGACCAACATCAAGGATATCAAAGTGAAGTTTCAATTGGGTGAACCATTTCTGCCCTTTCAGCAGGTGAGTGCACTGAGATTGGGGATAACAAAGAGAGAACTTTAGAGCTAACTTGCCACATTCCTTTCCAGCTGCTGGCTGTGCTACCTGCGGCCAGTTCAAGCCTCCTGCCCGAGGCCTATCACGCACTCATGCTCAGCGACAGCAGTCCCCTGGCTGAGTTCTATCCAACGGAATTCGAGAGTGATCTCAATGGCAAGAAACATGATTGGGAGGCCGTGGTGTTGATTCCCTTCATCGATGAGCGTCGCTTGCTGGATGCCATGCACACCTGCGAATCCCTGCTCACACCGGCGGAGCACAAGCGCAATAAACATGGTCCAATGTATCAATATGATTACAATGTCAAGTCACAAGGGTCGATGCCAGCGCTGCCTCCGCTCAAGGCACTGCAGCATGTCTTCTGCACCGAATTGGCGCGTTGGTCTGAGGAATTGACACTCAATTTGCCGCACACCGTGTGCGTGGAGTTGCCCAATGCGGCCAGGCATGTATTCTTTCCAGGCTTTCCCACCATGAAGCATATGCCCTTCGAGGTAAGTCACTGCATTGCCTTGCGCTTGCTGCTCTCTCAATCTCATCGCAATCTCTATGCATTCTTAGTTTGAAATGCGTCACGAACGTATCAAAGTATTCGAGCAACCAAGTCGCAATCAGAGCGTTGTGCTGCTGCCCAAGCCACGTGAACTGGAGGACACACTGGAGGCTGTGGCTGCCGCCTATTTGGGGCAAGTCATCTACATTGGTTGGCCGCATCTGATCAAGGCAAAGGTGGACAGCGTGGCCACCATGGAGCAGATAGTCGATCAATCTGGCGTGCGTGCCAACGATGCGCGACGCTTTGAGATTGATGTGAAGGCGCTGGAGGAACAGTAAGAGTGTGCCCAGTGTGCCTGCAATGCTGCACTTGCTCATGCTCTACTTCTTCTTCCCTTCCTCCATTCTTCCACTCTTTAGCTTCGTCTCCCGCATGGGCATACGCTTTGCCAACTACGATGTCGTTGTCTATATACGCACCTATGCAGGCAGCTCGGTGGAGTTCGGGCAACAGGGCAGCGTGTATATGAAGGACTCGTGGAACAGTCAGGTGACTGCGTATCCGGCGCAGGGTGTTGTGGCCAATATACAAGTGCGTGAGAATATGCGTCAACAGTTTAGAAAGATCGAGGAACTCTTTCCCGTCGGCAGCTGTGTCTTCTTCATTGGCAATCCGTACTTTGGCAGCGAGGGCACTGTGCTGGACCCCTTGCTGGTCTACAGCTGTGGCAGGGTGCAGGGTAAGTGGAGTTAAAGTCTGCTGCTTGCCGCGTACTCTACATAAACTGCTCCTCCCCTTCTCTTTTAGTCAGCATACGCGTTGGCCCTCAGCCCGATTTATCTGCAGCTCGCCAGGTGCAGGAGCAGCGGGACAGGGATTATATGAACTCGTACAAGGTTTGCCGTGAGCTGAACATCAATAGCAAATGCCTGGGCAAGCTAACGGGCACCGTGTGGGTTGTGCTTGGTCCACGGCGCGAGAGAATGGAGAATGTTGCGAAGCATAATATTGGTTTGCAATTGAAGTATCCCAGATTGAATGAGGAACGTGCTGGCTATTGTCGTCGGGTGAACAACAATTGGTTATACTCCAGCCTGGCTGTGGATGTCATTCATGCATATTGTGAGCAATTCCCTGACGTGGTCGAGCGCTTTGCCAGTGGCAATGATCGTGGCGAGTTTATGTACGAGCAGGATCTCTTTCCCAATGCAATGGGGCAGCATAAGGTTGAGGATTTGGCCAATTGGGTGCGTCAGCAGCCGCACATGAAGGTGGATAGAATAACATGTGGTTCACGCACCGTCTGCAAGGAGACTGTGGAGGTGCTGCTCACCGCCGTCGAGGAGCTGCGTGCAATGCCCACCAAGACGGTCAAGTTGCAAGTGAAACCGCATTTGTTGATCAAACCAAATGTCACCTTGCCGGACATATATAGATCTCCGACTTCGGTGCGTCTGTTCGATCGTGTTGTCATTGTGCGCACCATTTATATGGTACCCGTGGGCATAGCAGGCACTGTAATTGGTGTACACCCCGTCACAGATCCCAATCCAGTGCGACTCGAGTGCCTGAACACTGTGGAGACATTCTGTGAGATCCTGTTCGATAAGAGTGTCGCCAATTGTGGCGATATACATGGCATCGCCGAGGAGCGTGTCTACAAGGTGCCAGAGAGTGCGCTTGTGGTCATCTACTCGAATGGTTCGTACACTTTCCTAACCTCCTTCCGCAGCAGTTAATCCCTCCTAATCGCATGCATATCATTTTATATGTAGATCGACAGCCGTTGCCGGCAGCAGTGCAGCAGCCTGTGGTGCAACAGCAGCAGCAAGAGCAGCCCCAGCAGCAGGCACAGCCACTGCAGCAGCAGCAGCAAAGGCAGCAGCAGCAACCTAGGCAACAGCAGCAGCAGCAGGCACAGCAGCAACCAAGGCAGCCACAGGCACAGCAGCAACGTCAGCAGCCACGGCAGCAGCAACAGCAACGTCAGCAGCAGCAGCAGCGTCTCAGCAAGGCAGACGCCATGCGTCGCGATTGGCGCGAACAGCAGCAGCAGCAGGAGCGTTATATCACCGCCGCTGGCTCCAAGTATAATCCAATTACCATGAAGACACAAATTGCCGATGATTTCGTCTGCCCCAGCGCCGGTCCCTCTACATCAGCTGCCGCTGCCGCTGCCGCCGCTGCTGCTGCTGCTCAACCCACGCGCATTGCTAGTCGTGCTGCACCAGCTCCAGCTACAGTTCCAACTCCAGCTGCTGCTCCAGCTGCTGTGGAGTCTAAGCCGCCACAGAACTGGCGACTGTTGTCCACACAGCAACCTGTGGTCAAGCAGCAGCAGCAACAGCCTGCAACGGCAGCAGTGGCGCCACAAGTGATCTCTGCCACGCCCCATGCACAGACGCAGGCGTTGAAGATGCTGCTGGGTCTCAATCAGGCACCAATAGCAGCACCACAACAACAACCACAACAACAACAACAACTACAACAACAACTACAACAACAAACTGGAGCTGCTGCTAAGGTGCCGTCGCCATTGCCGCAGGCTCCGTTGCCTAGTCAAGTGGTAAGTGGCGACTCCTTCTTGTTCTCCTTATCCTTTACCTCCTCTACCTCCTTCTGCTATTCCTCCTCCTCCTCTTCATCTTCCTCCTCATCCTCTTCCTCTTCAACTTCCTCCTCTTCAACTTCCTCGTCCTCCTCCTCCTCTTCTTCCTCTTGCTCTTCCTCCTCCTCCTGCTCTTCCTCCTCTTGCTCTTCCTCCTCCTCCTGCTCTTCCTCCTCCTCCTCTCCCTCCTCTTCTTCACCCTCCTCCCCTTCCCCCTTCTCCACCCCTACTGCAGCCTGGTAAGCTGATTATACCCGCTATCAATAATGTAAAAAGGCCAATTAAAAATGTATATACTTTATAGAAAAAGGCGTGGCACATCCCACAAAATAAATATATATTCTTTATCAGCATTAACAGCAGACTCTATATAACAATCTCCGTTTATATGTCTGTCTGTCTGTCTGTGTCTGTCTGTGTCTGTTAATGTCTGTTAATGTCTGTCAATGTCTGTCAATGTCTGTCAATGTCTGTCTATGTCTGTTTATGTCTGTCTGTATCTGTCTGCCTCTCTGTTTGTCTGTCTGTGTCTGCCTAAGTCTGTCTGTCCATCTATATGTCTGTCTGTCTGTGTCTGTCTGTCTGAGTCTGTCTGTCTGTGTCCGTCTGTCTGTGTCTGTCTGTCTCTGTCTGTGTCTGTCAATGTCTGTCTATGTCTGTATATGTCCGTCTGTCTGTCTTTATCTGTCTGCCTCTCTGTCTGTCTGCCTATGTCTGTCTGTCTGTTTGTCTGTCTGTTTGTCTGTCTGTTTGTCTGTCTGTTTGTCTGTCTGTTTGTCTGTCTGTTTGTCTGTCTGTTTGTCTGTCTGTTTGTCTGTCTGTTTGTCTGTTTGTCTGTCTGTCTGTCTGTTTGTCTGTCTGTTTGTCTTTCTGTCTGTCTGTCTGTGTCTGTCTCTCTGTCTGTCAGTCTCTGTCTATGTCTGTCGCAAACCAGTCTCTCAGTTGTAGA
Organism: Zaprionus camerounensis; assembly: GCA_018904165.1. Taxonomy (NCBI): domain Eukaryota; kingdom Metazoa; phylum Arthropoda; class Insecta; order Diptera; family Drosophilidae; genus Zaprionus; species Zaprionus camerounensis. Next base: position 7,277,351 of record JAEIFS010000531.1, on the reverse strand, counting down.
GCTATCTAGCTGAAACTTAACAAACAAGCTTCTTATTGCTGCACGCTGTATATAAGTCGAAACGAGCCAGATTGAACCGATGTATCGTACAAACTATCGGCCTATTTTAGTTATTGCTCAAGTTATTGCAATCAAATTGAGTACATCGCACTTTTGCTATATATACAAGCTGCTTATAAAATATTATCAAAATCGGCTGACTATAACATATAGCTGCCATACAAACTATCGGCCGACTTTTGTTATTTGTCAAGTTGTAGCAACCAAATTAACTAAATCCGACTTTTGCTATGTATATAATGTATCTATAGAATTTCAACAAAATCGGCTGACTATAACATATAGCTGCCATAGGAACAATCGTTCCAAATGAAGGTGTTTGTATGCAGAGCAACTTTGATTTAAGAATAAACCTATGAGTCATAATATATCTTATCATAATATGGTATATACACAAAATACCATTCAAATCTGCACCATTATATATATATGACTAGTATAGAAAGGATTGGAGGAGGGTATAGCAGCTTCGGCATGCCGTAGGTAGTCTTTCTTGCTGTTACTTATTGCTCTTCCCTGTTGCAGAAACTACCACAGCCACCGCTGTTCTGGCAGCGCGAGGCACAGCAGGAGCAGCAGCAGAAGAAGCAACAGCAACAGCAGCAGCAGCAACAACAGGCTGCCAAGGCACAGTCGGATCTGATCAAGACGCAGCAATGGGATCAGCGTCCACAGATACAGCAGCAGCAGTTCCAACAGCAGGCAACAGCAGCAGCAGCAACATTGGCGGCTACACTGCAGTTTCCGCTACCAGCAGCTGCGCCCTCCTTTAGACCCGCCCAGCAGCAGCAGCAACAACAACAACAGCAGCAACAGCAACAACAACAACAGCAACTGCAGCAGCAACAGCAACCATTGCCGCAACAGTTGCCACATCCCTTGCAGCTGCAGTATATGCAACCACAACAACAACATGCTCAGGGCAGCTATAACAACTATCAGCAGCGTTATAACAATCATCCCACCATAAGCAATTACAACAACAATCATGGACAGAGCAGCAGCAACAATAGCAACAACAACAACATCAACATCAACAACAGCAGCAGCAGCAGCAACAGTTGCAACAACTTTGAACAGAATTTCCATCATCATGCGCAAGCTCAAATGGCCACAGCTGGTGGCAGCGTTGGTGGCATTAACTCATCACGTCGTTCCTACACATCCATCCAGGACTTTGTGCCCATTCAGGCCTATCGTCCAAAGAAGTCACAGCCACCAAAACAACAGCAGCAGCAGCAGCAACAACAACAACAGCAGCAACCGATGCAGTCTTTGGTAAGATGAAGTTGAAAGGTTTTTTCATTGTTGTTTAGTCTGCTGTGTATGATAATGTGTATATATAATCATGTGTATAATCATGTATATAATCATATGTATTATCATGTATACATATACATATGTATATAAGTTTTATATATGCTTTATCGAACATAGTTTCAGATATATTCTAGCTTCAGTTACAATACCTACAGCGAAGTCTCTTTCGTGTCTTCCTCCTCAACTTTTCATGATGTTTTTAAGTTCTGAACTGCAATCATTCCCTGTAATATCTAGCATATATATAGAGTATACATTTATCATATATATAGCATATATATCTACAATTATTACATGTTAATATGTACAACTTAACATCTGAACAATTGCAGCTAAGAAAGTTAGGAAAATCCTTCAACTCTGCTTAGTTCCTAATCTAATCTAAGGCATTTCGAGTTTATGTGTAGCCTTTACTTATCTGTAATCTATATAGTGTTGCATATATATAGTAGAGTATATAAATATATGCATATATCTATATAATCTCTAAAGTATAATCAAGTATTCACTTATGTCTATTTTATATACACATCAAGTATAGTTTCCTATTCCAGCTAGCAATCCTTACAACCTTCTTTAAGAGTTTTTTTACTTCCGTGTAGTTTTCTTTTTTTAACCAACCATTCTCTATAATTCTGCAGCATATACAAGATCTAGCAATTGTTTCTCATAACTACCTTTTATAGCCTTAGGTAATCTGCAGTCCTTATGGTATATTGAACCTACATATACAACCCAAACCCTTATCCTAACTCTTAACAATTTAACACAAGCAAGTTAGAAGGTTTACCCAATCTGTGTAGCCTCATTGTACTCTGTAAACTTAGGCATATAGAACAAGTTCTTGTGTAATCTTACGTAATCTGCAATCCTTTTGGTATATATAATCTGAATATACACTCAAATCTGTTTAACTAACTTAACTTTCAGCAATTTAACATTAGAAAGTTTGAAGGTTTATCAAGTCTTCATTGCCTTTTGTTATCCAAGGCATATAAAGCTCTATAAAGAGTTCATGCATGTCTTCAGTATGTCTTTAACTACCTAATGCTATATATACTATCTATAATATCTAGAAATCTGTACAACTTACTCAACTCTCTATCTCTCTCCATTCTTGCAGGACAAACTCGAGTCAAGCGTCGTTGAGCAGGCAAGCAAGGAGGCACGGGATAAGGCCACCACTGAGCTTATCAAGACGCTCAAGATAGCGGTAAATACCAGACAAACCACTAAACTATATACTAGTAAACTACTATACTATATACTGCTATACTATATACTACTATACTATATATACTACTTTATATAGAGTTCCATATATAAACCATAATCCTCTTCTTTCTGCTTCTATAGCCATCACCAGGACGGGATGAAAGCAGCACAAGTGCAAGCGCTGTCGTTGATCCCGAGGGTGAACCCACTATCAGCAAGGTGCGTCTATATAATCCTCTATATAATCCATATATATAATCAAGTATCTCTCTCTATCTTCTAGCCAAAAATAACTAGGAAACCTCGTGTGCCACGCATCGGGGCCAAATTCGATTTGGAATACATAATGCCATAAAGAGGAACAAAAATCACAAACATCCACATATATGTATAAATATATATATCTTGATATATATAGAACAAGATATATATTTTACAAAATGAGAAAACAAACCTTAGAAGGTTACTTGATATTCATCACTATAAATCTGATTCTGATTATCGCGGATTTAGTTAAAGTTTTTAAACCCCAGATTTCAGACTCTATATAGAGTCAAGTATAAAGAACGAAGAGAGTATATACCCCGATTATTTTATTTTTTTACATTCTTCGAATAATTTCATTTGTAGTAAATATGTTTTTTATTTGAATTTTTTTTTGATGCTCTGTGGCAACTTTTCGACTGCTCTATGGATAGACATTACTAGACTTTAGAATTACTATATACAAGTATACAAGAATATATATATACCATATGTATGTTGTAGATTGCACCCCACACTCTGTATATACCTATATATATGCATACTTTGTATATATAGGAAACTATTTCAATCTTAAGTGTAACCCGGAATGGAACAGGAACAGAAAAAGAAATGAGAGGAAAGGTTGACAAGGCAAGCTAAATGAGAAGAAGATAAACTAAAGATAACCAAACAAAGACGCAAAAGAGATGGAGATAAGAGCGAGAGAGAGAGCGGATTGGAAAGTGATCTTTCTTTAAGAAAAAATTACCTAAAATAAATGTGTTTTAATCGGAAAATGAAATTTACTTTTATTTTTAAATATATTTTATAAAGTTTGCTTTGGAGATGATTTTACATGAGTAGAAGCAGTGCAGCAAGAGCTTGCTGCGCTGCTCTGATTTGCAAACAACTTGCAGTACGGGTTTGTGTTTTGGCTACGCCAGGCTTGCTGTTTAGTTTGCATGTTACTTTGCACTGGCAGAGTATATAGCTGCACTGCTCTAACGCATTGCATTGCTGTGCAATTGACTTCGGCAAAGTGCAGTGCTTGTTTCTGTCTTGACTAAGCCTGGTTTTGCTGTTTTATTTGCATATTGCTACGTTGCTCTAACGCACTGCGTTGAGTTGATTGCAAATCAAGTGCTGGTTTGTGTCTTAGCTAAGCCTGGTTTGCTGTTTAGTTTGAACGTTACATTGCACTGGCGAATTCTATAGTTGCGCACTGCACTGATGTGCAATTAACTGCGGCAAAGTTCAGCAAAGTTTGCTGTTTACTGTGTATGTCACTTTGCACTGGCACATTATATAGCTACACTGCTATAGCTCTAGTGCACTGCATTGATTTGCAGTCATCATCGGCAGCAATTGCAGTGCTGGTTTGTGCCTAGGCTAAGCCAGGTATAGCTGCACTGCTCTAACGCACTGCACTGCACTGCAGCCAGCTTGCCTTACACTGCCGTCCCTCAATCTTAGTCACGCTTCTCACACTGCCTGCGATGTCGCAGTATGTCAATCTTGGAGAGCTTCAAATGACGATCACAGCTGGCGCAGTGATAATTAGCACCCGCTGATGATGACGATGAGCTGACCGCTTGAGCATGATCAACCTCGGGGCTACGCATACGCTTCTGTCGCTGCTCCTGGCACTGCGCACGATGCTGCAGTTGCTCGGGCACATCGAACTGTTCCAGCTGAAAATCACAACGTGTACATTGCCAGCTCTGCTGCTGCAATGCCGCCGTCATGGCCAGCGTCCAGGGCAGCTCAGCCAGGCAGCCAAAGACGACATGCTCGCAGACATTGAAGCCTCCCTTCTCCTGGTTCACACTCAGCGCATAATCCGCCGCAAATGGATTCACCTCGAACTGCAGCGTAGGCGGACAGCGTGTATACAAGGTCTTCAGATCAGCGGGCAGCAGTCGCCTGATGCTATAGACCACCTCCAGGCTCATGAAGTCCAGCAGATCATGCCAGAGCGTGTCATCCCTGTGATCAGGAGTCGTTGCAGCTGTGCCGTGCTCCTTGAGCTCATTGAGCTTGGCATAGAGGCGACTGCTCCAGCGACGTCGCAGCTCTATGGCACGGCAGAGCAGCTGCATGCCACTGCCCGGCTGTGGGAAGTCCAATCCCAGCCAGCCATCGAAGACAATGCGCGAGATGCTCACATCGGTGTCGATGGCAAAGCCAAACAGCAGCAGCGTCTGTGCAGCAGGCAAACGGATGCAGTTCATCAGATATGGCTTGGCGGTCTCCAAGAGGGATCTGCAGAGGCAGGAAAGGGGAGGGTAGGGATTAGTGGCACAGTTTGGAGTGCAATACTCACTGATAGCAGAGCAACTGATGGCGCTCACTGAGCGCCTGTCGTGGCGTATAGTAATCCGGCTTGGCATGCAGATCGCTCTCCGCCAGCTTGAGCAGATCAAAGTATTTGGCAAAGTGCGCATTGGGATGGAGGGAGATGAAGGGCTTCAGTTGCGTGTGGAAGAACTGCTGACCCCCGCCCTTGCAGTAGTTGAACTCATCGGCAATCGCCAGCTGCGGATAGAAGCCACTGACTAGGAGCAGCTTCAGCAGCACCACATCCCGATGCCGTTCCAGACGCGCCGAGCGCTCCAGCAGCGCCAATTGACGTGCATCGTGACGCAGCCGGAAGTCCACATCACGCATATCCTCACTGCCATCAGCTTCATCCCCGTCATCATCTCCTCCTCCTCCTGCCGCCTGCTGCTTGAGCAGTTTACGCTGTCGCGGCTGCTCGTTGCGCTGGCGACGCTTCAGCGCCTTCAGCTGACGCAGTTCACCATGTCGCCGTGCACGCTCCGAGCTGCTGAGCGCCCCTGCAGCAGCAGCAGCTGATGGTGGTGCCATGCGGCATGTCTCCAGTATGCGCTGGAACTGTGCACGCAGCTTGCAGACCTCATAGAAACGTTGCTCCTCGATGCCCAGGCGATGGCACCACTTGCGTGTATTCTCGCGTCCCATTTTCAGCTGCAGCCACTCGCGGAAGGCGCGCAGCAGCGTGAAGAGATCACCCTGATCCGATTCCAATGGCTGTCGCTCGCGTTCACAGCGCTGATCTGTGTGGGCGCGTGTTGTCAACGGATTCTGTACGCTCAGCATGGCGGCCAAGGTGAGCAGCTGTTCCACATCCGGAAAGACGCAGCCCATGAGCAGCATCTTGCCAATTGAGAGCTCCACGGGCAGATTGGCCAACGAACTGCCCAGCGGCGTGATCTTCTCATCCACACTGAGAGCGCACTGCAAGGGGGAAGAGGAAGAGGAGGTTGAGTCTGTGCTCTGCCAGATGAGGAAGTGTTCACTTACATGCTGCTTGAGCCCCAGTATGGTCTGCTCTATGCGCTCCGCCTCGGGTGCCTCGATGAAGGGGAAGGCACGCACATCGGGCAGACCCATGGAGACCATCTGCAGCAGCATGGTGTCCAGTGGCACGCGATAAATCTCTGGCGTGGGATAAGCCTCAAAGGCATCGAACTGTTTCTGCGTGTAGAGGCGAAAGCAAACCTGGTAGAGCGTAGGAAGTTAGAGTCAATTAAAGTTGTCTTTCCCATGGGAAGGGGGGGGGGGGAGGTAGTTGTCTACTCACACCTGGTCCCGTGCGTCCGGCACGACCTTTGCGCTGCTCCGACGATGACTTGGACACCCAGAACTCCTTTAGGCGCTGTCCCTTGCAGCTGGCATCGTAGCTCATTTCCTTCACCTTGCCCGAGTCGATGACAAAGCGCACGCCGTCCACAGTCAGCGAAGTCTCTGCTATGTTGGTGGATACGATGCACTTGCGCATGCCCTCCGGTGCATAGTCGAACACCTTGTCCTGCTCCGCCAGCGCCAGGCCACTGTGCAGGGGCAGCACAAGCCACTGTGACTGCTGTGTCGCGTATTCTCGCACTGCCTCGCACACGGAGTCGATCTCACTGACGCCGCTCACGAAGATCAGCACATCGCCGCGCTCGGTGGCTGGTAGAGAGGGGAAGAGAGAGAGAGAGTTAGTTGAGCAGAACAAGCAGAAGGAGGAGTAGGAAGAGGAGTAGGAGAAGGTGTAGGAGCAGAGGTGGGAGTAGAAGAAGACAGAATTAGAAAGAAGTAAGAAAAGGTGCAGAAGTTGCAGGAGAAGGTGCAGCAAAAGGCGCAGAAGAAGAAGCAGAAGGTGCACCAGAAGAAGTAGGTATAGTAGGAGTAGAAGAAGGTGCAGAAGTTGCAGGAGAAGGTGCAGCAAAAGGCGCAGAAGAAGGTGCAGGAGCAGAAGTAGGAGTAGTAGAAGCAGTATGGGTATTAGTAACAATAGAAGAAGGTGCAGAAGTTAAAGGAGAAACTGCAGGAGAAGGTTCAGGAGAAGATGCAGGAGAAGGCGTAGAAGTTGCAGGAGAAGGTGCAGTAGAAGGCGCAGAAAAAGGTGCAGGAGAAGGTGGAGGAGAAGGTGCAGAAGACGGTGCAGGGGAAGGTACAGTTGAAGATGCAGGAGAAGAAGTTGGAGTAGTAGAAGTATTAGGAGTATTAGAGCAGGAGAAGGTGTAGGAGTAGGAGAAGGTGCAGAAGTTGCAGGAGAAACTGCAGGTTCAGGAGAAGGTTTAGGAGACGGTGCAGGAGAAGGTGCAGCAGAAAACGCAAAAGAAGGTGAAGATGAAGGAGAAGGTGCACTTTCTTTTGAGCAAGAGAAGGTAAAGTAGAAGGTGCTGGAGATGGAGGTGAATCAGGAAAAGACGGAACAAGACAAGTAGAAGCAGGAGACTACAGAGCAGAACCAGAAGCACAAGCCATATACGCACTAGGATACTGTTGATCGATGAGGCTGAGCACTTGAGTAAAGGGCGCCGGATCAAGGCGTGTGTTCTGCGCGCGTTTCGAGCCGGCGCTGGCTTGTCCCGCCTTCAGTTCCAGTGCAGGTGGCGGCATGTAGCGCAGCTTGATGGGAAACAGTCGGCCGGGCACTTGCAACAGGCGAGCACCTTCCTCCTTGAAGTAGCCATGAAAGAGTTCCACATTAATGGTGGCCGACATGAGGATCAGCTTCAGCTGCGGCTTGGCGCGCAGCAGACACTTGCAGACGCCCAGCAGAAAGTCACCGAACAGATTGCGCTCGTGTATCTCGTCCAAGATGAGCACATCGTACTGCTCCAGATTGGCGGACATGGCCAGCTGGCGCAGCAGCAGTCCCTCCGTGATGAACAGAATGTGCGTGCGCTGCGTCTTGTTGCGCTCGAAGCGGATCTGGAAGCCCACCTTGCTGCCATAGTCGTCGAGCAGCTCGTGTGCCACACGCTTGGAGAGGGACACGCAGGCCAGACGACGTGGCTGGGTGCAGGCTGCAAAAGGAGTCGTTACAAGGGGGGAACTCTGCTAGAAGCTGTTGCCTTACCTATGCTGCGATAGCCAAACTCGTATAGAAACTGTGGCACCTGCGTGGACTTGCCGCAACCGGTGTCGCCCGCCACAATGAGCACGCGTGACGTGTCCAGTGAGCTGCGCAGCTCCTCCTTGAAGCGTGCTATGGGCAGGGCGCGTTGTGCCTGCCGCAGTTTTTTGATGCGATTGAATTTCTCCTTCTGCTTGAAGTCCAAATAGATGAGAATCAATTGCTGGAACTGCAGCTGCATCTCTGCATCACTGGACCTGTTGCTGCTGCTCCTTCTGGCATCATGCAGCAGCGCCTTCTCGTCCAGCTGCAGGGCTAAGTGCTTGCTCTTGTGATAGGGCTGCAGCTCCGCATGCTCCCGCTCTTGGAGCAGGGCCGGCAGCACCGGCTGCCCAATATTGCGCAGCATGGACTCATATTTATTCACAAATTGCCAGAAATCTCTCTCATTCTCGACCAGACTGAGCTGATGCCGGCTCTTGGTCAGCAGCAGCGGACTAAGCTGCGCTTTGTGATCCAGAAAACTAAAGTTAACTAGATTTAATGTGCAACTTTTGTTTTTTCTACTCGATTTACTGCTGCTGCTGCTCATTTTACGAAAATAAACAAACAATCGGTTGGGAGTAAACAATAAATCTATCGCTGCTATCGATAGGTGGCGGTGGCGGCGATAGACGACGATGATTACAAAACAGCTGCTGTGCTAATTACACACTTATTTATTTGATTTATGTTTATGTTAATAGTTTTGGTAAATGAAACAATTGCTTAAAATCTACCACATTGCACGCTGCACACCGGACAGCTTGTTGTAGTCGGCCAGATGACGCCAAACTATGCGACTTAGTCGATATTTGTGCACGACACCTCGCGGACGTGACGTAAGTGCGCATCGCTCTCGCACACGGACCAAGCTGGAATCCCTCGGGAAGGCCGCAATCTCCGCATCGGCCACCTCGCGCAGCTCAATGGGCAGTATGTCGTTCTTGCGTAGCGAATTCACACGCAAACGATCTTTGGCATGTTCGGTGACACACTTGCGCCGCTTGACATCACGTATCATACGCCAATCGGCGTATTTTGTACGCACTTGTTGCAACTGAAAGTGGGCACATAGTATAAATTATTGGTTTAGATTAATATTTACTTCAATATTTAACTACACTCACACCACATCCTGCGATTTGCACACTCTGGCAAACGTAATTGCCTAAACGAGCCAAGGAATTCATATTTATTTACGTTGTGTGTGTTTGGCAGGCGGAGTTCGATGCCGATAGCGGTCGTAAGTTGTCGATAGGTCAGTCGTGCAATATATTCTTATGTTCATATCGACATGCTCACACTGACAGCTAACAGCTGATTGGGTGCCATTTTATTGTGTGAATGTCAGTTTCGCGTAAGCATATTTAATTTGAATCGAGATTTTACATCGTATTTTATGCTGCCAAAGGTTATGTGTATTGATGTCAAGACCATAAATATTTCTACCAACTAAAGCAGTTAAACAATTAATATTAATTTTAAGTAATAATTCGTAAGTTTTATATAACACGAGTGAATTGCCCGCTGTCGTTGCTGCTTCTTGCCGCTTTGGACAGTGGCACAGCTGTGATACCAGCAGTGCATTAAATGTGACATAAAAATAGTTTTAAGAAAAATTCTCAAAATTAAATAGATATATTTTTGAAACAAAGGTAAGTGTATTTGAATTGTTGCCGGGTGTGCTGTTGTGCTCACAATCATGATTGCAATGAAATTTTAATTATTGTGAAGTGATAAATTGAATTGCCTTCTGTCTGTTTGCCATTCAAATAGATACGCGAACACCTGGTGTGCATGTGTATATTGCGTTCGATGTTGCTGTCTCACCGTCAAGACGGAATTTTGCTCGTGCCGCGGTGTATATTTTATTTAACCCATAGAAAATACATATAAATATATATATATATTATTTTGTAACGCCGTGTGTGTGTATGTTAGTTATTTTTTTGTGCGTGTGCCTGGGCAACAAAATTCGATAAACAGCAAAAATAATAATTAATTGACAAAATAAACCAAGAGCGCTACCCCCCTCTTAGCAAAACGGAAGCATTTTCAATCCGGTGCAAAAGTAGAAGCAGCAGCTGAAGAAGAAGAGAGAGAAACAGCAGCAGCAGCGAGCGAACGTGTAGAAGATGCCTTCCAGCAATCCACTGCCGCCCAAGGAGGGTGCACTCTTCCGTAAATTACTAGTGAGTATTGCAACGATAATTAATATTTAATGTACCGATAGCCGGCATAACTTCAAATTGCACACATACACACAAACACTCTCTCACCACTTACTCACGCACGCACGCAGGCACACACTCAAACACGCACACACACACATGTAGGCGCGCATGCACAGGTTATCATGTGCTTTTTAGTTGCGCCTATTTTTGGCATTGCAACAACAACAACAATTCGAATAGGTAACTAATTCCAATTGGAATTATTTGTGTGCTTGCAAATCCTGGCAACAGCAGCAGAGCATGTTGAAGCTCTTTGTGTTGTTGTTGTTGTACGCCTTTCAATTGTGTCTCATAACCTCAAAGTTGACCCGATTGCGGCAAATTGGGCGGGCGGCCCAGAGAGAGAGAAAGAGAGTGAGAGAGTGAGAAAGAGAGATAGCCATAGAGAGGGGGAGACTCCAAGTCGATCCATCAGCAGATGATTAACTGAATTTACACTAATTCTACCTACCTCCCTGTCGTTCACAGAAATGCTACGAAATGAAGCAGTACAAAAACGGCCTGAAATTGGCCAAGCAGATCCTCTCAAACCCCAAGTACACGGAACATGGCGAAACTCTGGCCATGAAGGGTCTAACCCTTAACGGATTGGGACGTCGCGAGGAGGCTTACAAGTATGTCCGCCTTGGCCTGCGTAACGATCTGCGTAGCCATGTCTGCTGGCATGTCTACGGTCTGCTCCAGCGTAGTGATAAAAAGTACGATGAGGCGATCAAGTGCTATCGCAATGCCTTAAAATGGGAGAAGGACAATCTGCAGATTCTCAAGGATCTGTCGCTGTTGCAAATACAAATGCGTGATCTGGAGGGATACAAAGAGACACGCCATCATCTCTTCACGTTGCGCCCCTCGCAGCATGCCTCGTGGATTGGTTTCGCCATGAGTTATCATCTCCTTGGCGACCATGAGATGGCCAACAATATTCTAGAGACCTTTAGCCAGTCCCAGACCTCGATTGTAAGTCAATATCGCACCAAAAAAAACCACCTGCCCTTCCCCTAAAAACTAAACTGATTGTTATTTGCTTTGTGCAGGAGGCCCATGACTATCGGCATTCGGAGCTGCTGCTGTACCAGAACCAGATACTCATTGAATCCTCGCAGTTGCAACAGGCATTCGACCATCTGCTCAAGTATCAATCGCAAATTGTTGACAAACTGGCCGTGCGTGAAAGTCTTGGAGATTTGAACATTAAACTGCAGCAGCACGATAAGGCGATACCAATTTTTGAGTCGCTCATTCGTCGTAATCCCGAGAATGTGGCCTACTACAAGCAGTATATGGCCGCTCGTCGTGTCGAGCAGACAAGCGAAACTGTTGCTGTCTATCGTGAGTTTCAGGCGCAATATCCACGCGCCCTTTGCCCACGTCGCCTGCCCCTGGACATTGCTAACGGCGAGGAGTTCCGTGAGGTGACCGATGAGTATCTGCGCCGTGGACTGCGCAAGGGTATACCACCGTTGTTTGTCAATGTGCGTTCACTGCATCAGAATTCGGATAAGGCGGCAATTATTGAGGAACTTGCATTGGAATATTTTGAGAATCTAACACGTTCCGGTCATTTTTCACGCGAAGATGCCGATGCGGGAGTACCTGTAGAGCCGGCCTCTGCCTTGGTGTGGACAGCTCATTTTCTGGCTCAGCATTATGATTATATGCGCGATACGAATCGGGCATTGGAGTATATTAATGCGGCGATCGATCACACGCCAACGCTTATCGAGCTGCTCATCACGAAGGGACGCATTTTCAAGCATGCTGGGGATCCAGTCGAGGCGTATGTCTGGCTCGAGGAAGCACAGAGCATGGACACGGCTGACCGGTAGGCATAACATAACATATACAAACATACATATACATTAGATGTGAACGGAGGGGGGTTATCTAACCCAAAAGTGGGAATTGTCGAACGTGTGACATGCGACTAAGTAAATATAGATATGAAAGATAAGCAACAAACTGGGGTAGAAACCATTTAATAGAGTGGTAGGGTATTTAAACTGTGTAACAGGCAGTGGGGGGAGTGTATGTGCATGTATGCTAGACAACTGAGTTGATGTAGTCGTGTTTGTCTGTATGTACGCCTATAACTAAGAGACTATATGAACTGGGACTACTAAATTAGTTGACAATATTTCTTAATATTGTAAGGTTATGTTAAAGGTAGAATGATAGAAGATATTTAGAGTATAATTATAATGAGGGAAGGTTAAGGTATTGGCAGGGTATATAACAGTCCAATCCACTCGATTGTAGCTTGCTTAACTTGTTTGCTTGTATACCCAACTAATTCCCTTCTTTTGTATCTGCCCCTCTTCTTGCCTTTAGCTACATCAACTCAAAGTGCGCCAAGTATATGTTGCGCGCCGATATGGTGATCGAAGCGGAGGAGATTTGCGCCAAGTTTACGCGCGAAGGTGTCTCTGCCATGGACAATCTGAATGAGATGCAGTGTATGTGGTTCCAGACGGAATGTGCCTTGGCCTTTCAGCGCATGGGCCGGTGGGGTGAGGCGCTGAAGAAGTGCCACGAAGTTGATCGTCATTTTGCAGAAATCATTGAGGATCAATTCGATTTTCATACATATTGCATGCGCAAGATGACGCTGCGTGCGTATGTGGGTCTGCTACGCTTGGAGGATGTGCTGCGTCGGCATCCGTTCTACTTTAAGGCCGCCAAATGCGGCATTGAGGTCTATCTACGTTTGTACGACAAGCCACTCAAATCGGAGACAACCATTGAGGAAATTGATATCGGTAAGAGATGGAAAAAGTATGAACTGGAGAATCACTTTAAATATATATGTATTCCTTTGCAGAGAACCTGCCCCCATCGGAGCTGAAGAAGCTGCGCAGCAAACAGCGCAAGGCTAAGAAGAAAGCCGAATTGGAAATTGCACAGGCTGCGCAGGCGCAAGTGAAACGTGAACAGCATCAGAAATCGAAGCAGCAAGCGAATCAGGAAGCGGATCCCGATGCACCGCAATTGGATGAGCTAATACCAGAGAAACTTGAGCGCACCGATGAGCCGCTAGAGAAGGCAATCGATTTCCTAAAGCCTCTGCAGCAATTAGCCAAAGAGCGCATCGATACGCATTTACTGGCCTTTGAGGTATATTATCGCAAGAATAAGCTGCTCCTAATGCTGCAATCGATACGTCGGGCTCAGGCATTGGATGTCACACATCCGCAGTTGCATAGCTGCATTATACGCTTCACCAAGGCACTGGCCAGTGCCAAAAAGGAGCAGCCTTTCAATCCGTATGTACAGCAGGTGCTGGACAAGGCCACCAAAGAACTGATAGGCAGCAAGACGCCACAGCAGCTTAACGATGAGTTTATAGCCAAGCATCATGCTTCTTCCATACTGCATTTATATGAGGGCGCACGCGGTCTCTACGAGCTGGATGCCAGCAAAAAGAATGCGGCCATAAAGCTCATCACCAATTTCAAGCTGGACAAGCTGCGATTAGAGGTGCGTAACAATTAAATCTACTTAATTATACCTTGTATAACTAATCCTCATCTCTCTCTTTCTCTGTCTGTCTGTCTGTCTGCAGGAGGCCATTAAGATCTACACGGCGTTGCGGGACGGCGATGTGTTTGGGGATTGCGAACAGGAGGCGGATGAATACAAGTTGGCGTGTCAGCAGCGTTTCCAATATGCGCGCATCTTTCGCAATATCGAGGAGCTAGAGGCGCAACTGCAGGAGAAGGAGGCAGCCAAGCTGCGTGCCGAGGAGGAGCAACAGCAGCTCAATCATCTCGATTCGAATGAGACATCATCCTCCGCTCCAGTTGATACCAACAATACTGCAGCAGCAACATCCGTGACGGCAGCAACGGCAACGGCAACTGCGGCGGCTGTGGCAGCCTCTTAGAAGCGACTGAGAAGATTGCTACAAACTACTTTACAGCAACAACAACAGCAACAGCAACAACAACAACAAATACAACAACAAATTTAACACAAACAACAAACCTTACCAACAACTATAACTATAACAAGAAGATGGAGAAGCAAAAGAAGATGATGATGTTGAAGCAGCAATAAGCCTAATTCTATAAAAGAAACAAACGAAAACAAACAATAAAAACAACTATTAACTGCAACAACAACACCAACAACAACAACAGCAACAGCATCAAGCAAAGCAGGAGCATAAGAAGAAGATGAAAGAGAACAAAAAGTACCAGAGTATAGAAATGAATATCTTAAAGAATTGTGAAGAATTTTCAGGGTGTCAGCTGCGTGAGAAGATAAATAGAAGGTTCTTTTTAGCCCGTCGTATATCTATAAACAACATTACAAACAGGCACACACACATACACATACACACACACATATATACACACATTCACACACATAAATAGACACATTCACACACACATAAACACACACACAAACACAACAAACATACCTTATACATTTGTCAACTTGAGTGTTTAATTTGCCAGCTAAAGCGAGAGGGCAATACGCTTCATACACGACACTAAGAGTAACAATTCACACACACACACCTACATACACACACACACATACACATATACACATACATAGGTCTATGTATAGTTAACAGATGCAGCAGCAAACGGAAAGGCAACACAAAAGCTTAAATAAAAAAGAGAGAAAAAGAAAAAAAACAAAAAGAAAAAAACAAAACTGTTATAGAACTTTTTACATCAAATTCTGTTCCTTTTTTTTGCTATATAATTTTTTTTCTATATATATTTTAACAAGCGATTGTATATAGATTTATTATCAAGTTTAATTATATAACATAAATATGCAAACAAATTGAAAACAACAAAAACAACAAACTATTGTAATAACAGAAATGCAGTGCGAACAAGCAGAGGAAGAGGATGAAGAAGTGCAAGCAAAAGCAGCAGAGAAAGTAACAGAACAGAAGAAATTTATAGTAAACAACAAGAAGAAGAATAAACGTGTTTTCGAGGGACGATCAGAAAGAGCACACACACACCACACACACACACAGCACACACACAACACACAGCACACAAGGTTTTCCTCTTTTTTTTTTGTTGTAGTGCAATTTGTTCTTTATAATATAGAAAATGTTCAGTCTAACCAATAACTGCGACTCAACCAAGACTGATCAGCTACAAACTATCAGAACAATATACCATATACCATATAGTATATACTACAAACACACACACACACACACACTGACACACACAGGCATACAGAGAGATAGAGAGAGAGAGAGAGACACACACTTGCAATATCTATTGTTCCCCAAGGAGACCGACGACTTTAATGATCCTCCCAGACACACACACTTGCTCTTTACCAATATATTATCTATGTAACATAGAATCTTTGATCTTTGACAACTTTAACAAACCCAAAACAAAAAAAACAAAACAAAAAAACAAAACAAAAAACAAATAATTAAATGCAATTTTTACATTACAATTGAGGGCATTACTTGTTGTCTACATGTGTGTGTGTGTAAGGTAAGATATATGTATGCAGGTGTAGTTGAAATGCAAATGGAATACTATATGTATTTATTATTAAGAGTAAACTGAACACATACTTGCAGTAGCTTCGGTATGAACTTTGTCTCTTGGCAAGGGATTAACTAGATAAGATCGAACAGTTTAGGTAATATGGATTTATATGAAGTTCTGTCTTTGATCACAAAGTAAGTAAGCGATGAATAGTGATAATCGAACTGGGCTACTTTGTGAAACATATGTATTTTATGAAATCTCCCTCTATTTCATAAAGCAAAGCAAAGAAATAACTAAAGTTGTATCTGATGTTTTTGTATTTCCCTTAGTTTGTCAAGCTTGGATATTGAAATAAGCTTAATGCTGAAATTAAACCGACAATTTGATCTTGAGTTAATTTAAATGTTCCAAAACTTTCTTTAGAATAAGTAGATAGGAAAGCTATAAGCCCAGCCAGGGCTACAATAAATCTAAAAGGTTGCAGTATATCTCCTCCCAACGTAAAAATAATAACATTGATTCCACAACATTTGTTTTAGTTTGTAAAGGCTGATTTTTTAAGAGCTATAGGAAAGCTCTTTAAATCAAAAACACATACAGTTAAGAGAAAAGCATGAAATTTTTATTTAAATCGATAGTAGGGTCCATATAATTTAATGTTTGAAGATTATTTCATGCAAATGTTGAGCGTGACTGCGCCTCAAATGATCCCATCCCCGCTTAGCATATAATTTTGGCATACTCTTTCCAACATTTCGGACGATATCTCAAAAATAAATGCTTCAATGTTGTCCTCCAATGTGTGTCAATTAAAGCGGGCTTGTCTGTGTAGACTTTAGATTTAATACAGACCCACAAAAAATAGTCTAAAAGCGTTAAATCGCACGATCTAGGCGGCTCTGAACGTGGAAATGCATGCTATTGCTATGCATGCTGTGTGGCATGTGGCAGCGTCTTGTTGTAACCAGAAGTCAACCTTTTGCAATGTTTAAATTATAAATCAAACTGAAGATGTTCGACAGTGCAACAAAATACAAAACGTGCGTCAGTTGTTGAAATCAGTGTTGCCAAAAAAATAATAGCTAAAAAATCACCAGAAAAAATCGAATAGTTGAGATAAATGTTGAAATATACTATATGTATGTATTTATTATTGTGGTATATGTTACTCTCTTTCCTCTGCCTTATCTAAAAGTTCCTTAACCTCTGCTCTGCTTAACTTCTGCTTATATATAATTTAGTTGGAATATACGTACTGTATATATTTATTATTATGTATTTAACATAGTAAACTCTCTTTCCCCTGCTCAATTCGAGGTACCTCAGTTTATATGTACTATATATTGTTATTGCATTTCGGCGCCTATAAAGAAATGAATGTCAGTTCTCTTAACGTTTATAGTCGTTGAAAAAGGTCGTTACTTTGAGGTTAAGTCGAGATCAAACGAGTTTTGCAAGGTAGTTGGAATAAATGTGATGTGTTAATACGTTCGACGTTGAGCTCGTATAATGTTTTGTAGAGCAAAATGCACAAGTGAATTTCAATGCAGGTGGAGCAGGTAGCAGGGGGAGCTGAGAAGTCACAGATAATGCGCTCTGCTCTTGCATAATTACGCTCTGCTACCTCGACAAGCCGCAGCAACCTTTTAAAGTGTTGCCAGCTTCATCAACGTATAATGAAATACATATATGTAAATATATTCTATATGAAATTACATTCATCTCTCAGTTTAGAATATTAAGTACTGTACACAATTTAAATTGTTCCATTTCGTTCCATATTTATCTGAATCTATCTTTTATTTGTATACCCTTGAAGAGGGTATATTAATTTTAGCTAGCAGTTTGAAAACGCATCTTAGGAGACATCTCCGACCTAATAAAGTATATATGTATATTATGAATCAGCATGAACAGAGGAATCGAACTAGCTCTGTCTGTCTGCTGGTGTGTCTGTGTACCCTTGTGTCCGTGTCTCTTTGTGTCCGTATATCCGTGTGTCCGTATATCCGTGTGTCCGTCCATTCGTTTGTTGCTACGCGCACTCGTCTCTCAGTTCTAGAGCTATCTTGATGAAACTTGGCATACATGCTTCTTATTGCTGCACGCTGTATATATGTCAGAACGAGCCGGATTCGACCGATATATCGTACAAACTATCGGCTGAGTTTGGTTATTTGTCAAGATATTGCAACCAAATTTACTACATCGGATTTTTTCTATATATACAAGCGGCATGCTTAATATTATCAAAATCGGATGACTATAACATATAGCTGCCATTAAAACTATCGGCCGATTATTGTTATTTGTCAAGATATTGCAACCAAATTTACTACATCGAACTTATTCTTTATTTATAGTATGCATAAAATTTTTGATCAAAATCGGATGACTATAACATAAAGCTGCCATAGGAACAATCGGCTGAAATAAAGATTTTTGTATGAAGAGCAGTTTTGATTTAAGAATAAACTTATCAGTCATAATATATCATAACGTAATAATTGAATATTCCAGCACAACTAGCGAAAAAATAAATGTGCGGGCTCCCAAAATGGAATTTATATGAAGGGATTACAAGCCTGAATAATGTTCTAGAAAAAGATTTTCAGTTTTTTACACGTTTTTTCACGTTTATTTTTGGAATATCTGCTTGAAAAATATTGCATAAAAGACATGGGATAAGCCTGTGTTATGTGCTGGAAAGGGGAGCAGGGAGAGGGGAGAGGGATGGGGGAATTGGCGCAGCTGCAGCAGCACAAAAGCATTTAAAACATATGAAACACTAAATGATTTGCACACGTGCCGAAAAAAAAATGATGAAATGCAAGAAGAGGCAAGCAAAAAGGAAGCTGCACAGTGGCACAAAACTGTTGCTGACTGCATAAAAAAACAGCACTTGCTTACACTCAATTATAATTCCAGCTACTCAATGACAGCAGCTTGGCTAGCGTTTCGTTCCACTGTGCCATTGTGTGTGTGTCGCTCTGCATGGCATGTAAATTATAGAGTCGCTTGCGCCAGGCGCGGCAAGTGCCACTCATTTTGCAACGCTTTCCTGCCCCTCTCCCTCGACACTGTTCCACTGTAGACGCAGCCCGTGTCGACGTACGATTCCGATTGGCAGTCGGTGCACAGTCAGCGGCAACAGTGGGTGGCTTAGTTAGCCGGCACAGTCGATGCCACTGTGGCACAATCTTTGAGAAAGCGCCCTTGGAGGTTGCAAAGATTGCACTTTACTGTTCTTTTCTGCTATTGTAAGATATAGAAATGCAAGGGATAAATGTACATATGTATATACATACATATATGTATATATATAATATATTTATATATATATATTTAAATATACAAAACATATCTCACAACTACAAATTTCTAAAGAGAACTTAAGCAGCAAACTGAAGGGGGGTTGGCTGTTCTATTCAGATGCGAATATGTTTTGCAGTTAAATGTATTTTAATTCAATATGACATAATATATTATTGGAATGTGTTAAAAGGCAGTATTTAACATTATGTGAGGCAGTATAATACAATAGCTTTCTAATAATTTCCTAAACTTTGATGTTGTTTTATAAAATTAAAACAATATTGTAGAGCCACTCAGCAACAAACATATAGAGATACTCAAATATCGGATTGCTAAGTGGTAAAGCCTTATATCACTATGCAATGAACATATAGAGAACGCTAACAGCGATAGAAGTGGTTCGAGAGAGTTGAGACTTCGGTTAACAAACGAAGGGGCCGCTAACATTCGTCTCTCAGTACAATATATCAATATAGCAAGATAGCATAATTGCTTGGTGCTTATATTGTCATTTATAGCCAAAACACATACTCACATTATGTCCGGTACTGTGGGACACTAGCAAAGCACCTGCTCAATATTTAAAAGAGTTAAGACAGAAAAAATCTTAGAATTCATAAGAAAAACGGAACTAATTATGATGCTCTGAGCTCAACAGGGGTACCATAGATCTTATATTGTATATATAACAGATGCCCTTATTAAGTAAGTAAATATCATGTAAAGCATATAATACATATATATAATATAACTGACTACAAACTGCATACTGTAACTTAAACTGTAACCTGTTCTCTTTACAGGGTATGCAGTAGTTGTGCTTGTAGCAGACAGTTTGCTAGCCCCGACGCCACTTGTTTTTTAATGCTTGCGGTTTATTTTCGAGCTTTTAATCATTTTTAAACAACAACTCAAGTGGCGCGCGTCTGCACACACAAGTGTTAATGTGCAACTGTGTGTGGCGGGTGTGTGTGTGTCGGGTGTGTGTGTGGTGTGTCAAAAGCCAAGAGCTGCATATGCAAGTGGCACTCAACACACAAAACACACTCATAGCCCCCACCCCCTACACACACTCTCTCACACACACACTCTCTCTCACACACACACTCTCTCTCACACACACACCCTCTCTCACACACTTGCCTACTTGCAGTTGCAAGCCGCATACAAATAAATACACAATTTGTTGCATACCCAAAAGGGGCCGACATTAATTTCGCCGCTGCCGCTGTCTCTGTCGCCGTCGTCGTTGCAGTCGTCTTTGCCGTCGCGTCGTCGCCACAGAAAGCACTCGAGCATTTTTATTTTTTAACGCATAAAGTGCAATGAGTGGCCCCGTCTGACCGAACCAAGGCGAGTGTGGCTCCTTCAGCTCCTGCTTCAGCTCAACTGCTCAGCCTTTGCTTCACTAGCGCCCTTTCCTTTTCTCCTCTTCTCTACTCCCTTCCTCTCCCTCTCCCCTGCCCTTCCACTGTCGCGCTCTGTCTCTGTTGTTGTTTGGTTTGCGGCAGCGCCAATTTAGACAATTTGATTTAATTGAGGCCGCTCTGATTTGACTTTAACTGTATTGGGCCAAAAGAAAATTGTTGTAAAATTGTGGAAAATTTGTGGAAATTTGTGGAAATTTGATAGTCAATTGGCAATTTCGAGGGAATTCTTAAGTATTGAATTTCTAGCGAGAAATGTCATAAAGTTTGTTGAACAAATAAAATGTTATAGATAAAGGAAAACAGAGGGGGAGATTGAGAGAGAGAGAGAGAAAGGGAGAGTGGGAGTGTAAGATAGAGTAGGTAGAAAGGAAAAGGGAGAGAGGAGGGAAGAGAGAGAAGAAAGGGGTGATGAGAGAAGAGTGGAAAGAAAAGAAGGCAGAAGACTGAAAAGAAAAGGGCAGAGAGTAGAGAAAAAGAGGCGTGAGAAGAGAGGAAAGAAGAGGAGAGGGAAGAAGGTATAGGGTAGAGCAGAGAGGAGAGAAGAGGGCGGAGAATAGTGAGGAATAGAGGGAGATGAAGAGAAAAGTGAAGACAGGAGAGAAGAAAGGAGGAATGACTGATCATAAGAGGGGTGAGAAGAGGGAACAGAAAACAGTAGAGAGGGTGGAAGAGAGCACAGGAGAGAAAACAGAAGAGAGGACAGAAGAGAAGAAAGAAGAGAAAGCAGAAGAGTAGACAAATGAGAGGACAGAAGAAAGGACAGAAGAGAAAACAGAAGAGAAAACAGAAGAGAAGACAGAAAAGGGGACAGAAAAGGGGCAAAAGAAAGGTCAGAGAGTAGCTGAGAAGTCTGCGATTAATGCAGATCACATTGGAAGTCTGTAAGATACCCTTGCTGGTCGAAAAGAATATAGCACAGCGAGGGTAGCGCGAGCAGTTGCAACAGAAGTAATGTATATAGAAGGCATGAGGTTGTAGTTGTTGCTGCTGTGGTGTGCTCTATAGTAGCTCCGCCCCCTCCCAATGCTCCTGCTGCTTCTGCCACTACCGTGTTTTCTTGTTGTTCATTTCATTTTGGACGGGGACGCGCGAGCGCAGCACGAAAAGTTACGCTAGTTTATGAAAAAGTCTTTGTGCTGTCAAACTGTCCAATTTGTAGATAAAGTTGCGTCGCTTTCAGCCAGAACACAGCACCCTCTCCTGCACTCTCTCTCTCTCTTTCTTTCTCCCTCTCTCAGTGCCTCAATCTGTTTCTTGTTTTTCGAAATTTTCTTAAAGTTTTTTTGTGTCTTTAAGGCCAAATGAAAAGTTTGGGGCAACATGTTGTCGAAAAAGGCGCAGCATGCTTTTAGGCGTGCACATAAAGCAGGTCGCCGCACGACCCGCACACGCCCCCATACACGCATACGCACGCACACACGCAGCATAACTGAAGCTAAAAACATTATGAAAAAAAGCTTGTTGAAAAGTTGATTTCAATATAAGTTTCACATTTTGTCCTGTAATGAGGCATCTTCCCTGCTAGGGGGAGGGGGAGAGGATGAGAGAGTCTCCCTTGCGTGGTATGTAGAGGGTCTAATAGCCGATGGCTCTTAAAACTCGCAAACTTGATTAAACGCTGTCGCAGCGGCTATTAAAAGTTTGCCAGAAACCACCCCCTGCACCTCACCTCCCCCCTACCCTCACCCGCACCACTGCCGATGCTTGACTTGACTGCCAATAGTTTTTGAGTGCGGAGATTATTGATTGCATGAATTGATTGCGCCAGCACTGAGGGGGCTGATAAGAGGGCGCGCTGAAGCAGCTGCAGTAGCTGAATTTTCAGCTAGAGTGAAACTAATTAAATGTGAGTGCTACCATGGGCAAACATAACCAACCTTAAAGTGCATATAACCTATAACTTGATAACAGTTGTCAGCTGTCAAGCAATTACATACGCACTGTTAATCAACAAACAGAATGCACTGTTAATCAATAAGAGAACACACTGTTAATCAATTAAACTCTCAGTGTTAATTAATAACATAACATAATATACGTGTTTTCAGTGTGTTCTGTTATTCAATAACAGATTAAACTCTCAGTGTTAATCAATAACATAACATAATATACGCATAACAGACCAACTGCTAGTGAAGAAACAACAACAAACAAACTTCTTTTCTTCTCTGTTACATCATAAACAAACTACCTCACAAATGCATACAGCCTTACAGGGTATGCAAAGCTGTGTCTGTGCAGTTGAATTTGAATTTTGATATCCTAAAATCATTACAGAAGTTATTTCTGACCAAGTCACAGCAACATAACCTCACAGCTACAGTCGGAGGCAGCATGTATGTGTCTGCAGAAAGAGTAGGAGAGAGGGACTCTCGGGACTGACTACCTGCTTAGATAAAAAACATATATTGTTATTTAGCACACAAGTTTCGCTTGAGCATTTTCAATAAGTTGGCAGTAAGGCAGCAACAATTTTTGCAGCTTGCGGCAAACTTTCGGCCGCAGCAGCAGCGCTGCAGCTGCGCAGCTAACTTTGATAATTTGCACAGCGCCCACAAAAGTAGGCAACACTAAGTTTTGCTGGCATATACGAGGGTCGTTTGATAAGTCCGTGACTTTTTGAATAAAATATATTTTTTTCGTCAAAGAAGCGTTTTATTTCTCAACATAATCTCCTTTTAGCTCTATACATTTAGTCCAGCGTTTTTCCAATTTTTTTATTCCTTCCAAATAATAGGTTTTCTCAAGGCCCTCAAAATAGTCGTTTGTTTCTGTGATGACCTCTTCATTTGACCCGAATCTCTTACCGCCGAGCCATTTCTTCATGTTTGGAAACAAAAAATAGTCACAGGGGGCTAAATCTGGAGAATATGCTGGATGGGGTAGCAGTTCGTAGCCCAATTTATGAAATTTTGCCATGCTGACTACACACGTGTGCACCCGTGCATTGTCCTGATGGAACAGCACTTTTTTTTCGCCAAATGCGGTCGTTTCTGCTTCAAATCAATATCGAATCTGTCCAAAAGCTCTGAATAATATTCGCCGGTGATCGTTTTACCCTTTTCAAGGTAATCGATGTGAATGATACCTTGTGCATCCCAAAAAACTGTGGCCATGACCTTGTTGGCCGACAGACCCACCTTGGCCTTCTTTGGTGCACGTTCACCCGGAGAAACCCACTGTCTTGATTGTTCTTTGGTCTCTGGTGTGGTGTGGTGGATCCATGTTTCGTCTACGGTAACGAAACGGCGCAAAAATTCGTTTGGATTGCGGTTGAACATCGCCAAACACTCCTTTGAAATGGTCACACGGTTGCGCTTATGGTCGTGTGTGAGCAATCGCGGCACCCATCGCGCGGAAAGCTTTTTCATGTCCAAATATTCATGTAAAATGTGATGTACCCGTTCAGTTGAGATGCCTACAGCCTCAGCTACCTCACGCACTTTCATTCTCCGATCATCCAATATCATTCCATGGATTTTGTCGACGATTTCTGGCATGACGACCTCTTTTGGGCGACCTGAACGTTCGGCATCACTTGTACTGGTACGACCACAACGGAACTCAGTAAACCATTTCTTAACCATTGAAATTGATGGTGCAGAGTCCCCATAATATTTATCAAGTCTTTCCTTGGTTTCGGTGATGGATTTTTTACGCAAAAAATAATGCTTAATTAGCACACGAAATTCACTTTTTTCCATTTTCGTTAAAATTCACGAGATCGTCTGCTTTCAATGCCTATAAAACGCAAACTAAGAAACGCAGCTTTCTCAAAATTTTACAGTCAGCTGTTAATCGATAACTGCTGACAGGAGCAGTGTTGTATTTAGAGCAGGTGCGCGGCAAATACAAAAAGTCACGGACTTATCAAACGACCCTCGTACAGAACAAGTGAACGTCAGCTTAACAGAGTCAGTTGTTGCTGTTGCTGTTATTGCGGCTGCTGTAAATGTTGTTGCTGCGGCTGTTGCTGTTGTTCTTGTTGTTGCTCTTGCTGCAGCTGAAGTTGCTCTCAACTTTTGGGCAAATACTTCGCTCAAGTAATAATTACCGTTTTGTCCGATCTTTAGTCGTTCTGGCGCTTAGCATGCAAAACACACACACACACACATACAGATAAACAATCTCAGCAATGTTTGTCCAACAGTTTTTGGACAGCCCTGCACACACACTCTTATATACGAATACGGATACAATTCCCCCGTGTGCGGCGCCTCGCACAGCTGCTGTGCATAAAATGGTCGACGCTTGCTGGACTTTTGTTGCTGCATCGCCAAATTTTAAGCAGTAAACTTTGATTATTACACTTTACACACAAACACAGGCACACAGAGAGAGAGAGAGACTCATGTATATGCCTGCGTGTGTGTGCAGTGGGGCGTGGCAGTCATAAAATTTGTGTCATGCAAAATATGGATTTCAAAATGAATTTATGCGCGTTTGTATCGCTGCGGCTACACAAACCCCCCCACCCCCCTACCTCGTCTGCACCCCACTGTGCACAGCCTGTGCTTGTGTTTAGCCGCATTTACGTACATTTTGCGCTCCATTCGGCCCCTTTAGCTACAAATTTGACCATATTTTAAAGCTTGTTGTTGCGTATCTATTAAAAATTCGCATGTAATTTTATCTCTTTTCTCCCCCCCTCTCCAACCCTGGCCACGCCCTCCCTTGGGCATTTGAAATATGTAGATGTGAGTGGTCGAGCGCCTAATGCAGCTTTACGCTTCACTGGCCATCGAGGTGGACCTGAACCTGTAACCAGGAACAGCAACAGGACGAGGACAAGAACGAGGACCAAATAAATGCGAATCGTTAAATTGTTTAGAGAGAAGGAGTGAGACAGGGCCGGCGGGGCAGGTAGTGGGTGGAGAGCTACAAAGCGCCAGTCAGTCAAAGGGGCATAATCTTTGAGGCATAACGGATGCGACTGCGGCATATCCTGTGTAAGTGTGAGTGTGTGAGTATTATGTTCTAGTACCCAATAGCAGATTGACAGTTACGAAATATGGAAATCGGTTTTCAATTCAATCTTAATTGAAAACTTTGTTTGATTAAGCTTGCGAATTTCTTAA
Source organism: Zaprionus camerounensis (assembly GCA_018904165.1). Classification (NCBI taxonomy): domain Eukaryota; kingdom Metazoa; phylum Arthropoda; class Insecta; order Diptera; family Drosophilidae; genus Zaprionus; species Zaprionus camerounensis. The sequence goes on along the minus strand of JAEIFS010000531.1, from coordinate 7,251,557 downwards.
AATATATATGTTTTTATTCTGTTATCAATGCACAGCGAACCACTGTAAATGCTTAAGCACTGTTAATACATAAGCGGCTGTTAACTGTGTAATGAACTACAGCTCTCTCTGTTCGCCTTATGTTATTGTAGAGTTAAACCTGCTGAACGTTTTATGTTCATTTTATCTTATTTTAATACACTCTCTCACATTCTCTGCCTTTCTTTTTTCCATCACTCACTGTTACTGCTTTTCTTTCTGTATTCTCTGTGCTCTCTGTGCTTAACAGTGTCCCCTCATTCATATGAACACCAGGTTAACAGAAGCAGCAGTAGCACATGTAGTTGCTTAACAGAGGCAACAGTAGCAGCAGCAGCTGCAGTTGCTTAACAGAGGCAACAGTAGCAATAGCAGCAGTTGCTTAACAGTAGCTTAACACCATTGTGCAAACGAGAGAGCAGCACGTGCTCTGCCTTGATCTTACTTTACAGTGTCCTCTACTAAACAAAAATATTGTTACATTTTCGATAAAATTCAATGACCCCACCCAAATGAAAACAAGTATGAAGTTTTTTTTTAAATCCTCTTTTTATTTATATTTATTTTAATATTTTATGTGTTAGGAAAACAATGCAAAATTATATATGAAACTTATGTATAAGAACCCTTTTTTGTTTTTCTTATTTATCGTTTTTGTTTACGATCGTAATTGATTACATTTAGTTGAAATGTGTTTTAAAATTAATTGTTTTCGTTTTGTTTTTTTTTTTGTTTTTTGTTTTTCGTTTTTTGCTTTGTTTTTGATTTGTGTGCTAATTTAAAAACCAATTTAGCAACAATTCATGCAAAATATTTGTTTAGCATTTGTCGAGATCCTTTCTTTCGATTACGTGGCGCTTGTAAAAAAATGCAAACGAAGTGCACAAAAAATAATTGTAAAAAAAATTATTAATCTTTATCAAATAATTAATTTAAATAATTAGTTTACAAATTGACATACAAAAAAAATTGTAAAGAAATTAGTTGTGTATTTAAAATTAATAAAAGTTTTTTATAAAATATTTAATACTTTTTGCTTATGGGGTCACTCGTTTGTTTGTTTGTTTTGGGGCAAGTTTGGGGCGACAAATTAATTAGTTAACTGCTAATTACACGCACTAAACAAATTGGTTTAACTCGAACAGTTAGACTACTTAGTGCCGCGATCTATGCGATTAACAGAACATTATGCAGTTATCGATTTTCTTACTGAGCTTTCATCTGTGTCTGATGTGGGGCGTTTCTTTGTGTGCTTCGCTAAGGCTAGCGAAACTCATTTGAACTTAATTAAATAATAAAAAAAAATAATATATATGTATAATTAAAATAAATCTAATAGTAGATGGGTGTGCATAAGTGTATTTGATGTCTATAGATGTGTGTGTGTGTGTGTGTGTTAAGCTCATTACGAATGCTGGTATGCTTTTTAGATTAGGTTGAGCGAAAAAACAACAGGGTGTCTCGATAACATAGGGAACTGTGTGTTGCAACTGTACCTGTAACTACGTTAGCTATGCAATATAACTATTTATTTAATGCGATTTATGTTTTCAGTATTCTGTTTCTGTTTTCCGTTTTCGACAATCAATTATCAATTAATTTCTTAAACATCGATTTGCTCATATATTGAAATGTATTAGCATTAATAATCTTTATCGTTAATATTATGTACTGCAGTAGTATTGCGTGTAGTATGTAGTGTAGTGTAGTGTAGTGTGGGGTGTCGTGTAGTGTTGTTAAGTGTCAACATATACCTAGAGCCTAAACATATAGAAATATACAGATCTCTCCTATATGCCAAATATGAAGTTCGCTTCGAATATCTGTATTTTCTTTCTATTTTCTGTTTATCGGTTTCTTCTTTTCATTTCTGCTTTACGTTAAACATTTAAATGTTAATTAGTTGTAACTGTAATTGTTATCGATTAATGTGTAAATTTATTTAGTATATGTTCTTTTATAGCTAGTAATTAATATTCTCTCGCTTTACATACGGGTTATACATATACATATATAGACAGATATATCGCCGTTACATAAGATATACCTACATACATATATATTTCGAAATCTCTAGTACATCATTCTTGGTTTTAGTTGCGAATGCAAATGGTTACAGTATTATTACATTTATTACATTTACATTACATCGGTATTTAATACTAGTACACTTATCGCATTATGCTCTTTACGCTCCCATTTAATTCGTTTTTCTTTTCCTTTCTTCCTCTATTTAATTCTTTTCCTTTAAAAAAAATCGGTCTCAAAAAAAAGACGTATCTTTAGGTTTATTGTGGGATTTTTTGTTTCTTTTTCTTTTCTTTTTTTCGTACAATCTAAGCCTAAGTATTTACTTGCCATTTAGTATAAGTATATATATATATATATATATATATATATTTAAATTATATATATATTAGATGTAGGGTATGCATAAATAATTTACAATTTTATAAAATTTCTAACGTGAAATGGATTTACTTAATCATCTTAAGTTTTCTTTTTTTTCTATATGTTTTTGTTGCGTCTTTTGAATAGATTAAAACTTTCTTTTTTTCGTATTTCTTTCTTTTGCTGTGTATATACTTTGTTATACATATATAAATTTTACTTAGCATTGTATAATCATGTTTTGTTTTTGTTTTTTATATATATATATATATATAGATGTATGTGTAATTTATGCATTTTGTACCAAACTAACTAGCCTACACAAAAAAAAGAGTAGTATATGGTTTTTTTAGTATTAAAATGGGATTTTTACATACTGTTGTGCTATAGAGAATATGATGTACCTCATGTTGTTGGGCTTTACGTTTCGCAGACTGCTCCACTGTGCAGAGCAGTTGCAGTTGCAGCTGTGTGTGTCCATCACTGAATCATACTTCGCCTGAATCACCACCCTATGTTTTGCACATACCCTCAGGGAGGGGTACATGCATATTTGCTGTACGTCTTGTTTGATTTGCTTTCTGCATTTTTCCATTTTTGTTTCGTATGTTCATCGAGTTAATTTCTAAATTCTACATCAGTCGGTTTGGCACACAAGTCACGCAAAATGCGCGGGCGAGAGAATGAGAGCGAAATAGAGAGTAAGAAAAAAGAAGAGGCAGCCAGAGGCAGACAAACAGAGTTGGAGAGTTGCCATATTGCCAAGTAAACTCTTAACATGCGGGCTGTAATCGATTTGCATGCACTGAACACTGTAACATAATCATGTTAAGTTAACAGCTGCATTTGCACTGCAACTTAACACGACTTAGTTGCAGCTATAATCGATTTAGAGTTGACTTAACACTGCACATTGAGTTAACACTGCACATTGAGTTAACACTGCACATTGAGTTAACACTGCACATTGAGTTAACACTGCACATTGACTTAACACTGCACATTGAGTTAACACTGCACATTGAGTTAACAGCGATCGCCATTTTGGTTGTTCATCTGTTGCTGCTGCTGCTGCTGTTGCTGTTGTTCTTCTTGCTGCTACTTCTGTTTCTGTTCTTCTGCTAAAAAGGCAATTTGAATATTTGAATTCGTAATTGCAATTACCGTTGGCAATTGCGCATGAAACTAAACCTCGGTACCATCCTCGCCCTCATCGTCGAACAGCTGACTTGTGCTGCCCTGGCCGCTGCGCGTCGCCGTAACGGACATTTTCTTCTTCGGCTTCGGTGGCGGCCTTGGTGGAACTTTCGCAATCTTTGGCGAATCGGCGCCATGTGTCGGTGAAGCTGACATGCCAATGCCGCCGCCAGCAGCACCACCTGCTCCGGCAACAGAACCAGCACCAGGTGAGCCCATGCCGGCTCCATTGATGCTCGAGCCGGGCAATATCGTAATGCCGTGATGCCGCTGTCCGTACAACGGTTCCGTGTCCGAGTTATACAAGTGTTGTTGTTGCTGTTGCTGCTGCTGCAGCTGCAACTGTTGCTGCTGTGCCTGCATTGCCTGCTGCTGCTGGATTAGCTCGTGTATCGGCTCATAGATCTTGCTCGCATTTGCCGCCGATGCAACCGACGTTAGGCTGGGCGTGGCCGGCAATGGTCGATCCCGCATTGTGTACTGTTGTTGTTGCTGTGCAGCAGCTTGAGCTACTGCCCCTCCACCGCCGCCGCCACCCTGTGCCGCCGCTTGTGCCTGTGCCTTGTGCAGATTCAGTGTCGAATTGCCGCCAGCCGTAGTGCGCAATCCCAAGTTGTCGTAAACTGGCTCCGCTTGCAGTTCCGCTGTGGTGGCTGTGCCCGTCTCACTGGGATTGGGCGATGTGGGCGACTGGAATTCGCTTAACTGTGTGCCATGATGCACTGCAGCGGCAGCAGCAGCAGCGCCCGATGTGCTCGGCGCCCAGCTGGGCACACGCGGCTTCCGTGGAATGGTCATGTAGCCCTGCTTCATTACCACGGCCGTGGCCGGCGAGTAGACAACGGGTGCGGGCAGAAAGGGCGAGGCCGAGGATTGCAGGGCAGCGGCCAATTGCTGTTGCTGCTGCTGCTGCTGCTGGTGGCGACTGTTGGCGGTGGCAATGAGTGCCAGATTGCGCGACTTGGGATGCTGCAGTGTCATGAATCCGTTGTGGGTGGCTGCCGCAATGGTTGTGGTGCCGTAGATGCCATGTGGAGTCATGTGTGCGTACACGGGGCTGGTCAGTGGTGGCGGCGACCGTATACCGTAGATCACCTGGTCGGGTATGTTTGACTGTGAGGATTGCATTGATGGCGATGTGGGCGGCACACGAGCGGGGAAGGCCAGCAAATCTGGGGGCAAACTGTTGCCATAGGTATCATCCACGTAGGTGTGACGCGAGCGGGGCGTGGTTGTGGTGTCCGACAGCGCTACAGAGTGGGTCTCATCGTCACGTGTGTGATTGGCTATGGGAGGAAAGAAGAGAGACATGGAGAGAGAGAGATAAGATTAGTTAAATGCTAGCAAATTCAAAAAGAAGAGAGAAATGGAGAGATAAGATTAGTTAAATGTTAGCAAATTTAATACTAAATTCGAATATCAGTAATTTTCAATTGTTTATCGGTTGTTGTGGTGGTGCGTCGATCAATCATTGTTTATGTTAGGTGTGATTTAACATAAAAATGTTAGTGCAGTTAATGTTAAGTTGATTTGCTTTTATAGCATACATTTGTGCGCAATTAAAGGAAAATCCACTAAATTCGCTTAAATTTGTTGGTAAATCTGCAATTTTAAAGCTTACGTTACTTCTAATCTTCTTCTAGCCCACAATTAATTTTCAAAATTGAAATTAACGCGCCCTCAGTCGACTCAACCTTGTTAACTTGGCTAATACGCAACGCAGAGCCATCAAATTTGTTCTCAAGCTGCCTGAAGAAGGCCCACATTAATTGCTGCCACTGCTGCAGATAAATTGCCCGCACCACTTTACACTCGTGTCAGCGAGGGGTAGAAGGGGTGAGGGAGGATAAATCAATCGATTGACCGGCACTCGATAAGCTTTCGCTGTCGGCTCCCAGCTCAGCTCAGCTTCAGCTACAGCTCCAGCGCTTGGCAAATGTCACTGATTGTTTTTGCCAAATCTTCAATAAACAACGAATGGACTGAATGGAAAACAACAACAGTTGCTTTTTGAAATGGAAACAGATACAGGAATGGAAAGAGTAGGTGTAATAGAAACAGAAACAGTGGGAGAGACAGGAGAGGGAGATGAAGAGGGAGAGAGAAACAGAAAGAGAAATAACAACAATGAAGTGCATCAATTGCATTCAATTGGCTTTTCAATTGTCATTGCAATTCAATTGGCAACTTGCAATTGCCAATTGGAAATTTAAAGCAAACATCCGTTGTTCGTCTTGTTGCTACTTTTGTTGTTGTTTTTGTTGGGTGTTGGCTGTGTTTGCTTTTGTGTTTACCCAAGCTGGCGGCCAATGTTGCCAAATGCGGCGGAAGTAATAGATACAAATGTATCTATGTGTCTACACATGTTGTCTGTCTCTCTCTCTGTCTCTGTCGCACTCGCACATTCTCTCTCTCTCTCTCTCTCTCGCTCTTTCTCGCTCTTTCTCTCTTTGTGTGTATTGACGGTGCTGCTGCTGCTGAAAAATGCCAGCTAAATTGTCGAACTGCCGCTGCACTCAACTGGAAATATTCGACAAATAGATCAAATGTGCAATTTGCACAAACACAAACACCCGCAAGCACACACTCACACCCGCACACACACATTCACAGCGCACATATGCACCCCTCTATACCCTGCAGCAAATACTCAAGTGCAATGGCCGCCATTTTGAATTTAATTGTGGGCAAAGATGAAAAACTGCGCAGATTCACAAAAGTTTTATCCCAATTTCACAAATTGCATTTGCAGTCAGCTACCCCCACTTCACTGTACCCCCCTCTGTACCCCCTCTCTCTTTCTATGTTCTATTAACTGTAGTTTTCGCGCTACTGAATAATGCACTGTGAGGGTGCAGGGTGTTAATGAAGACTCGATTTCGTTTTTGAAGGAACGAACGAAATGATAGCTGGGCGAGGTATTCAATACGAGAAACTATGAAAACATAATTGCAAACTTTGGGAATTTGTGCGAAATTCTGTGTTGAGCCAAGAGAAAGTGCACTCGACTGTTTAATACCCTATGAAACGGGGAAAAACACAAGAATAGAACTAGAAGCTAGGCTAAGCTAGTATGGACAGCAAAAGCACTTTAAAATATGATAGATTTATGTTATAACAAAACAAAACTGCGATTGTGATTAGGGTAAAGTATGTAAAAATTAAAAATAAAGAATATTCAATTCTTAAATACATCTTAAAATGTTGCTAACCAATCAAGAGGGTAAATCATTTACAAAATACTATGCCTAAGGTAAATCTGATGATTTTCAAGAAAGTTATGGCAATGTAAAGTCTAGACAGGGTTGCCAGATAGGCATAAATAATAAAACTAAACTTCTAATATAAAACATTTACTTAAACCATCATATTATGTTTTCTTTTGTGCTTAATATGCCATTTATGAACTTTCAATGATATACTAAGCGAAAATCAAATGATTTTCGACTTTATATCACTAAAAGTTATGACTGTTAGAAGAATAAATAGAGTTGCCAGATCATAGAAAGTGAAAAATGTGCATTTCTAAGTATTTAAATAAGTATTTTGTAGATTAAACACAATCATGTTAACTAAAATTGAATAACTTTTGAGAAATGAAATTTATAAAGATTGAGTTGCCAGATCTTGAAAAAAACATGAAAATTATTGAAAATGTAAAGGATAAAGCTTGAAAATTAGGAGAACCCCATGAAACGATGGCATACTATATATAATTGGTTGACTTTAAAGGAAAGTTATGGCTTTTTACATTAGATATACAATGTTAATGATATGTTAAAGTTGAAGGTTTATGAAATAACATATAGTAGCACATTATTGAGTTGATTTTCTCACTCACCATAAGCTGTCTCATCGAGCAGGGTCTTCTTGATCTCGTGTCCATCGTCGCCGCCGTCAACACTCTCGATGTCAGTGCGACGTGGGGGTTTCTCAACCGGATTCACCTCGTTGAGGAGACTCTTTTGCATTTCCATAATCACGGAACCCTCGAGCATTGAACTGTTGTGTGTCTTGTCCAGTTTGCAGGAGATTAGACCATCATTACTCATCATGGTGTTGTCCTTCTGGTAGGTCTTGATGCGTCGGCAGTACCAGAAGAGGGCGAGCACAAGAAAAATCAGTAGAACAAGAAATGTCGTCACAATCACGCAGATGACCAGGAAGATGCTTGTGTGGGGATCACTTGTGGAGGCACCGATGGCACCACTGATGCCCAGACCATCCGCAGACATTGCCGATCCACCCATATAGGCACCATTCACCAGCAACTGGAACTCAGCCTCTGCCTTGCCACCTCGATTGTCGGCAATGCACATGTAGGCACCCTTATCCGAGGTGCGTACGCCGTAGATGCGCAACTCGGAGGTCATCACCTGCATGGGCTGCTGCTCGATGTTCACCTGTTCCACAGAGTTCAGTATGCGTATGTGCTGATCATTGATGCCCGGATTCAGTTGTCGCTTATTGTAGATCCAGGTGACATTGGGACGCGGAGTGCCGACAATGCGACAGGGCAACGTGATGTTATCATGATGCGCCTCGATAAAGGAACGCACTGAGCCAATTATGCGCGGCTTGCAGGCAAAGTTCTCTGAGGGCACCTCGCTCCAGAGCTTGCCACGCAGCTGGGGCGGCTCACGGCAATCGGTGGGCGGGGTATAAAGACGTTTAGCGATGGCAAAGTCACGAAATTCCTGCAGTTCACAGCTACAATTCCAGGCATTGCCCTGCAGCGATAGATAGTTCAGTTTGGGCAGATTGGCGAACGTTTCCTTGTGCAGGTGGGTCAATTGATTCCGTTCCAGAGAGATGGCACTCAGTGGGCCACCAAAGACATTTAGCTGCACCTGCTTGAGGCGATTGTTATTGAATTCGACGCGCGACAAGAAGGGCAAATCGACAAAGAGGCGACTCTCCAGCGTTTCAATCTCATTGTTGTTTATGATCACGTTGCGTAGCTTCTCCAGTCCTGCAAATGTGGCCGGATGTAGTTCACGTATCTGATTGCTCGACATATCCAGTTCGATCAAGATGTTAAGTCCCTTGAATGCATCACGATTCACCTCCTGAATGGTACAGTTGCGCAAGTAGATCTTATGCAAGTTCTGTAAGCCGGCAATCTGAAATTCTTCGCGTCGCAGTTCGGGTATTTGATTCTGTGAGAAATCCACCACTTGCATCTCATTGCTCATGTCTTCGGGTATTTTAGTTAATTTCTTTCCCTTGCAATCGGCGCTTTTCTTGCCCGAATTCCAGTGGCAATGACAATTCCCACAATTTTGCATCCAATCGCGACTGAGCGCATCTTCTGTTAAGCATAACAGCAGCAGCGCTGTTAACAGCAGACGTGTTAACAGCGATCTGCTTGCTGCCTGCTTTCGCATTGCTGTTAATGATAACATTCTGTTGTGCGAGTAAGTATTTATTTGCTCTCCCTCTCTCCGCTCTCCCCCACCATACACTGCGCTCAACTCTGGCGCTCTCTCTCTCTCTCTTGTTCTTCTTTCTTGGCTGCTGTTAATCCTTTTGACGTGCTGTTAATTTGATTCGTGCGCCGTTTTGCGTGCTTTGCTTTGTTGCTTTCGTTCGTTGCTGTTGTTGTTGTTCTTGTTGCTTGTGACAGACAAGACTGTGATTAATTAATACTCCCCGCGTAACCTTTGCGTGCTTTTTTGTTATTTTTGTTGTTTTGTTTTTGTTTTCTTGTTATCCCTTGCGCAGCTTAACGTCTTCTTCACCTATTCTGCTGCTGCCGCCTTCTTTTCTGTCTCTTTCTCCTTTACTCGCAATTAGCAGTGCAGTTTCCAGCTGAAAAGAACAAAAAAAATGTTGTGTGTGGATTAGTCACGGACTGCGTAAAAGAGATAGCAATAGTTGGGGCCATGTGGAGGAGGGAGGGATAAATGAGATAATGTGCGTCGCAAAAGGTCGTGGGCAGCTTTAAAAAAACGTAAGCAAACACCTGAACAATTGAACAATGGAGTCCGTTTTGGTCCCTTTTCCCCTTCTACCCCTGCTCAAGCTCTCACTTCAGCCTGCTTGCCTAAGTAAGTCAAAAAAGGGTTAACCTTGGCATGGGCTGGCAACGCTGGCTTATCATTCACACAGAGCGTGCTCGCTTTAAGTTTCAATTAATGTGCGCTTCTCTCTATGTGTGTGTGCGTGTGTCTGTGTGTGTGCTTACGTTGCAGTTGGCTGAATTTGCGACATTTCGAGCTTTTGTTGTTCGCATACTTAGAACGTACTTAATGAGAATTTTCATTACGTCATTTTACAACAATCCCATGCAGTTTTATGTTACACGAAATGTGCGCAACGTTACGTTGCAATCAGTGTTGCCCATGGTTACATTTGCTGCATCAGCTTTAATTGGACGCGATTTCGCGTAAGTTGAATCTCTAACGTAACGTAATAGGCGCATGCATACACGTTTTTTTGCGTTACGTAACATGTTGCGTTGTTGTGAGGAGCAGCTTGATTAATTGTGACAAATGCCATTACAGCAGTTTACGTACTTCATTACGTTATTCAATTAACGTCACGCGCCGAGCTGTGAATGATGCTTTGCAGTGAGAGTGAGAATGTGAGAGAGAAAGAGGGGGAGAGGGTGCACAGTAGAGCGGCAGCTGCTCTCAGGCTCAACGCAAATGGCGCAAAACCGCGAACGACAATGGCAATAACAACAACAACAACAACAACAACGACAACAATAACAAAAGGAAAGCGAAATACAACAACAACAAAAAAAACCGCAGGAGCTCCGCAGTAAAGTGAGAGACAAAGGATGAAAGTTCGCTTCTGTTTGGATTGCGCTGACGTCGCTGCTCAGGTTAGCTGAGGCAGCGACTGAGGCAGGGACTGCGGCAGCGACTGAGGCAGCGGGTTGCTACTTGATTAATGAAAATGCTGTTAAAGTGTGACACTTTGCGGTGCCTAACTGTCTTGGCCACGCCCACCTGCTGTGTGCAAGGAGGGAAGAGGGGGAGGGGCTGCTGCTTTAACCTTCAAATTGAGTGGGCGGCCTTTTGTGTTGTTGTTGTTGTTGTCTCTGCTCTGCTCATTCTTCTTTTGCCTCGCTCTTTTTTATTTTGTTGGTTTCGCTCTTTGGGCAAAGTGTGAACAAGACAAGAAGACACAACAATCTGTGACCCGTCTGTGACCCCCTTCAGCATTTACCGTTCTCTCTCTCTCCCCCCCCCCTCCCTTCTTGCTTACTTGTTGTTGGCCTTAATTAAACAACATTGTTGTTGTTGTTCTTGCCGCTGCTGCTGTTGCCGCAAGTTTTTTGGGGGCAATTGCCGCAACGAGGCAAAAAACAATTTGCCAACAAACAAACAAGAATAAGAGAAGCAAGAAGAAGAGCAAGAAGAACAGAGCTCAACGAAGCAAAAGCGCCAAAGAATGAAGATGAAAATGCCAAAGAGCACGCAAAAATTATCAAAGCAAAGTGAATGAATTATTTATTAATAACAATTGCAGCAGCAACCGACAACAGCAACAAAAAGTGCATGAAATTAAACTTGTGGTTTACACTGACAAATACAGGCTCTACTCTTTCTACCGCTCTCCCGCCCTCTCTTTGCATGTAAAGCTGCTGGCAAGCTCTACATTTTCCACACATGTGTGTGAGTGTGAGAACGCGTGCAAGTAAGTGTGTGCGAGTCTCTCTCTGTTATTCCTCTTACTACTGTTATGCTGCGCTGCATACTCTGCAGCTGTCTGGCAACTCTTGTTTCCCACTCTTTGACTTCAACATATTTTTATTTCATGTTTTATTAAATTTGCATTTATTTGAAATTTAAATTAAATTAAATTTTTTTTTAATTGTTTTAATGTTTCTACATATTGCATTCAGCATTTTGGTGATTATTAACATTTGTTTATTTATCGATATTCATTAACAGCACCGTTTGAGAGTGATCTGTAAGATGTGGCAGACTTAACAGCGCTTATGAAGGCAAAGCAAAACAAGCCAACTATTGCAACTATAGCTAATATGCTTAATAAATGTTCAATTACATTTATATTTATTTTATAATTCTTTCAAATTAATTTTATACTTTTCCTTATTGTGTGCAACATTTTAGCTGCAATAAACTCTAGTTAATTTATCGCTTTATTGCTGCTTATTTAACAGCGCCCACTTACAGCGATCTGTTAAATGTGGCATACTTAGCAGCGCTGTGATCTATTGTAACTATCGCAACAACGATAGAGCATTGCTGCTTCGCATAACGATATAATTGAATCATCACTGGGCTTTAACTTGTTTTTCGCACACAGTTTTTATTGTTGTTGTTTATTTTGTTGCCGCTGTGTTGTTGTGTCAGCAGTTTTTTCACACACACACACGCACACAGATACTGGCAGGCTGACACAGGCAAACAGGAGGACTGACACGGACACAGCGAGTGAAAAAAACCTCAAAACAAATTAAATATGCAAATAAAAGAAAAATGCTGCAATTTTGCGCTTTGTTAAATATTTGCTCAATGGTTTTACTTCTTCTTTTCCCTCTTCCACTTCCGCTTCCGCAGTCTCTCTCTCTCTCTCTCTGTGTTATTGCTGTTGCATAGCTTTGTCGTTTTGGCCAAAAGAAACCAAGAAAAACAGAGAAAAAAATGGCACAAAACAAAAACCTCTAAAACCTTTTTCTCAAAGACATTCTCTGTGTATTCTCCTGCTCCCTCTCTTTCTCTATTCTCTGTCTCTTCTCTCTGTTTCTGCTTAAATGTTTGCTTAATTTAAATGTTATCTCTGTTATGCTTATTAAACGGACACACAATATTATCTAACCGCTGGCAATAGTATTAAAGTGCTCTACCGGATCTGATATCCTTTTGCTTTATGCGCTCCACACGCACCAGATAAGACGCAAAAGAGGGCGAAAGATGTAAAGAGAAGTAGGAGAGAGAGATGGGACGGGGTACGTGGGGATTTCGCCTTCTCTTAATTGTGGCGACAATTTGTGATAACGATTTGGGGTGCCAGTTCCTAATGTCCCAATTTGTGTATTGTTTGTGGCGCCCTCTAGCGGCAGACCATGCCAGCTGACCCCTCCTGGACACGCCCACAAACTCTGCCTCTCCATTTCAGCAGCGAATGCTCGGTGTAACGATTGTTACATTTTACTCTGTCATTTTATTGCCATTTGCGGTTGTAATTGCTATATAGTGTCACGCCCACATGGCCCCGCCCACTGGCCGAACAGCTTAGGGCGTAGGTAGGGGAGAAGGGGGGGGGGTTGAGTTTGGTTAGAGGGCGCTGGCCAAAGCTTTGCATAGGGTCTGCTGCGGCTGTCTATTGTCAGCTTAAATCGATTTGAACAAATTTAATTGCTTTGGTTTTGCTTTTTTCTCTCAGCTAGCCCATTTTTGTATACCCTGTAAGCCATTAAAGAGAGAGCGTGGGTATGCTGAAAAGTTGTTAGAAGTTAGCTACTATTTCTCTTTAAGGTTTTACTTGGTAAGTTATTTCTGTGCAGTCCTAGCATACTGTGAACTCAAGGAAATCAAGAAGTAGAACAGACAAAGAAGTGTACTTAGGTATTGCTTATACGAAAAAGAAGAGCAGCTGAAGCACCCTGTAATACACCCTATTCCACTTAAAACTCATTAAACTGTTAAGGCACTATTTCTACTTCAAGTTTTACTTGATAAGTTGATTCTATGCAGTCCTAGCATACTGTGATCTCAAGGAACTCAGGCAGCCTAAGAAGTAGAACAGTCAAATTTGGCTTTGCAATAAAGTGTACTAAGATACTCCAAAGTTTAGCAGCTGTAGCACCCTGTAATACACCCAATTTCACTTAAAACTCATTGAATTATTGAAGCACTTTTGTCATGCAGACTTGAAAGTTGATTTGCAGTTGATAATTCATAAAAGAAAAAGTATTATTAAACTTTTCTGCTACCTTAATAAAATTTGTGCATTATAAAAGAGTGTCCTATACGTATTCCTTACTGCTGACACTACAGGGTAGCCGCTGGTCGACTACTCCCGGTACGGCAATTTGCGAATTTCGCTTGTTTTTTATACGTATTTGTTGTATGCCAATTGCCAATTGCTTTTTAAGTGTCTTTCTTTAGCTCTTTCTCGCTTCGTTTATGTGTGTGTGTCAAAAGTTGTTGAACCGTCAAATGCAACAACAACAAGAACACCAACGACAATAATAACAACAACAACAACAATAAAAAAAGGGGAAGCAGAAACAAAAAAGAGATTTCGCATTGACCGACGGCGTCACAACAATTTGTTGCCAAATGAAGCGAATTTCTTTGTTTCTTTCTTGCCTCTCGTCTATCTCTCTCTCTCTCTCTCTCTCTTTGTGCTGCTCCTTTTAATGTTTCATTTCATTTCATTTCGTTGTTTTTTTCTTGTCTTTTATGGCTGCCCAATATAAATATTTAACAATGCGTAGAATATGGTTATTGCATTTTATGAAGAACCCCCCCACAATACGAAAGCCCAAAAAACCGATAAAGAAACTAAAGTCCGAAACGAAATTTGAAACTGCAGAGGAAGAAGAGGAAGAAAAAAGAGAAGAAAGAGAAGAAACCGAGAACTGGGAACTGTAAGCTAAAAGCCTATTTGCAAATTGTTTCATGTTACATTTGTTCGTCGAGTTTCGCTCGGTTAATTCACTGGACAATGGGCAATTCGAAGGGGGGAGAAGCAAGGGAAGCAGGCAGGGGAGGAGGGCTTGAAAGCCTACACTACTTTGCAGTTGGTAAATCGCTGGTACTTTGGGGTACTTAAAATGTATTTGGAAAGTTTTTTAAGCACGGCAAATGCAGTTCAATCTATAGCAGGGAAGGAGAGAAAGAGATGGCAATAGCCGAGAGAAAGGGATGCCAGAGAGTCAATGAAAAACTATTTGTTCGAAGAGAGTCTTGTGAAAAAACATATGTAACTTTTGTTTAGGGTTGTGTGAAGAAGACAGCTGTGAAAGTAAAGGCATTTCGATAGTTATCGATAGTTAAAATCAACGATACATTTCGTTAGTTAAGCATAAACGCTTGTTTTACACTGTAGAGGTATAAATAGTTAGCCATAAAACAGCTAGACATTTTCACTTACTATGTTATCGATATATAACCAATATTTAAATAATAGGCAATCGATCTATACTTGATGTACAATCGATATATGTACATATAATCAATGCATTATCCATATATATAATCAATATGTAAACAATATATGTTTAATCAATACATAAGCGATACATAATCAAGACATAATCGATCAATAGTGAATACATAATCGATATATAACCAATACGTAATCAATAAATAATGAATGCATAATAGATATACAACTTATAACTAATCGATAAATAATTAATGCATTATCGATATATCATCAATATATTATTGACATATAATCGAAGTATTCAATGCAAAATCGATATATGTATATATATATATTCAATATAATCAACGCATAATCGATATATAATCAAAACACAATCGATACATCAATCAATAAATCTATAGTCAATACATAATCGATATACAATCAATACATAATCGATATATAACCAATACGTAATCGATGTATTATCAGTACTGTATCGATATATAGTTAATACATAAACGATATACATATAATCAAAAACAATCGTTATCTAATCCATACATTATCAATGTATAATCAATACAAAATCGATTAATATATTCAATATATCTAATATAATATATAATCGATCTATCGTCCATACACAATCGATATATAACCAATACCTTATCGATAAACCACAATCTCAGATGTGTCCCATCATACAACAAATCAACTGTCTTCATTCGCTTGTCTTCTAATTCTTCTCACCCCCCCCCCCTCCTTCTTCTTCTCTTGCCTTTTCTCTGCTTGCAAACACTTTGAACAGTTTTGCGCTTAAACTATTTGCGAATTTCAAACGCAAATTGCCACCACGGAGAAACTTGCAACGGGGCTAGATGAATGATAGCTGGCGCTGTTGCTGTCGCTGTCGCTTCCGCGGGGCAAACAATCCATGCTGCAGTTGCATGTTGTTGCAACTGCAACGTGTGCCACGCGCCGCAGAAAAGGTAACGCGCTGAATTTCCATGCCGGAAATTTGAAAACTACAACAACAACAACAATGATAGCAAGACGTAGCTGTCAGTGGAAGAGGGAAGGAGTGAGGGAGAGAGAGAGGATGGAAGGAAGACAGCATGACGAGCTGTGTCGGTGAGGCTCCCGAATCTCTTCATCTCTTCAACTTCATCTGTTCGATATGCTGCACAGCTGCGCAAAGCTTCATGGCGACTTGCAGCAGCATCCTCAGTCTTCTCTCTCCCTCTTCTCTCCAACTTCTCTTCTCTCTGCATCCCTCTCATGGCTGTTGTTCGCCCTCTGAGCCTTGCAAACAATTTAAGGATATGCACTTCGGCGATTCCAATCATATCAGACATGTGGCTCAATCAAACGACCAGCTTCCTCCTCCCTTCCCCCTTGCCTCATGCTGTTCTGCAGTCTCCAGTCTGCTACTCCTTCTCCTCCCCCTTTTCTGCTCCTCTCCTGCTCCTGCTAATCCCTCTTTTCTGCCCTACTTCCCCCCTCTTTCCTGACCTTCTTCTCTTGTTTTGACAACTTGTTTCAGCTGCAGCTTGCAACTTGCCGCAGCTGACAATCTTTGGGGCATTGTTTATCTGTGCGCATGCTGCAGCAGCCTCTACCTCCCCCCGTCAGCTTGTCCTTCTCCCCCACTGCTAACCCTGCCCCAGCGCCCTCTAATCAAATATTCAATTTCTGGCACGACGCCGCTGCTTGTTGTCAACAGAAGCTGCTCAAGGTTCAAGGAGCTGCTGCTGCTGTTGCTGCCTCTGCTGCTGCCAAACAACAACAACAAAAAAAAAGGTGGCAGGGCGCACGCTGGACACGCCCTTTTCAATTTGCCGCAGCAGTCGCTGCATGTGTGGCCCTGGCAACTCTGGCAAAGTAATCAACAAAAATTAAAAACGAATTTCGAAGCAGACATTGAGGGGAACTAGGCGCGACTAGCAGATACTCAGTGCAGATCAAGGTGTTGGATAAGGAAGGGAGGGAGGGATCAAAGAAAAAGAGAAGAACAGATACATGTAGAGATAGAGGGAGACGGGCAAGGAGATGGATAGGAAGAGTTACAGGTAGAGATACAGAGAGAGAAAGCGCAGAAGGAGAGATTTACAGGAAGGGAGAGAGAGAGAGAGAAAGAGAGAGGTCTATCCCATCCCTAAGAATATTTGCAAGTAAAACAAAGCAGAGAGAATGTAGAAATAAGTCTAGGGTTGCAGCTCTAGCAGAACTAAAGACCTTAGCTAGGTTAGGTTGAAGATTTGTTAGGTTAGTTTGAAGATTTGTTAGGTTAGGTTAAAGATTTGTAGAGAGAAACATGAGAAAGCGCTATAAATAAGTTGTAAGATCAAAATATACTAACAAGAAGAGATAGAGAGAGAGAGAGCGCGCAAAGGAAAGTAGATTGGAAGACAGTGAACATAGGGAGAAGACAGCAATAAGTGTGCGGTCTTAGAATTGCAGGAAGTAAAGACCTAAGCTAGGTTAAAAGATTTGAAGATTTGAAGGGAGAAAAAGGAGAAAGCTGTTTATATGTAAGAGATGTTAAAGCAAAAGAGAGTACAAAGAATACAGAGTAAGAATAAGAAAGAGAGAGAGAGGGAGAGGGCAAAGATAAGTTGATTGAAGACAGTATATACAAAGAGAGAAGACAGAAAGAAGTCTACGGTTGCAGGTCTGAAAGAAATACACCCTAAGCTAGATTAGTTTGAAGATATATAAGAGATGTAAGAGCAAAAGAGAGTATAGGGAAGAGATAGAAAGAGAGAGGGAGCAAAGAGAAGTAGATGAAAGACAGTACATACAAGGAGAGAAGACAGGGACAGGTATAAGGTTGCAGGTCTGCAAGAAGTTAAGACCTAAGCTAGGTTAAGTTGAAGATTTGTAGTGAGAAACAGGATAAAGCGTTATATAAGAGATGTACGAGCAAAAGAGAGTACGGATACAGCGTTAGAACGGATAGACAGAGAGAAAGAGAGGGGGAAAGGGCATGGAGGAGTATTTATAAAGAAAGAAGACAGCAATAAGTTCATGGCTGCAAACCCACAAAAAGAAAAGACTATGTAAAGTTAAAGAAAACTAAGCTGTGTTAGGCTGCGACACATTGTTCTCTCTTCAACCTCCACTTTATGCTTTTACAGGGTATCTACAGAGGCAGGCGCATCGAGAGCAACAGGCGCCAGACAAAACTTTCACTTTTTTTTTTCATTTTGGGGGGTGTTGGAGTGAGAGGTGGAGTGAGGCACTCGAAGCCCCTCAAGTCTCAGCGATGTAACGCACTTAAGCACTTGCCAGCACATCAGGGTTGGGGGAGGGGAGGGTTGGCATGAAGGGAACTTATTTTTCGAAAATTTCATTTGTGTTAAGTTTCGCGCGAGTGCAGTGCGATTGAAGTGGCCGCTGCTGTCGCCGCAGGGTGTCACAGAATCAGCACCAGCACGATGATAATAATGATAAGAAGAAGACAAAGTGCCCGACGTTGCCCGAGGTTGCCTGGCAGTGACCCGGGCAGGTGCTATTGCCGGTGCCGGGCAAAGTTTGAATTTAATTTGGCGCTTGTCTAGACGAGCTTGTTTCCCCATTGGCCACCTCTCTTCCACCTCCCCCCTCCCCTGCCCAGACTTGGACAGTTTGGTTTATGTTTTAACTCAGCTACGTGGTTCGACTTGATTGGAATTGTGCGGCAGAGTTCGGCAAAGGTTCTGCTCTGCTGCAGTCATGCGATATGGGACACGTGTTGAGCATAAGTCGCTCATTCACTCTCCCCTCGCTCCCCCCTCTAGGCATCTCTGATTGCGGCTATTTAAGATTGCGCCACGCGACTCCCTAGAGTATGCAGCAAAACGGCGACGCGTTGTGCCATATGATGTGATGATTGTTTGCTGCGAGTTTGTTGTCAGTGCGCGCGAAGAAAGGCTGAAGAGGAAGAAGAAGCTAAAGACAAACAAAAGCGAATTGTAGACAAAGACAAAAAGCAGGGAGGGAGAGAGAGAGAGAGAGCAGCTAATGACTGCTAAGCACTGCAGCTGCACAGACTGTTGACAGTGAAGAGAGAGAGAGAGAGGAACTGTCTAATAATAGAGTGTTATCTCTGTTAATGCTGCTGCAGCTTTGTCGATCTTCTGTTAACAGAGCAGAGAGGCGCTGTCTGTTAACAGCACGATAACAATTACTGTAAGAGCTGTTACCTTAACAGTTGCTGCAAGCCCTAACAGACGGCTGTACTTGTGTTAACAGCAAAGCGAGAGGCCAGCAGTTAGCAGAGTGAGTCCAATGTTGTGCTGCTGAAAGTCATATGTTAACAGAGGAAAGAGGTTAACACAGTGATAAATTGAATATATGGCTGTAAGAGCTGCCTTAACAGCTGCTTCAAGTCTTATGTTAACAGAGAGGAGATGTGTTGTCTGTTCAAGCTGCCTTAACAGCTGTAGCTGTTATGCACATATATCAGAAGTGCACTTCTGTTAACAGAGAAGAAAGGCACTGCCCGTTAACAGAGTGATAAATCAAACATAACACTGTTGAAGTTGATTCACTGGCTGTAGTTGTTAAATATATCCAACTTCTGTTAACACTGAAGAGAGTGTATGCTTAAACATATCACTGTTAAAGCTGCCTTTACAGCTGTGGCTGTAATGCACTTACTTCTGTTAATAAAGAAGAAATGCACTGCCTGTTAACAGAGTGCTAAATCGAACAAATCACTGTTAAAGTTGATTCACTGGCTGTAGCTGTTATGTATATATGTTTGTAAATATCGCCAGTGCACTTTTGTTAACAGTGAAGAGAGTGTATGCTGAAAGATATCATTGTCAAAGCTGCCCTAGCAAATGTGGCTGTTATGTACATATAGTGTAAGCGCACTGCTGTTAACAGAGTAGAAAGGCGCCGTCTGTTAACAGCACAATATCAATAATATAACTGCCAGAGCTGTCTAGCTGTTAATCCAGTCTCAATCTACATGGACTGCAATCATGGTCTGTTGTTTACATAACACTTAACAGCTGTTACTTGTCTGCCTGCCTGCCAGTCTCTGTGGCTTATCCTACAGCAATTTGTTGTGCATTCAAATGAGGTGACTCAAGTGCAGCTAAATTAACTTGATAAACTCGCACTCGAGTGCTGCTTGTGTCTCATGCTAAATGAAGTCGCACTCAGCTCAGAGGGTAACAGGATTTATTCACTTTTAATTAGCTTCAGCTCGTTGGATTTAACATTTATACGCCTCTGGCAATCTGTGGCAAGGCAAGCCACGTCAGCTCAAGCAGCTTGGACTCTATCTTTGGTTGTGGTGGGCGTAGACAGGGCAAACACAGCGCACACATGCTTCTTAAATTGATTGATTGATGAGCCAAGGGAGTGTACAAATGTGTGTGTGTGTGTGTGTGTGTGTGTGTGTGTGTGTGTGTGTGAAGGAGACACGCAACTCCCAACACAGCATATCAGCTATCATTACCCAAAACTGTTTACCTCAAATTACTCTGCTGCCTGCCCCAGCTTCAAGTGACTGTCTCTGTCTCCCTCTGTTCCTCCCTCTCTCTCTCTCTGTCTCTCTCTCTACCTTCCCGAGGGCCTGTCGAGTGCTTAACGTGTCAACAGGCTTTTGGGGCAACATTTTGGTCGCCTCGCTCGTATGTGTATTTATGATGTTGCATTTACTGACCTCAACACAGTTGTCCCTCGTTTCCTCTCTCCCCCCCTCTCTCTCCCACCGTCTCCAGCCTTGGCTGTTACACGCAATTGCGTTGCCATATTGTGCGCGCTTTTCGCACGCCTCGTCCAATTTTTTGTAATACCGTTTAATTTGTTTTGCGTGAAGCCTTTATGGCGTATACTTAATATTGCGCATACGTCATGCGCGCACGCACACACACAGTACATGTACATGTCATGACATGTGCTTAATATGCATAATAATAAAAACTGTTGAAAGTGATGGAGCACAGCCCTACCCCCCTCCCCACCCTCCCTCCCTCTTGCCCTGCAGTAGGCAAGCCCTAAAGTTGATCGGTTTGCATTGAAGCTGCGCACGTATCATGTACAAAAAGTTCATCAATCATATCATATTGGAAATGGACAACATAATTTCATGTCCGTACACATATAAACCTTGCTCCCGCTTCCACCCGTCACTCCCCTATGCCATTTGCCACGCCCTTAGTGGCGTTAAAATGACCGCAGTTAAGTAGCGAACAACGCGGCGACGGCAACGATGGCGACCTATGAATTTATTTATTAATGATTGCAATGCGAGTAGCCACTTTTATGTTACACACACACACAAAGCTCGTAAGCACCACTGACCCTCCCCTCTCTCTGCCAGCACTCCCCCCCCTGGCTCTGCTGCGCCTATGTGTCTTGCTGAATGCCTGCGAAAATGAGCGCAGAAATTAATAAATTTCAATCGTAGTGCATTTCTCCCTCTCTCTCCCTCCCTCTCTCTCTTTTTTTTTCCTCTTTGGGTTTTTAATTTCATCAACGAGCAGACCGACCAGAGGCGTAGAGTTTTTATTAATATTAATTTGCAAAAAGGTCGAAGAGAAACCAAAGTCGAAACTCAATTCTGATGTTAAATTTGATTCGTGTTAACTTTTAATTTGGTATCGAGCCAACAAAAAAATGTCAGAAAAAATGTTAAAATAAACTTGATATAAAATCAAAGTGAAATTGATGACAATTTCCGAGTTTGTTTGAAGCTGGAAGTGCTAAAAAAAAAGAAAGAAGCAGCGATAGCAAATAAGGAAAAAACATTTAAAATGCTGCGGTGCTGCGCTGTTGCCCGCTGCTGTTAAGCTACCAGCGTAGGACTGCATGTAACTGTTAAGCTAACAGTGGCAGTTAACAGCGTATGACTGCATGTGACTGTTAAGCAAACAGCGGCAGTTAACAGTCTACGACTGCATGTGACTGCTAAGCTATCAGCGGCAGTTTACAGCGTATGTAACTGTTAAGCTCACTGTGGCAGTTAACAGCGTACATTTCACTGCATGTAACTGCTAAGCTAGCAATGGTAGCTGACAGCGCACGACTGCATGTGACTGTTAAGCAAACAGTGACAGTTAACAGCGTACGACTGCATGTGACTGTTAAGCAAACAGTAGAAGTAAATAGTGCATGACTGCATGTGACTGTTAAGCTAACAGCGGTAATTAACAGCGTACGAATTAAGTGACTGTTGAGCAAACAGTGGTAGCTTACAGCGTACCCGTGTGAGTGCAGGGACTACAGGGCTGTCAGTTAGTATGTATATAGAAAGTGGGTTGCGCTGTTAAGTTAACCTATGTTAGACAGTTAACAGTGAGCAGGATTGCTTTAAGAGACAAGCATAATAACCGTATTCAATTCCTTCTACTTTATCAACGTAATAAATTTAAATGTTTGCCTCGATTCGTGTTAACTGCAAACTTAAATAATAGTTAATTTTTGCTGCTATCTCTGATTTGAAATGTAAATTTGGTGGCGTTTTTCCATTTCCCAGCAGCACTGCCAGTGCAACGACAACGAATGCTTTTCCTGCCGGCGGCTTTCTAATGAAAATGAAAATGAAAACGAAAATGTGAAATGAAAATGAAAAACGAATGCATTTCTTCTTGATCTAAATCGTGTTCGCTTCTTTTTTTTTTTTGTTCTTTTCATTTTGCTTGCTTTGTGTGCGGCTTCTAACGAAATGCGGAAATTAAGAGATACAAAGATAAAAGTGGCGAGCTAACTAACTGTTTTTCAACCCCCCCCCCCTCTCTCCACACTGTTTCCCCCCTGTTATTCCCCACAATGTGGCCCACTAATTTATATATGGGGCCAACTCTTGAGCTGAATGCAGATAGATGCCTGAATATTGCATTGCAAGCAGGGGAAGTCAAGCCAGTCCAAGTCATGCCCCGCCTTGCCTTTCCTTGCCTTCCTGGTTAATTTGTGGCACGTCACGAGACGAGGCAGACGCAGACAAAGTGCAGATAAATAAGTAAATTACAAATGTAGACAACAATTTGTTACAATTTGCAAATGGGAACAATCGGAAGAGTTGCCTAAATTAAATGAATTAAGGCACCATATTTAACTTTAAACAATTCACACTGCGAAGCGCTCTGCCTCTCTCTCTCTCTCTCTCTCTCTTTCTCTTTGTCTTTGTCTTTCTCTGTCTTGTTCTTTCTGCAGCAAGTGTAACTGGCTTTTTCAGCTGTATTCTTTAAGGCTTTCCACAGTTGTTTACTTTACTTGCTTTACTTTTGGCTTATAGTTCTGAGTTCTTAAGTCTCTAACTTTGTTTCTCTCTCTCTCTCTGTTCATCTGTTGTTGATTCCTATTTCAACTGTTCTTTTTCCTAACTTTCTTCAGATTAAGCATTTTATCTCATTCATTACATCTTTCATTATCTTCCTTCCTCTATCTCTTGTCTTTCTTTTCTTTATGCTTCATTAATGCAGACAATTTAATCTTTCATTTTCCACTTCATCTCATATTCTTAAACGTTTTATTCGCTTTCGTTTAGTTTACACAATTCATTGACTATTTGTATCACACACTTTCACTCACTTGTCTCTTCCTAGTTTAGTCTGTACCTCCTTCTCCTGTTTTCTTCTTTGTCTACATATTCTTAAACGTTGTAAAGAAGAATTTGCATATTTATTCCATTTTTACTTAGTATAACATTGTCATAAGTCTTCTTCTGCTTCTTCTACTCTTTCTTGTTTGCCCTTTCTCTCTCTTTCTGTTCCTCTTCCTTATTCTTAAACGTTTTACTGTGCAAGTCCCTCAAGCATTTACTCGATATCTAAATGATTTCTGCAGTACTTATCTACTGCCTCACTTCACTAAGATTCGCTTGGTATTTACAGCTCTTACAGCAATTTACTAATGCGGAAACGTTTTTTGCGCCTGCAGTTGAAACGAGCTAAGCTCTCTACCCACGCTCGTATCCCCCTCTCTCCCCCTCTCCCTCACCCCCTGCCCCGGACACAGCATGTGCACATCAAAGCGCAGAATGGCTCTCAGAGCGGTATTTCGGTATTTGGTATTTGTTACGCTTTTCGCCTTTGTTTTTGGCCGCAGTGTTTTGTCTGTTCGCCTTTTGTGTTGCGCGCTTTCTTTGCTTTTGTTTCTCTCACTCTCTCTCTCGCTCTCCCTCGCTCTTTTTCTCGCCTTTTAGTTTTCAGTTGGCGCCAATAAACAATTCAATTGAAATTTGTCTTGTCTTGTCTCCGGGAGTTGCTGGCAAAGTCTCTTGAAAGTCTTTTGCGTGAAATTAAGACAGCATTTAACGCCACGTTAGCCCGAGAGAGAGAGAGACGAGGGGGCGTGGCAAACGCCTTTGTTGTCTAAGCTGACTAAGCCAGGCCAAGCCAAGTTAACCAAGCAACCAAGGCAGCAACAGCAGCAGCAGCAGCCGCAGCATCAACTCCAGCCACAGCTTCAGCTACAGCTCCGACAACAACTGCAGGAGCTGCTCGCTGCCTGTCTGTCTTCCCTCTCTGTCTTTCCACTCTGTCTCCCACTCTGTCTCCTACTCTGTCTCCCACTCTGTCTTGCTTCCACTCTGTCGCTGTCGTTCTCTGCTGTGTGTGGCCACCCACTTTGTCATTCGTGCATTGTTGTAGCTGCCACAATTACTGCAACTGCCAACTACGCGCACTACCCGAAACTCAAGTACGAGCGATACCCTAACTGAGGGTACCTATGCTCAACCTATGCTCGACCTATGTTTGACCTATGCTAATGCAGTAAGAGATATTCCACAAACAGTTAAAAGAGTAAGCCATAAATGTATGAAAGTACCCTAATCACTTGCGTTTCAAATGTTTTTCTCAGATTATACTGAGAGAAAGAGCTAGCCTTACTAAGGAACCTATGCTCGACCTATTTTCGACCTATGCTCGAGCTATGCTCGACCTATGTTCGATCAATGTTCAATCTATGCTCGAACTATGCTCGATCTATGCTCGAAGTATACTCAATCTATGTTCAACCTATGCTCGACCTATTTTCGACCTATGCTCGACCTATGCTCGACCTATGTTCGATCTATGTTCGATCTATGTTGAACCTATGCTCGATCTATGCTCGATATATGCTCAACCTATATTCAACCTATGCTCAGACTATATTCAACCTATGCCGAGACTGTACTCGACCTATGCTCGACCTATTTTCAACCTATGCTGGACCTATGCAACTGCAGTAAGAGATATTCCAAAACCAGCTAACCGAGTAAGCCATAAATATGTAAAAATTACCTTAATAATTTGCGTTTCAAATGTTTTTCTCAAATCAAATTCTTTCCTTCTACTTTTCCCTATAAACAATTGTTCAATATGCAGTTGTAAAGCGCATTAAACTCTTTGTAAAATAATATTATGTCATAATATTATATCATTTAAAGGCATAAATAAAGCACAAATCTATCTATCTTTCCATTTAAATACTTTTCATAATTTCCAAATACATTTTTAATAGTTAAGCAGAGCAAATCAAAAGCTGTTAAAAGCTTTGCAGCTAAGAGGTATTAAATTGTGGGTGTGCAGTTGGGTTTTTTTGTAGGTTTTGTTGTCCATTTAAAAAGAAAAAAATATAAAATATTTAAACTACACAATGCAAATGCATAGAAAGGAGTTAATGCGACTTAAGTCTGCCATAAAGTGCTATAAAACTAAAATAGAAACAAATGAAATGCAAATGCAAATAGAGTTGATGAAGCAGCAGAGAGAACTGATTAAGTTGAGCAGCAGGTATAAGTCAGTTAAGCAAGCTAACAGTGAGTGTGCTCTGCTCTGCTGTGCTGTGTGCGTTGCTTTCTGTGCGCCACTGTGCGAGCAAACACATCAAAGCAACGCGACAAATGGCGCTGTCTGTGGCTGACTTCGAGTTGAGCTGGGAGTGTGAGAGGGTGTGAGAGTGTGTGTGAGAGTGTGTGTGGATGTGTGTGTGTGTGTGTGCTAGTTTATGTAGTTATACAGTAGGCTGACTGGCATGGCAGTTACTCCAGCAGCAGCCCAAGCCGCAGAGCAGCTGTAAAAGAGAAGTGCTTAGAAAAATGGCAATTTACTTTTGTTTTACATGACGTCGGGCGGAAGGAGTAGAACTATAAAAACTAGAGCTAAAATTTTATGCCATAAAAATTATTGTCTCGAGATTTGAGCGAGCATATATATGGAATATATACACATACAAAGAGAAGGATAAACGAGTAGCTGAACGAGCTAAAGGGTTGAGTTGGCAGCGAAAAGAAAAAGGTGAAGATGCAGGGGGAATAAGAAGAAAATGGGGGCAGAAGTAAGGGGAGTAGTAGGAAAAGGAGCAGGGAAAGGCATTGGTACAGAAGTGGGAAAAGGGTTAGGGACATTAGCAGACAAAGGGATAGGGACATTAGCAGAGCCAGCACAGAGACAGGCAGAAGAGCAGGGACTGGGGACATGGGCAGCTCTTAAGAACTACAAAGTGCAAGCTTTGGGTATCCCGTGGTGAGCCAAAGCTGTTGCTGCTGCTTCTATTTGGTCATGTCACCAGGCGGCGATTTGCCAACAAGAAAAGGGACAAGAAGTAGACAAGGCAGAGAGCAAGAGGAAGACAAGGCAGAGAGTATGAAATTTGTTAAACGTTTTCATCAGAATAATTTTGTCTAATAGCTTAAATAACTTAACTGAACTTGCAATGCGTTGCCTTGCCCACAGACAGCAACAAAAGAAGAGACAGAAAGAGAGAGAGAGAAAAGAAGAGAGAGAGAGAGAGAGAGGCAGAGTGCTGCGTCTTTAGTCTGTCTGCCAGGCAGGGTGCAATGACCAGACTAGACCAGACTTTGCCTGCGCAGACAACGCGGCGCTTACCTTTGGCTCGTGCTTATTGCTCATACGCAGCGTAAGCCGCTAAAGGAACACAGCCAAAAGGCAGCGCAGGAGAGGGCAGGGCAATTCGCAATGCTAACGATAAATGCCTTGAGGCATGCAGCTTAGGCGGTGCCACATCTGGACATCATGTTGCTGCTTGACGTCATTTTTTGTTTTCTTCACTTTGTTGCCTTCTCTTTTTTTTCTTCACTTTTTTTTTGCCTTCACTTTTTTCTCTCTTGACTTTGGTTAGTTTTTAATTTATTTTCGTTTGCAACAAAGTTTGATTGCGTCAGTTTGAGTTGCGGCCTGTGTGTGTGAATGTCTGTGTGTGTGTGTGTGGGTGTGTGTGTGTATTAAGCAGACTAGTTTGTGGTTGCTACAGATCTGACTGTGAGACATTGGCGCCGTCAACTTTTAATTTTTTTTTTTAACGTAGTGAACACTGTTGTTGTTGTTGCTGTTGTTTCGTTTTAACGACTATATATATAGTATAATATTCAAGAAATATGTTATATATTTGCCTGAAGTTCAAGTTCATCAGCCCATAAATGCATTTTAAAACGGAAATTACAAAACATCTGGCATTATGAGGCACTAAAAGGCTCAAGTAAGCTCAAGTAACTCGACAACTCTAGGCAAGCGCTGGCCAACTTTGACCTCAAACAAGAACTGAACACTTTGCCAAGCATAATTGCAACTCATATATATGAACTTACCTCAAGTAACTCGGCAACCTTGCACGGAAACTTCGTCTAGTAAGTCGTAAATAAAAGCTTAACTATCTGCCAGCATAATTGCAACTAATGTGATAGAATAGACTCACGCACAACTCTACCAGTGCTGAAGTAACTCGGCAACCCTAACGAAAAACTTAAACACTAAATTGCACTCTCTCTCCCACTCTCTCTCTTCCTCTCTCTCTCTTTCTGTTGGCATAATTTCATGCAATGCATTATAATGCGCACACACACTGTACACACTGTACTTGAGCTTAAGTAAGTCGACAACCCTAGCAGGCAACCCTATGAACTTTACCTGATAACCAGCTACAACATAAGCGAACGCAATTAAGTCTAATTCAAGCAAGTGCAAAGAACTTGGCCAGCAGAATGAGAAGTCCAAAGACCGAGCCTACGACTGAGAGCGGAGCTGAGACCAAAGCAGAGTCTGCACTGCATAAGCTGCGGCAATTTATGTGCATATGCATTAACATCTGGCAACTGAGAGAGAGAGAGAGAGAGAGAGAGAGAGAGAGAGAGAGAGAGAGACAGAGAGAGAGAGAGCGAGCACTCTTGGAGTTTTTGGCCTGCCAGGGAACTTAACAAATGAGTGCATGAGCCAAAACTCTCTCATCTCATGCCAGAAAAAGAATGCGAAAGCGAAACAAGTGCAAAACCCAAACAGAAAGAGAAAAAAGTTACGTCGTCGGGGTCTAACAAATGTGGCAGCCAGGCTGGCAATACAAAAACTTCTGCTGCTAACCAAATATGTGTGTGTGTGGGGTAGCCTAGGTTAGTAGGGGGAGGGGCGTCTGAGGCACGAGCTAGTTAGGCAATAGTTCGAGAGGCAGTTTGGGGGAAAAAGTTCATTTGGCAAACATCGTGGCTGGAGTCACAGACACAAAAGCCAGAGCCGAAAGCTTCAAACAATGTGACTGCACTTGCAAACCCTCCCCCCTTCCCTCTCTACCCACTCTACCTCCTCTACTGACTACTCCACTTGCTGCTGTTGTTGTACTTGATGTGGCCCAAACTCCTTTGACATTGTGCAGCAGGCCTGACAGGCCGGAAATATATGAGTTTGGTTACCCTGTGGCCTCTGATCTCGCACTGCCAGTGGCAACAGCCTGTAGCGAGTGAGACAAATAGACTGTGTGGAAACCGGAGAGAGAGAGAGAGGGGGGGGGGAGGAAGCAGGTTAAGAAGGGTAGGAAGAGACAGAGGCAGAGCATGAAGAAGAGGAACATGAAGTGGCAGTGGAATAAGCTGGAGCGTTACTCCTCAAGTAACATGACTAGTTTATAGTACAAAAAACGCCTTGTCACGCGTGTCACGACTTGAGCACGAGCTGGGTCAAGCAGAGCAAATAATAATCAATTATTAACGTGCATCAATTTCAATTATCAAAGCAATCAAAATTGTTATTTAAAGGTTATAAGCGTGACTCACGACCTTTCATAATTGGCATAAAGTTTAGCTAACATTCTTTATTTATTCATTTGCTTAATAGTTTCTCTACTAAGAACTCCTTCTTGGTGTCATCTCTAGTCTCTGCTCGTGTCACGAACTGTTCGTGTATGGCATGTACGTGAGACTGTCGTGTAACTTATACCAAAGTAACTTATACTAAAGTGTCTTTACTTTAACTTAACTCTAATATAAATCAAGACTTCTCTTTGCACTCGTGACACGCTCGCATCTCTAGTCTCTTCACTCCTTGCTACAGTCGTGTCACGTGCACCTTAGCTGACTAGACACTTCTTCAACTCATACACACGACTGGACATTGCTGCAAACAATGTCTCACGACTTGTTTTGCAATCAATGTCTCCCTGTTTGCCTTCTCGTGTCACGCTGTCATCTCTCAGCGCGCACTCGATTCGCCGCGCCTCGTAAATTGTCTTGGCAAGTGGCAAGTGGCAAGGCATAAATTCAATGCGTCAAGTGTGTGTGGGGCAGCAAAACGTTGCCCGATGGCAACGTTGGTTGAGTTGCTTGCCCCGGCCGCAGATTGACGGTGACAAGCGGCGCAATTAGATGGGGCACATGCCGCACTTGTTCGATGACCAAAGCTGACCAAAGCAAAATTCCAAATGCCAAAGACCGAGACGCCGGGGGAGGGGGGGGGATGTGTGAAGAGAGGGACAGAAAGATGGAAGATGGAAGACCTAAAGTCCGAAAGACCCATTGACCGTTGACGAGCGTTGCAGGACTATGTTGCACGTTGAATGGTTGTTGCACGTTGAGCTGCGTTGACAGCGTAATTGTCAGTGGCATGTTGTTGCCACCCAACCAGACCCCTTGACCTATCCCTGTCATGCCATGCCATGTGGCATACCCTGCATGCCATACAGGCAGCTGAGAGGGGGTATATGCAATGAGGGTCTCTCTGTCTCTTTAACTTTCCATCCCTCATGTCAACTTACTCGAACTCCTTTTCTCTCTCTTCCCACCACCTCTAGCACTACCTTTAGCTCTACCTTAAGCTCTACCTTTAGCTCTACCTTTAGCAATACCTTTAGCTCTACCTTTAGCTCTACCTTTAGCTCTACCTTTAGCTCTACCTTTAGCAATACCTTTAGCTCTACCTTTAGCTCTAACTTTAGCTCTACCTTTAGCTCTACCTTTAGCACTACCTTTAGTTCTACCTTTAGCTCTACCTTTTGCACTACCTTTAGCAATACCTTTAGCTCTACCTTTAGCTCTACCTTTAGCTCTACCTTTAGCACTACCTTTAGCACTACCTTTAGCTCTACCTCTAGCAATACCTTAAGCTCTACCTTTAGCTCTACCTTAGCTCTACCTTTAGCTCTACCTTTAGCTCTACCTTTAGCTCTTCCTTTAGCACTACCTTTAGCACTACCATTAGCTCTACCTTTAGCTCTACCTCTATCTCTACTTCTACCATACCAGGGTATGTGGCAGTCGCATACTCTGCATCTTGGCTTGTTGCGCCTAATGTGACAGCATGTGTGACAAACAGTTTGCCAAGTTGTAACTGCCTGAGACATCTAGCTCAATCTATGTTTGTATCTCCATCACCAGCACCACCTTCTCTTCCTCCATCGCCTGCTCCTTGTCCGTCTCCATCTTCATCTTCTTTGCCAGCTGTATCCCTTGTCTCTGTGCAGTGGGCGTGGCAGCTACACCAACAATGGCTTAGGCATTGTTTACACGCATCTCGTTTCATATGCATGAGATTCACGCACGAGGCCACGCCATGCCAGACCATGCCACACCATGCCACGCACCTGCCAACCAGGCAGGCCTGCCTTGCCGCCTGCACGTGCCCCTAATGAGTTGCCAGCAGTGGCCTAGTGGCAGTGGAAGTCAGGAGGAGGGGGACGTGACTGGTTTAAGCGTAGGCGCGTAGCCATATGTGAACGGGGCAGCTATCCTGCCCCGCACTCCCTCTGCCGCCTCGTCATGAATTCAATCAGCTAAAAAGTAGGCAACATTTTTCGTGTGTTTGCACACTGTGATTAAAGTTCGCGCAGGTGTGAAAGGAAATTAGCCATGGGGTAAGCACAGGTCGCCATTGCAAAGTTGATTAACCTTATTGTGTATTATTGCTCAGGCAACTTTCACTTCAGGCTCTGCATAACTAAAATTTGTAATGAAATTGAGCTTGGCAATTGAGCTTATCGTGCATCGAATGTCAAGTAGGATGGGGGTCAGCTCTGCGCTTAGAAAGTACATTGCAGTTGTGTCGAACAGAAGCTCAACAACACAAAGCTGCACTGGCAGTTAAATTAAATAGTAACTTGACTTTAAATGCGGCCTTAAACTCTACTTGAAATCAAGTTAAACAGCTTAAAGCTCCAATTGAAGCTGCTTTGCTGATGAACAATGCATGAGCAGCTTAAAAACATGAACTTGATTCGAAAAGCTCCACTTGAAATCAAGTTAAACAGCTTAAAACTCCACTTATAATCAGCACAAACAGCTTAAAGCTCAACTTAAAGTTGCTTTACTGATAAACAAAACATGAGCTGCTAACAAACATGAACTTGATTCTAAAAGCAGCTTAAAGCTCCACTTAAAATTGCTTTGCTGAACTAAAAAGTATGTGTAGTTAACAAACACGAACTTAGAGCTTCAAGTTAGTGCTGAAAGCTCATTAAATAAAGTTAAAACTCGTTTAAAATGAGCCAAAGCTAAACAAAGGGCTTTAAAGAAAGACTAAAGTTAGTAGTACAAAGATCTGTCTATGAGCTTCTACTTTTTAACTTCGCAAATGCAGCAACAATTAAGAATAAAAGCACATTAAAGCTTTCTTTTTTCTTTATCATTGCACAAAGCCAAAGGAAATACAAAGGAACAAAAGATTAAAATCACTTAAAGTGTGCAATATGTGAGTCTTTTCCATTAAAGTGCATTACTTTGCAGCTTAAAGCACCTTAGGGCTGCTTACCTCTCACATCGGCCACACAGATGCTTTTCCTTTGTTATCAGGAACATGCAGCTCGTGTGTTTGCCATGTTTATTTACATGCAAGAATTGTGTTTAGTTTTTTAACAACATTTTATGATCTTTGCCGAGGCTGAGCTAATGCATTTATTTATTATTTACAAATTGTAAACAAATGGAATTTTCCACAATTTTGCATTGCACGTAGGCAGGGGGAGGTGCCAAGGGGCCGGCTGAGGTTCTTCCGGGCGAAATGTTTTCATGTATTTGCCAAGTAAACGGAACAAAACTAAGAAGTAAATAAAGCATGAATATGCAGACTGTGTGAGCGAGTGAGTGTGACTGTGTGTGTGCGTGTGTGTGTATATTGTGCAGACTTGTATTTACATTATGATATATGGCTTCATGGGGAAGGGGGGAAGGGGGGGGGGAGATGTTGCATTTCTTATGCATAAATATCAATAATATGATAGAGCGTATGAATGCCAGAGTTTTGTTTGCCTCTCAATATGATTTGATTTGATGAGATACAAGGGGATAAGGCTAAGGTAGCGTAGCATTGACTATGGGTTGTGTAGGGTAGTGTATGGGGATAGGGTAGTGCATGGGTGGAGTATGCATAGGGTGCTAGATTAGTCTATAGCGTCTATTGCTTTGCTGCACTCGATAAAAGGTGATTTGGGTTGCGTAATGTATGATTAGGGTAGAGCAGGGTACATAAGAGCAGGGTACATTGTGGTGAGGGTAGTGTATGGGCAGAGTAGTGTGCGGGAAGGGTAGTATAAGCTGATTTGGGTTGCGTAATGTTTGTCTGAGGTAGGGTATGAGGTACACAGTGTGTATGGGCAAGGTAGTGTATGGGCAAGGTAGTGTATGGGCAGGGTAGTGTATGGGCAGGGTAGTGTATGGGCAGGGTAGTGTATGGGCAGGGTAGTGTATGGGCAGGGTAGTGTATGGGCAAGGTATGTATGAGGTCCTAGGTTAGTCTACAGAGTCTGTACTTGATACAAGGCGATTTAAGAAGTCAATGGGCAGAGTAGAGTGATAGTAGGGTAGTGTATGGGATGTGTATGGGTAGTGTATGGCTAAGACAGTGTGAGGGCAGGGTAGTGTATGGGTAGTGTATGAGCAAGGCAGTGTGAGGGTACGGTAGTGTAGTGGGCAGTGTATGGTTGTGGTCTTTAAAATCTAAGGCGATTTGGGCTGCGTAATGTTTGCTAAGGATAGTGTATGAGCAGTGTACAATATGGTGAGGGTACTGCCCATGAACTAACCTAACCACACAGCATTTGGGGATAGGTTAGTGCATATGTAGAGTATGCATAGGGTGCTTGGCAACTTTATAGAGTCGTTTACTTTGCATTAAGTGCAGCACATAATATGCAATCTGTACACACACACACACACACACACACACAATCACACACACTGACATAAATGTATATGTTATATACACGCAGTCTAGGTACAACAGTGCATGCGAAAAGTATGCAAATCGAGTGCAATTTGCATGCAAAGTGGCATCAAGAGAGCCGCGTCAAGTAAAACTGCAGCAGGGCAGGCTGAGGCTGCAGCCGTGGGGAAGGGGAGGAGGAGGAGGAGGATGGGGAGTGGGAGTGGCAAGTGGCAGGCGCAACTCATTAGCAATGCCAGCTCCCACTTCTCTCTCTCTCTCTCCCTCTCTGTGTGTGTGTGCATACTTTTCTACTGCACTGTGGCTAGTTGTGCGGTTACTTGCGCTGCGATTCGCAAATGTTTTTTCAATTTGCCCCCCCTAAAGAAGTTGCAAGGGGCAAGACGAGGGGAGGCAACATCTCGTTCTTGGTTATTATGAATAACTCACTCAATATGCAACACAATTTCCCCCTAAGAAGCTGCCGGAAAACTCTGCACAGAGTCTGACAAAGTTTTTCCCTTCTTTAACTTTACTTTGTATTTCTCGTGGTCAGTTAGAGTATTTGCAATTCTCTAATACACTAGCCCAACAAAGTATTCCCTTTTCCTTACCCGTTCCCTTCCCCTGTCCCCCCTTCATGACTGCATATTTTGATTTCTAACACATTTTTGCCATTTGCAGAACTTTCAATGGAATTTCCCAAAAGATTCGGCGCAACTTGCTTGCAAGTTATAAATAAACTTAGGAATCTTCCTCACTCCTTTTCTCTCCCCCTCTCTTTCCCCCGTCTATATGTGTAGGGAATATGCATAAACATGTATGTACAAATACCATATACCACATACTGTATGCCACATGTGGCATGTCTTCGATTTGAGTGCCGTCTTTGAGGGAAATAAATTGACATTTTAATCACTTATGCACTTCATTTCGAACGCCAACTGCCAAAAAGGGAAAACTGCATTGGAAAATTCGTATATGGAGGGGGGGGGAAACTATTTGGGAAATGCACTTTGCATGGCGAAATGTGAAATTGTGAAAATGTGTTAAATGACTCGAGAATGAAGTGTGAAAAATTCGTTACGCAAATGAAAATGAACAATTTCTCTTCATGCGCTTCGTGATGGAAAACTTGACTTTAGTGGGGTGTGAAGAATTTCAAGGGGGGGAAGGTTAAGGGGGAAGGGGCACAAATTGTACTTTAAAATGTTGTCGGGAACCAGCTTAGTTTGTGAGTTCTTTAAGTTATATATTATTAATTGCAGTGGTATATTTTTGAAGGCATTAAAATCACTCAACAAATTGAATGTTTTGAAATATGTTTAAAGTTCTGGAAAGATTTTAAAAAATGATTGCATTATATTTCTTATTATTTCAGCTACTTATCCAACAAAATTCATTGGTATATTTCCCAATTAAGACTTTTCTTCATAGTTTTTTTGAATTTTCTAACATTTTCTTATACATTTAAAGTGTTCTTCAACTATTTAAGGACTCAAACTTAACCCTCTCTACTACCCACACCAAATTTCAGGCAACTACCTTCTCAAGATGTCAAGATTTGACACCTGACAGTGTTGTACACGATAGTAACTAGCAATTTCAATTTATATTTCAAGCACACGAGTTGTTTCACTTTCTATTCAAAGCTGTTTTCGACAGAAAAGCTTAAAAAGAAAAGCCATGAGGAAAAAAAATAACCAATTTACCGCGCAATAAATGTCAATTTCTAAAGATTGAATGCTGTGTGCACTGTGCAGGGGGCCACTTGTTGTGGTCTGCAAGGGCCTCAAGATCACGCCCACAACCACACCTACGCCCACTTGGCCATTCATTGTCGTGGCTGTTGCTGTTGTTGACCACAAGGCAATACAATGGTTAAAACATAATGCTAAATGCTCGATTAACGAGTTCTTTCGACCATTCAACGAACGAATGGAAGCATGAAGAGAGAGAGAGAGTGGGAGGGAAGTGTGGGGTAGGCGAGGTGTGGGGGAGAGTGCCTGCAACAGAGGCCGACAATAAACAGTTACATTAACAACAATGGCTGACCGAGAGGGCACCCACAACTTGCGGCACAATGCCTCCTTTCTCTCTTGCCCTTGGCGCCTGAACTTACCCATTCGGTTCCAACAACATGTTAATCTGCAAAGAAAGAGAGAGAGCAAGATAAATTGAGTGAGTAAGAGAGAAGTAAGTAGAGTTGGCATATAGCAAAAAAGTAGCCCAGTTGGAAACAACTTTGTTGGGCATGTGCATAAGGTACCGATTGCTTCTTGGCACCTCAACAGGGTGAGGTTACTGTATTTAGTCGTGAGTACCCTGTTTGTGTATGGTATCTATACATGTTTAAGTACCCTGTGCATTTGCGCTATCTTACTGATTGTTGAACACTTCTTTTTGGTAGTTAGAAAAGGTAGAAGACATTCCAGCTTCACTTTGTAAAAGGCAGTATAAGTATAAATACTTATTTTCGGGCAGAGGGTCCTGCCATACAATGTCTATTGACTTGGTATGCATATAGAGAAGCTAGTAGTGCTGTAGCACCTAATCTTCTTCGACTTGCTACGCAATAGAATATATTTATGTATATTGTCGACCTCTATAGATAAGTAACTTACTTAGTGGTAGTGCTGTAGCACCTTTTGCTTCTTCCAAATGCATGCCCAATACATGTATGAAGTACCTTCATTCTAGCTTAACTTTGCAAGAGGCAGCTAACCTAAGTACAATATAAGTATTTCAGGGCAGAGGGTCTTGCCATACCATATATAAAGTTTAATTATTTAGCAGGAAGTGCCTAAGCTGGTAGTGCTGAAGCACCTTTTGCTTCTTCGCTTGGTATGCAATAGCATAGAGCACAATAGGTAATACCTTCTACCACTTAAGAGAGAAGTACCTTAGCTGGTAGTGCTGTAGCACCTTTTTCATCTTCCAAATGCAGGCCTACTACATGTATGAAGTTCCTGCTGGGCTACAAGCTGCGCAAGTAGTAGATCATGGGATTGGTTGCAAATAAAATGTGTTGCACGATGCAGAGGGTGGGGGAAGGAGGTGTCGGGTGTCGGGGCAAGGTTAACTTGCGCCAGCCAAAGGGGATTTCTCGTGGGTAAATTGATGTTGGCTTTATAATCATAAAAAATTCAATTCTCACCAAAATCACATGAAATTTGTTACATAGACGAATGAGGCACAGGCACAGAGGCGCCGCTGAGACGACAGAGGGTGCTTAAGGGCACTGAGAGAGAGAGAGGGAGAGAGAGAGGGTGTTGCGTGGGTCGTTTGGGGATTTCGTTTGGGTATTTTGAATGTTTTATGGTTTTTTTGTCGGAAAACCGAAATAAAATTCATAAAATCGACGTGAATTCGCGTTCGCTTTTTGAGGCTTGTGGCATGGCCATTACCACTTGCCACTTGCCACATGCCACATGCCACTTGCCACATGCCGAATGCTGCACAATCAAACAATAAATCTTTTTCCTTTCGTTTCGTTTTTTGCCAGTTTTTTTTGCCGCCTTTTTTCTGCGCTCTAAACACTAAGCTCATTTAGATTTATACACACACACACACCCCACTTCCTCCCCCACTAGCCCCTATCCCCCTGCCCCAGTACCTAGCCTTCCCATCTCTACCCCTCGCAGTTTGGGGAATTCGCTTTAGTAAACTTTTCGCCGTGTTTTTTTTCGTTTCTTTTTTTTTGCATTTAACTTTTTTATGCTTATTTTTTATTATCAGTTCCGCTTTGGTTTCGATTCTCGATTCTTATTTTCGCTGCGTTGTGATTTGAAAAATTATTTCAGGTTTGCTGTACAATCCCACACACCACCCCCTCCCCCCCACTTTCCCCTACTATCTTTCTGCCATTGTCATTTGTTGTTGTAAAGTTTATTTTCGATTTAACGCTCTGCACATTATTTGCCAGCCTCGCACTGTGAGGATTGTAAAGTTTTCCCGGTCTATGTTGTTTGCCAAGCCCCTAGGGGAAAGAAAGGGGGCGGTGGGGGGGAGAGTCTTAGTTCTGCGAGGGATAAAGCGAGTGGGATTGGCAGAGATCTGTGCTCAGGATAATGCATCAAAGAGCTTAAGTCGAGCTTTGCCTTGGGCAATTTGTCGAGTTACATGAAAAAAGGCACAGAATGTAATAAATATATGCACAGCATGGCCTATCGGTATGCCAATCGATAATTGAAGAAGTCAATAAATGTATTGCCAGCACAAGAACTGCATTACGATGGTAATTATCGATAGACGAAGGACCTTCTCAATCATTAAACTTAAGAAAATCTTATTTGACATTTGAATTTGACATTTATTGATAACTGGCACAGGTCTGTGCTTGCACAGTACCTTTAACTATCGATATGTGTAGCCTATCGATATGATAGTTGATGATTGAATGTATCGATAATCTTACAAACAGCTTAACAACCTCATTACGATAGCAATTATCGATAGAAGCCGGAGTTAACGCAAGAAAATCTTCTCACTCATTGAACTCAATTGAATCTCATTGACTTTTATCGATAACTTGGCAATAACACACTCTCATGAGACACCAGAAGTCTGTGCTTGCACAGTATATAAAATGATCGATATGCGTGGCCTATCGATATGCCAATTGATAATTGAAGAAGTCAATAAATGTATCGATAAGCTTACAGACAGCTCAAGCACCTCATTACGATAGAAGCAGGAGTTAACTCTCGTAAACCTTTTCACCCATTATACTCAATCGAATCTCATTGACATTTATCGATAACTGAACACACTCTCAACATACACAACAAGTCTGTGCTTGCACAGTGCATTCAACTGTTAAAATAAAGATAAACAAAGACGCAACGGAGCAGACCAAGAGCAAACAAACTCAGGCTATCGATAACAACAAGACAAACACACAAACAAACTCACACACACACACATACCAACCGCACCCCACACACGGCCGTCATAAACAAAGGTTAAACAATAACACAAAGTCAAGTTTGTCGCATTCTCGATATAATTCATGTTGACAAATTATCGATAAATTTCTAAACAAATAAAGAGCAAAACTGTGTAATGCATTGTTCAAAATAAATGAGAAACGGAATGGAGATGTGTTGGACAGAGAGAGAGAGAGGAGAAAGGGAGGCAGGGAGTAGAATGCGAAATGAAATGAAATGCAACTGCAGAGGGAGAGAGGGAGAGAAAGGGAGAGCGATAAAAATGCTGCAGCAAATGCGACACGCGGCGAAACGACACGAACAGCAGATAAACCAATAACGAGCAGCAACAACAACAACAACAACAACAACACTAGTACAAGCCACAACAACAACAACATGGGGATAACAACAACAAGGACTATAAGGAAGCCAAAGCTAAAAATCCATTTGAAAATCGAATCGCACGCAAAATGCAACGCAGCTTTGCAATTGCTTTTTCGCTGTCAGTAGAACAAGGCAAGCGGAACTAGCACCCTGCACCAGCACCACCACCCACATCCTTCCTCCCCCCCACAACAACACACTACTCTCCCTGAGAGAGGGTACCCAACTTGGGGTTAATACTTATTGTCAGGTATATGTAACCATCCGCCATGTCGTGCCATTTATTTGCGCAACATCAGCGATTTCTGTTTTCTTCTACTCTTTTTTTTTGTTTGTTCACCATTTCATTTAAATACCCTGTAAAGGGTATGTATACAGATAAAGGGGTGGCCTTGGGGAATACTAAAAAAGGGAGTGGGTAACGCTGTTTCTGTGTAGAATGAAAGTTGCCAAGGAAAGTCTTAGCTGCAGTTCATTTGAAACATTAACAAGCTTTCGACTCAAGTTGTATATAGTCAAGCTATAGTCAGCACTGTGCAAGTTTGCACAGATCAACTTATAATAAACTATAACATATATATATAATTTATAGTATAATATATACATTATATATAATATATATATATATATATATATATTATATACAACTACAGGCTATTTGTAAGTTGTGCTCTTGCCACTTTATGCTGTTTTCTTTCTGATATTCATACGGGAAAAACAAACGCACGAGGGGGGGGGGTATATATGCCGTATATGCCGGATATAGGGGTAAAAGGGGGACAGGCAGTGGCGGGGGAACTACAACAATTCCATGAATGTGCAAATGCCAAGCGATACGCTGTGAAACAAATATAGAAAACTGATATCAGAACTAATGGCAAGACTGTGTGTGAGTGTGTTTGTGTGTGTCTGTGTGTGTGTGTGTGTATTATGTGTGAGTTATGCTGGGGTTTCTTTATAGCACTAATGATGGCCCTAACTGTTGCCCTTCCCCCCGCCCTTTAGACAAGTCTAAAATGCCTGTCAGGTCAAATGTTTGATATATGTATGCGGACGCGCCTTGTCAATTACAGAGAATGTTATGCACATATCTGATATAAACAAAATTCCTATAGACATGTCTACACACAAATATTATTGTCTGTAAACCTGTGTGTGTGTGCGTGTGTGGGTGTGTGTGTATGGGGAATGTTTGTACAGTATTCAATGGCAAGTTAGGAGTTAACTACAGATAGAGTTGAAGTCTTCTCCATTACCTGTTGACATGTGAGTGCAATCGAATGGAAAGATTCCTTAATGCACAGGGTGCTCAGCTATGAACTCTTGTACTTTAAAGAAACTTGTCATGCTTATCTA
Organism: Zaprionus camerounensis; assembly: GCA_018904165.1. Lineage (NCBI taxonomy): Eukaryota > Metazoa > Arthropoda > Insecta > Diptera > Drosophilidae > Zaprionus > Zaprionus camerounensis. The sequence goes on along the minus strand of JAEIFS010000531.1, from coordinate 7,211,860 downwards.
GGGGAATTTATTACAGTTTTATAGTTCAAAAATTCAATAATTCCATGATTTTAAATTATTCTATAATCTCTCTATAATTATTTGAACTTTTTCCCGTTCCTTATTTTTACTTCAGACTATTTAAATTTGTAATTGAATTTCTTTTTCTATTACTCTCTTTCTTCGCTACTCTCCTTAATTAACTGTTTTTTTTATCTCACTTCTTTATCTCCTTCCCTTCTTTCTATCCTTTTCTTCCCTTTTAATTCTTTTTTCATTAAATTTCCAAAAGTTTTCACCAACGTTAAAATATTACTGCTGTTGTCTGCCCTGCTGGTAGCTGCCCGTAACTCTACCCTGTCCACCCTGTGCACAGTTACTGCTTGCACTCAGTGTAGCCATTTTCAATTGCAGTCACTATAAAACACCTATGGAAACTGTGCATTCAGGCGCGCTTGCCATATGGGGACTCATTCTCATCCTCTCTCCATCTCTCCCTCTCTCTCCCCCTCTCTCTCCCTCTCTCTCGCTCCCTCTCTCTCTCTCCCCCCTTCCTCGCTGTATGCATTTCGTATTTCACATTTGATTCAATGCAGTTTTTTATTGTCGCATTTTTATTTTGCAGTCGCTTTCAAAGTGTTGTTGCCACGGGGGATTTCATGTTTTTGCGTGCCAAAGAACACGCGGCTGTAGTTTGGTATATTTTTTATACTTTTTGGTATTTTTTTTTGGCATAACAGCAAATATATTTATTGATAGATTTATAGAGAATTTAGAAGAGAAAAAGGCAATTGAACACGCAGTTCAAGTCAATGAACTTGACTCATCATTCTGTTTTGTATAGGTACCTCAGGTTATATTAATATGCTATCATATATGCTAGACATAGATATGTAAGGCACCTCCAACTAATATGCCTAGACATAGGTACCTCCAACTCAGATGCCTAGACATAGGTACCTCTAACTCAGATACCTAAATAAAGGTACCTCCAACTCAGATACCAATGCTATACATAGGTACCTCCAACTCAGATGCCTTTGTCTACCATAAATGCTCAACTTACTACAGTTTTATTAATGAACTTAATACCCAAACTGTTCAAGAGTTCAATTTAATAATAACAATATTTAGTTGGCATATCATAGATATGATACCATATCATATCACTAAGCAAGCAGCTGTTTATCTCTCAGGTATTTGGGTCAATGAACTTTACTTTACATGCTGCAAGGGGAATCACTTTGAAGGTATCCATTTCCTCTTTACTGTTCATGAAGTTCAACTAAAGGTGCTTATCAATATCAGCAGTAGTTTCCACTTACAAGCGGATTATCTTTTCCCCTCCTCTCTCTCTCTCTCTCTCCCTGCCTTTCTTTCATACACTTTTAATGCGCTTTTCGTCAGCAAAATATTTCCTGCTGCTCAACCAAATTTCCAACGCAATTACTTTAGAATGTTAAATGACCGCACGGCGCGAGCCTCGTAAATAAATGAGAAGCAAAGCCTTGCTAATTAGTTAAGAGCTGATTTTACCTGCTAAGAGGTGTCTACTGATGCCATGCTCTCTCTTTCTCTTCTCTCTCTCTCTCTCTTTCTCTTTATTTTATGCATTCCTCTCTCTGTTTGTCTTGTTGCCTTAATCCAGTTGAAAGCAGCTGCTGCCTTTGTCGTATGCTTATTTATTTCACTTGCCAAAAGTGTCAGTGATAAATTTTGTTCATAAGTTTCGGCTTGAGAATCGCAGAGGGAGGCGAGAAGAGCTTTAAGCTGCTGCTGAGGCGCTTTAAGCTGCTTGAGAGCAGTGCAGAAATGGGCAGAGCAACCTCAGCTCAGCTGACAGTTGTCAGATGCGTATACGTTGGTCACTCAGCATACGATTAACACACAGATGGGCAGATAGGGAGAGGAGAGAGAGAGGGGAGGGACTGGAGAAGGGCGAGGCAAACAGTGAAAGAGAGAGAGAGCGAGCAGGAGCGTGAACTAAACCAAAGTATTCCAATTGCCAAAAGTGCCAAGTGCCAAGGTTTTTTCCTTTTGTCGCCTTTTTTGTTGCCCCATTTTTATGCCGGGCTGTGTAAGGCATGGGTGGAGGCAGAGGGGGAAGCATTAGGTGGCTGTTCTACTAGTATTCCCATGGGACTTTGAGGGGCTGCGAACACAACTGCCACACACAACTAATCGGGCGACGTCTCTCGATGCTCGGCCTACACGAACTTGAATCAGTTGTGACATTCCCAAGCTTGGCCACTCAGCGGACAACTCACACATTCCCCCCGCCCCTCTCCACGAGGGGAAAACCCTCTGGGGATCTGCAAAAAAATGGAGCTAGAGGCATTTGAAAGAGGGCGAGGGGGGGATTTGGTAAGCTTTAGCGATATGTGGCTTGCTTTATTGAAGCTGACCAGCTGCCTGAAATCAAACGGAATTTAACTAGAAAACATTTGAGAGGATTTTGAAGTTTTTCATTGAATTTAGCTGTTTTTTAGCTGTAATTTGATGAGAATATAGCTGTATATATCTGTGTAGTATGTGCTAAATTTCATTTGATTTGACAGGGCATTAAAGAAGTTAGGGAGGAATTAAAGCGCTGCCTTTAGTTATGATATAGTGAAGACAAATTTTGATACAGTATAAAAATATTCATAATTAATTATATACTATACTATATATACCATATAAAGTGTATATACTATATATACTATAATATTATATATACTCTATACTATATACTATATATACTATAGCTTACACCTTAACTTCCCCAATCTCTTCAGTTGTATCTTTGCACTTTTTAATAGCTTCACAAATCTTCCTAATTCGCTACACAAGGAATGATATTTGTTTGCCTCGTAGACGAGAGTAGCATATGGATACGTTCCACAGCGTGTTGCAAGGCTTATCACGTACGCAACATGCTTGTTCTTGTTGCCATTCTCATTGCCAGTGTGTTGTTGTTGGTGTGGCTGTTGCCCCTTGGGGCCAAAGGGCAATACAAATGGTGACAGCCCACATGGCTCCCACATGGATTCCAATGTGCTGTGTTTGTTTGTGGCCAAGAGATTCTACCCGACACTCGCCGTCTCTGACTACAGTCCCCCCCTTCTCGCCCTGCTCCTCTCTTTATCTCTGCATTCTCTACTTCCCCCTCTCTATTGCTCAGCTTTGCTTAGTTCGTTTTTGCCTTGGCGCCGTCGGCACATGTCGAGTTGGCGTCGCGTTGTGAGAGGAAGCAGGCGACGCCTCCGTGTTGCTTCCTGTCAAATTTCATTTTCACTTTTTCGCTGCTCTTAAATAATATTTGTTTTTACGCGCCCGTTTAGCTCGTATTTTGTTTGCCTCAATGTGTATACCCTGGGCAGGGGCAGTGGCAGAAAGGGTAGCCAGGCTGGCATATCAAGAGTTGTTTGTACATCTACTGGCTAGATAGATAGCTAGATAAATAGCTAGATGAATAGACAAAGAGATAGCCAAACATGTAGCTAGATAGATGGCTAAGTAGATGGCTAGATATATAGATATCTATTAAGAGCGAGGTACCTATCTATCTAGAGACCTTCTAGGTACCTTTTAGAGAGCAAGGTACCTGTCTGAATAGAGAGCAAGGTACTTATCTATCTGGAGAACTAGGTACCGTCTACGTACTTACTAGAGAGCTAGGTACCCATGTATCCAGAGAGCTAGGTACATTCTAGGTACCTTCTAAAGAGATAGGTATCTTCTGGGTACCTTCCAAAGAGATAGGTATGTATCTAGATAAAGAGCTAGCTACCTATGTAGATAGAGAGCTAGGGATTTATCTATCTAGAGACCTAGGTACCTTCTAGATAACTTTTAGAAAGCTAAGAACCTATTTAGGAGGTACCTATATATCCAGAGAGCTAGGTACCTTTTAGAGAGCGAGGTACCTATCTGGATAGAGAGCAAGGAGATCTATCTAGAGACCTAGGTACCTTCTACGTACCTTGTAGAGAGCTAGGTACCTACTTATGTATCCAGAGAGTTATGTACCTTCTAGGTACCTACCTAGATACCTACCTACCTAGAGCTAAATACCTATTTATCTAGAGACCTAGGTACCTTCTAGATAACTTTTAGAGAGCTAAGAACCTATCTAGGTAGATAGCTAGATGTCTATCTAGATAGAGAGCAAGGAAGCTATGTATCCAGAGATCTACAATAGGTACCTTCTACAGAGCTAGGCATCTATATAGATAGAGAGCTAGGTACCCATGTATCCACAGAGGTTGGTACCTTTATATTTAGCTATCTTGGAACCTATCTATCTAGCTAGCTAGTAACCTATCTAGGAGGTACCTATCTTACCATAGGTACCTATCTACATCTCTATCTACCTCTCTAGCTATCTCTCTACCTCTCTAGACATTTCTCTATCTACCCATCCATCTACTTCATCCTTCCATTTACTATCCCCAACACTTTACTGCGCAACTGTTAGTCGTGCACACCCACTTGTCGTGCTTTCCCTTCCCACTTTAAATCGGTTTTAATCATTTTAAGTGAACAGAGAAAAATGCCTAGTCTCGTCTCGTTGTTGGCCATTATGATTTGCCTTCGAACAGCTTAATCACCTGCAGCACCGGCTGTTGCTGCTATTGCTGCAGCTGTCTCTCAAGTTTTCCAACACTGTTGGATAAGCAGCAGTACCCCCTCTTACCTACACCCCCTCTTCCTTCCACACTCGTTCAATACTTTGTCGTAACAGCGCAGATAAATTGCAAGTTCGTCTGGGTTCGCTGCTCCACTTATGTACCTTCTCCCCCCTTCCGCTCTCCCACTCCCCCCCTTCCACTCACCGTTTTTTGTCTACTCGCCTTTTCAGACATGGAACAAAACAAAACAAATAATAATAACAATAACAATAACAAAATCAAAAGCCGGCGGCAATTTTCAACATGAATTCAATAAACATTTCGCAGATGTGTGAGAAAGCACGATGGAGAGGGGGCGGGGGGCGGGGTAGAGGGGTGTTTGTGTGTTTAGCTTATAAGTAATCATATGTAGATGCGATACGATATGATATAATATGATATATGCCCGCTAGACGAACATCTCGCCCGCCTAAGTCGCAGCTCAGCAGACAGTCTCAGGCGCAGGCAGCAGGCAGAAGACGAAGAAGAAGGAGAAGGAAGAGAAGGAGAAGAAGAACTAGAAGACATTGCTGTCCCTGTTCGATTGCTTTGTCGAAACTTGGGCTAAATTCGTTAAACTAAACTCAAGTCTTCTTCTGACTGCACTACTGCCCTCCTAAGTATGCAAAACTAAATGTAATTTCATAACAAGTTCTCTAATTTTACCAATTCGAAATAAAGTTGCAGCTTTAACAATTTCTATATAATCAACAATAGTTTTTTAATATATATATAATATTATATATATATTATTATATACATAGATAGCATTTATAGTATTCTATAATATATTTATTATACTATAGTTAAGGGTTTATAGTCTTCAAAAGTTTTTTAAAGTAAAAATTAGTTTTCTTTTTTCTTCCTAATTCTTTTTAACTTTTCCTACATCAGTTTGCTGCTAATCTTAAAAGGTTTATCACAATTTTAAGTGCTTACTTAAATATTTTTAGGGTCTTACGTTTATAGTTCTTTTCTAACTCCAATTCGCATAGTTTTCTCTACTCTCTACAGTAAATTTAAAAATTTTAGAGGGATTTTCCGTTTACGTTTTTGATTATTTTGCAACATTTTGTTTAGTTTATTTCTCACGCTGCTTTTAATCATGACACCTTCATGTACACTACACTACACAGCACTAGACTACGCAGCACTACACTGTGCAGCACTATACAACACTTCACTGCAATTGATTTACCTTCAAATTTGCACAGACAATTGAAAATGTTTTCCATTTTTTTGGGTTGTTTTTTCTTTGGTGAAAACGATTTCTCTAACTGGTTTTAAGGGAATTTTCACAGCTTCTGCATAAAGCAGAAGAGTAAAAGTGGAAGGGAGAGAGGAATAGAGAGAGAGAGAGAGGGAGGGAGAGAGAGGGAAACACAGCAATAATAGAGAAATAAAGCAAGTAAAACAAACAATGCCGCAGAAGAGCGTAAACAACTGTCGGCAAATGTTTTCGCTTCAGCGGGGAGTTGACTTTGTTTCTCGAGAGAGGGGTGGAGGGGGGTTAGGGAAGAGCGGGTAGTGGGTGTTGCTGTGGCAAGAAGCAACGAGGCAGCACATGCCACACAGTGCTGAACGTGTTCAGGTGGCAACAAGACACGCTTCACGTCAGGCGCAAATGCAACGCGATGAGAAAATGGAGCGATTAAACGGGAGGAGCTAGGAGAGGAAGCTAGTGGAGGTGCTAGGCGAGGTGCTAGGGGAGGTACTAGGGAAGCTGCTAGGGAAGGTGCTAGTGGGGAGTTGCCACGAGGGGCGGCACAGGAGTTGCCAGCGGCAGTGACAGTTGGCGGAACCGCTGGGCGTGTCACAGCTGCCCACAGCGACACAGAGCAGTGCATACTGGGTGCTGCAATTGTGATGGCAGCACATCGATAGCGAAAACGATAACGATAACGTGGTAATAAAGAGCAGTATAAGAGAAACAAATGGGGAAATTGATATAGAGTTGCATGTGATATGACGTCTCTCTCTCTCTCTACCCCTCTACTTCTTTATTCATCTGTCCATCTCAAAGCGATAACGATAACGATAGCAATAAGGAGCAGTATAAGAAGAGAATAAAATGGGGAAAGTGAGATAAAGTTGCATTTGTTATGCTCTCTCTCTCTCCCTCTCTTTCCCTGCCACCTTCTTCCATTCATCTGTCCATCTCAAAGCGATATCGATAACAATAGCGATAAAGGGCAGCAATAGAATAGGAAATATGTAAGTAGGATTGAGCTTTTATATGCTATGCTGTCTTTCTCTTCTCAAATCACTCTCTATCTCTCTTTAATCCCCTCTCTCTCCTTCCTCATCTTTCCTTCCCTTCTTTCCCTTTAATTTTATCTCTTTCTCCTTTATTTTGTCTTCTTTTCTTTTATCTCTCTCCCCCCTCTTCTATCTTCTTCATTTTAACTCTCCATCTTAAAAAGCTTTTAGCATTGTGCCTGGTCTAGTGCAATAACTTCAGCAATAACTTAATCGATAACAATAACAATATCGATTATTATCAAATGTATCGTTATGGCACAAAATTTAAGTTCCTTCAAGCTGTGTGTGTCTCCAATTCCTTCCTTCCTCCTACTCTCATTGTCTGTCTGCCTCTCTCTTCTTGTCTCCCTTTCTTCCTCTCTCCATCTCTCTTTCTCCCCCTCTCTCCCTCCCCCTCTCCAACTGTCTGTAGACCAGGCAAAAATAACATTTTTCTTTATAAAATCCCATGAACAATGCGCCCGGCACGTGCCTGGCAAGTAAATTAACAGCCCCAAAATACGGCACACACATACACATACCCTGTACTGCTATACACCCCCCAGCCCTTCCCTTTCCTCACTCCCACACATATGCATGCACTATCGTATACCCTATCTCTCTCACCCCCCCAATGCAATTATCTGACAAGCTGACCATAAAAATGCTCAATTACAATATCACGAGTTTACCAATACGCACACGCACACGCACTATCTCCCTCTCTCTCTCTCTCTCCCTCTCTCTTTTACACTCGCTTAAATGCGCGCATAAATTATTCATTTTCCATAGCCGAAAAGAATTTTTCATGAACTTTATCCGGCAAAAAAGGGTCCGAGATTTTGTTTGTATGATAAGCGAGGCAAAAGGAAGAGTGGAGCATGACTAGCAGTTACCCTATTAAAGTGTTGAAGTGCCTTGGAAGCTGCTCACATTTGATGCAGCTTAATTTAAGCTGATTTGAACTATTTTTAAGACTATTTGCTATCAAATTACAGGGTATTTTGGCCAAATCAGAGTATGCTCGACTAGTTTATGTAATGAAAAGTTACATTAAATCGAATAAAACTTGTGTTTAGCTAAGGAAATTGTTTTAATAACTCTTTGTATACAAATTACAGGGTATTTTAACTGCAGTCTTGCCTACATGACTAGTTGCAACCCCTTAAATACAAAGTATTTGACAAATCATGTGTAAATCAACGTTTAACTTGTTTTTCTTAAAATTACAGGGTATACAGCAGTCTATAACACAAGTGTGCCTTACTTACTGCAGTCTCAGTCGTATATGAGCTGCAAAATTTTACAATTTGCCTCTTTAATCTTCAAAATCAGCGTGTAAGTCTAGTTTACAGGGTATTATACTGCATTATTACTTAGTATTATAATTTATACACTTTACAACGTATTTCACAGGGTATTACATACAAGACTACTAGTATAACAACTGTTTGTAATGGAAAACGCAACGAAAAACTCTTTCAATTTCCAATTTCAATTTCAAATACGAATTTCGAATTCGATTTCGAATTGAAATCAGTTACGGCAAATCAAAGCGCACTCACTGTGGGGAAGGGGGAAGGAAGGAAGGGGAAGAGCAGGGGGAAGAGGAAGGGGGAAAGGGAGCAAGGGGGAAGGCGTACAGAGAGAGAGAGAGGGAGAGAGAGAGCAGGCCTCTGTGTAGGGAGACAATTTAATGCCGGAAATAGTTTTTCCAAGCAATGTCTAAACGGAAGGGGAGTCGGGTAGAAAAAATGTTAGGGGAGGGGCTGAGGGGTGTAGGGTTGCAGGCCTAGGGTTGCCATGTTTGCAGTGCAGGAAATAAATTTACTAATAAAATGCCAAAAATTTGTAGGCAAAGCCGAGACCCAAAAAGGTTGTTTCCCAGCCAGCTCAGCCTCTCTGCCACTCTCCCTCCCCCTCCCTCTCTCTCCCCCTCCCTCTCTCTCCCCCTCCCTCTCTCTCTCTCCCTGTGAGGGCAAACATTTTGTAATGAACATATTTTAAATGCATGCCACGCACCCGAGCAACAACAACAACAACAAACATTTTGGGTGTTCAAATGAATCTGAAAATGAGCGTAATTTTGTCTTTGACCTTGCCACAGTGCGTGCCTAGCAAGACGGGGGGGGTGTGAGGGCAGAGGGAGTAAACATAGAGAAGTCATAAAACATTTCGTTGTCTGTCGCTGTAAACGATTTCAGGCCTCTTGGGCTTGTCAGGCAGAGAGAGAGATAGAGGGAGAGAGAGATGGGAAGGGAAAGGAAGTTGCACTGTGGCAACAGGCAACACTTCAAGGTCGTGTGAAATAACCGGAACCGGACCCTAAGACACTATGAGATGTGTGTGAACGGGAGCAGTGAAGCCAATAGAAGAAGGGGAGCAAAACAAAGAAGCAGAAACTAAAGCGAAACTGTAGCAAAAGCAAGACGAGGCTGAAAGATCAAAGCAAATTGATAGGGATGATGACACGCAAGGGTGGAGAGTGGAGAAAGGACACTAGGCACAAACAAGACACACACAAGACACACACAAGACACACACAAACACACACACATACAAACACACACAGAGAAAACACACAGGCTAGAGTGAAAGGGAAAGTGAAAAAGGCAGCAAGAAAATCTTGTCTGAATGCAGCCTGAGCTCAAGGCAAGCTTTAAGCAGTAGATAGAAGGGAGAGGGAAGAGAAGAGAGAGGGGAAGAAAGAGGGAAAGAGAGAGAGAGGACAGTGAAGTGTAGTAGTAAGAGGAATAGGTTAGGTTAGGGTAGTCCTATTGCTGCAGATTTACTGAGCTCACTTCAGGAATTTAAGCAAAAGGAATTTCATATTGAAATCAAATGACAAAACTGAACTAATGTAAGCGAAAGTTTTTGACTTGAGCCTTGGCAACCCTGAAAACTTTTATTATACATGAAATTGCAAGGAAATAAACCTAATTTGAAAGTTAATTCATGATGCCTTAGCTTATCTAGTTCATTCTCGCATATCATATGAATTTATGTGCTGAAAACTATCGAGGGGAAGAAACAACAAAATATTCTTTAAAGAATTTTTCTTTTTCTAGTTTGAATTATTATTATTTACTTCAACTAAGCAGCCAATTTGCCTTTTTGTCCATCAATATATATACTATATACTATGTATATACTGTCTATGAATATATAAGCGACAGGGTCTGTGTAAATCTATGGGATTTAAGGCATAATTCTGTGCGAAATTAAAATTATTATGAGGCAGAAATTCGACCTTTGGCATGCCGAAAGTTGTATACACTTGCAGCTTTTTATATCCTTCGATTATCCCTATCTTAGCATTATATAATGGTGTAGAATTGATTGGTATTGTGTATATTCAATATTATGTCTCACTTTGATTGGCACTGTTAAGTTAAGTTACTTCTAAAATCAAAACTGCTCTTCATACAAAAACCCTCATTTCGATCAATTGTTCATATGGCAGCTATATGTTATAGGGATTCGATCTTAATGAAATTTTATATGCATATGATATATATTGAAAAATCTCGATATAGTAAATTTGCTTGCAATATCTTGATAAATAACGAAAATAGGCCGATAGTTTGTATGGCAGCTATACGATATATCGCAACGATCCGACTCGTTTCAACTTATATACAGCCTGCAGCAATAAGCAGCATGTGTGGCAAGTTTCATCAAGATTGCTCTAAAACTGAGAGACTAGTTTGCATTGCAACAGACGGACATACGAATATACGGACAGACGGACAGTCGGACAGTCGGACAGTACTAGTTCGATTTCTCAGTTGCAACTGCTTAAGAATACATGTACATATGTATATACTCTATAGAATCAGAGATATCTCCTTAGGTGCGTTGCAAACTTCTGGCCAGAATGTATATACCCTCTGCAAGGATATAAAAATTCTTCAAGAAATATTAAGAGTGAAATTTGTTTTTCAAAAGTTTTTCGATTTTTCTTTTTCTTTCTTTTGCATGCGGGCAAAGAAGGCGCAATTAAAATCAGTAAAGATATATACCCCCCTTATATACACACACACACACACATAGAGCTGTCTGCTGTCCCCTTCCCTCATTGAAAGTAAAGAAAAAGTTTCAACTGAACTCACCAACTGCTTGTGCTGCTGCTGCTGCTGCAGCTGACGTTGACGTTGACGCTGACGTCGCTGCGCTGCTGAGGTTCGATGTGCCGCCTTGGGGCCAGTGAATCAAAATTGAAAAATAACGCCGTCAATTGTGGGCGTCGAGTGGGCGTGGCAAAAGTTTATTACGCTTCTCTCTCTTGCTGCAATTCACAACGAACTTTGACCCTTAGCTGCGGATGTGCTGCAAGTAGAAAGAAAGGGTGGACGGGGGGTAAATGAATTAATATGTTGTGCATACATATATATAGATAAATATATATAATTAAATTGGCGTTAAATTGCAGCGCAAATTGCGTTTATTGTGCATATTTTAATTAGCTTTCACCAACCGACGATTTTCCATTTTCCAGCCAGAGTAAAAACGGCAATAAAATCTTCTCAATTTATATATACATATATATTCATAAATGAATGCCAACTGCAGCGAAGGGAAATAAATGAAATAAAATAAGTGAAGAATTTCAAACTTGAAACTTGTTGATGGCAGCGCAGTCGGCAGCGCAGCAGTAGAGCTGAGCAGCATTGCAAAATTGCACTCAAGTGCAGCTGTTAGTGCACGCTCATTAGGCGCCTAATCGACTCACTGAGTGAGTGCAGGAATGAGTGACTACGCGGTAGAGTGAGAGAGTGGGAGATGCGAGTGTGCTTGCCTGAGTAAGGGGGCCTGGCAATGCCTATGCTAAAGCGCTGCGCTGTTGGTGTGTGCTTGTGCATGTGTGTGTCTTACCCACGTGCTGGACTCCAAGTGAACACGAGTGCACACGACGCTGTCGAACGAGGCGAACACGCGTTTAACGATTCGTGTTGATTGGCAGCCGCAGCCAATTAAATGCACTCACACTGCAGCACTCTCTGGGCGAATGTCCCAATGCTGCTGGCAATGCCGCGAGGCGGGAAAGAGAGAGAGTTAGAGGCAGAGGCACAGGCAGAGAGAGGCTGAGGCAGCGGCAGAGCGAAGGCAGAGATGAGGCGTTGATTAGAAATGTGCATATGCAGTTGTGTGTTAGTGTGTGAGAGTGTTTGCTGTGTGTGTGTCTCTTGCCTGGCAATATCACTGATATCAGGCGCTGTTTGTGCGTGTCTGTATGTGTGTGTGTGTGTGTGTGTGTGTGTGTGTAAGTGCAATACAATGACAAACCCTGTGCAGCTGCATGGCAAACACACACACATATACACACACATACACCCCCCTGCCAGCTGCTGCAATGCAATTTTTTCTCTCTCACTCTTCCTCTCTTCTGCTTGCTCCTTTTTTCTGCCATGTTACGAATATGCAACGTCAGCCAGCTGCCTACCAACAACAACAACAACAACAGCATTGCGACAGAGTAACCACCCCATAGGCAAGAACAATAACAACAACAAGCATGGTCAGCGCTAGCCTAAAACCCCAACCCCCGACTAGGCACTCTCTCTCCACTCCCGCTCTCACTCACCCTCCCTCTCTTTCTCTCTGGCCTAACCTAACTGTTTGCTGTTGTTTTTGTTTGTGCCTTGCGGTTTTTCGCTGTTGATGCCCAACTGAGCAACAACAACAACAACAACAACGAAAAACACTCGACTCGCTGGCAAACCATTAGAAATCGAAACGGATGCCAGATGGCAGTTAAGATTCGAGCTTCAAGATTTCGACTTAACGATTGTGTACGAAAGAAATTAACGTTCTTTTTTTCTGCACACACACACACACATAGAGAGAGAGAGACTTTTGTACGTGCCACACTTCATGAGGGTAGCTTAATGTGGTCAAGCAGCGGACATTAAATGACATAGTGTGACATAGTGACCTCAACGAACTCAGCTCTCACAGCAGATATCAAGCTGAAATTTGGCACAGCTATAGCTTAGCACTACAGTTGTTATAACTGACTGAGATCAGTCTAATTAATGCGCTATATGCTAGTAAAAACAGGAAACAAAGTCAGTCTATTGTTAAGATTTACACTGTAGAGCATGCGTGCTTCGTACAAACACATTTATTTGCTAATGTATATTCTCTAATCGCACTTTCTAAGTAATTTGTGCATTTCTTTGCGCTTTTCTATAGAGTATTTCTCAGTTATTCAAATCTGACTGGGTAAGGACTTCAATGATACTATTTCATTAAGGCATATTGTAGATATATCAAATCAATCTCACAGTAGCTTTGTCTGTCTTCTTATTTCTTCAGCAAATTCTGCTCAGTGCATTCACATGCAATCTCTTTTTACCCCGTTGTTTCTCTGCTGTTTTATCACCTGTTTTCCATATCGTTTTCACTTCTTTCTTCCTACAAAGTTGTTGAGCTGACGTCTCTTCGCCTTCTTCTTGTCTTGCTGTTACTCTTGCAAATTGGTACAAGGTACAAACGCCCCTAAAACTGTCGACAGAGGTAGCAGGAGAAGGAGAAGAAGACGAAGGTAGCAGAGTAGACCGCATCGAGATAGTAAGAGAGCGGGAGACCTGGTAGACAGACCAGACTGTAGCAGACAGTGTTGCACTGTTGACAATGTTTACACAGTCTACGATGCATTTCTGCGCCTGCAGGTACCCTCTCCTTCCACTCCAATGGAGGTACCTCCCACCTGGAGCTACCTCCAACTGCCTCCAACTCACTTCCGCTATTCTTTCTTGGCAACGCTTGCGTAATTGCTTATGCAAATTTCACAGCTGCAAGTACCCGGAACGAAGCAACCCCCACGCAGCACCCTCTAAGCCCTACCCGCTCCTCCAACCCCCTTCTCTCTCTCTCTCTCTCTTTCCTCGTACTTGAGTCAACTTTTTTTTTTGGACTGCGCGTTTACCTTTGTTGCCTGCACACACTTATTCTCTTCCTGTTGGCAGACCCTTTTACCCCACGCAGTACCAGCCCCTATCCACACTGCACTGTCTACCCTACCCTGCCTCCCCTTCCCCTCACCCCCCCGGTCTTTCCTTCTTTTGCTTTTGTTACCTGGGCACATTTTCATTGTCAACGTCAACGTTGCACGCGGCATTTGCATAGCAACTTTTGTTTGGCAGCACTCGAAATGCAGCTACCTACACCCCCCTGCGCTGCCCCACTCTCCCCACGCTGCACTACCCCTCACCCCTTGCACAGTGTAATTTTTAATGTGCAAAACAAATACAAATTAAAGCAATGTAAATAAAAAGCGTTGCCAGCTCGAGCTAAAAATTAAAATAAATTCCGAGTGGGAGGAGGGCAGGCAGGGAATGTAGCAGGGGGACGCGAGTGTTGTGCCTAGGTGTAGCATGGTCTCACTCGTTTTCACACTACACCCGCCCCCCGTCTGTGCCCATGCCTAGCTGGGTGTGACAAAAACGAGCAGCTTCCTTCGGGGCAGGCGAATTGCAGCTACATGCAAATTTGCATAATAAAATGAATGTGTGTGTGATGTGTGTGTGAGTGTGTGTGTCTTGCCTGTCTGTACGTGTGTGCATTGCACTCTCGTATGTGCTGCAACTGAAGGGTACATCGGTGCATATAAGCATAAAATTTCTTGCTGCTTGCCACAAAAAGTTAAAAAAAATAGAAACAGCAACATCGCAAACTTCACAAAAAGACGTCGCAAAACTTCACAATTGTTTTTGCACACTGTGATTTCTAACACTTTTCAAAGTCAAATTCCATGGCAGGAAATGAATGTCATAAATGCGGCAACTAACGATGCAAACTATTCGATATGAATGTGAATGTGTGCATGTGAATACAAGTGAGTGTTCGTTCCTCCAGCTACATTTCTTTGGCTCAACTTACAGTTTCTTGCCAATTTCAATTTATTATTGAGGCAAACTTTGTTATTGTTAATTATTTTCTTGAATATTTAGATTGTTTTATTTATACAGCTTTTGTGTTTTATCATTATTATTATTATTTGTATTATTATAATAAATATTATTATTATGATTATTATTATTATTATTAGTATTATTATTATCATTATTATTATTATTATCATTATTATTATTTAATTTCCTAGTTAGTTTTACCAGCCTCTTTTTAATTTTTTTGTGTATTTCTTAAACATTATAAAGCCTTTTTCCTTTTTTATTCAGTTTTTTATTTTTTTTATATTTTCTATTTTATTTATTTTCATTTTAACCTATTTCATTTAAACCCATTTTATTTAAACCTATTTCTTTTAAACCTATTTTATTTAAACATATATCATTTAAACCTATTCCACTTAAACCTATTTCTTTTAAACTTATTTCTATAGGTTATTCATTTGATTCTATTCTTGCCTTTCACAACCTCAAGTTGCATTAAAATAGTTAATAGCGCAAGTGCTAGTCGTGCATACCCCACACTCTTAGAGAGGCCTCCATGCTGTCGTGCCGTATCTGCTTTATCAAACTGTACAGTTTGTGAGGCACTTACAAAAGGTTGCCTCGGTCAGTTGGGCTGTTCATAAATTCAAGTGGCCAAAGAATCGCAGACACACTTACACACACACACACACACACTCGCACACCCACACACACACGCTCACACACATATACACCGCAGCTAGTGCCATTCATTAGTTGCCACAAGTTGTTGAAGTTGCAGTTGCAGTTGCAACGGGGGAAACTCCTCAAACTCAACTCGAAATCATTTTTGTTTGCTGCATTTCATTTCATTTGCTTGTTTGTTTTGCGCCTAACGGCACTTTTATTTGGGCCTGTGGACAGTGGGCGTGCCAGGGAGATGGCAACAGAGAGGGGAGAGAGAGAGGTGGTGAAGGGAGGGGGGGGTTTGCGCGGTACCACTTGTGGTGCAGCTGCAACTGCAACAGCAACAGCGCCCCCGCTTGATTTATGGCCAACGGGCGTTTCTCGAGTGTTTCGTGGCTTAAAACCCGTTGGGTCCATCCCCTCTTGCCCACGCCCCTGCCTGGGCAATTGCATGCTGCATGCAGTTGCAGCGGGCAGATGGGAAGGGAAGGGGGAAAGAGTTAGGCTTACCTAGTCGTGTGCTACGTGGGACAGATTTTTCTGCGTTTAATCAACCAAAGTGAGAGACAAAAAGGAGAGAGAGAAAGAGAGGACAGAGAGAGAGGGAGGGAGAGAGAAAGAGGGAGTGAACGAGAGAGGGGGAGATATATCTGTAGTTGTTTTAAGATATTTACCCGCTACCTTTCGCTTGTCGCCAGCCACACACAAGAACATAAGGAAATCCCATAAAATGATAAAATGTCCCACAAGCGAGAATCAGTTTGAAGCGAGTTGGCAACACCCCTTGCTATAAACTTTTATAACCGCACTCAACGTTCCTGTTCTCTAGTTCCTGGCGACTATGCTATAAAAATGGTTATGGCTGTTATACTGTTAAACAGTTATGCAGCTATGCAGTTTGCCGCTTATGGCTGAGCTTCCGAAAATTAAGTTATAACCCAGTAAAATCCAGTAGAAACTTGCAGTGCATCACACACACACACAAGTGAGGTTAGGTTCGATGAGAGAGAGAAAGAAAGAAAGAGAGAGAGAGAGAGAGTAGGACGTCACTTTAATCGAGAGAGGTTCATTCACAGCATGGTCTAATTCCAAAGTAGTAAATCTTATCTTAATTACAGGAAATTTGAACTCAAGTCTTGCAATGCAACATATAAGTGAGGTTAGGTATGGTACCGTAATTTTAGACGTTTCCTCATGCGAAAGAGGTTTATTCACTGGGTAGTGCAATCTAAGTTACAGTCTAATTTAACATTAGTGTGGTTAGGTTCTGTGTATGGCGTCACTTTAGTACAGAGAGGGTACTCTGTATCATAAGGTATTCAAATTCATAATCTCAACTTTGTGAAAGGGTAGTTCCACTTAAAAGAAATGTATATCATCTCAATAACAAGATATTTTAGACGTTTCCTGATGTGAAAGAGGTTTATTCACAGGTTAGTGCAATCTAAGCAGAAACTGCTCGGTCTTCGTTGGCCAGGATTGTATCAGGCCGTGGTGATACCTTATCTACTGACTGTACTGCTCTATCTGGGCCCCATCTATGTGAACATACAGCTGGATTCATTCGATTTGTACATCAGCTTTCAGAACGGGTTGGAGTCGGTGCACACTATCAATGGATTACGCATCAATATAATGGTACCACATCAATATAATGGTACCCACCGTGGGGGGATAATGACTCTAATGCTATAGACTTTTCAGCCCCTCACGGTTGTACTGATTACTCCGTTCTTCTTTGGCATCGAACATATGCGTAATATTGTCCAGGAATTAAGTCACGGCGAGAGATTGAATAGCGCACTACGCAGCGGACTGATACAGTTCATCTATACCACATTCTTTGGCTTCAATTCGACGTATCTGTTCATTAGTACGGGACATCTGATGGCACCACTCGTCGCGCGTGTAATGTGCAATTACATGGGATTACCAGATTTGAATGAACTGTTTCAGCTACAATGTTGGCATCACTCCATGGCCACTATCCTCTACCTTGTGGGACTACTCGGTTGGATTTCGCTGCTGCACATTGCCACGGAACCATCGTTTTACCACCATGAACTCAACTGGACTGTTTAGTGCAAGTCCACTGGATAAGCTCAAATATATTTATGTTGTATTGTGTTATACCAATTGTATTGTGTGTATAAGTATATTAAACGACTTCTTCCTACTTCGCTACCTTTATCTTCCCTTTAGAAATACCTCAACTAATTTGGGTCTACTTAGTTCTGTAGCATTAAAGTTTTCTCTCAAGGATTTACTGCCTAAGCCTGTCCTACTTGGCTGACGTTCTACTACTTCCTTTGATTATTCCCTACTTTAATCATTTGCCGGTCTCTTTAGAAATACTCTTAACAAAATTGGGTCTACAGTTAAGGTTTCTCTACAGGATGTACTGCCTAAGTCGCTGTTCTATTTCGCTGACGTTCTACTACTTCCTATGTTACCTGCGCTACCTTTATCTTCCCATTAGAAATACCTCAACTAATGTTGATCTACTTAGGTTTGTTGCATTAAAGCTTCCTCTACAGGGTGTACAGCCTAAGTCTGGCCTATTTAGTTTACGTTCTACTACTTCCTACGATATGTTACTTTCCTACCTTCATCGTTTACAGTTCTCTTAACAAAATTGGGTCTACATTGAAGGTTCTTCTACAGGATGTACTGCCTAAGTCGCTGTCCTATTTCGCTTACTCTCTACTACCTCCTCCTTCTCCACCTCAATCTCTTGCAGTTCCCTTTAGGAATACCTCAACAAACTTGTGTAAAGTACAGGTTACCAGCTTGTCGCAGGGTAAACTGCATAACCCTATGCCCCATTCCTTTATTCTACTGCCCTACTGGGTGTTTGGCAGTCCCTTCTAGAAATTTCCCAGCAAATTTGGGTCTATAATTTTCATGGCTAAAATTGCTTTCCATTATTTGTGTGGAAAATCAATTTTAACCTCACTCGTTGCAACTAACTTTCGGCATGGACTAATTTTTAACAGAGACCCTCATCGCCTTTTGCTAGTCAATAAATTTCATGCGAATTTCGTGTGAATTTCCTGCGGGAAATTCGGGTCTAAGTCCTGCCCAGGCTGCCACCCCCCTAGCCAATAAAGCCAGTTCATAATTTGTGCAATATCCTGGCAAAATGCAACCCTGTCGTTGCAGTGGTAATGCAGGGGGTGTAGCTGGTGCTGCCACAACGAGTGGCAGCTGTTGCCAACACCTAAGCAGCGGACAGCGGGCAGCGAAGGGGTAGCTCGGGGGTTGATTGCATATGAAATTAGCCAAAGATTGCCCGACACACACACATATGCGTACAGTGGCATCCAGCCAGTAGAGGCGAGGGGGGGAGGGGGATAGAGAGGTTTCCAGGGGTTGCTTGGTCTATTTGTGGTTCATTGCAATCAGTTAAACAATGTTGCATATTAACAGGCAAGCAGTATGCCAAAAAGAGGGGGGTGAGGTTATGGCGGAGAGTTGAGGAGTTTCCTGACACGGGACTCTATCCCCCCTTCCCCCTCTATTGGACTCTCTTTGTGGCCAGGGTAATTCCCATCCAATCTGGATAAACGCAACCCCAAAACGGGACAACAATGGAGAAAGGGACAGAGAGGGAGCGACAGGGAGGGTCGCCCGCAATGTCTGTGCATAAATAAGGCATAAATAACCAACAGGCAGAGCGGACTAATTAAAACACTTGATGGCCTCTTTCAACCAAATGCGCCACCTGTCGGACAATTTTGCCGCTCCAACTGCGCTGTGAGTGTGAGAGAGAGAGAACAGTTTGTAAATTGCAAATTTCATATGTCCCCCGGCACAGTAAGGCACAGCACAGCACGACAAGGTACGGCTGGGCACAGCAAGTTGTACCGTTGTTTTTTGTCCCTACCTTCTCCCTACGCCTTCACTGTGGGCGTGGCTGTTTTTATTGACAGTTCGTTGAGGTGACAAAAGCAACAGACGCCTAAGCGGCTACCAGGGAGAGAGAGAGAGTGAGGTAGGGAAGAGGGTCCTGCATGTAAATTGGCAGTGGGATTCGTGGACAGGTTTTGGTTTTGCCCACTTGTCCATCATCCCCCCTTGGAGGGTCCTTCGCCCCGCTTTGGCTACCCTCTTAGGGGGCTACGCCTCGTCGCTTTTGGTCTGCAAATAATTTATTGATATCAAGTGCTATTAATTATGATGCCCATTTAAGTTGTTCGTGTGGTTTTGCATGCCGGTACGCCTTTCATCAGCTTAACCGCAAACCATATGAGGTACCGCAGTACGCTCAACTGACCACCCCACCCATTGTGATGCAATAGAGGGTTCTACAAGTGGATGCGTGAGTTTTAATTGGTATTCATTAGCATTAATTAAATTGATATTAGCGAAGTGCACGAGGTGAAAGTTATACTTGTCATTGGACTTTTCGTTGTTTGTTTGTTGAATATATCGATAACATTTCGATAATTATTAATAGGAACTAATTGTGGGTTAAGAATTTCTAAAAAGTTCTTGTTATTGTTTACATATCGATATATTATCTGCAACTGATTGATGTTTATCAATGTTTCGATAATTTATCATTATTTGTCGATATAATATCAATGTTTATCGATAATTTATTATTATTTATTGATATATTGTCAATATGTGTTACTAACTTATGAATGCTTTTCGATAATTAATTTTAATAGATAACTTATCAATATTTATCGATAACTGATCGATAAATAATGAAAATTGCTTGCTGCGAGTTGAGTATTACCTAAACATGTTCCTTATTTATTATATATCGATATTTTATCGGTAACTGATTGATATTTATCGATAATTAATTAATGCTTAACGATAATTTATCAATATTGATCGATATATTATCAATATTTATCAATAACTTAATAATGATTGTCGATAACTGATCTTTGTTAATCGATAACTTATCAATTTTTATCGATAACTTGTCAAAATGTTCGCTGCCAATACTCTAACACATTCAACTCCTTAAATAGACACCGACTTGCCTTGCTTGAGGTTTATACACACACACACACACACACACACATAAAAATCGAACTGATTCGCTTCGCCACCAGATGGCGCTGCTGCATAGCTTTTCAAGTGTTGCCAAATGACAAATTGAACACTCAAAGGATACAGGCGTGACAGCATGCAAGCGGTTCCCCCTCCCTCTGTTGCAAGTCGTGTAGTTAGCCCCTTACTTCTACACTCTCTTCCCCTTTTCCCTTCCTCTCACACACACACACACACACACACACACACACACGTTTTGTTGGTGTTATTTGGTGTACGTGAATTTTTACGATTGGCAAGCGGCACGTTTACTTTTAGCATTAAAAGCGACAACACAAAGCGGCGAAAAGGACAGAAAACGGCCAAAAAAAAGCAGAGGCAGAGCCAAACGAAGCCAAAAAGTAGCAAATTTTATGGTCAAAGTATGGCCAAAAATGAAATAAAAACCGACAAAATTTAAAACAATAAAAATTCGCACATAAAATGTAACATTTTTCTCGATAGAGTGAGAGAGAGGCAGACACATGGAGAGAGAGAGAGATGAGGAGAGTGCAGCCTGAAAGTGGCCAAAGGCCATTAAAAATCTTCACTTCTCTGCAGAGCATAAAGGACATGCAGGATAAACACGCACAACAGAAGCAAGAGAAAGGGGAAAAAAGAAGGAGAGCAGGAGCGCAGGAGGGGAGAGAAAGGGGAAGAGAGAGAGCAAGGTAGACAGACAGTAAGTGAGAGCAGAAGACGCTGCAGACAATCAGGGCGACTGGACAGCGAGTTAAACAAAGGCCACAACTGGCAATGGTAGACAAGGTAGAAGGCACTGCAATACCCAGTGGGACTACTACATTACTACTACTACTATTGTGTAGAATAGTGTAGTGTAGAGCAAGTGGCAACCCTGTTGAGTAGAGTTAAGGTTGAGTTGAAAAGTGAAGAAGAAGTCATTCAAGAGTATTTCAGTTGATTTGGTACCCTCAATTACACTCCACTTCAATCAGCACTACCCTTTGCAACCTTATGCAACAGGGTTGTCAATGCTTCGCAATGAATTAAGAAGTATTAAGTGGCATGGAAAGAAGAAGGCATCAACTGTTGTACATCAGTTGACAGAGTAAGCGTTAAAGTCAGGCTTAAGTTGAGGAACTTCTGCACTACCTTTTGCTACCCTCATTGGTCCCACTGGGCGCTGCCGTGGCACACTGTTCGTAGAGCTTTTGCACACGGTTTATCTCTCCGTACAAGTGACGCTGACGATGTCGATGGAGCAGCTGGAGGAACGAGCACTTGAAACGCGCAACGAGGAGGGGCTTAAATCGTTAAATCCCCAAGCGGATTTTGAAGACATTGAAACCGTATAAAGCAGCAGCCGGACACGCCACGGCACGGCACAGCACGGCACGGCACACACACACACACACAGAGCTGAACTGAACTATTGACTGCAGTTGGTAAGGTGCAAGGGGGTAGCTGAAGGAAGGGAGGGGGCAGGTGCACAGGTCGTATGGCATGCCAAGGCGCCACTTTCAACGCAAACAACGCGACGGGCTAAATTGTTATTATGCCAACATTTTTCTCAGCTCTCGATGCTTGTTCTCCACTCTTTCTCTGCCTCTACCCCTGCCTTCTGCTTACCCCCTTCTTTCCCGTCTTCGCTGTTGTTGTTTATAAATACATTTCGAGGTGAAAACCAAATGACTTTTATGACCGCAAAGCGTGAGAGAGAGAGAGGGAGAGAGAGAGAGCGAGCCTGATTTAGGGGGCCGAGGCTTGGACGGGTCCGTTTTGGAATTTACAAAATAGCACAAAATATTACACATTGCCACGCCCACTCGCACACACAGGCGTGCAGGCAGACCTCCCACTTCGCGCTGGTTTGCATATTTTGTCGACGCCTAAAAATATGCAAAGCAAATTGCAAACACAACAACAGCGACAAGTGAAAAAGCAAAGTGAAAAGAAAGAAAAGAAGAAGAAAAAAAATAAAGAAAACTAGGCGAAAATATTGCGGAAAATCTATTAAGTGAAAAGTGTGCAACAACGCGCCAAAGTCCTCGTCGGCTGCTACAAAACTTCATTAGAAGAGGCCTCTCAGCACCCCCCTTCCCTCCCCCCCCACCATCGCCACCTGCTTTACATTTTTTGTGCCCTCGTTAGGCCTGCCCCCTGCCCCCTTCCTCGCATTAATGACCCTAGACTCGGACATTTACGAAAAGGGTTGCCAACACTGCGCGCAGTCAGTGTTGTGAATGTGCCGTGAGAAATGAGGAATTTCTTGCCAAGGAGCAGGCCAAAAATAATGGGGACTTTCAGCTTGTTTCGCGCCTTGGCCAGATACGAACAATTATTTAATTATAGTTTTTACTACAGTGTATACTTTTTTGAGGTTAGAAATGTGTCGATTTCATACACAGAAGAAAGAGAGATAGGGCAAGAGAGAGCAAGAGAGAGGGAGAGAAAGACAGTGCATAATGTAGCTGAAGTGGGGCTACTTTTAAAATATGTTTGAAGTTTTGAGCAGTTTACTTAGAAGCAAGAATAGAAGACAAATAGAAGAGGAAAAAGTGAAAAGAAGTGGAAGAAATAGACGAAGAAGTAGAAGAAGTATAGAAGAAAGAACAAAGAGGTAGAAGAAGCAGCAAGTAGTAGGAGTAAAGGAAGTTTAGACAGTCTTTGAAGACAATCAAATACCCTACACAGAGTGTATTTAATTTATTTATTTATTAATTTATTTAATTAATTTAAAGTCAACTAAAGACAGTCGACTGAATTAGATACAAAGTATTATTTAAAAACTCAATTGAAAATAATTAAGCATTAAGTTTAAGTTCACAAAATTTTAAGCTAATTAAATTTAAAATTAATTTAATTTGTTTGAGTTTGTTTTATGTGTGTGTTCATATAAATTTCATAGTTTTTGGAAGAGATCGTAAAGAAGGTTTCAAGTCGAAACTAACAAAATACTATCTCTATATTTTCTGTGCATTTCCTAATCTAAATAATGTATAGTTATTTCTAACATATACTCAATTCCAGCTCGATATAAGCTTGAAGAACACATTCAATAAAGTAGAAAAAGACCTTTACATATGCCTGAAAGGATTGTCGACAAAAAGTTGTTACCTTTAGTTAGTAACCTTTAAAGTTGTTAAGTTTGTTTGCCGCTTCGTTTAGGTAATACCCATAGTAATTACCAGAGCAATACGGGTTATACATATATAGAGCACTATGTATACAAATGTATGCAGTATACTGTGTGTATAGATTGCAATCGGTCTACAACTTGCTTGAAGTTTTTCTTTGCTTTATGTAAGCTTTAATGGGCCTCATTTGGTGACGACGTCGAGGACTAGGAAGTGAAGAAAGAGGAGCTAGAGAAGTAGGCACCCTGCTACAGCTGCTCTATGCGATTTAGAGATTTAATCAAGTTAGGCACAGGGTCGAGTCGGGCCTGGTCGAGAGGGGGGGGGTAATCCAAGCAAACCCATGCCACAGCCCATTGCGTGTGAGGGCAAACAACAGCAAACGTCCTTGGGTATGGGCATGAGCTGGTGCCCCAAGGGGGGCAGGGGGAGTCGGAGGCAACCCCACAGCTCACTAAATGCGCAACCACATAACGTGCCAATTAATAAACGTAACGAAATGCCGAAATGAAAAGCGAAATGGGAATGAAATGAAAACGAAACGATGAAAATGAAACGAGATTAATGTAAATCGCATTGTGTATAATTTTTATAGTTGCTGCGTTTTTGTGGGCAATTAAACATTTCGTGCGCTAGAGGAAGTTCTGTGCCTGCCTGCCTGCCTTCTACTTCTAATTCTCCTACTTCTACTTCTCTTCATGTCCCTCTTGCTTCTCTTTCTGCCTGCTTTGGTTACGGCTAAAACGCAGACTAAGCACTTTGAATTGTTCCTCGCTGGCATCTCTCTTACGAAAGCTCTTTAAAAATCGCATAAAAATTACGTTTCTCAGAACGGGGGGATTATCTTGAGCCTAGACAGTCTCATTTTTATATCTCACTTTTATATCCCCAACAGAATCGAGTGGTATATTCATTATTTAAGTGACTGCCAGCTTAGTTTTTAAGGCGGGAGATATACGATAGCAGTTTCCACGGGCGATGAAAATAACATAAATATAATATATTTTTAATGATATGCATACGTGACTGATGAGTAGAATCATTGCTGCCTTTAAAGTGCTTTTTTTTGCTTATATAACATTTTAGTCACTTAAGATGTATGCACCAAAAACTGCATATATATAGTTCCATATTCAGGTAACCCCTTTACTAAATTTCATCATAATCGTAGCACTCTAACATATGCTTATCGAGGAAACAGGAACATGATAAGAAATTACTTCCATTTTTGTTCTTTATTTTTTTCTTATATAACTTACTGGTTGCTTAAGATATATGCATCAAAAACTGCATACAGTAAGTTCCATATTTAGGCTACCCCTTGATCAAATTTCATCATAATCGTAGCACCCTAACATATGTTTATCGACGAAACAAACTGTCTATACGTTAACACAAGCTGCCTTTTCCTATTGCACTCTTGTGCACTGTCGTGAAGTTGATATAGTAAATATCATATTTATTACACCACAATCCACTTTAGCATATGGTATGGTATATTGCTTTGGCATCAACAAAAGTCCAGACCAAAATCAAAGACAAGCCTCGTGAGTCTCGGGGCAAATGCGGTTAGATGACTCTGGTGCAATCTCAGCTCAAAGTTGGTCAGCGCGAGGAGTTGCCTTCAAAATTGATATTCATATGGCGCACGCGGCATGCCAGGCATGTCAGAGTAGTGACAGTACAGGGGAATGGGGGGAGGGGAGGGCGGAAGACAGTTTCAGTTGCAGTTGCAGCCACAAACTCGACCCCAAATCACAGACAGAGTCAGTCGTGACCCGCTTGACAGAGCGCTGAGAGAGAAGCAAAGGGAGAGAGGGAGACTGAGATAGAGAAAGCCACAAAAACAGCAAATCCCACTTGCGCTCTTCCCCCCACTTTGCCCCTCGTCTTTCGTTTGTGCAACACCAAGTGGCATGTGCTGCATTTTAAAGACACGCATCCCGTTGCCAAACAGATTCCAAACCAGCGTCCCAGGGGAGTCTGCGACCGTGTAAAAAGAGGGGAAGAGACAGTATAAGAGGTGCAGGAGGAGGGGGTGGGAGGGAGACAGCAAGCGAGGTAGATCGACTTAAGCGAGACATATGTCGAATAAGTCATTAACTTGCGGCTTGACGTACACATACCCTGTAATTTCTTCTATTCTTTTTCTCTCTTATTTTTGTGCAAAATTTTCTTTCTTTCTTGTTTTTTTTTGCTGAAACGTCACCGCTTTTTTCTTTGAGTGTGCGTTGCGTTTTTGCGGTCACTGTTAAATTGCAGTTTTTTTCATGTGCTACACTATCTTTTGCAGTTATGGGCAGGGGAGTAGTGGGCGGTAAGGGGGTGTTCGTCTAGCGTTTTTTGCTTCATTTGCAATGGGGGCAGAAAAAAAGACGAAACGCAAATTTGATTTATTTGGTTTACAAACGTCAAACAACAACAAAGTGTTGCGAATGTTGTTGTTGTTGTTGCTACTGTGTGGGTTGTTGTTGTGGCAGCTATTGTTGGTAGTGTTGTTGTTGTTGTTGCTGTCCAGGCAGGCAGCAGGCAGGCAGCAAACACGGCAGCGCGCAAACACACTTCATGCTGAGCCCCAAAAATACATATAATTATAATGGCATTTTGCCAAAAAACCTTCCCACACTTGCACTACACACACACACACACACACATTTGCACTACACAAACACATACATAACTACACACACTCAAGTCTAGAGCAAAGGAAAAGCAAAGCTTTGCAACTCACCAAACAGGGAGTCCAAAAAAAAAGAAGCCAAAAAAAGAAAAAAAAAACGAACTCAAAGAGTAAAATTTCTAGCTGAGCCATAGGTGGAGCTAGAAGGCATGCAAAGGGGTTGCAAGGGGAGCAGTAGATGACTGCCTGGATTGGCTGCTTCAATGCGCTGGGGGATTGCCACGTTGACAGACTGAAAATGCAACACGGAACATGTTTTTGGGTACTAAAAGTTTGCCCCAAAATGATGTTGGGACAATGCACACGACGTCGACGGCGACAGCGACAGCGACGTCAGTAAACAGGACGAGAAGCAGCACAGAGAGAGAGAGAAAGAGAGAGAGAGAGAGAGTGGTGGAGGGGTAGGGAGAGGGAGAGAAGAACATAATCCATTTTGGAAATTACATAAACGAGAAGGACAAAAAAAAAGTGGACGAGGAAAATGGCAAGAAGAACACAAGAAGAAGAGGTGACGCAGGGCAAAGCAGGAAGAAGAGAAGGAAAAAGCAGAAGAAGAGGGAGCAGTAGAAGCAGGCAAAAGGGAGCAGGTGGGGGGCAGAGCAGCAGGCAAGTAGAAGGGAAATTCAAGTGCATTGCAAGGCATTTGCAAACATTCCATTTCATTTCCTGGCACACACACACACAGCCATAGACACACACACACACAGACACACAAAGTCACACACACCGATACACATAGAGGACACACACACACACTCACATAAGCTCTCACACTAACCTGTATATTCGCAAAGCTGAAAAGCGTTAGATGCTCAAAATCAGATAGAGCAACTAAGTAGAGCACACACACACACGTACCTGTAACGAGAGAGAGAGAGAGAGAGAGAGAGAGGTAGATGAGTAAGTGAAACACAAAGAGAGCGACAATTGATTGATGATATTATTAGCTGGCTGAGCGGGACACTCTTAAAGCCCAAAAGCCTAACATGCTCATGTTAAGTAAGAAAATTCACTTAACTGAGCATGGCAAGGGTTTGGGTAGTGATGGCAATATAGATATATATAGATACCCTACTTCCCTCTATACACTATTGAACCATAAACTGATCATAAACTATATATAAAGTAAACTTTTGTATATAGTGTTACCTAAGCTAACTTCAGGTTAGTTTCTTTAGACTGTTCCAATTTATGTTGCCTTCATTCTTCAACTTGTTTCGCAGATGAATTGCAAAACATTTCGCAGAGATTGCAGCATATTTACACGAGAATAACGCGACTACTCAAGTCTGAAATCAACGCGGTAAATTGATGAGCAGGCAAAGACGACTACACTACCTACAATTACGCCACGACTACCCTGGCTGGTGTGGCAAGAGAGTTTGCTGTGGCAACATGTGTAAGTCAGAGTTGAGCAGAGCTTCAGCTATGATGTGTGGGTATAGGTTAAATATACTAATAGGTAATACTAGCCTTACCTATTGTAGATGAGCTTAGGGTAGTTAGAGAGCTAAATATCCTATTTTTATTGCTCAATTCTGTCTCCTTTTGCTAGCTACACATTCATTATTTTTATATTATCAGAGCTTTCTATGCTAACTCAGAGTTGAGCAGAGCTAGAGCTATGAAATTTGTCATGTAAGTGGGGTTAGGTTAAATATACTTATAGGCAATGCTAATGCTTTCCTATTGCAGATGAGCTTAGTGTAGTTGAAGAGCTTAATATCCTATATACTGTTTCTGTTGTTCAATTCTGTCTCCCTTTTCTAACTCCTTTTTGAACTACCCAAGCTAAGTCAGAGTTGACTAGAGCTAGAGCTATGCCATTTGGTATGTAAAGGGATTTAGGTATAGCATACTTATAGGCAATGCTAAATAAAGCCTACCTATTATAAATACCATAAATACCCCTAAATAGATACCTTATATGCAAATCAATAAACTATTTCTTGTGCTGAATTCTGTCAAGTTTTTCTAGCCACAAATGCATCAAAAAACTCTTTCTTATACTCAATTCCATCTCCCTTTTCCAACCACAAATCCATGCCTGCACTCTCTAGGATATCTGCTAGTCGTGCAACTTCTGTCAGCCTTCTTTCGTGCAGGCATTGTCTTCTAGTTCTCGACAATATTTACCAAGTACTCTGGCCGGAAGAATGATGATGACAGAGCTGCTTCTTCCAGCTGCTTCGCTTGCTGCTGTTGCTGCTGCAAGTTGCAAGTTCTGTGGGCTGGCAAGAGTTATGCCAACACTTGGGGCAACGGCAGACGAGGGCGTGCAACTTGGGGGCAAGAAAGACACAGACACAGAGAGACACAGAAATTGCATTTGGAAAAATGTTGCATATCATAAATAAATGTAAACGCAAATAAATCAACATTGTTGACATTTGTCAGCGCAGCACGAGTTTTTCCTAGCTTGCCCCCGTCTGTCTCTCTTTTTCTGCTCTTTCTGCTCTCTTCTTCTTCTACTTGTTGTTGTTGTTGTTGCTGTCTCTGCTGTGTTGCACGTTGCTGCTGCTGTTTATGTTGCAGTTGCCCGTTTTGTGTAGCTCGCTTTTTTTGTATGTTGTTTTTTCGCTTTCAATCTGTTGCTACCCGCTGTCCTTAACCCCTTCCAAGCTTGCAGCAACCTCCACTGCCCACCCGCCCAAAATGTTGCTTGCCCCAACTGCTTTTCCAACTGCTGTTTGCCACGCCCCATTACAAATGTCAAGCACACTTGACTGCTGCTGCTGCTGTCATACTCTGTACAAGTTGCTAAGGGGTCGCTACATTATCTGAAAGTAACTCAACTAATAACGCAGCTACAATGCTGAAATTAGCTAGACATGCACTTTGATACCCTATAAAAACATCAACTTACTTGGCCTTTATCTACTCATGCCATACCCTTTTAATAGTTGGCAGAAATATGCTGCAAAAGTTGCAGTTCTTTTCAGTTTGTTGGCATCGCGCTGTGCAACTTGTTTCTTATCTTCTTCTCTTGACAAAGTGCTTCTAACTGCACATTAGGGGTTTTTCTCACAACCAAAATGTTGCCCCACTCCCTCCCTCCCTCTCACTCCTCCTGTCTCTCTCTCTCTCTCTCTGACAACAATAAAGTAAATGTTTTCAGCATCAGACACATTTGATGTCACAGTTCTACAAACAATCAACTAACCCAGGGCAGCAGCAGCCTCAGCTTCCCCTCTCCTTCCCATCTCCTTCCCCTCTCCTTCCCCTTTCCTTCCCCTCTCCTCCTCTCCTCTCCTCTCCTTCTTTGTCTCCTTCTCCATATATCGTATCGTATATATAGTCAACTTGAAGTCGAGACAACGCATAAAAGTCTCTTATTGATTGCAATGTGCCATTCGCAGTGACAACAACATTTTCCTTATGAAAAACTCCACAAAATTCTAAAGAAAGAGACGAAGAGAGTGTGAGCGAGAGAGAGTGTGCAAACAATGCACAATTGTTGCCAGACTTTCGATATCATGCGATTTATCATGCAATATTTTATTTGATTTATCAATAATAATTTTAGGCTCTAAACAAAAGAATAAAAATTTATGCAGCACCTGGAAAAATCATTGCTTAACGATTTCTATAAATGTTCTAAGGGTTTTTTTTTACACTTCAAGTAAATCGAACAACAAAAAAAAAAGAAAACAGAACAAAATTCCCTTTTTGTTGTTTACACTTTGGTCAAATTAAAAAGAATTTCTATGTAAATTCTGTCAATATTTTATTATTATTTGATATCATTGAGATTTTAGGGCAATTTCATTTAGTTAGCTTTAGTTTTCTTTTTCTTACTTAACAATAACTGCAAGTTGATGGTAATCGATAGTAAGATTAGTAAGTGAGGTATAATAGTAATCGATTGTAGGATAAATTAGTAAGATGTAATAGTAAACGGTAGTAAGATAAGCATGTCAGATATAATAGTAATCGATAGTTGGACAGATAAGTAAGTAAAATGTAATAGTAATCGATAGTAAGGTAACTAAGTAAGATATTATTGTCATCGATAGTCAAGTAGGTTAGTAAGATATAATTGGAGCCGATAGTAAGATAAGTACGTAAGATGTAATAGTAATCGATTTCAAGATAACTAAGTAAGATATAATAGTAATCGATAGTAAGATAAGTAAGATTTAATATTATTTGATAATAACATAATAAATAAGCTATAATTGTAATCAATAGTTCGATTAGTACTATATTTTAGTAATCGATAGTCAGATAGGTAAGTAAGATATAATAGTAATCGGCAGTATGGTAACTAAATTAAATATAATAGTAATCGAAGATACATACGATATTATAGTAATCGATAGTTAAATAAGTAAGTCAAAAATAATTATAATCTATAATAAGATACCTAAGTAAAATAGTAACAGTAATCGATAGTAAGATAAGTTAGCAAGATATAATTGCAATCGATAGCAAGATAAATTAGTATGCTATATTAATTATCGATAGTAAGATAAGCAAGTAAAACATAATATAAATATAATAATTTATTTGATTGAAATTTGATTTTAGTTGTAGCACTTTCCTCTTATCTTAGCCTCAGCTTTCTCTTTGCTGCTCTTCAATAGCCCCAAGCCGATAGTAATCGATATTTAGTTGTACATAAATATAAAAAGAATAAATGATTTGATTTCAATTCGCTTTCTATTAAAGCATTTTCCTCTTTAAATTCCTTCAATTATTTTCTTAGTTCAGCCTTAATCTTTCTACAATTTATTTTTCAATTCCCTAATCCCCCCTTTACCCTCTTTCTTCTCCCTCTCCCTTTCGCCTCTGCCATCCCATCATAAACAACTATTAAATAAGGGTTTTATGCGCATCTTTAAGCTCCACTGACATTTGCTGATATTGCTTTATTTGCTGTCAAATTAAAATCACTGTCCATCATCGCATTAGGCGTGGACTCTGTTGCTGTTGTTGTTGTTATTTTTGTTGTTGTTGCTGTTGCTGCTGTTGTTGCGTGTACATATAGATTTACAATTTAAGTCGCTATCGGAGGCATCAGGCGGCAATCTGTGCGGCTTACTACACTCCCTTGCACCCCCCTCTCTCTGTCTCTGCCCACCTTCCACTGTCTTGTTCTATGTTTTAATTTGGTTTGACAGCGGCAACAGCAGCAACAGCAACAGCAGCAGCAGCAGCAGCAGTGCCCATAAACCATTTAACTGCCTGATGCAATGCAATCGCCGGCCATAAATCAGAGGCCCATAAAAATGATATCCTGACTGCAAGCAGCAGCAACAGCAACAGCAGCAGCAGCAGCAGCAGCAGGAAAGTGACTCTAAAAATAAAGCGCAGATAGTAGGCGCAGACAGCACTAACTTCCCCCTCCCCCCCACTCTTATTCTGCCACCAACCACATACTCACATGTGTCTGTCATTGCTGGGGTATGTCTGCTTGCCTCTTTTCCCCCCCCTTTGCCTTTGCCATTTTCAACGCTTCTCACGCTTTGATTATATTCAAATCGTGTGATAAAAGTAACAGAGCGCTTATCATGCACAACAACAACATAGACAACAGCAACAACAGGCAATACAACTCATCGTGATAAGCACGACGAAAGCATGAGGCATAAATCAACGAAGAGAGAGAGAGGGAGAGGGAGAGAGGGAGAAAAGGCGAAAGCCGTAAAGAAAATGTTGTGGAAAACAACATGAAAATGCGTTTTGGGAAAAGCGTTCAAACGAAAATTGAGTCATAACAAATGCAATGCAACAAAATACAGAGAGGAGGTGAGGGGGCAGAGACAGAGGCAAGGAAGAAGGAGAGGGAAGAGGTAGAGGGGAAGGCAATGCAACAGCGAACGGATGGGGGGGGGGTTGATGGTCATGTTTAATGTTGTATCTCGACTGCACTTTGCAGTTTATTTTGTATTGCAGCAACTGTTGCTGTTGGGGGGGGAGGGGTGCACTGCAGTTGCTGTTTCCGTTTTGGGATGCTGCTTGCAATTTCCGATGTTGCTGCTACAGTTGTTGTTGCTGCGATTACTGCAGCAGTTGCTGTTGTTGTTATAGTTATTGCTGATGTTGCTGCTGCTGCTGTTGTTGCTGCTGCTGTTGTTGCTGCTGCTGTTGTTGATGTTGCTGCTGCTGTTGATGTTGTCTTTGCTATAGTTGCTGCTGTTACAAAACGTGCTGCTGCTGCTGTTAGTGTTGCTAGTACTGCAGTTGCTACTGCAGATGTTGTTACTGCTGCTGCTGCTGTTGCTGTTGCTGTAGTTGCTGTTGCTCAGACAGCAAATGTTGCCATTGCAGTGCACTAAGTCGATGCTGTTAGCATTGCTGCTGCTGCTGCTGCAGATGTTCTGCCTGCAATTGCTGTTGTTGTGTACGATGTTGCTGGTATTGTTGCTGCTGTTATTGTTGTTGTTGTGCTTGTTTCAGTGTTGCTACAATTGTTGCTGCTGTGCTTGTGCATATATTGCCGCAGTTGTAAGTGTAACTGCAGCAGTTGCTGTTGTGTTGCTGCAGCAACTGCGA
Source organism: Zaprionus camerounensis (assembly GCA_018904165.1). Lineage (NCBI taxonomy): Eukaryota > Metazoa > Arthropoda > Insecta > Diptera > Drosophilidae > Zaprionus > Zaprionus camerounensis. Next base: position 7,179,096 of record JAEIFS010000531.1, on the reverse strand, counting down.
TTATTGCTGTTACTTATGTTGCTGCTGTCGTTACTGCTGCTGTTTGCAATGCTGCTGCTGCTGCTGCAGTAGGCATGACAATACATACTGCTGTTGTTGTTGTGCTGCTGCTGCTGCCGTTGGCTAATGAGCGCAAATTAAATGCACATTAACGTCCCCAGCGGCAAACCTTGAGCCGATCAATCAACGCACAAAGCCAGCGAACAATAGGTGCAAGAGAGAGAGAGAGAGAGAGGCAGTGAGGGAGAGAGAGGGATAGAGGGAGAGGGAAGTCAAACAAATGAGACCTCCTACTTCTGCCGCGCGAACAACAACAGCGCGAACAACACGCACAACAACAACTCCCACAACAACAACAACAACAACATAGGCGAACAACATTTTCTTTTGGCTAATTTCCCTGTCCCAATTCCCCCATCCTTCTCTCTCACTCCCTCTCTCCCTCTGCCGTTGCCTACATAATTCCATCTCCCTCCCTAGCGCCTTTATTTATGCAGTGATTGGCGCTGTGTGTGTGTGTGTGTGTGTGCGTGCAAATAAATTGTGTGGAAATAATTTTTTCCCATTTTATTATGTTCTCTCTCTGTCCGTCGGTTTTGCGCATTGTTCGCTGTTTATGTATGTATACACTGAGCGAAATAAAGGTGTGCATGTCAAAAATATGCTAAATATACTTGAAGTGTTTATAGGTAGTACAAGGAAACTGGGGAGCAGTTCTAGGCATGTCTGTCTGCCTGACTGTCTGCCTGTTTGTCTGCCTGTCTCCCTGTCTGCCTGTCTCCCTGTCTGTCTGTCTGTCTGTCCGTTCGTATGTCCATCTGTCTGCCTCTTAGTTTTAGAGCTATCTTGATAAAACTTTGCACACATGCTTCTTATTGCTGCACGCTGAATATAAGTCGGAAAGAGCAGTATCGTACCGATATATCGTATAGCTGCCATACAAACTATCGGCCGATTTTTGTTATTTGTCAAGATATTGCAACCAAATTTACTACATCGGAACTTTACTATATATACAATATGCATATAAAATTTCATGAAAATCGAACCACTATAACATATAGCTGCCATAGAAAAAATCGGCCGAAATTAAGGATTTTGTATGAAGAGCAGTTCTGATTTGAGAATTAACTTAACCTATCAGTGACAATCAAAGTGATAGAAAATGTAGAATATACGCATTCATTCCATTTAATTCTGCACCTTTATATATAAATAGTATAGTCAGAGAATATAGAAACCTGCAATATTAGAGAATCTTCGTCGAATTTAGCCTTCTTCCACGTTTCACATTTCTTTTCAACTTTATCCCCAATTTTTGCACAGTGTTTGGGCCCACTTATATTGCCTATGCCTTTTTATGACTTTGTCGTTCCCTTTTTATTGTTGGACTTAAGTAGATTATTTGTTTATTAACACAAAAGGCACTGAGAGAAAAAGCAGCAAGCGCCGCAGCCATTCAACAACAATTTTCCATTTTTCTTCTTTTCTACCAAAAATAGGCAAAACATTTTCATAATTTTTGTACAAAAAGGAGAAGGCGGGGCAGAAGGTGGAGGTGGGACAAGGCGTATTTATTGTTAGCTCAACTTGCTGACATTCGCGTTTAATGTGCACAGCAACAACATTCCCAACAGCAACAGCAGGAGCAGCAGCAGCAGCAGCAACATAGCACAGCAAAATATGTGGGCAATCAAAAAGGAAAAGTAGCGGGAAAACTGGCCGAATATGTAAATGCCATAAATCTATTAACTGGCGGCCATTGTGTGTGTGTTTGGAGAGAATGTGTGTGTGTGTGGGTGTGTGGGGGTATGTGTATTGTGCTGGTCATTGGCTTCGTCACGGTGAGCCGCAAAGAAAAGCAAAGTAAATATTTCTTGGCAAATTGAAGGGCGCGCCTCAAGTGCTTAATTTGCATGGAGTTGACCCCTGACCCACAGTGTACTCTCCCTCTTGGGATAGACTGGCTGACAAAACGCTGACAGCAGCAGCAGCAAGAGGAGGAGAAGAAGGCGGATACGCACTAACAGCACTAGCTGAGTCACTGTTAACGATGATAACAGAGCAACGCTTTGCTGAGCATAGAAAAATTTGGCAGGAGAGTTTAGAAAGAGAGAGGGTTGCCATAGGGTTTGTAAGAGAGTGAGCTGAGGTTTACTTCACATATGCCATGAATATGGCATGGTAAAGCATGATATGACACTATGCGATGAATATATGTCACATTTGCATATTTATTAATAATATTATTAATAATATTTTTGAAAATATGTAATATAAACAATTTCTAGAATCATATGATATGAAATATGTTATTTAAATTTAATTTAATTAAAATATTTCTAAAATCAGAACTGGTTTTCATACAAAAACCTTCTTTAAGGCCGATTGTTCCTATGATAACTATATGTTATAGTGTTTCGATTTTGATGCAATTTAATATGCATATTATATATATAGAAAAAGTGCGATGTAGTGAATTTGGTTGCCATATCTTGACAAATAACAAAAATCAGCCGATAGTTTGTATGACAGCTATACGATATATAGGTCTGATCTGTCTCGTGCCGACTTATATATAGCGCGCAGCTATAAGAAGCATGTGTGCCAAGTTGTATAAAGATAGCTTTAAAACTGAGAGACTTGTTTGCATTGCAATAGACGGACAGACGGACGCACACAGGAACGGACAGACGGACAGACAGTCAGACAGACAGACGGACAGACAGACAGACAGACATGACTAGCTCGACTCAACTGTATTATTTCTAACAATAATGACAGCTGGGCACACTTGCCAGACATTCCACATCATGCACAACATTCACAACAATCAAACATCCACAACTGCAAGAACTGCCCTCTCTTATTTTATTACATTATTCATCATAGACTGTCTAATTATTATACAATATTTCTAGACTTTATGTTAATTCTATTCCTTAAGATTCCTCTCAAGATTCTCTAATTTTTACCCGCCTCCCCTACTACCCACACAACTGTAGGAACCACCCTCGTCACTTTGCATAAAATACTATAATCTTATATAGTATTTTATTTGTAGCTGCAGCTGCTTTGGAAATGAAACTTGATATGCGGATGCATTGCAATCGTGCAGACGCATCGCAAACACATTAGCAACATGCAGCACACTTTGAGTGGCAGTTGCTGTTGTTGTTGTTGCTGTAGTTGTTGTTGTTGGTGCTGCCGTCACAGTTGCTGTTGTTGCTCTGCATTTGCATCGCACTTGGCAACGTGATGTTGTTGCTGGCAATGCAATTTCTATGTTTGCAAGCAGCATAAATATTGTAAATAAAATGCAATGTTGTTGTTGCTGCTGTTGCTGGTGTTGCTGCTGCTGACAGTTGCAACGATTTCTTTTTGATTTCCTCGACGACGACGACGATGACGTCGAACTCGTTGCTCGATGTTATTAATGAACATTTTGAACTTTGACCTGAAAAAAGAGCTGAGTTGTTGCTGCTGCTGCTGCTGCTGCAATTGATTTCTGAAAGCAACAGCAACATCTTTGATAGATTGTAAGTGCACAAGCGCAAAATCAATTTATTTATGATAAAAGCAACTGCAAATGGGGGGCAGCAACATCATGCCTGCAGCAGCAACAGCAACAGCAGCAGCAGCAGCAACATTGCTGCGTGGTGTTGGCGAAATTGAATGTATAAACAAATCGTGCGAGTGAATAAGTAATTGACATATACTCAAATGAATTCCCTTTTATTGCAGCTAATTGCATTCAATTGAACTTTGCACAGCAGCAACAGCCACAGCAGCAACAGCAACAGCAACAGCATTAACAGCAACAGCAGCTGGCAGCAACTTATTGCTGATTATTTATGAAACAATTTACTTGCTCGCCTCTCTCTCTCTCTCTCTCTCTTTCTCTCTATCTTTCTCTCTGTCGCTGCAGCACAAGATTGCTGACGTCTAGTTGCTGCTGCTGTTGCTGCTGCTGCAGTGGCAATGTTATCAATTGCTGTGGTGTGTTGCTGTGTGACAATTGCCACAGGCCAAACAAGCAACGACAACAACGACAGCAGCTGCAATAACAGCAACAGTGGCAGCGGCAATATGCAATTGCCCAGCAGCAGCAGCAACAGCAACGACAGCAGCAGCAACAGCTGTCAAGTCTCTCAGCAACTGTTTAGATAGCAAGCAGTTTTTTCTTTCCCCTGCCCAGCTCTATTGTTGTTGTTGGCAGCAGCAGCAGCAGCAAAATTTACATCATTTACAGCAACAGCAACTGCTGCTGCTGCTGTTGCTGCTGCCGTGGGTAGTCGGCCAACTAACTGAATGAATGAGTAACTGATTGACAGACTGATTGAGTGACTGATTCACTGAGTGTCTGTCTGTCTGTCTGTCTGTCTGTCTGTCTGTGTGTGTGAGTGAGAGGGAGCGTGTGTGAGTGAGAGAGCAGCAGCTAATGCAGGTCACTCGGCTTAACACTTTGCTGGGCTCAGCAAAAAGCGACAGCAGCAACTGCTGTTGTTGCTGCTGTTGCTGTTGCTGTCGTGGCAAGCAATTAAATCAGCTGGCATCTTAGTTGCCTTCCTTCTACCGCCCTCCACCCTGCTCTGCTCATCAGGCTTAATAAAGTGGGCATGGTTGCGCATTACACTTGCGATTAAAATTCAAATGGAAATGGAAAATCTTTCCATGAATTTTGCATGCATCAGCAACAACAAGAGGGACGGCAGCAACAGCAGCGTAAATTATTCATTTTGGGCCAGGCCAGAGCAACAACAACCAACACTACAACAGCAACAACAACAACAACAGCAACAACAACAACAACGACTACAAGGCACAACATGAAAATGCAAAATGAAAATCGTTTCATTCTAATTAGAGCAGCAACATTTTGCGCTGAGACAGCAAACAGACGGCGAACTATGGCGCAGAGGGGGGAGGGAGAGAGGGTGGGGCAGGTGGCACACACACACACACACAGTGAGCTGTTGCTGTCGACTTGAGATAGACGACAATTAGGCTGGCGCTGCTGCTGCTGTTGTTGGGGGGGGCGACGTCAAATTAAATGAATGTGTTGCAGCTTGGAATGTGCTGAAAGTAAAAGTGTTAAAAAGCTGCTCACTTCAAGGTAAATCTCGCTAGCTGTATGCTTAGTCAGTGTGTTTGTGTGTGTGTGTGCAGGTGTGTGTTAGTGTGTGTGTAAGGGTCTCTGTGTGTGTGTGTGTGACACTCGTGAGCTCATTTTGTTGCACGCTCCATTTCCATGGCAAAGGCAAAGGCAGCGTCCCAAGATTGTTGTGCCTGTGTATGAGTGTGTGCGTGTAAAAGTGTATGTGTGTGTGTTTGTGTGTGTGTGTGTGTGTTTGTGTGTCTGTGAGTGTATGTGTGTGTGAGTGTAAGTGTGTCTTTGCTGATGCTTGACGTTTTGTTTATTGCCGACAAACGCGATGCTTAAAATGTGTTTAAAAAACAATTAAAGCAGCAAATGGAAAAGGAATGTTTGTGCCATGCCCCCGCCCCCACCGCACCTGCACCATGCACACACCCCGTTAACAGTTCTTCTGTACTAATAGCTGAATTTCCTAAACCCACCCCCCCCACGCACCCTTTTTTTGGCATTTAACATTTACCGTTTGTCACTTTGCATTGCTTAATAAGTGCGCTGAGTTGTCGCTCTCTCTCTGTCTCTCTCTCTTTCTCTCCCCGTCTCTTGTTTACCTCTCTGTCTCTCTTTGTGCCCCTCTTCCCCCTCTTTCTGCATTCCTCTCACTCACTAACCAACTCGATCTTAAACTAATGACCACAGCTGTAGCAGCTGTCGTAGCTAGTGTACGTATCCACATTGCGTATACGCCATGTGCTGCGCAACTTGCTTAGTGCTTAGCGAAATTGCAAGTTTAAAACTTCGTAAACATACGTATGCATACTAGAAAAAATAGCAGCAGCATCTGCTGCTGGTATTTCTGGTATTTCTTTGGTATTTAAGCAATATATTGCAAGAATATTTATTAGGAATTGTATTGAATTTACTTGCGAATTAAACAGCAGCTACACTTTGTCTTCGCCAATCGTTTGTTTGCCTAAAATATGATTATAGGTTTATCGATAACCATAGCAAAAATATACCAAAGTGTCTGATGCTGAGATTTTTTTTAGAGTTTCTGGTGTGTTTTTACAATTTATGCAGTATATTGGAAGTAAATATATTTCTAAATTTTGTTAAAATTATTTTCGAACTAAAAAAATATCTACACTTTGTTTCCCCCAATCGAATGTTTGCTTAAAAATCGTTTATCGGTTTATCGATGCATATACCAAAATGATAATGCCTCTGATGCTGGTATTTCTTTAGTATTAATGCAGTATATTTGCAAGGATGTCTATAAGTATTGTTGAATTGATTGCCGAATTAAAAAAATATGCACTTAGTTTCCCCAAAGGTTGTTGCCATAAATCGATTATCTGTATATCGATACCCATTATCTTATTTATGATAATTGCTGCATTTGATTAATGCATAACTTAGCTTTCTATACATTGCCTCATTGTCGGTACCTTGCGAAGAGGCTATGCCTTCGCTTGCTTTGCTTTCTTCTTGATGAGAGATTAGGATCCACGCGTGGTTGCATTTTGGGACTATCGCAACTAATTTCCAGTGTTAGCAATGGCTCTGAGTGCCAGCTTGCTTGTTTAGACGGCGTCTTTACTGCTGTTTGCGACTTGATCGAGGATTTATTAGTGCACTTTAATATATATTCTTTTTGGGTGCCTTAAATAAAGATTTGTGTTTGTACTTGACAGCAGGTGCTTTGTTCATTTGCTTCTCCATAACGGATTGTATGATTGGCTGCAGCCCCCCGCGTTGATTTGCAACGTCTGGCAATTATTCTGTAGATTCTACGACTGTGTACGGGCATTTGCTCTGCACTTGGCTTTGAAGCCCATTGATTTCCTTATCTCTTAAGACACAATTTTTTCGTGTAAATAAATACAGTATACATTTTCTTTTTGATTTTAATGAAAATTTAGTTAAACAATTCAAGTTTTAGGTTCTTAATTGTGCTTTTCACTTTCTTTTTCTCTATTCTACAAGTCTTTTCGTTCTATTTTGAATGCCTTTCGCTATCATTTCGATTGCTGCGCGAGTGTTTCTTGCAAATAGAATTGATATGACACACAGCGTCATGAGGTAATCTAATACGATTTCGTACGGTGTCAGTCCATACGAGTGACACCCTGTGGTTCGCTCAGCTCTTCACTCTCCCCCCCCATCACTCTCCCCGCACTCCCTTACATGCCACAGCATTTGGAGCTGTCCGTTTTGGAAAACATTTTGGCAAATAGTCGAGACTTGTCTGTGTCTGTGTGTGTGTTGTGTGCTGCGGTTAAGGACAATCTGACATTACAAATTGCTCGGCCATTAAAACAACACAGCAACACAGACAACAACAATGCCAACAACAATAACAAATAGCAATAACAACAAGAACAATAGCAATAACAAATTGAACAACAGGCAAAAGCCAATGACAAAAAGTGCGTGAAAATCAATTTGTCTACTTAGCTCTTGATAGTTTTTATGCAGCTCGATTTGTGTACGACAGTGTGTGTGTGTATGCTGTGTGTGTGTATGCTGTGTGTGTGTGTTTGGACTGTGTGTGTATTATCAGTTTGATAGCATGTCATCGGACTTTCGCTCTATCCAATGGTAGCGGCCTAATGACTTAATTTTCATTAAATGACCACAGAATTGATGTCAACATTATGCGTATACCCTGTATACTCTAGTGTGCAACAGTGGGGTATATTTGCTGCAACTAGAATTGTATGTGAATGTCAAGAAGTGTTATGAAAGAGAAAAAAAGAGCTTAAGAAATGTATTACAAGCTACAATTATGTACAGACAATTAAAGTCTTTTTTGCTCAAATAAAAAACAATTGAATCTTAAAAAAACTATAAATAATAATATACCCCGTTTGCCTACACAATACAGGGTATTATTGTTTGTCGATGCCCGATAATCATGTTGGAAAAACAAAAAAAAAACAAATAATTCTCCATACAAAATGCAACAAACAAAAACGTAAACAGAATCAACAATAAATCGCAACCGCAACAACGGACGCAAAAGCCGCAAAATTGACTTCGAAACCAAATTCGCAATGCGAAATGTGACAACAAAATGTTGCAAAATATTCTCTACTGATTTTGCTGTTGATTGTTGATTGTTGTTGTTGTTGTTGCCGTGAAAATCACGTTCAATATATAATTATTGCCATTGTTGTCATTGTTGTTGTTGTTGTTGTTGTTGGTATTCGTGTTATCCATTATGATTTTTGAATTGCTTAATTTGCGATTTGATGTGTGCTGAATGAAAGTGTCTGAATGACCCGAATGAATGTTGAATAGCTTGTTTAAGTGCCAGATGAGTTGATTCATAAATACCATTTAATGCGGGGCTTCAAAGTTCGCTCAACTAGCAGTTACTGCGCGAGATTAGGGGCACAGTTAGGGGCTACAGTTTGGTTCGTGCACAACAACGACAATCGAAATGTGATCCCAATGAAACTTTGACATATGTTAGAAAACATATGCAGTTATCTGCATTCCCAAGGTCTAGACTGTATCTCTTGATTTGCTATACTTATGGCAAGAAACGCAGACAACCTTTGACTGGAACGCTTCTTTACCTCGTCACTCACTTAGCAGTTTCTACACAAGATTAGGCGCTGAACAACTACAGTTTGTTTCGTGCACAACAGCTACAATTATAAAGTAATTCAAATGAAACTTTATGATATGTTAGAAAACATATTCAGTTATCTGCATACCCAAGTTTTAGACTATATATCTTGTTTTGCTTAAGTTATGGCAAAAAATTCCGCTAACTGGCATGCATGTCCAACTCGTCACTCATTTACAGGGTATGCACTTTACTTACAACGAAATCCAACATGCTTACAAATCAAATTCATCAGCGAATTTGCAACGCAGCAATACAAATGATTCATGAGTATCATTTCGAGTGTTTTGCGATTATCTTTGTCACTTGAAAAACTAATGAAAAAATTTTCGCGTTAAATTGCAATTTCCCAATGGCCAAAGGCCAAGCTCGAGCCAGAAGTGACTCGGCAACGAAGGCGGCCATAAAATAAACTAAGTAAAATTATAAAAGTTTCTTTTCTGCTTTCTTTTCACCAGCTTCTTCCCTCTGCAAAAGGAGGAAGTTGGCAGTGGGGAGGGGGAAAAAAAACTTAATTAAAACTCTTACCGAAAATTTGTCGAAATGTGAAAAAAATTGCCACATAAAAATGCTAATAAATGCGTGGTAGCACAGCCCAATTCCAAGTGCAACTTCAAGTTGCAGCAGGTGGAAGGGCAGAGAGAGAGAGGACAGAGAGAAAAGGGAGGCAGGGGAAAGCAACCTGTGTGTGTACGCAGGGGGGAGAAGGGGTCAGGTAAGGGGAATTGCAGCTGCTGCTGGGGTCGAAAATAAAAGAAAACTAAAGCATTAAGGGCAGTGACAGGGGGTAGTGGGGCACAGAGAGAAAGCTATCAGAGAGGGGAGCACAGAGATCGAAGGCAAGGGCAGTGGGGTGGAGGAGGAGACGGGAGGGAGGGGGTCATTCGATTGCCAGCGATTTGGACGATTGTGCACGTAACATGAAATTAAGTAAAATACACGAATTACATTTGCACTTTGCGTGCCATGCGCCATTTGTTGCAAACGTGACAATCGCTGCCACAGTCACAGTTACACAGTCGCAGTCACAGTTACACTGTCGCCCCATTGTACCTCCTTAACTTCCCTGCTGCCATCCCTAACCCAGCTAACCCTTTGGACATTTCATATTTCACGCTCTCTTTGCTAGCTTGCTAACCAGGCGCAAGAACTTGTCTCGTGCTCGTTGCTGCTGCCACAAATGTAGCAAGCACAAGTGCTGCAACATGCCACACAAACATACACACACACACATATAGGCACACCCTCCTGAGCACCAGCTGCAATTGCAATCGCAGCTACAAAAAAGAGGGGTTTACGACGAGTCTAGTGTCTATAATCTCAGTTCTCATCTATTTGCCATTCCAATTGCAGCTGCAGTCGCTACCAATGCGGTTGCCTCCAATCCAATGTGGCGTGTAACGAGGCAATATGTGGGTTACACCCAACGAGTAACGAGATGTGAAGGAGGTAGCAGGAAAGAGAGTGCAAGCAATAGCCAGCAGTCATTAGGTATTCGATTATTAAAGAAAGGAAGCTGAATGAAAGACTGTGTGAAGTTAGTTAAAGTGACGAGTAATGAGTAACTAGTAACGAGTTACTAGTGACGAGTAACCAGTGACGAGTAACTAGTGACGAGTAACTAGTGACGAGTAACTAGTGACGAGTAACTAGTGTCGAGTAACTAGTGTCGAGTAACTAGTGACGAGTAACTAGTGACGAGTAACTAGTGACGAGTAACTAGTGACGAGTAACCTGTGACGAGTAACTAGTGACGAGTAACTAGTGACGAGTAACTAGTGACGAGTAACTAGTGACAAGTAACTAGTAACGAGTAACTAGTAACGAGTAACTAGTGACAAGTAACTAGTAACGAGTAACTAGTAACGAGTAACTAGTGACGAGTAACTAGTGACGAGAAACTAGTGATGAGTAACTTGTGACGAGTAACTTATGACGAGTAACTGGTGACGATTAACTAGTGACGAGTAACTAGTGACGAGCAGCTAGTGACGATTGACTAGACACGAGTAACTTGTGAAAAGTAACTAGTGTCGAGTAACTAGTGACGAGTAACTAGTGACGAATAAGGAGTTACCAGTGACGAGTAACTCGCGACGAGCAACTAGTCACGAGTGACTAGTGACGAGTAACTACTGACGAGTGACAAGCACCTAGAGACGAATAACCAGTTATTAGTAATGAGTGATGGGTTAAGTTTACGTAGCGAGTAATGAGTAATAAGTCAAGAAATATACATAGGTAACGAGTAATAGGTAAAAGGTAACGGATTCTATGTACCGAATAATATAAAACAACTAATAAGTAACGAGCAATATATAACGAGTAAAAAGTAACGAGTAATGACTGGCAAGCAAGAGAGATGCATGAGGGGTCACATGAAAGCCAGCCAATAAAAATTGGGCTTGTCTTTATTAAGAAATCATGTATGATACTCGCCTTAAGCGAGTAACAAGTAACGAGCTATGTATGTACAGTATAAGTAAAAATCGAACCTATTGTAAAAATCAGGATATACAAATGCACAAAGTGTTGAGTCAAAGCAAAGACAAGTAAATTAGCAGCGTAATTGCTCATTAAAATCTTAAAAGAACAAACGTATGCTACGAATATGTTTATATAATCCAGCTCAGGTCTTCGTCTTGGGCTTAAGTTCGACTAAAAACGTGAGAGTATGTGAAGGGAATGGAGAGGGGAAGAGGAAGGGGACGTGTGCAGTGGGTAAGCTAATTACGCATGATTAGTTTCAATTTGACGCGCTTTATTGGCTTTGCCATAATAAACCAATTAAGATCTTTGCTTGAAAGACTCTTAATATGATATAGGTGTGTGTGTGTATCTGTGTGTGTGTGTGTATATTGCATATTACGGTCCAATAAAACGTTTTATATTGCTTGAGCGAGAAATATATCTTGCTGGGCTCAGGTAACGAGGCAAGCTGTAAAATTACAGGCACAACACTGGCGCCAGTGTTGTTTAACGCGAGGCATATGCTGGTCGAAGGAAGAGGGACAGAGAGAGAGAGAGAGTGTGTGGGAGTAGGAGAGCGGGTTATGCAATGCAGAAAATATTAATTAAAAATACAACGCATAGGGCCAAGGAGCAGTAGCTGTAATAAGTGTGTATGTACCAGTAACTATGTGTGTATGTGTAGGTGTGTCTTGTACCCAGAGGCTTCACTTGTACCATGCGTATGTATGTGTGTGAGAGAGATAGAGTGAGAGAGAGAGAGAGAGAGCGTATATTGTGGACTGTAATGCGAAGTAATGGAAAACGACAGCAGCAACACCAATTGGCGTGGGGGCGCAGAGGGTGCATGAAAAAAGGGAACTAGCTACAGTGGCGCTGCCTAGAGGAGGTAGCAGGCGTATGGTAAGGGGGGAGGGGTGGTGTTGAGTGAGGCTGGTAAAAAGTTACCCTGGCACTAAGTAACCAACTAGCAGCAAAAACTCTTGCAATGAATGAGAATGTACATTGTTAGCTGTATTTAATTAAAAGACGTAGAAAGGAGCCAGAGCAAAATACACACACACACATGCACACACATACATTCGCACTCACACAAGCACACATGCACATACGCCCACGCATAGACAGGCACACACACGAACTTGCTTTTGCAATTTGATGAGTGTTAAAAATTAGATAAAATATGCATAAAAAAAAACTTGACTAAAGCCAGCTCATCTTCTTACTCTTTCTCTCTCCCTCTCTGACTCTTTCTCTCCCTCTCTCTGACTCTTTCTCACTCTCTCTCCCTCTCTTTTTCTCTCTCTCTGTCAGTCTATCATCTGTTGTCTAGCTGTACCATTCTACTCATAGTTTTAGTTTGTGATTCACATCCTTGGCATTCCTGTGTCGCAGCAACAAAAGATTGCATACTTATTGGGGCAACTATTTCTGGCTAAAAAGAGTTGGCAGGGCTTGATTTTATAAATTTAGTAGTAGTATTTATACCTTTTTAGAGTACCTTCTATGCGCAATTTTAAACATAAAACAAGCTCTACGTTTGTCTACAGTTAGATACAGTTTTATGTACTTTCCAACACATTAAAGGGTATCTGTTAGTTATGCCATAGCTTAGTTTAGCAAGATTAGCACAAATAAACATAATACTGCATAGTAATGCAGATTAAATAACTGAGATACCAAGACACATAAACTATATACTTTTTACAGGGTATTTCATTAGATATCTTGTAATTTTTAATAGGTTTTTTTTCCCATATAAGGTAATCTCTTAGTCGTGCAGGCCATAAGGCTGGCAACCTCTTAAGCAGAATCTGCATGCAGACACACGTTTGGTGAATGTCGCCAAATATCCTCATCTCATACGCTCTCTCTATATCCCATTCCTTCCTCTCTTTCTCTTTCTCCCTCTCTCTTTCTTAGTGTTACACGGTACGTGTCTTTGTCTGTGCTGTCAGCTCTATAAAAGAGTGTGTGTGTTTGTGTGTATGACTCAATGGCATGCCAAAAATGTGCTCAGCTCACGTGGATGCTGTCGATTTATGTAATTTTAATGGAGCGCGTCACTTATTAGAAAGAAAGAGAAGAGAAAGCCAAAAGAGGCATACATAGAAGAAAGTGCGAGAGAGAGAGAGATAGAGAGACTGAGACAGACTATGGAATGTGAGCTCACACAATACAACAAACAACTCTCACTTGCATGCTTCGTCTTTTTATATTCTAAGTATTTTTCCCTCTTCCCTCTTCTTCTCGACCAATTTTCATTAAAGACGAAATGCAGCATAATAATAATAAAAATAATAATAATAATAAAATCTTAAGCGATTAGTTGAGAGAGAGCAGAGAGCTAAAGACGCCATCTATCGGAGCGTACGAGTAACACGCACCATGTACACAGTGCAAGCGACAAGCACGAGCATGTCCAATCCATGCTCGCATAATTGTTTCACATTTTTCACTTGCTCTCTATCTCGCTCTCTCTCTTTAATCCTTAATCCGCATTGTACACAACTTTATTGTTCAAACAACGTCAGCAGAGTGCACAAAAAATCGGGTTAATATTGCAAGTTTTTATCAAGCAAATGAAAAAAAAAGAAAAAACGAATTGGAAAAAAAAAAAAGGAAGAGGCGCACTTAACTTTTAATGCCAGTTCTTAATTATTTTTACCACATTCATATAAAAAGCAAATTTACTCACGCTACGATTTTCGGTTTATGGCGGAAAAGAGAAAGAAAGAGAATGCGAACTGAATTGAAATAATGTGTGTAAAAGGATTTCATTTTGAAATGCCGGAAATATTTAAGCTGATAAGCAAAGTGGATGATAAAGAATTAAGCCTAGTTTTGTAACGATTTAAGATGATTTCTTATAGAAAGATATATGTGGGAATTGACTAGAGATATAGAAGGGATGAGTGAAAGAGAATTAAGCGATATTTCTATGCCATAAAAATCAACCGATAGTTAGCAGGAGTTCCATCACATGTTAAGTATTTATACCTTTTAAGTAAATTTATATATTTATATATATGTTTAGTGTCTACAATAATCATCAGATTAAGAGACGTTTCCCATTTTGAAACCAAACGATAGTTATGCACTACACAAGTCAATCGATAATAAGCGCTAAATCTATCGTATACGCAGCTATATCCTACCATATATAGTGTATGTTAATTGTCGCATTGTTCTCTTGCACTCAATCGTTTTATTGCAATTTTTACATTTTGCTATTTGCCACACAATAAATAAATATATATTGTAACGATAGTATTTTTTCAGTGTCAATGATGAGGGATTTTCGCTAGAGCAGAAGAACAACAACTGTTGACTCTATATGCATGTGTGGATGTGTATGTGTATGTTAATGTATGTGTACATAAATCAATTTAATTAAATGCCGTTGACTCTTCCTTTGTTTGCACAACATGCTGTAAATACCCTGGAATAAGTGCACAAACCATGGCTATTACTGAAGGAAACATTATGAAAGTTGCTGAGAATTCATATAGAAATAAAAGGATGCTGTATACCTGAAATCAGGACAACTATAATACTATAGCAGATATAAGATTCGTACCAACAGATTGAACAAACTTATAGCTTATGCCATTAGTTAGTTACTATAGCATAACCCTGAAGCATTCATCAATTTACAGGGTATACAATTTGTAAAAACAAAATGTAATCAATATTTTTTCTTTCTCTGTTATTTCGCTTTTCTCATTTAGCCGTTAAACTGCCAAACGTTCAATGTATACCTGGCGATATCTGAGGTTGTATCTGTAACTATATTCGTATTTGCAACTATATGTACTGCTATATGTATGTGTAGACGTATGTGTAGTTGTAAATAACTGTATGTTATCCCTTGCATTGGCTTCTCTAGTGTCGATTTCAATTTGCGTGCATTTATTTTAATGCATTTATTGCCGCATTACGCATTTATTTATTGCATTATGCAGCTGCCATTTTACTCATTGAATTTCAATTGCAATACCTTCCTTCCCCGCACCTCTCTCCCACTACCTTCATCATGGGCTGAAAACTAAACGCAATTTCCATTTAGACAAATTCGGTATCAATTGCATTCTGCAGGCACTTAACACCACTTAGTATTATTTATTTATTTGCTTTATCGATGCTCCCTCTCTCTCTCTCTCTCGATATTTACGAATTTTCAAATTCAATTTTCAACTCAGTACAGTGGAACATCGCATGTTGCTTACCTTGGGATTATGCATGCAAATTGTGACAATCATTGGTTAACTGACCTGTAAAGAGTAAAGAGAGAGAAGCAGTGATAAATATTGTAAGAAATTGAGTTTGTGATTGATTGATTGATTATGTAAACTGATAGTTATGTATGTTTATTTACGATGGGTAGCAGTTCTTGACATGTGAACCGTGAGTATATGTTGTAATTAGATGTGTTGTATAATTACTTAAGATATAATTTCTAGCAGAAGGTACGTCAGATATACGGAGCCGAGCCGCTTTATTTGTAGTAATTGAAACAATTGAAGGTTGGCATGTATATTAAATTAGATTATTTGGTCTAAAACCTTGTGTACGCTTAGTTACTAAACTGCGAACCGGTTTGTGTATGATTTGAAAAAGGGTTCAGCTGCAAAACTATTCAGACCTAAGACAAAACTGAAGGAGTCTAGCTGAACATAAGCTTTTTATGGAGTTCTCTGTAAGTTTATTTCTTGTATGTAGTGCCATCTGCATTTTCATCAGCTTTGCTACATGTTTTGAAATAGATCTAAATACAAACTGCACTTAAATTCAATTAATATAGAATACAATTCTAAATTGTGCAATAAATTTGATTTGAAACTGATTTTGCAAAGTGGTTAAAAACCTCAAATTGATTTAAATCTGATTGTAATTAATGATTGTAATATTGTAATAGTGCCCCTAACTCGCATGCAAATGTGATGCAACAATTGTTAATCACATTTCAAATTTTCAATAGAATAGAGAGAAAAAAGAGAAGGGAAAAAAATCTTGTTTAGCTTTTGGTTTGCGCCTCATTAAAAGCATATTTATTTGCAATATATTAAATATTGTCTACACACACATGCAGACATTGCTAACCGTAATTAATTAGCGGTTTGCTGTGCCTGTCAGTGAGCAGAGGAGGCGAAGAAGGGGGCGTGCCTGGTTAGAATTTCATTTAATTTGCATTTAATTAAACTTTCGGCCGAGTACAAAATGTTCGAGTGTTTTTACTGGATTGTATTCAAAGTGCCGACAACGCCAGACATGGCCAGCAAACATATACGGCTGCAACTACCTCACCCCTCCCCCCACCCAATGCCATCCAGCACTTGACCCCAGCGCAGGGGCAGCAACACCCAGTGACCCACTCGTGCCACACTCAAACCACAGGCCGCACTCAAGCACAAAATTTAATTATGAAATTAATTTTATTTCATTGAAAACGCAACACGCAACAAGCAAAGAGAAAGAAGAGCAGAGAACAGAAAACAGAAAGCAAAAGGCCAAGCAAATATTAAACCTTTAAATATTGATGGGCAATAAATAAAGTAATAACCTATAACCTATATGCCACACACTCGGTCACACACAGACAGACAGACAGACCCTGTGCTACTTCCACCTCCCCCACACACAGACACACACACACATCGATACAAAGATTGGCGCCGCAGGCCGCTTTTGGGGCCAGAAAAGCAAACCGAAAGAGGCTGTAAATAACGGTTTATGCAGCGGCAGCGAACAACGGCCAACAAAGAGACAAAAACAAATTTATTGCAACCGCAGAAATTAATTTAAATAACCCTCTTTGCAATATTGTTGTTACTTTTGTTGTTGTTGTTGTTGTTGCTGCAGTTGCTTTTGACAAAAATGTGAAAAACGAGGCTCGAGCAGAAAGTCAACAAACACACACACGCCCCTCTTTCCCCTGCCCCTCTTGCCCCTGCCATTAAGGTAAGAGGCATGTGCCAGAAGTTTACACCCAACTCATAGATAAGGTCACAGTGCCACGCCCTCCCTGCCTGCCGCCCCACTTGGGATCCACTCTAGCAAAACTTGAACGTAAAGTTTCGTCTGATTTTTCGATCGTGGGCGTATTTGGGAATTGGTCATAAATAAAAAACGCATATTACATAAATAATATGAAATTATGGCCACAGGAAGAAGGCGAGCCAGCAAGTGGGCAGCCCCAGTCGCTGCCAGCAGTCAGATAACAAACGGTAGAGCCAGCCAAATGGACTGTACAAGAGTCGGAATATAAATATAAATATGCAAACAGATTAACATAAATGCAAATATATGCAAGCACATTGTTTGCAATGAGTTGGCAGCACTGCCAGTTCTGCCAGAGTTGATATACATATAAAGTTATTGTCAAGTTGACAGTACCAAGAGTGATAGTAAATGTACAAAAGTTTGCCATGACTGTAGAATATATAACAAGTTGGCAGCACTGAACAGACTGATAGATCTAAGGATAAAGTTACTGATAAGTTGGCTAAGAGACAGAAGTTAAGGGATTATAGCTAGAATAGGTTGGGTTGAGTTGGGTCAGGCTAAGTTAGGTTAGGTAAGGTTGAGGTTAAGTTGGCTCAGGCTAAGTTAAGTTAGGTAAGGTTGAGGTTAAGTTAGTTTAGGTTAGGTTAGGTTAGGTTAGGTTAGGTTAGGTTAGGTTAGGTTAGGTTAGGTTAGGTTAGGTTAGGTTAGGTTAAGTTAGGTAAGGTTAGGTTAGGTTAAGTTAGGTTAGGTTAGGTTAGGTTAGGTTGGGTTAGTTTAAATTAGGTTAGGTTAGGTTAGTTTAGGTTAGGTTAGTTTAGGTTAGCTAAAGTTAGGTTAAATTAGGTTAAGGCTATCTGGATTGGTATCAGATTCCCCCCTGAATAATCCTTGGCATCATTTGCAGCAAAATTTTCTGCTACTCTTGCAGCCTAACGCACCTGAAAGCTCTGATAAATTGTAATTTTGATAAATTTCAAATTTTCCGATTACTTTTTCAGCTCCAGTTCTCCGCTCATCCCTTCTGCTCTCCTTATATTCATTTTCAATTTTCCTCTTTGCAATTTTCACACACAAACACAAAAAAGTACATCATGTACACGAGTTTTCTTCTTGCGAAATCTTTCTGTCAACAGTTTCGAAGAGCAGGCAAAAAGAAGGCGCATTAAGCTGAGGCGGCTGTCTGCTGTCTCCTCTGCCCCCCACCCTCTGCCTCTACACCCTTCTTACGCCTACGCCTTAGAGATTCTCATTTAACGCTGGTGTGCTTCACTTGTCACTTCTCATTTATCCAAAAGGAACACAGACGAACTCACACACAGCGAGAGTCAAAAACATAAAAATCAAATCCAAATAACACAAAGAGCAGAAGAGTGATAAATGACAGTTAGATACCCTGTATGTTATATTCGAGAAGGAACTAGAAGAGCTATTCAAAAGAGAGAAATACTTAGATGATAGACGGACTGTGAAATATAGTTTAATTCAATATGGGAATTGTTTTATTTTTTTATTTTTTTATTTATTATTTTATAATTTTTTTTTTTTTTGTTAGGTATTCTACAAATATATTATTAAGGTATTTTTCAGATCAATTCATAGCTTCAACTTGAGTCGAGCATACCCTAGTTAATTTCACTTGGAATTTTTGGTTATCCATTGCAAATTTGCAAAAATAATTGCTGATTCGCTTTTGTCAATTATTTCGCTTAGGTGAAAAGTAATTGAAAATTCAAATGAAAATTGTTCGCATTTGATGATATATGATTTCTCTCTCCCTCTAAGCTCATTCTATCTTGTATATTCCTCTATTTCAGTGATGGGCTGATAAAGCACAGCCATGCCTTCCTTTGTTGATTTCTTGCTGTTGATCCGCATGGCGTATGCCAAATACACAAAAACAATATTTAACTCTTGTTCAAATATTTAAGTTGAGGGAGAAAGTTATCGAAACTCTTTGGCCACCCTGTCTGGCCCCGCCCCCATCTTTACGCCCTTCTATTTGCCATTTCCGTTGACCAGTTTGACTGACTTTGACTTTGACGCCTGCGTCAGCTAAATTACTGAAGGCATTTTGCGCGATACTTAAAGGAATCTATATACAATCTATATATATGTATATACATATATAAAATTTATGTAGACCGATATATTGTGTATATACACTTATGTAGCGTTACAAGTCTAAGTGTGCCCACTTAAGGGCAACAACAACAACAACACAGCAATCCAGGCAAATCTGTTGTCTTAACGCATAATAAATCAGCCACAATTTCAATGGACACCTTCAGCAAGAGAGCAACAGAGCAAGAGGGAGAGAGAGTGGGAGTGGGAGTGAGCGTGATAGAGCTAGCAGGCTTTATTCAGATTCATGAGGCGACGACTTGGCTTTTTCTAGGCGACTCTGCGGGCCAAATCAAATATGCCGCACTTCAGCTGCCACTCAAGCAATGCCTCAATCAATCAATCAAAGCCAACAGCTGCCAGTCGACGTCCTGCCCCTTCTCCTTTCTCTCCTCCTTCTCCTGCTCCTTCTCCTACTTGTTCTTGTTGTCCTCTTTTACAGCAAATTGTGGCCAAGTGTTGCCAAGCATTTTGGCTCACACACACACACACACACCACGTTGTGTTGGCTAATTAAATACGCTCATAAATTCAAAAGCCGTATCTTGCTCCCAAGGGGGCTTTGCAACGCCCCCTTTCCCCCCGCCCCTTGGTCTTGGCCACACTGTGAAAAGGCCAAGCGAAACGGTTTCGCATTTCTTCTGTTTGACTAAAGCGGCTCAATGTGGTAAGGGGGTTTGCTCTTTCCTCTTTCCTCTTCTTCTCCCTCTTCTTCTTCTTGATTTTCCTTCTCCTTCTCCTCTCATCTTTTTCCAGTTTTGCCTTTATCGCTTTTCAATGCAAAGTGTTTTGTTGTTGCCACAATGCGCCTTGACCTCGCATTCTCAATTGACTGACTACTCTCGCACTTGGTATTCTCTTTTATTTTTTCTGTATTTTCTTTGGTATTTTTCTAGCTTTTTTCGGTATTTTTCATCATGCAGCTTATGCTGTTGTTGGGGTCGATGTCGCCTAAGAAGCCATCAGGGTCACATTGTTGTTGTTATTGTTGTTGTTTTGTCGTCTTAGGTTGTCTGATTGAACCTCAGTAAGGCGACTTAAAATGCAATTGAAATGCTTGCCATGCATACCCTGTAAGTAATGCCAACTGAGTGCCCTGGGGGTATGCTACAAAATTTTAAGAGATTTACAAAAGTTTACTATAAATACAGATTGTCTTTTTTTTGGCTTTACTATTGTAATTTTGAAGATATTTTAATGACATTTCAGCTGCAGAAAGTTCAGTTTGTTTTTGAACAATTCTGAGAGTTTCATTATATTTGATAAGTAATAAACAGCATTAAAACACTTGAAAAATATGCTCATATTTTTATTTCTCTACTATTATTTAATTATTATTTTTATATTCTTGCGACATTTTCTTTCTTTTAATGGGTATTCAACAGTTGATCAGACACAACATACTTGTGTTATTTATCTGCACTTGAAGTTATTTACTTTCGTTATTAAATAGCTGGCGATTAGGTTCCTCAGAAAGAGATAGAGAGCGAGAGAGAGAGAGAGAGAGATACAGAAGTTGCTCGTAGCATTCTCGACTTTGTTGCACATTTTCATCTTGGTCATAAATTGATTCCGATTGCAATTGATAAAGTTTTCAACCCAGCCAAAGGGTGCCTGGCGACAAGCGTGGAGAGGGGGGGAATGGGTAGAGGGTGCTGTGGTAAAGAGAATTGTCCACTGTCAACTGAATAGAGCGAAACTCAGCTGGACACCGAACCAACATAAAAGTCGCCACGTTGAAGAGCTTCCATTAAATTGAACTTGCAAAGAGAACAAGAGACAGAGAGAGAGAGAGATGTGTGGGAAAGGGAAAGGCATAGTAAGAGGGTGCCCAGCAAAGAGTGCTACAATTTGATAGCAACTATAGCTGTTCGCTCTGCTCCTCTCTCTCTCTCTCTCTGTATCTCTCTGTATCTCCTTTTCTTTCTTACTGCCGCCCACAGTTTTAATATTTTTGCAACATTTCGCAGAAAGTTTTCGTTGTGCGAGCGAGACAGAGATAGAGTGGGATCGCAAAAGTCTCTCGCAAGTCCACTTGACACTAATAACAGATTTTGCGGTTCCTCCAAAAAGTTGTGTAAACACTGCAACAGCAACAACAACAACAACGGCAACAGCAGGATGTGCCACCTCTGGCACTCCCTCTCCTGCTTTCCAATTTATGCGTCCAGCCTCATTTGTGGCTGTTGTGGAAACTGTCCATCAAAGGGTTAAGTGGCTTGTGGCAGCTGCATCACAAGGGTGCCATCCCCACCCCCACCCCCACCTGCCATGCCCCTTGACCAGCATGGCAAAAGCTTTTGAGCAACATGATGCAACTAGCAACTTGCAACCGACAACTGGCAACAGCAATAAGAAGCAGCAGGCAGCAACAGTCGCTGGCAACTTTTTTGCAACAGCACAGAAAAAAAAAGAACTTTCAGTCAGGCAACTCTACAACACACACACACACACACACACACACACACACACAGTATTATCAACAAGCACAGTCGTAGTGCAGTATGATGCACGCACAAAGGCTATCGAATTCACTGACGAGTGGTAGAACGAGAGAGACGGGGTGGAGAGAGGGGGGGAGAGAGAGAGGGATGGAGGAACTACTGCAAATCGAAATTGAATTTGTCGCTCATTGATGGGAAGTTTCTTTACAAATCGAAAGCAAACAACATAAACAATATAACAAGCTGAAAAGGCTTAAATTTTTAACATCATGTTGCCATAATTAATATATAAATTAAGGCTAAATTGTGCTATAATAATGAGTAGTATATAACAAACATAAACATAGTATATTTGTCGGTATAAACGTAATATGCACTCTCTTGGCAGAAAATATAATAATCTAGTAATATAAAACGAGAAGAAAGGCTACCTTCGGCACAACAATACCCCTGCAGGTGCTATACCCTTGCAGGTTCTTATCTCCTCCGATTGTACCAATACTAGTTATATATAATAGCGCAGAATTGAATGGTTTTGTTTATGTACAATATTAAGTCTAACTTTGTTAGGAACTGTTAAGTTAAGTTATTTCTAGAATCCGAACTGGTTTTAATACAAAACCTTCATTTCGACCGATTGTTCCTATGGCAGGTATATGTCATAGTGGCTCGATTTAGCTGAAATTTTATATGCATATTATATATATACAAAACGTCAGATGTAGTAAATTTGGTTGCATTATCTTGACAAATAACAAAAATCAGCCGATAGTTTGTATGACAGCTATACGATATATCGCTATGATCCAGCTCGTTCCGACTTATATACAGCGTGGAGGAATAAGAAGAATGTGTGGCAAGTTTCAGCACGTTAGCTCTAAAAATGAGTGACTAGTTTGCGTTGCAACAGACAGGCAGACAGGCAGACAGACAGAGAGACAGACAGACAGGCAGGCAGGCAGGCAGGCAGATAGACATAGCTAGATCGACTCCTCTGGTATATACATACTGGAATATACATATATACTTTATAGGGTTGGAGATGTCTCCTCAGGTGCGTTGCAAACTGCTTTCATTTAAAATGTTGCTATAATTATGCCATAAATAAATGTGACCTATTTCACTTTGATACATCATCTTTTATTCTTTAGAACTTATATTTAATTTAATAATTTCAAAACCCTCTGCTAAGCTTCACTTTCAACTTCACATTCGCAATCTAAATCGGCTTTAAAATATTGATTTATTTATTTACTTTTTAGATTTCTGCAAACTTAATAAAAACCCTGCCTATTTCTGTCTTTGATAACTTCGCTGTCGCTTTAAGATTTCCATCTGAATTCAATTGGCAGTTGCAGGTCGTTTTGTGGTTTTTCGTGTATGCGGTTAACGGTAAACGGTAAATGTGGAAAAACTTTTCTCCCATTCGCCCGGCGGGCTGACCCGCAAGTTGAGCTTTACAACACTCAGAGACAGAGATGAAGAGAGAGAGAGAGGGGAAGACAGATAAAAGATGACAAAAGTGCGCAATATTTATAGAATAGACTCGAGGCTTCCCATACAAAATGCGTAAATAGAGATACGAGTTGGCCCAAAAAACCCTCCTACCTTATGCCTTACATAGCTCTCCCCTCCTCACGCACACACTCGCATTATGTGCGAATGAAAAACTGGAAAAACTTTATCCATTGACCTTGGTAACTTTTTTTTTCCATGCAGCCGCATAAAAATCTCGGAAAAGCGCACAATCTTTAGCCGCACAAGTCGCATTCATATTTCTCACATAGTATGAATGAATAGGCCCCTCGATTCGGCATCACACCGCCCCTCCCCCACTCTCCGCCCCTGCCCTGCCACTGTTTGTTGTAAATGAAAATGGTAAAATGCGAATGGTTTATAAATTGTACACGCACGAAAATAAAGCGATGTCATTGGCGGCATAATTCAAATTGGACCCCTACTTTCTTCTCCACCTCTTGCTCTCTTGGAAACTTATGCCTTGGGCTTTGGACTAGCTACTCCTCATCCCCCTCCCCACACTGCGGCACCCCTCGTGGGCCTTCATTGCCTCGGGCTACATAATTCATATGCGTTGTCCCCGGATCCTCACAAAAAGCTGCTAAATTATTTTTTTATTGCCTGCAAAGCACCCGAGTGGCTGAGACAGTGGCCTGGCCAGCAAGAGAGGCAGAGAGAGGGAGAGAGAGAGAAGAGAGAGGGAGAGAGAAGAGCTAGCAGATCTCTCTATGCGAGAGAAGGAGATGTTGCCTGCTGCTGCTACTGCTGCAATGACAGTTAGCGTGAACAAAGTGAAAAGTATTGCCAACGGGCCAACCAAGTTTTATGCCACACAACGCCCACGCATCTACCCCTTAACCCCTTACCCCCACCTCCCCCCTCTCTGCACAGCAGCATCGCGTCTGAAACAAAGCACTTGAAGTGAAAACTTTCGCTGGCTTTTGTCGCTTTTGTCTTTACTTAACTTTGCCTTGCACTGCAGTTGCCAACTGCAGCAGCAGTTCTAATAACTAGCTGAGCACACGCAGGCGGGGTATGTGCAACTATATAGATACCCTGCAGTTAACCAGGCAACTATTTGACAGATGATCGAGAGTACAGTTTGACTATATCATTATTTCTGCATTACAAAACGTTGCACTCTCTCTCTCTCTCTCTCTCTCTCTCCTACACTCTTTTGCTTTGCTCATTTATTCTTTTTCTTTAGCTTTCACTTTCTTAAACGTTTAGCGCAATCATCTTACATACATTTTACATACATCTCACATACATGCGTTCATTATACAAAACTTATCTCTGCCCTTTCTATATTCACCTTTCTTTTGCTATGTATTTTTCTTGTTTTCTCTTTTACACCAACTTTCGTAAATGTTTCACTGGCAGCAACTTAAAGTGCAATCATTAGTTCACTCTTTACTGACACGTTACTTTATCAAATTCTCTTTCTGTCTTGCTTTCTTTATTACTTAAAATCTCTTCTGTGTTCTTTTCTTGCATTCCGCTTTCTTCTCTTTCCTTCTTAAACGTTTTACTGCCTGTTTTTTCCCTTCACATTCACCATTTACAGGGTACTCGCGCATAATACGCAACTCGTGCTCAATGCAAACATCATCATCTGGCCATTATTATATTCCATGCTGTCTAGAACGCCAGACTCTAAGGTGTATTATATGCATGTCAGTGTGTGGTTGTGTGTGGTTGTGTGTGTGTGTGGGTGTACTTTATCAACCTGCTCGGGAAAGTAGAGAGAAAAAAGCAGTGAAAAGTTTTGTGGCAACTTTGCGCCCACAAGCTGCGAGTTGCAGTTGCAATTGCGAGTTACTGCGACTCGGATGAGTTACTTAATTTCGCTTGTTTGTGGTCTTTCAATGGCATTCCGGCCAGCCGAGTTGTTGCAGCCCTGGTTGGCAACCCTGGCTGGAACAAATGCGGCTTACATCAAGGGGAAGGCGTTGATAAAGGTTTACCTTGTTGGTAAGCGGATTTATAACTTGGATGGAGACTTCTATTTGCCAATCGGTATTTATCATTCACCACTTCAAAAGGAACGAGAAGGAGAAGGGAGCAGACAAGAGACCTTCTTGAAGTGAAGACCTTGTGCTAATGCGTTAAGCTGCATTTCGATTGTTGATTGCTGTCACTTTGATGCGCTAAGAGGGTAAACAAACCAGTAACTGGGCAATACAACAGCTAAAACTACAACAATAGACCGGAAACTCGCAGTGCTCATTATCAGTGCTTTTGCCTTGAAGCAAGACGGTTGTCAAGTTAAAGGAAGTTGGGTTAAAAGGGGAGAGAGAGAGCGAGAGAGAGAAGGCGAGGAAACTGAGAATTCATCTTGAAGAATTTTTAATCAAAATTCGCATTGCAATATTATAGTTATGCTGCGGTGAGAAGCAGCGAGAGAGGCGCACTATTGTCAACTTGTGGAAATGTTAATAAAACGGCAAGCAAATTGTAGCAAAGCAGTTAAGCAAAGTTATAAGCAGCAGTTGAATAATGAAAAATAGCTATAATGAAATATTTGATGGCAAGAATTTTGCATTTACAATTGTGAGAATCATCTAGCAAGGCTACAACAAATGATGTTTATTCGTGACTGTAGCACAGACAGTTCCAAGATCGCATGTAATGAGTGTAATAAATGAAACCCCTTTAATTCTTCACATAAAGCAGAGGAAAAAAACCACAAAAAAATATAAAACACGTTCCATAAGAGAAGGAGCAAGAAAAAGAGCTTACACGAGATACTTGTACAAGTTAGACTGTTGAGACCTTAGTCCCTCATCATAACACTGTCATACATTAAAGTTATGTCTGACCTCCAAATACACTCAACAAAATTTTTCCCAATATATAGAATGCAAATATTCTCTCAATTAATTTACAACAACTTTGTCCTTGTATATTTCCTCAAGTGCACTATGGGAAAAAAGTCAATTTTTTTTGGCATTTTTACAAATTATAAGTTGTTGCAAATTTAAAAAAATAAATAATATTTTGTTTAACCACATTTCAAACTACTAAAAAAATATTTTTGTTGATTTTTACCGCTTTCAGCAACAGTTCAATTATCGATTAAAGTTGACTAAATTGATCTAGATATTTACTGTAAATTAGTGTTTAAAAATCTTCTATTACTGCAAAGGCGATTTTCTGACAAGCCGTGCCAAAAAAAATAAATTTTGAAAATGGAAAAAAACAATCACTGCGTGTTCTATTAGTTTTTAATACAAAGTGCGCCGTAAATCTGCGTTTATATCCATTTTCTGATGTGTTGCTGATGTATTTGTTAGACTTTAATTAAGTATTGAAGTTGTAATTTGTGTGGTCTGTAACTTTAGTTGAGTCGAGTTGAGACAGAAGTTAAAAATGAGAAGTTGTTAAATAAAATGCAAGAGAAAGGTTGGAATACGCAACTCGAGTGAAAGAATATCAATAAATTATTGTTTTTATATTTATCTCCGTAAATATAAAGCGGACGTGGACTAAAACAAAACCGAAATTCAGTCATACTTTTAATAATAGACCACGAATTTCAAGTGTCTATCTTTAAAATTGGAGTTTGTGCCGAAAAAAACGACTTTTTTCCCATAGTGAAGTGTAGTAGTGTAAAAATCAAAATACACTGACAGCAATTATTGATGGTTATTCTGCAACTGCTGTCGAGTAGTAGTAGTTTCTAATTAGTGTGTGGATTTGCACTCATTCTTTGTGCTACACACAAAACTCAACACAACTGTATTGCATATAGCTAAAGGATTTTTCCTGCCACTATCATTCAAAGGGTGCGTAAATGAGAAAATTCCTTTGGCCCCTGAGTGGAGTGAGGCCGAAGGGGTGTCCAGGGTGCTGAGGTCAATGCAGGCAAAACAAACAAGTAAGCATATGTTTGTATATAGCATATGAATAGGGCAGATACTCTGTAGAACAGATACAGATAGATAACTTTTAACAATAATAACTGTTTCTACAAAAAAGGTATAGCAAGCTGCATAACTATAGTACTGGTATCGTTAAAGGTTCCTTCCATAATCATTGCCATATATAAAAACATTTTCTAACCAACTCGTTCAGGAACTTCCTCTTTGTCAGCCTACAGGGTATTAAAAGCGCCTCGTATCGTTAACCTATTCAGTTGCCTGAGCCATCCTTTTGCGCCCTCAGCTCAATTCAATGCGAAGCATTTTTCATAAACAAACTCGGTCCCAAGTGACTTTGCTTTCAATGCCCTTTTGAACTGCCAGTTTTGCCAGTTTGCCAGTTACCAGTTACCAGTTGCCAGTTGCCAGTTTTGCCATTCGTCATGCCATATTAGTTATAAAGTTTTTCGGTACCGAGAGAGAACTTTGTCGCTTTTGTGCAAAGCATTCAGCAGGTATTCAAATATGCTCAGGGAGACAGGTAACACGGTCTGCACACAGCATACAAATGCTGCTGCTGCTGGTACCACCTCGGGGCACAAAAAGGGGAGCAAGTCGGGGAAGCAGCAGAAGGGGCAGGGTATGTGAAACAGTTGGAAGAGAACGTAGGGTTTCAGTTGAGCTCTACTAACAAGATAAATCATTAGGTTCGCCTGTAACTCAATTTAACTGCTGTCAATTGACTGAAGCTCTTTTGTGTGTGTTGAATGTGTGTGAGACAGTTGTGTGGTGTGTGTAAGTTTGTTGTGTTTGTTCTGCGTCTGTTTGTCGTAATCGATTTCCAATTTGTTCAACATTTGACAGATTTGTCATGTTTTCATGTTGTCTGTTTAAGGATCTGCAGCTTATGGTTTGTCCTTAATCGAATATTTAGAATCCCCAAAGGGCAAAATCCCCAACCGACAAATGAAGTCAGGAGGCTGCTCAACTAATAGATACGCTGTGACATTGAAAAACTGAACTGATTTCAGATCAATGATCAGAGCTTTAACTTCTATAAATAGTCGAGGGAGTTACACTTACTTCTACATTCATTTATCACAGCCTTGTATGGATTAAGGTGTCATTTCAAGAACAAATGTAATAATTCTAAGTCATTGACAGCCTGTTAAACTTTTACATACTTCATTTTTTTGTATATTCTAACCTCACTCTCGGTAGTTTCATGACAATTCTCCAAGGCATTGTAACTTATGCCTTGTGGCAATCAGCGACAACAGTATTTGCTTAGGTCACTTTAATCGATTAGACATTATAACTACTTATGGAATATTATTGACTTGTTTTTTTGTTTCAGCTTAGGTTAGGTTATGTTAAATTAACATCAGTTGGGTTAGGTTAGGTTGGATTAATGTTAAGTCTATTTAAACTTGACTGAGTATTGTAAACTGAAACTGTTTTCAAACTATTTATTCATTCAACAATTTGTCTTCTTTACTCACTTTGAGGTTATGTTATTGCTTTTTTATTTCAGGATAGGTTAGGTTATGTTTAATTAACATGAATAGGGAAAGGTTAGGTTAAATAAATGTTAAGTTTATTTAAAATTGACTGAGTATTGTAAATTGAAACTGTTTTCAATCTATATATTCATTCAACAATTTGACTTTTTTACACACTTTATTTCATGTATTGAGGTTATGGTTATGTTATTGCTCTTTTATTTCAGCTTTGGTTAGGTTATGTTCAACCAACATGAGTTGGGTAAGGTTAGATTGCGTTGAGTTGGATAAATGTCAAGTTAATTTAAAGTTTACTGTAAGTATTGTATGGAACTGTTTTCAATATATATATTCATTCAACAATTTGTCAATTTGTATTTCATGCATTGCTCTTTTATTTCAGCTTAGGTTAGGTTATGTTAAATTAACATGATTTGGGTTAGGTAAGGTTGAAGAAATGTCAAGTTAATTTAAACTTGACTGTAAGTATTGTTGTATGGAACTGTTTTCAATCTGTATATTCATTCAACAATTTGTCTCTTCTCCCCACTAAATTTCATGCATTCAGTTTATGTTATTGAGTTGACATTCAGCTGACAATTTCATTAATATCTACATACTATAGAGATTCAGTGATCATCTAACCACGATTTATGTGCTTTTGCAATCGCCAACTGTCTGTCTATCTGCCTGAGTGTCGTGTGTCTCTTGACTCTTTCCACTTCTTATTTATTCTTCCTTAACTCGCACATTCATTCATAAGTATGGGCCATAAAGATTTAAGGACCCTGCGGTTGCCCTGTTTTAGGTGCTGTTCCGTTTTATGGCAATACTTAGATCTATTAAGGATATATGCGAGGCATCAAGAACAGCAACAACAACAATCGGCCAGGCACCATCGCTGACACGTACGGGGGCCGTAAATAGAGTCGTCATTTGGCTGATTACACGGCACGGTTGGACTTCAGTTTGTTTCTTCTTCTGCACACTCTCTTTCTCTTCTTGCTGCTCTTTTCTATCAGGCTTAATGCAATGAAATGTGAAGGCTTAATATTCTCCTTTATCTTCTGCTTCTTCTTTCTGGCACTAATGAAATGCATTTGCCACAAATCGGTGAACAGGCAACAAGCTGAGGCTGCGATGAAAACGAAGAACTTGTACACCTAACCTCCCCCCCTTTTCCAAGTTCCATCTTCGAGACCTCTTCAACTCTATACCCAATTCCCAGTGATGTGTGTGTGTGTTGGTAAACGCAAGAAAAACGCCAAAACCCATTGGGAAACCAATAAAAGTGTAAAGCAGAAAAAAAAGAATGCCAAAAATGATGAAGAAGAGGAAAAAAAAAAACTACAAAACGAAAGACGAAAGAGAAAATCATAAAAACGATATGAAATTTATGCGCATATTTCATTTCCTTTTGGCTTTGGCAATGCAGCCTCTCAGCAGCTCCCACAGGGGCATAGGTGCCCAGCGGTGGGAGAGGGGAGGGTTGCGGAAAGGGGAAACGGACGGGCAGAGCAAGAAGAAACATCTTAGGCAACGTTTTGTGCCGTGTTTTGTCGTTTCTTCGTGATTTTCCTTCAGTTTTTTTTATTATTTTTTTCGATACTTGATGCCATTTGTTCTGCTCATCGATATATATATATATACGATATGTACATACATATATATCGATATGTATATGCAAGCCAGAGGCTGTGGTTAAGTGGGAGGCAAAACGTTTTCATGCATTTCTTCAACGGAAACTGAAGCAATTCGTGTGCACGATTGCACGAGGTGCTTGCGTTGAGCGCCTGATGCGATTTCAGGCACGACAAAAAAGCGCACGAAATCATAAAAAACTATTTCCTATCCATCTCTGTTATCTATTAGAGGGTTAAAATCTTCTACTTGACTGTTAT
This sequence comes from Zaprionus camerounensis, assembly GCA_018904165.1. Lineage (NCBI taxonomy): Eukaryota > Metazoa > Arthropoda > Insecta > Diptera > Drosophilidae > Zaprionus > Zaprionus camerounensis. The sequence goes on along the minus strand of JAEIFS010000531.1, from coordinate 7,148,540 downwards.
TTTACACTGACTTCACTCAACTTTGGTTAATTTGGCAGAGAAAGAACTTTATTTCATGTGGGCGCCCAACGTGAGACTCTCGTCAGTTTGAATTAAGAGCTGTTAATAGATATGGGTGGGACACTCTATAAACATACAGATATATATCTTAGCTAGGACTTTGGCTATAGGGCTGAGCTATGCCTTTTGTCTTTGTTGATTTGATTTGATTCGAGTTGAGTTAGGTCGGTTTGAGTTGAGCTTTTGGTTGCCACTTGATCCTCTGCTGTCAATATATTGATTCAGGTGCAGGGCTTGGCCATTACAGCAGCTGTGAGTTCTGGTCTCTCTCTCTCTCTCTCTCTTTCTCTCTTACTTCGTTCTATCTTTCTCTTTTCTTTGCGCTCTTGGCACAAGTGTGTGGGAAAGATGCAAGAGATATGGGCGGACATTACAGTTTATGCCGTTAACATCGTAAAGTGTTTGTCAATGTGTGTGTGTGAAGGCGTAACCATATGTGGGTTACACACACTCACACACACACACACACAGACACTGCGTTATGGCTGCAGCGCTCATTTTACAAAAGGCTTCAAGCAGCTGCTGCAGTTATTTTGCCACGCCTTCAAAACGTGCAGTAGAGTGGGAGCGAGGGAGGCATAGAGATAGGGGGCAAATAAATTTCACGTTTATGCCGCACTAACAATAACCTGACCGCCAGCGTCCGCTTCAATTTCGGCTCAGGGCTCTCCACGGCCCTGTTTAACTTATTAAATTAGATTGCCCGGCTAGAAAGATAGAGGCAGCCAAATAGATAGAGAGGGAGAGAGAGGGAGAGGGAGCACAACACACCCACGCACAGACACAACATTAAGGCATCAAATTGCTGCCATATATAAAGCGCGATTTACTGTGCCCCGCCTGGAGCAACTTTTTGTGCTGCGTGGCGGCCAGAGGGGAAGATGAAGGGGAGGGAGGGGGGCAGAGCAACATTATCAAAAGGCAGCAGCAGCGGCAGCGGCAGCCACAGCGGCGTCGTTGGCTAATTTCAAGTTGCGCCCTCAGCGTCGCACAATGGCGCCCAAGGTGCAGCCCCCCCTGCCCTTCCCCCCCTCAACGCTTTATTGTGCCGTCTCTCTCTCTCTCTCTCTTTAGTGAAAGAAGTATGCAATAATTTACGCCACAATAACGCATAAATCTGTCAAAGTTGCTTAAAAATTAAATAAAGATAAATAAAATTCCACGACAAAGACGCGTTCAAGCGCATCAAAATGATGAGGCAGGAGCGCGCAAACTGTGGCCGAGGGCCGCAGTGGGGGGAGCTGTGGGACGCGGGATCCAGAGCATTGGAAACTTGAAACTGTCGAAGCTAAGTAAAGCTGGATAGGGGGGGGGGAGAAGATGCTGTAAGCAATGCGTGAAGAAAATAAACAAATAAAAAACCAACAAAAAAGCAACAAAAGCTAAGAATAAAAGACAAAGATAGGCACAGAAAGAGATAGAGAGCGAGAGGGTGCAGGGGCAGCAGACGAAGCAGGAACTTAAAACAGACAAACAGACAGATATATGTATATGTATGTTCTACAGTCAGATATATCCGTATATATACGACGTGCCATAACAAATTTAATTTCATTTGCGTTTTTTTTTTTCTTCTCTTTCTTTCGCAGTAAACAAATTAAATTATTTGCTGTTAATTGTTTTCTTCTCTCTCTCTCTCTCTCTCTTTCTCAGTCTGTCTGGTTTTTATGAATGAACTGCCCGTCAGTGGGAGGGGTGAAGAGGCGTGGCAGACGCCTCTTGGCAGCTCATCAAATTGTCTAATTTGTGTTGATTTAAATAGTCTCGTGTCCGAGTACGACGATTGAAATCTGCAAGACGCGCAGAAGAAGCGGATGAAGACACAAGAAGAGGCGTAGAAGATGCCGCCAAAAGTTCTCTGAATGACTTTTTTATAGGCCATAATTTTTCTTGTGCATTGTCAATACCCTAGCAGTGGGTATATGCATTCTGCTCTGAGGTTTGCAGTGCATTGAAGGAGACTGCAACTTGTCTGTTATATATCTGTAACATTTCTGTAACATGTTTGTAATATGTCTTTAACATGTCTGTAATACTTCTGTTAAATGTCATAAGCTTGTTTGTTACTTGTCTGTTATGAATCTGCAACATGTCTGTTATATGTACATCTGTAACATATCTGTAACTTTACTGTAATATATCTATAACTAGTCCGTAACATGTCTGTAATATTTCTATAACATATCTGTAACATGTCTGTAGTTTGTATGTTACTTGTCTGTTGTATAACAGTATGTAACACATCTGTAACATGTCCTTAACATATCAGTATCATGTCTGTACAATGTCTGTAACATGTCTTTAACTTGTCTGTTATATATCTGCAACATGTCCGTAACATATCTATAACATGCATATAACATGTCTATCTGCAAACATCAACAACACAGAAGTCGAACTAGATCGTTAAAGATTAAAGCAATAAACCTGAAAGTGTATTAAACATTCGGCCAGTCAAACTTAGCCTTTTTTTCTGATGTTTGTTATTTCGACACTGGAATGGATTTTCCTAGAACGCGGCAATGGTCAACCGCGCTTTATGTGAAAGGGTAAGGCATGGAAGACGGCAAGGGGGGGGACTACGGGGTCTATTCTAAAGAGTTGCCCAACTTGGCTAAACAATAAAATGTTTATGTTATAAAATGCTGCGGCTTTGCTACGCTTTGAGGCCTCTGCTATGGGGATTAAACAATTATGCGAAATGAATTTGTCAAGCGGGTCGAAATAATTCTCAGACAATTTTCCGTTGAAATTGAATTTGTACTTTTTTGGAGTTAATTAAATTGAGTGCAGGAGTGCGCGAGAGAGAGGTTAAGGGTTATAACAGTTAGCTGGCAAGACATTTAGCCTTTTTTTTTCATATGGGAAGCAACGTAGAATATATGAGACTTAGATTGAAGTGCAGGTTTGCCTTATTACTTGTTATACCAATCATAAATATACTGTTGAATGCTTTGGTCAAAGCTCATTTCTGTTACCTTCTCTCTCTTTCCCTTCTTTATTTTTATATTTGCCTTCGGTTCCTGGAACTCAAATTGAGATAACCGCAACAATATGTAGAACAAAGGGAAAATCTGTCCAAAGTTAAAAGTTCTCTTTAGACGAGGGTGGAGTGGGGATGGTAAGGGAGCAACCAAATTAAAATTTGTGCATTTAAATTAGACATTTTTTTGTTGTTGTAATTATTTGGCAACAACAACAACAATAACAATAAAAGCTAAAACGCAAAAAATAAACAGCAACAACAAGCAACATCAAGGCCAACAACAGCGCCTGCGGTGCTTGTCGTGTCCAGGCCTCGCTGTCGTCAACTTCTATGAATCCCGCAGTCGCTGCTGGCCACACCCCCCCCCCCGCATTCCATAACCCCACCTCCTCATCCTGCACTACTTCCCCATTCCCTAATACTGCCTTCCTTTAGGCAACGTCGCACTGACCCCGCCAACTAATTAGTTTTGCATTTTTAACTACCGCACTGTGCTCAGCGGGGGTCAGGCAGTTGCCTGCGTTCCTTCAGAGGCGGCGGGCGGGCTGGGCAGTCAGCAGGCAGGGTGTGTTATTTTAGGAGCCTGTGGTTGACTTGGACCGTGGGGCGCTTAGTATGTGCGATTTGGGGCTGGGCACGCACACACGAGGCACATAAAAATTCAACAACTGCGTGCAACAACTTTTGTTTTTGCACAAAAAAAGCAAAAAAATGCTAAAAAAAAAAGCCAAAAAAAAAATGAACTCCAAGAAAAATGAACCGCTAAGAGCGTGCTGTCAATCAAATACACAAACAGTACTGTGCATAAGTACGCGCACCGCACGAAAACAAAATCACACAAAACCTAAAAACTCGCAGACAGAGGAGGAGCTTGGTTAAATCCGACAAAGATGAAGCAGTAAACGTTATTTAAATCAAGATAAACGTTAGAGATCTGTGAACTAACATATTCATTATAGTATATAATACTTATATGCTATGCTTATTATACATATAACTTTATACTTTTGTTATATACACCAAAAGAAAAGGTTCATTGAATCAAAAGAAAAAGGCAAAGAAACGTAAGAGATCTGCGACCTAACTTAAGCTATATAGTATATAATACTTATATGGTACTTATAGTTATAATAAAATATATGTATTTCTTCTATAGTACCTATAGTTATAATACAATATATACCACTTATATAGTACCTATAGTTTTAATATATATATATTATATTGGATTTTTCTATACACCAGTTAAGTAAAGCTCGACTAATTTAACAATTCCTCAAACAATTGTTGTTCACAATTTCATTTGCTAAACTTAAATATATTCAATTTCTTCAGCTAAAATTTAGTATATAGTATATAAGATATCTCAGTGCTTAGCTGCTTTGAGATTTGTAATAGCATAAATTGAATTTAATGATATAATTAATTCAAAAGCAACCAAAATAGGTCCCAAAACAGCCAATTTTGGCTTGTTAAATGCTTCAAAAAAGTTATTATTATAATTGCATTATTAATGGGTGACAACAAATCGAGCATTCTCCCTACTTCCCCTTCAAAATTGATGTGCTAGACACGTGCTGCACAGAATAGTCGACATTGTTGTTGTTGTTGTTGTTGTTGTAGTCACGTCACACGCCTTGAAGACACTCTCTTTTCTCTCTGGCGAGTCGAGAGAGAGAGAGAGACGAACGCGACTCGCGCCTTCAAGTTCGACGCATTTTAATGTAATTACATTAAATGAAATTACATTAAATAATAAAAGTAGACGAAGGCGCCAACTTTGCGCATCTGGCAAGAGAAAACGACAAGAATTTTAGCTATCCGACTGTTTTGTACCTCGCAATTAATGATGTTATATGGCAAATAGTTTCTCGTATAACTCAGAAGTTCATGCTTTGTTTGTTATGAAATTTGCAGAATAGTTAAATATTATTGTTATCTACTATAGGGTTAAAAGCATAAAATTGTAGATAAAAATCTCTACGCATAAACAGTAAAAAACGTTTTGCCAATGAGGTAGGCTAGTTGCTCAAGTTTTGAAAATTATTTCATGTGAGTAAGGTAAGGATCGATTTAAAAACCAAATTTGAACTTCTTAACTATACAAACAGCAGAGATCTATGTCAATATATACATAAAAGACCAAACCAAAACATATATAATTGGTGAGTAAGGTTAAGATTGATATATATTTCAAATATGATCATTTAAACTATACAAACAGCTGAGATCTATGCTAATATATACATAAAAGATCAAAGGAAAACTAATTCCATAGAACCTACAATCTAACAGACCTCCTTCTGCCTCTTATATGTATACGCACTAACTGGATATACATTTTGTGCATGTCAATGCAGGGTATCGATAGCGTAGCAGAAGAAACAAAAGCACTGGGAAAACTAAAGGCAATGGGGACAGGAAGTAGTCGCTGGTAGATAAGGAGGGGGTGATGTCTCTGGTCTCTCTGCTGGTCTGCTGTTAAGTTAGCTTTTTAACAAAATTTGACATTTGAAGTCTAATAAATAAGTTATGACAGCAAACTGCGGCCCAGACTGACTGGCGGCAATGTAACGTGACATACGATGTATACGATGCTGCTGCTGCTGCTGTTTTCTCTCTTTACTGGCTTGTCATTCTTGGACTGTGTGTTAATGCCTGTTGACGTTACGCAGCACTGGTCATTAGAGAGAGAGAGAGAGAGAGAGAGGGGGTAGAGCAAAGTTGAGGCAGGGGTAAGTGCGATGAAGCATTTTCTGCTTGGTTAAGCGGCGACTGCGGCACAAGTTGCTTTAACTTTGGCTTCATTCACATTGCTCTCTCTAATGATGTGCCATTTGTTGTGGGCGTGGCAGCACTTGCTCAACCATCCAACCACACTTGCTGTCTCTCTCTCTCTCTCTCTCTCTTGCCCAGTTGCGCGCTTACTTAAGGTGTTGTCATTAAAAAATGATAAATATTTGCAGCACGAAATGAAATGTGTGCGGCCCGCCGCGTTGCCAGAAATATGTTTGGGTAGCAACAACAACTGAAGAAGTAGAACAACAACAACAATTTTGTCGTTGTCATCGAGGTAGGGTTGTTGTTGTTGTTGTTGCCGCTTGTCCCTTGTGCAAATAAGCCAAGAGGAGTTTGCTGAGCAGACTAATTTTGAAAGATGATTGGACGACGAAGGACTTAAGCAACAAGGACGACAATGATTATCAACGTTTATAATGATGATTATGTTGTTACACTTGTTGTTGTTGCTGTTGTTATTGCTGTGGCTGCGTTGATGATGATTAAATGGAACTGACTTGCAGAAAGCAAGCGCAGCAGCAGCAGCGACTCAGGCAACGCCTTGCCAAGTCTATGAAAGTGTTTGAAAGTGAATGAAATGAAGTTATCATTTACACACAGCAGCTCTCCTGCGTGGCCCTACACTACCTCACTCTCTCTCTTCTGCCTCTTTCTCTGCTACACACTCTATCCTGCTCGTGGACTTTGAAAAATGACTTCAAGTCATCCGTCATTGTGCTTAAAATATATCGAGGAAATGTGCGCTCGAAATTGAAGTGAGCTTCCTTCGCCTTCTCTGCTGGCACTTAATTCTATTAGTTATATTTATAGATCGGATATGGTATATGGCTTTAATTGATTTGTGTACAATATATATGTATATCTAGAAATGTATTCGTTGAAATGCTTAAATTGTTCTTTATATAAATGCATTTGATATTGCTGCATCTACTCAAGTTACATTTGCCGTTTGTTCTTTTCACTCAACCCAAATGATGCTGCTTTGTTGCAGCTATGTTAACTTTGACAGTGAAATGTTTACAGTGTGAGGTACACCATGAGCAAGTCATGTTAACTTAAATAGTTTTAAGTTTCACATGCTGTCAGTCTGTTGAACAAGCTTCCTCACACACATGCCTTCCTTTTTACATTCAGTCTCCCTGCTGGTTACACTCTACATACATTTCATATTGCTACCTCTCTCTCTCTTAGTCTCTGTTTCTCTCTCTCTCTCTCTCGCCACGTTAACAGCCCACACAATTATGTTAACTTGAGTTTAATTAAATTTTCATTTCTATTGAATTTTGGTCATATTTCAATTAGTCGAGAATCAATTCAATTCAATTCATGTATACATTTATATAGTATTGACCAATTGATATAGTTTGTCTATGCTCTGACCGCATGACTCATCGATTATTAAGTGATAGAATGCATGAATCGATTCAATTAAAAAGCGCTCTCTTGCTGAATAAATGGAACACTCTATATCTCTAAGGTTTGCTCTGTATCTATGTAATAGTTGCTCCATTTGTTGTTGTTCTTAATGACACATAACAAACGTCATGCTGTGACATTTTCGCCATTAAAGTGGAGCAGATAAAACGACAAGAAGAACAACAACACATGTTGTGCATGTTGCGCCCCAAAACGAGGCAAGAACAGCAACCAAAAAATGGCTAAACAACTCCCCACAGTGGGGGCGCACACAAGGCTGTTAACGACAGAATTCAGCTGGAAAACAGCTAACAAAGACACAACATTAAGTGCAAAAAAAAGGAGAGAATCGAGATCATCGATTAGTTGTAGTTTTATTTTAATGAAAAGGTTGTTTGTGCGTCTACAAATTTCATAACCTCAATTCCACAGAAGTTTTCTATATAACTTCTGTATATGTTATTCAATTGCTCTTAAATTTAGAGTACAGTTAACTAATATATCTAGCTATAAACCCGTCAAATCTTTACTATATACAAAATATATTCACATATATATTTAACAATTTTACCAGCAAAGCAATTGCTGAACCTTGACATACGTACTTTAACTACAATGACATTAGCTGCTGTGGGCGTGGCACACAGTGACTTCAAAAGTAGGCGGCTAGGGGGGGGGGGAGTAGGGCGTGGCTAGGCGTCTGTCCATTTGGGAACGCACGAAAAACACAGCAGAAAACACGCAACACAACAACGCGAAATGAAAATTGATTTGTTATGGCAAAGTCGGGGAAAGTTGGGAAAAGTCTCTTGTGTATTCCACCCCCCCCGCCACAACCCCTTGATTATTGTTGTTGTTGTTGTTGCTGCCGGCGGGTTGATTATGATCAATGTGTGCTTGGCTGACTCTGTTAACCATTATACCATCCCATAACCCTATCCCTATTCCTACTCCTATCCCCATTAACATTCCCATACATATTTCTATTTCAATATTTTCCCTCTACCGCGCCATCTCCCTGCGACTCGTCCCGCTAATGAACTTAATTGCTTGCAATGGGACTATTAACAGTTAACTACGAGACTCGCACAGTAATGATGACGACAAAAAACACAACAAAATAAAGTAAACAATCGACGAACAAAAAAAAAAAAAAGAATAAAATAAACCTAACCAAATCGTTCACACATTCGTTCGCACACTCTTCAAATACAAATGAATGTCATTACGTCTATTTGTTTGTTTATTTCGACTTCTTATATACTACGATATACCCAGTAAATGCAGCCTGGCAAATGGGGTAGGCTGGCAGAAGGCAGGCACAGTGCATAGGGCATATATGTAGGTTCGTTTTTTTGTGGGTTCAGTTCCGACAAAGGTCGTTTGTACTTGAATAATGTGATATAATAAATGGGTACCATAAAATTGAGAGATGAATCTATAGTTGTATATAAAACTATTCATGAAAACTATTTGTTAAACTTCTTAAATGCAATTTAGAGCTATAAATATCTACGATTCTTTACGAAACTCTCCACAAAAACATATTTCAAGTTCTTTAATTTCTTAGAACTACAATATATACCTCAATTATTCATACACAGATTAGACTATTACGTGGCATTTTTCAGCTGACACCCTGACAAGGTTTGTTGCTGTTGGCTGTTGTTGTTATTGCTGTTGACTTTTCATTGCATTTGCCAACTCAACTCATTCAGAATGCGAGACATGCAACTCGCATACGCTGCGAGTGCCACGTTTGAGGGGGCGCCACGCATGCGTGCCCCAAGCGTTTCCAATAGATTGTCCCCTAACTAATTTCGCTTTCGTTTGCCTGGCAATCGTAATGGGAAGGAAAGAGAAGGGAGAGGGAGAGGGAGCGAAGGTGGGGGCAGTTTAAGTCTAAATGCCTTGTAGTTTGGGGCCATTATGTATAATTTACTGGTCATTAAATGCGCTAGCATAATACAAAACGGGATTGTGAATGGGAATGTCTATGTGTATGTGGGTCTATCGTGTCTGTGTATGTGTGTGTGTTAGTTCGCGTTGTAATCGCCTGGAACGTAATGCTAATGATTCCAATGTTGTACCAAAAATGGGAACACTGAGTACGCTAAGAGTGCAACGAGCCACAAACAAACAGACAGACAGGCAGACAGACAGTTAGGCAGACAGACAGACACTCTGTATAGCATATTCTACATGGTTATCTGTTAGATCCGATAACCTCAATTCGTATGAAACAACACACACACACACAGACAAACATACGAAAGCTGTCAATCGAAGCTCATGTTTGAACATGAATCAAGTGCATGCAGCAGCGCACTTGGCTGGATAGACATTGGAAATATGGTTATTATTACTGCAACATACTCTAACATAGGGTGTATGCATTTGAGTGTGTGTTGGGAAAGAAATAAAGACTGTAAATAAATGTTTAACTATGTGAACTCAGCTCTGTGTGTAAATATTTCAAATGAAATTTGATCTGCCTTGTCTAAAAAGTATTAACTTTTATATAGTTTCAAAAATAGTCAAGTAACTTGAATAAGAAAAGTGAATAATGTATTCGAACTCAACTTGCTGTGAAGTTAACTTAATGAAACTTCACAGATATGTTCAATATTATTAAAAATGCTTGTAAAAAGTTCAATTAATTGACATGAACTGTTCAAGCAAAGCTAGTAATGAAGAACTATTAATAATACTCCTTATAAATACTGCCTTACACTCTGAAATAATCAATTAATCATTGATTAATCTACAAAGCGTATTTAATCTTCGACATCTTGTTAGATATCTCATCTTCAGTGTTACATGAAACTTTTGTTTGTCTCTCTCTCTCTCTCTCTCTCTCTTGACAATTTTCATATCAACAAGCCGTCAATCAATTAACCAGGCCAAGCCGAACCGAGCCTGAAGGTCAGCCACAAACACGACTTGACAGGCGCTAATAATCGAAATCAAAATGAAAAACGAATGAAAATGAAATGCATTGACAGACAGACAGGCCCATCATAGATGATTATATAGTAATAAGTACTTGCAGGCGTTTCTTAAGTTCTCTATGATTATATATATGTATCTGTACATGTTGTTAAAGGTCTCACGTGAGGTGTGTGGGCGCCCAATGTGTGTCAAAGTGAGTTCATACCTGCAACGACAGAGAGAGAGAGAAACATGTTACAAAAGGGCGAACAAATAAAATTGATTGTTTAATATTTTAGCAAAAAAAAATGAAGCTAACATAAAACTAAGGGCGAATATAAATAATTCGATGCGGTAATTGTGTGCACAAAAAAAGTAGAGTAACCAAAGCTCAACTCTTAGATACCCTGTGTGTGCATACAGCAGGGGAGCTGAAGGTACTTTACATTTCTATGAGTCGGGCAAGCTTCACTTTACACACTCTTTGTGCTCATACAGGGTATAGCGTCGAAATAACAAGCAAGTTGTGAACAACATAAAAAACGACAACAGCAACAAAAATCGAACGATAAATTGGAAAATAATTTAATCTATGCGCCTGGCGAGCATGTAATACTTGTACATATTTTCATAGCTTCTCGTTTTCATTTTCATTTTCGTTTACAATTTCTTTTTTTTCTTCTTTTTTTTTATTGGCTTTTTAATCAAAAGGCAGTTCAGCCTGTATATGTGTATGTGTGTGTGTTTGTGTATATGTAGGTCATCTATGACGGATGTACCGTAACCGTAATCCGTATCGCAGGGTTCAAAAGGTTCACGCGGCATCGTCACGCCATGTCCAAACACTCTCAAACACACACACACACACATCCGAATACATATCGACACTAATGTATCGCAGTAGTCAAGCTGTATACGCCCACAATTGCCCAACCCTAGAGTAATGTCGCCCAATACCCTTGCCAAGTTCGCAACCGTGTTAGACGAGACACCTTACCATACATATTCGACAAGTTCTACAGCACCTTTTGCTGCTTTCTTTCATTTTAAGATTTTACATTGGGAAGTACTTTTAAAGCTAGGTTATAATAATTGAATTAGGTCTGTTAAATGCATGCTTGGCAAGGGAATTTCTAGTTAAAAGTTTGTAATTGAGGCAAGAGATATAATGGCATATCGAAGTACAGCAAATAGATTAAGGTTGTGATACACATCACATACGTAAATAAGCCGTTAATAACATGATAAACATAACATAAGCTGTTAATAACATTTGCTGTTAGTAACATAACATAGCTGTGGCTTCATATGTTAGAACACATCGATAAATAAGCAGATTTCTGTGCCAGAAGATTAGCAATTTGTATTTAAGCGAGTATTTAGTTGATTATTCTTTTGATTATTATTATAATTATTATCTTTATTTTTATTTTATGTTTATTCTTTATTCTTAGTGTATTTCTAGTTCGTTGCATTGCACTCATAATTTGCTCTGCATGTTTTTCCACACTTTTCTTTGCTCATACATCGATTGCAATTCATGTCACATGTTGTCCAGCACGCTGACATTGAGCTCAGTGCTGACATAGTTTTGTCCCTATAGGTTTTTAGTTCACACTTGTTCGTCAGCTGTTTATGCAAAAGAAAACTTGGTTGCCATTGTATGTTATCTAACTGTACTGTACAAAAGAAACTGCATACTGCAGGCTAATTGAAGTGTTTCTTTTATATACAAACATAAGGAAACATAAAGTTTTATTGTCTATATCTGACTCCAAATGTATTCCAAGCTAAACTGCAGCTCCACAACTCTGCCTGTCTCTCTCTCTCTCTCTCTCTTTTTCTCCCTCTTTCTCTTTTTCTGCCTTTCTTTATTCCACTCCTTTAACTGTTTCTCTATCTACACCTGAAGATCTGTGGCAGGTAGTGTATTATATAGTCAAGTGCGCTGCCTGTGCTTGTGTGACCTTTGACACACGGCGAGGCGACTAACAACTGCCAATTATGCAATAAAAAATGCTAAATTAATAAAAGCCAAAAGAAAAGTGAGAAAAACTCGTAACAACAAAAGCAGAAATAGCAACAACAGCTACAAGAACAACAAAAACAGCAACAACAACTATTAAAAAGCGCTCTCGACACGTTATTTACGGTCGTCGAATTCAAAACGTGCTTTGAAAAAACAAAAACCAAAAACAACGACGAGAAAAAAAAAAGGAAATTTTAATTTTCTGTGAAAATTGCCGGCTATAAATTACATATTGCCAGACGGGGCGACAGTGGAGGCAAAGGCATGAGGCAAGAGGCGTGGCACACAGTGCGACGAGGCGACGGTCAGGAAACATAAAACATTTTCGTGTAGTGTCGTGTAAAATGACCAAAAACCCCCATTGCACTGGCCATTAGATGGAATGAATGAAGAATGAATAAGTGAGTGGAGTAGAAGGAGTGAAGCGAGTGAGTGTGTGGGCGAGTGGGCAGCGAATGACTGAGTGAGTGTATCAACGAATAGATAACCGTGTCATAAACTAGATTGAGCTATCAACACGATGACTGTGGAATGGCAATCAGACGATGTAACCATTAGTTGTTGGCCTCAAGTGCGGCTGAGTTCAAATGAGGTTAGAAGTGAAGTGCAGAAGTGGTAGAGAAGGAGAGAGGAAGAGAGAGACAGAGAGAGAAAGAGGGAAAATAAACAGAACGAAAGAGTTAAATGAGAAAAAGAGAACTTGAAAGAAACTAAAGTTATTTCTGTTTAAAAAAGGTTTATTTCTAGAGATGACACTTAAAGGGTGGTAGTTCATTGTAGAGATGCGACTTGACAGATATTTACATATCTTCGATATTTTCTAGGGATGAGACTATAAAGTGAATAATTCAGAGAATTTAATTGCTAGAGATGAGACCTAAGGGAGTGATATATCTCAGTTTATTGCTAGAGATGCGACTTAGAAAAAGACTTTATTGCTAGCGATGTGACTCAACAGACATTTATTTATCTTCGATATTTTGTCAAGGGATTATTTCAAAACGTGCTTTTTTTCCAGCTTAAATTTCATTATTGTGCTTATCGATAACAATCTAGATTGTGCTTTTCGATATCTCTGACTTATGCTAGGAATGAGACTGTAAGGGAATATTTCGTAGAGGTCTCTTTTACAAAACTTATCTAATACCAATTTTGTTATGGAGTTTTAAACTCTTTCGATTTTCGATTTATCAATTTGTTCCTTTCCAATTATTATTCCAAGTTGATTAATGGCAATACATTCGAAATAATCAGCCTGACTTTATTTGAAAAAATGTCAAAAAGCATTATCACAGTTGGGCAAACTAAAACCCGCTGAACTTTAACCTTATCGACTGCCGCTCGACAGCTTGTTATTTGTATCAAATAGTCATTGGACCTAAGTGATTGATAGTCGTGATTGATGGCAGCAGGGGCATGCATGTGATATGAGCACGTATGTTAAATCAATTCCATAATCTCAATCTCCTTCAAGCAATTCGGCATTGGCATTACAAGCATATACAGAAGGAGTATATTGCGATTTGTATATGATTAATGGGAATATTAATTCGTTTCGAGAATTTATTACGCATTAATTGCACATGGAATGTGCGCCGGCTCTAAGCGTTCCAACAATCTAATTGCCCATTGATTACATACTGACGATTTTGGGTATTGAATTCGATTTTCGATTTGCTTACGGATTCGGATTTGGAATGTGGAATCGAATCAGGCTGGGGAGGGAACGTCAAATCCAATGTTGAAAATCTCGCATGTGGCAAATGTGGTTTAGTAGGGAACTTGGGGCTCCCCAGAGAGCGACGCGTGCCACGCAGTCGATTGCAACAAGTTGGGGCAAGTGCGTCATAAAACAATCGGACCCCCCAAAAAAAGAAAAAAAAAGCGCAGCTGTTGCTCGACGTGCCGAGTCCCTTGAGAAAGTGATGAGCTCAACGGATTAAATATGCATGAGCCAGGGAGAGAGCGAGACAAAGACTAGGAGAGTGTGAGAGAGAGAAAAAAAAGAGGGCTGGGGGGAGAGTGCGAGTGGGACAGTGATACGCCCACATAATTAACACTTTGCTTGGCTTGTGAATAAATATTTAGCATGTGTATACAAAATGTGCGACGAGCTGCGTACTTTGCTGTCAAGCAAAAACAAAAACAAAATTTATAACATGCTACAAATAATAGTGAAGCTTGATGTGGCAACTACACACACACACACTAACACACACACAGACACATGGCCCACTTTGAGCTCATTGTGGTTGCTGTTGAGCAACGCCTTCGTCTAGTCTAATCATTGATTAGCATGCCCCTTGGCCTGGTCTTCTAGCTGCCAATCAACGATGTTGCCGACGACCGACTGAAGCATGCAACTGCCACAAGCTGATACACACACATTCACACACTCACACACACACACACACAGATGTATGGCTGCTCATATTAATAGGCAGCTTGTGAAAACCGCATAAGATAGTGCAGTGTGTCGCAATCGTAGCGAAGTGAGTATACCCTAGGAAATATATGCTTCACTTATAGGCGTATGAGTTTTGTAGCTTCATAGAATGTTATCTATTTCACTTATAAGTCTATATGTTGTATTACATTATATAATATAGTTGTTGTATCTTGTAAACCTCTTCTTGTATTCAAATCTAATTTTGGATGATTTCAATTGTGATTCCTTTCATACCAAAGAATATAAATTATAATAATTTCAATTCGATACCTATTATATTATACAAATAAATAAAAAACAATTTGTGTTGCATACTTTCAGGAAGGAGCTTCGAAATCAGTACATTTAAATTATTTCTTAAATAACTTGTATGTTAATTATGCTATCGCAACCAAATTTTTGATTTCTATCATATCATACAATATAAGCCATAATTCATTGGAATTCAGCATATTTGTTTAGTATTTATTGAAAATAGAAGCTTTATTCCAAATTTCATCGTATTAACAGCAGAAACTACACAGTAAAATTTGTAACTCTGTGCAAACTTGGCTTTCACTTCTATCTTATATATAAATAAAAAAAAAAAATACTTCTTCTTATCATCTATAAAATCATTATGTTCCGAGTGATTCTCATAGAAATTCAAAGTTTTATTAATATTGAAACCACATGCGAAATTTCATCGAAAAAACCGCACTGACTCACCAGTTACGATAGAACGAACATATGCATGTGGGTGAGTGCCTGTCCGCCTGCCTGCAGGGCACAAAGCACAGTAGAAAAGGCAAAAGGGAAAACTTCGAATAAAGCAAATGTTGTTGATTAAACCAAAGTTTGCAATGCGAGAGACGGCCAAGGCATAGTAGGCATGCCACAGTTGCACACAGCAGATGAAAACCAGGCAAGGGGCAACCACATGGGTGACCCACACACACACCCACACACATCTATGCGCCCACCCATTCGCCTATTGGCTAAACAAAGCGCACTGCCAAGAAACTGAAATCGAAACTGAGACTGGAACTGGAACCAAAAAAAAAAAAAAAAAAAGAAAAAACAAACCAAGCGAACCACAACGCATTGCACCGAACCGAACCGAAGCGAACCGTGCCCCGAACCACATGCGTTGTACTTGTTTTGGGATTTTCTTAAATTTTCCAAGGGGTAGGGGGTAGGGGCAGGGTGTATGGGCATGAGTAGTGGGGCAACTGCCAGTTGCAGCAGCCGACAGCAGGCACCAGGCAGCAGTCAGCTCCGGCAGTTCCGGCCACGACTTTCGACTTACAAGCTTTGCCGCAAATATTTCTTTTGTGCGCCGCGCGGCCGGAAAAAGCGAACAGACGCGCGGACAGCGGACAATGCCACTCGGAATGTGCAACTCTACACACTCCCCCTTCCCGCCAAGCCCTTCCTTCTACATCCTTCTCACTGATGGCATCGCATGAAGACTGTAAAATGTTGCACCAACTCGTTGCCAACTTTTTTGCTGTTCGATAAACACGAAAAGCTCGATAGATCGGCAATTTTATTGAGTGAAAGAAAATTGTAGATGGTGGCAGAGGGAGAGAGAGAGAGGAGAGGAATTGAGACAGAGAGAGAGAGAGAGAGGAGAGAGGAGAGAAATGGAGACCGAGAGAGAGAGAGAGAGAGCGCTTTTGCAAGGGCAAAGAAAGTGCTTAGAACTAGATTGTTGTGCTGATGATGAAGTCAAATCTAAGCACTTTAGGGATTAAGTGGCTGATTAATCTACTTTCAAATGAAAGCTTAAAGCTCATACGGTTTATGATATTTGGCTAAGAGAGAAGTGTAGCTTTAATATAAAATATATTCAAGTGCTTAGAATAATAAGTAATGAATTGAGTGTCAGGTTAAGCTGTTTCTAAATTATGTTAAAGCTTAAAGTTTGGATATGATGTTCAGATTAAGGAGAAGATTAGCTCAAAGCTTAAATATGATCTTCCTTTAAGAGAGTAAAATATCTTAGTAGAGCTGGAGAAACATAGATAGATATTTCATATAAAACATCAATGTATATCGATGTTACAACGATGTTTCTCCAGCTCCATATCTTAGCTGAGAGAAAGTCTTGTGAACAAGTAATATCTGTCAATCTATTATATTTGATATTCATTTGTCTTGTTTACTATCCGCAACAACAGTTTGTATATATATAATCATTTAATAGACTGGTATATTTTAAAGCTAAGATATATGAACTTCGCTGAAAGAACAGAGTAAATACTTGTATTAAATAATAATATTTGACGGATTGATTAAATAATTGTTCATCTTTTTTTCAATCTACACACACAATATTCCCTTCTATTAAATCCATTCTATTCTATTCCATATCAACTAAGTGAATCTTTTGCTTGTCTCAAACTCGTTGTAGAATCCTGCAGTTTGGGTGCTAAACTTTCCCCTAGATGTCGCCGCCCTCAAACGTACTCGGCGAATACTGTGCCAATATTTTAGAATGTTGCAAACGGGTAGGGGGAGGGAAGAGAGGGCAAAATTCTCTCAATTGGCCCAGTTTGGCGTCTGTGTGTGGTATGCTGAAAATGCTGATGAAAAGCAAGAGCAAGAGAGAGAGAGTGAGAGAGAGAAAGGGAAATATAGTGAGAGTGAGAGGAAAGCGTAGCACAGCAGGCAAAAGCTGAGGTTTTTTACGTTTTGTCTTCGAGTTTTACTTAAGTTTTCTGCGTCGGGACACTGTGCCGCTAAGCGAAGTGTGCGAGTAAGACTACGTGTGTGTGCGTGTGTGTGTGTGAGTGTATGTGTGTGTGTATTTATGCAAAGTGACTTCAAAAAGGATTTCAAACGAATTTGTTATGCGCATTTTGATGTCATTATCCTGGAAAAGTCATTGCCCTGCGCGTTGACGCTGTCATCATCATCATCATCATCGTGATCATCATCATTATTGTAATCATCGTAATCATCGCAATCATCATCAGCTGTAGGTTATACCCTTACACATGTGCTGAGCTGAATGAGTATGCAAATCTATTTATATGCCAACTACTTATGCGGCTTTGTTTGGGGCAACCTGCTGAGCGCTTCGATTCGACCCGAACCTCCTGTGAGCCTTCACAATATACGAGTTGTTTAGGCAATTAATTTTCGAGCTTCCCAGATTGACTGGCACTGGCACTGGCACACTGCCCTCGACTCTATATGTTCGTCGTCCTTTTTTAATACTCCAAGCAAGCTGTTGAAGCGATTACAGCGGCTAAGTTGGGGTTAAGCACGATGCCCGCTCTCTCTCTCTTTCTCTTTCTCTTTCTCTCTCTCGTTTGGGTCGTTGTTCGGGTCGGGTCCATTGTTCTTTCACACTATCATGTATAGGGGGGATTACCAATGTCATAGGCCGTGCTCAGTGTATCTTCCGGCACTTTGCCTATCATCCCTATCAACCCCTACCCCCTTCGGAAGAGAGCCCAGTGTGACCGATGTTGTCAGTTGGAAGGTCACAGAGCTTAGCTCACATATTGCTGACATTAAGCCTCTTACCGGGGCAATTTTTCAAGTTGTCAGCTAATAGATTTGTAATTGCCGGCAAATGTACTCGGAAAATTTACTCATTAATCGCTACTCGTCGTTAGCAGCTTCAAATTGTTCGAATAGGTTGCTCTGCTTTATAATCTCTTCACTATTTGGCAAGCAAACAAAGAAGTTTCCATTTCCACTTTAGTCTTTACACGTTAGTACCTAGTAGCTCTAAGCATCTTTACTCGTTGGTTGTGTTTTAAGTAATTCGTGCCTTCTCTTTACTTAACTTTACTCGTTACTCTTCCCTGGCAGTTACTTAATGCATTCTATTAGTTACTTCAGGCTTAAGTACTTGATTTCTAAGATCTTTTCATTTGCTGGCTACTCGTTACTCTTTTCTGGCAGCTACTTAATGCATTCTATTAGTTACTTCAGCTTTAAGTACTTGATTTCTAAGACCTTTTCTCTTGGTCGCTACTCCTTGCTTTTCATTTTACTCGTTACTTTCCATATTACTCGTCCCTTACTACTTTCCTCTCGTTTATCCCATTAGAATAGCTTTAAATTCTCTCATTTGGACACACCTCAACTGCCTTATATCTGTTACTAGTTGCGCTTTAAGCTGACATTCGTCCATCTATCCGCTCGCTCTCTTCCTCCTACTCGTTGTTTGTTTTAGCCATTTATATTTAGCTTGCTGCTCACTGGCTTTGCCCTGCCTAGCCACATTATCTTTTGTCTCATTTTCATACTCATAACGTATTTGAACTCGCACACACACATAGACCAACTTGTTGTGCGACTTCGTCAGAAAATTCGCAGCACTTTGTAATATTTACTTTGCATGCTTCGCTCAACATTGCGAATTCCGTTTAAGACAAGACGTTTTTAGCTTGTTTCTTTAGCGTATTTTGGCTTCTTTTTTTTACTTCTTGTATATTCATTTTGGTTCTCTATTTGGTTTTCTGCGTCGCCTATTTATAGCCCACAGAGAGAGAGGGCTCACAGTTCGCAGTTCACCTAATGAGCCCCAGCAAGTGGAACGACGACAGAAAGACTGAGGAGGGGAGAGGAAATGACAGAGCGGAAGTCGGCGAGTGGAAACGGAAATGCTCTCATTGCACAGACAGACAGACAGACAGACATACATAGATGTATGTAGGTTATAGTCTAGCTGTGCAAGACACATTCCAAAGTAGTTCCCCTGCCTCATTCACCTTCCTCTCCTTGGTGTATGTATTGTCGATTCGCCTCAGTGTGGTCCGATTATTAGTTGCGTGTTTAATGCCAATTGTCATAATTAAATGTGACATCCCATATCCAGGGGCAGCGTTTGGAAATTAGAAAAAGCTTTTAGCTCCAGCGACAATATACTCAAATGGAAAATAAAACACCAAACATAATACTAAAACATGGCAATTCCCATAGACTACGTCCCCGAGCTGTCTGTCTGTGATGATGATATGAGAGAAACTTTTATCTCATCTAAAGCGGGGTGCTAATTGTATCGGCCTTAAGCGAATGCTTCGATTTACGCACCCCCTTTTCCCCACCCATATTTCGCTGCTCATCCATTTTCATTAGCAACACACACACACACACAGAGTAAGATAGGCATATCAATTTCTTAACTTTGTTGCGCTTTTCCGCCTGCTTTTCCTGTATTTATTTCGTATTTTTGTGTGTGTGTGTTTTTTTTTAGATATTTTATCACAATTAATTAATCTGTTTAATGGTATTGGCTGACTCGATTGATTGGCCAGCTCAGCGCTTTTCCACTCTTTCCATCTCCCCCATTCTTCTCCCATCTCTCTCTCACTGTCCCACTCTCCTCTTTCTTTTTCTGGGACAGCTGTCCGACCCAGTCCAGTGAGCTATGCATAATACCATCAATCAAATGCAATTATAAAATCTCTTTATGCGCGGCACACGTGTCTGACTTGTCTGGGGAATAGCTAGCTCCATCTCTCCCACTTACTCCCTCTTGCCGTCTCTCTTACTCTCTCGCAAGTAATGATAATGGTGCCATAATTGCCACTCACGTGTTGATGTCTAGTCTAGCTCACCTTCTCCTGCTTCCTTTGTAACGCGCTATCTCTCTCTCTCTCTGTCTATCAGACACCTTCCGATCGTTCCCTTTCGCACACACACACATCAATTATCTGTATTTATGAATAGTTAATGTGTATTGTTCAACTCGCAGGGACTGCTATTTGAGTTTATTAGCTTCAGACTTGGGTGGAAACATGTGTGTTAACGAACAATCAAGCACGGAATATGGGCAAAAGACGGGGGCGGGGGAATTGAGGGGTTATACGACAGTCGCGGCGTGTGGGAAAGTTTCTTTTTCTTGGCAAGAGTGTTTCCCATAGTTAGGGAACTCATTTTTGCTGTTGTCGTGTGAGTTCAGTGCTGGTTAGACTGCAAGTCGTTGCTTACTCGTTACTGGTTACTTGGGGGTTTATTTGTAGTTTAAGGTAAACAACGAGTAAGTGTTCAATTTACATAATTGCCTTAGCTGTTATCCTTACTTTTTACGTTTCAAGCCTTACTCGTTACTATGCAAAGCTTACTCGTTACTTCCGAGTTAAAAAGTCAGTTAAGCTTATTTATGGGTATATATTAATTTTGAATATTCCATTAGCCTTAGTCGTTAATTTCCAAACTTTGTAAGCCCTTCTCGTTACTTTTCGAAGGTAATTCGTTAGTTTCCAGTTCGGCTAATTTAAGTATTAATTACATCCCCAAATTTCCCGTAGCCGTTATGCTTACTCGTTATTTTCCAAACCTTACTCGTTACTTTGCAAAGCTAACTCGTTACTTTCTAATGAATTAAAATGTATGTAAGGTTACCTTTACTGTATATGCTTTGCCATTGCTGGTTACATCGCAAGCGCTACTCGTTAGTTTCCAGCGAGTAACGAGTGCCAACTAAGAATTGCTTATTTCTAAACTTTGCTTCATGAATTCCGAAATCTTGACCACTTTCCTTTGCGTTACCGTGCCCACTTAAACTCGTTACTTTGCCTCCATTAAATATGTACGTAATTTCATTGTGCTGTACGCATTGCTCTAGCTTTTTGCCCACAACAGCAACAACATCAGCTTGCTCACCTACAAATTAGCTTCAATTGGTCCTTGCCTAAGTCAATTTAGTATTTGGGTCCTGCACTCTCGTTACTGTCACTTAGCCTACTCGTTAGATTAGCCAAACTCTCTTTTTTTTTTCGTTGCAGCACAAACAAACTTTGGCCATATGTAAATATACAATGTGTCTGGCCAATTTCGCATGCTACGTTATCTGTCTTTCTCTTTCTCCATCCCTTTCGTCTCTCTCACTCGTTGAGCCTGTCGCAACTTTACTCGTTCGGATTTAGCAAGCAAATTGGTTTCATTTAACTTTAGGCAAATAAATGAAAAACCCTTTTGCTGCGTCTGTGGTTTTTCTATGTTATTCCTACTACTTTTTGTGTGTGTGTAAGAGAGAGAGAGAGAGAGGGAAAGAGAGGGTGGGGTTACCTTTGAGAAGCTGTATTTATTTTAATATATCCAACACTGACCCAATTCAAAAGCCAACAAAAGCAACAGCAATGAGAACAAGAAGTACGTGACTAAACGCCAGATTTCTGTCTGTCGCTCTCCCGCTCTGCCACTCTTTCTCTCTTTCTATCTCTCTTTGGGTCTATTCTCATGTTGATTGCCCTCTTTGTCTGCTGCTTCTGTGTCAAATAAAATAACAATTACGTTGCAAAAATTGCAAAATGCAGAAGAAGCAACGAGCTAAGCATTTTCCAATTTTCCAAATACATTTTTAGCCATTTAAAAGCTAAAATTGTAAGCAAGTGTGGGAAGCAAGAGAGGGGGTGCTTGTGCTAGGGACATATTTCATTTCTATTCGTAAAAGTTTCTAATTAAAAACCCAAAAAATGCCTTTAGGAGTGGCCGGACCCCGCTCTCTCTCTCCCTCTCTCCCTCCCGCTTTTTCTCTCGCTCTCTGTGCGTGTGTGTGGCGTCTGCTTTTTGTTTTCGGTTATTATTAAAATGATAATAACCTCAAAATCAACATGGCCTCGTACCACACGCCCCACTGTCACCACATTCAACCCATCTGCCTCTCGCCCCCCCCCTCCGTCAGCCCATCATGGCCATGCGTAGCAAGTCCTTTCATGCCATGTTTGTCATTTATTTGTTTGTTTGCCGTAACGCCCCTTTAAGCCCCTCTCCCCCCGCCTGCTCTTCGCCCCCGTACGAGCTCTTCATCGTTTTAGTCGCTTTTTTTTTAGCTGCAGCTCTTCAACGCATTCAAAGGGAACCCAGAAACCGAAAAACAGCAGCAAAGTACACGGCAAAAAGAAATTTGCATAAATAATAAATGCTCGGTCTGGTTGAGGGGGGGAAGAGGCAGCTTAAGCCGACTATCTGCGAGAGGGAGAGATCGAGAGAGAGCGAGGGAGAATCGCTGTCGAAAACCCTTAATCAAAAGTTTAAACAATATAAAATATGAAAGAAAACAAAACAGAAAAGCGAAACTCAACACAGCGCAAAGAAAGACGCCAAATCCGGCGCAGCGCACACAGATATCATAATAATAATAATAATAATGCCCGAGCGAGTAGTGCAGAGAGAGAGGGAGAGAGTGTGTGTGTGAGTGGAAGAGAATGCAGAACTCCCCATCATATCCTGTTGGCCACTTGGACACCAGCTGCGTGCTCCCCAACTAAAAGAACTCGCCAGGGTCCTCCCCGTTAGTTGTGCAGCCTCAGCTTCAGCACCAACCCCAGCCCTGGCCTGGACCCGGTCAACATTTGGCTAATGCAAAGATCCTTGAAATTGTATTTAGTTCTCTTCTTTTTTTTTTTTCTCTCCCCATTTCCATTTTTTTGCTGTTCCCTCCAGAGTTGCCCCAACACGGGTATGGTCGTCGCTTAGTTTCAGTTTCACTTTCAGTTTCATTTTCATTTTAGTCCGGATTTAATCCGGCCAGAAATGCCCGCTGTGTGTGTGCTTTAAGGCACAGCAAATCAAGCATTTCATGGGTAAGGGCCGGCTGGGGTTTCTGTGTTTTCATGCTCTGATGTACATATTCCCAATGTGGAGACAGCTCTGGGGAACTGTCACAGTCAGGCGAAGAGCCAAGGGAGTGGGACTGTCCAAGCGATTCGTCTTTCCATTACACGTGACTCGCAACTTGAATCTCGTTACGAATTGCCACTGCAGCTTAACTAGTTCAAGCTGACGAGTAATTCGCTAATTATTACGTGTAACTCTTTAGTTGTTAATGGTTAATTGATTTCGGTTCATTATTTGGCATACACTGACAAAGTTTATTTTTCTTGTTCTTGTTACTCGTTGCCTGGCACTCTTTGCTTGGCATTCGTTTCATGGGTCACGTTACTTGTTACTCGTTACTTGACACTTGTTTGTTATCAGTTCTAAGAACTCTTTGTGGTTTAGTTTTCTAGTCGAAATATATCCTCTTGTTCATTATGTTACTCGTCCTCTATTCTTTGCTAATTGTTACTCGTTGCTTGGCTCTCGTTAGTGTGCAATCGTTTCTTTAGACTTGGCACTAGGTTCTTATCACTCGTATCTTAGGACTCGCTGCTTGGCATTCATTTCTTGGGATTCGTTCCTTAGGACTCTTATCTTGACACTCGTTTCTTGTTACTCGTTAGTTGGCACTCGCTACTTGCCACCCGTTTGTAAACAGCTCCAAGAACTCTAAGGTTTAGTTTTCTAGTCAAAATCAATACTACATCCCCTTGCAAAGGTATTTATTCCGTCAAGTCTCTTTGGCAAGTCTTAATAGAGATTTATATCAGATTTATTATATGTTTATTATACGTTCATTTCTCATTAAAATCGATAGATTCTTACCACAGTCATTATTCGAATAAAGAATATGAAAATTGACAATTTGATATACCTATAACAAGAACATAGATTTTCCATTTGCACTAACCTCAATCCGCGTGTTTGGAATATCAAATAACGCAATTCAATTCACTCGATTATTCATTTCCATCTACCTTTTTTTTTCTCCCATTTTCCTAATGTGCAATTCAATACAATACTCTCGGTCTGATCCGAGAGCTGTCCACCCACTATGTTCACCATGTTGCTGTCCATATTAGTTTATTTCAGATAATCGCAAAACTACTCAAAGTATTTTGGCAGGTTATTTTTAAAGTTTTTTAATTTTTAATAAACCCGCGCGGGTCAATTGCGAAAATGCCGAAACGCAAAACTTATTCATAAAATATTCAAACAAATTTCGCTGATGGGAAAAAAACTAAACAAAATCCGCTCACACGACATCAACAATAGCTCCCTCTCTCACTCACTCCTTTACCGCCTCTCTCAGCGCTTCTCAAAAAATCGCAATAGACAAAATCCGTACAAACAAGAGTAGAGAAAAAATAGTTATAGTTGAATTTATGCTGTCAGACAGACGGACGGACGAGGCCGACGGACGTGTATCCATGCGTGAATCCTCGAGATATGAGAGAGCGCACTCTTCCATCTATGTACGAGTATAGCTCAAGCTGAGTTTGTATATTGCTATTGTTGTTTTTGTTCTTTTCCATAACATTTTGCAGTTGCTTGTTTATGGTCAGTCAGAACAAGGTTTTGTCACTGCTGACACTCACACGGGGAGACAAACTTGGTCTAGAAATGCGTTAAAGAAGAAGAAGCATAAGTTGTGAAGAAATGAAATAGAAGCGAGATAGAGAGAGAGAGAGAGAGAGAGAGAGAAATGGGGAGAACACAAGTACTCGCTATGTTGCAACTCCTCCTCTTGCACGTTTGAATTACTTTGGCCACACACAAAACAAGATACAGCTATAGCTATAGCCACACATATATAGCAGGAGCTACAGCTGCATAGAGAGACATTTACAGTTGAGCTGTTAGTCACACATGTCGCACTGCGATCACAGAAACAATATGCTCCATTCATTGCACGGATGAGGAAGAATTTTATTTCGACTGCGGACTGTGTGGATTGTAACGTATACCCTGTACTTACAATAAAAGGGGGAACTACAAAGGTGTAGGCAGCATTGATTGAGAGACAGTGAGTGTGATACCAAGAGACATTTCTTGAGATAAAACTAAAAAAATTATACAAATATTCTTAAGAAACATAGAAGATTAAAGCAGTTGAGTTATACATAATATATTTGTAGTAAATAAAAGACAAATATAGCAATTTTAATTCTTTAAGAAATTTGATACTTATAAAGAAAACCTTAAACTTGATATATGCAGGTCTATTAAGACAAATATAAAATATCTGTAAACTATATAGATACTATATATACCAATTTGTTTCTTCTTGAACTCAATAACCAAGAGAACTAGAACTATTAAACTTGGCATGTGGTTGCCTTGTAAAGCAAACACCATGTATGTAGTACCTTCATAGCTTTACAGCATAACTACACGTCGAGCATGCTGCACATACTGCTACTACTGCGGCACACATGTCTTTGGCTAGCTACTTTTCTACTACGGCATCGAGCCCATAATCTGTGCGAAATGCTGTGCAATTCTGTTCAATTGGGCACCCCAATGTGCTTTCCACTTTGCCATGATGCCTGCCATATTCCTCCACTTCTACACCCACTCACTTCATCTCTCGCTGTGGTCATGTCCACGACACATGCTTGTCTCGATGTCATCATCCTGGCGCTTTGCCTTTTGACAGCACTCCGAGCTAGTGCCATGTGTGTGTGTGTGTGTGTGTAGGTGTGTGTGTGTGTGTATTTGTATCTGTTGGATACACACTCGCAACATGTTACTGCTGTCCACGGCACGTTGACTGCCCAGCCCAGTGAGTGAAAGTACCCACAGCTCTGGCAGGTAGTTGCTAGCACAGACTGAAGAGAGAGACAGAGAGAGAGAGGGTGCTTGGAGGGCACGGTGTGGTGTGGTGGGAGAGGAGAGCAGTCAGCATGGACTGACAGGCATGATGTATGGTTTTTGTAATATTTTGTGTCACATCAACATCAACATCAAGCAACCATCGGGCATGGCATCAGGCATCAACAATGAACACTGAAACCAACAGGCGCGTCTAAATATTTAACTCGTACTGTGACAAGCGAAGCTCGTCGCAGGCCCCTCTTGCTGCCCGTCTACCTCGTCTACCAACCACTCGCCCACACTAGGTCATTGGCTTGACGGATGACGCGACCCTTGACCATAAATTAAATTTTGATTTTGATTTGGATATATGGGATTTTGTGTGTGCCACAAAAGGTATCGACTTACCCAAGCGCAACTTGATTGGGATAGGTCAACTGGCGAGAGCGAGAGAGTAAGAGGGAGGGAGGGAGAGCACTTTGATTGTTTGCACAGATATATGAAACTGTTGCAAATTGTATTCAGGACAGGGAATTTCCATAATATCCTGCATAATTGTTTGCGCTTGTCCAAAGCAATGAACAGCTGTAAATCGTGATGTTTAATATAAGTTCAATATGCTTTGGTATGCTGAGGATATTGCAGTAATATCCTGTCTAATTGTAAAAGATTAAGGCATTGTGAATAGGTTACTAGGCAACCTATCAAGCCTTTTCTGTCAACAGCCTGAAATATATTGATTATTACATAATAGATCCTTGAATACTCGTGATGTCTTCAAAGAGTTGCGAGCACCTTCTCAGCTGGTACCTCTCTCTCTCTTCATTCTTGCTTGCTATACACAACTAACTATGCAACCTTCTTATTCGTTACATTTAACTGTTTGAAATATATTGATTATTATTTTATATCTCATCGAATATTCTTGAGATTTCTAGTCGAATCTCATTTAAGAGTTTCGAACACCTTCTAAGTTGGTACCTCTCTCTTTCTTTCTCATTATGAACAACTTACTATGTAAACTAATTATTCTTTTCATTTAACTGTCTGAAATATATTAATAAGCACATCATGTATATTAATAACCATTTCGTAAAATAATCTTAAGGTTTCTGCTCAAACCCCACCAAACAGTTTCGAGCACCTTCTGAGCTGGTATCTCTCTCTCTCTCTCTTGTTTCTTTCTTATTATACAAACTAACTATGCAACTTTCGTATTCAATCCATTTAACTGTCTGAAATGTAATGTATATCATCAAATATTATTAGGGTTCCTGCTCAAACCTCGTGAAAGAGCATCCTCTGAACTGGTACCTTTCACTCTTTCTATTTCATTTCCATTATAAACAAATAACTAGGCACTCTTTTTAGTCTTATAAATGAAATGTCTGAAATCTGTTGATAATAACTTCATGAATCTTCGAATATTCATAAGGTCCTGAACGTCAATAAAATGTTACGAGCACCTTCTCAGCTGGTACCTTTCTCTCTCGCACTTTCTCATTATTTAATACATATGCATCCTATTTATTCTTAACAATTTACTATCTGAAATTAATTTATGATTACTTGTTGTATCATCATATATTCTTGAGGGTTCTACCTCATCAAAGAGATTCGAGCACCCTCTCAGCTACTACCTTTCTCTTTCTTCCTCGTGCACTTCTTCACATCTATTTTATTGCTTAAAATCCAAACTAAGAAATGAGCACTTTATGTGGTTAAGGAATGGAATAGTTGCTCTAGTCCACCCCCCTCCCCGCCCTCTATCTCACGGTCTTAATGGGCAATCTGGCAGCACTTCCTTGAAAGTTGGCACTTCCGCGCCAGCGTGAAGCAACACCATATTTATGACACCCCACAAAACCACGAAGACTAAGCCTCTAACCAAGTCCCAACTAAAGCAGGCCCAAGTCCGATCCCAGTTCGCTCTGCCCTGCCCTGCCTCGCCAACGCCCAACAAGTTTGGCTAATTAGCTGCGCCTGCAGCTTGGCTTAGTTTCAGTTGCCATCTGACCTACATTGAGGAGGAGAACCCTTGCAACCTCCACCTTCCCAGGCAGGAATGTATGTACACACGGTACTGTTTACTAGTGCCATGTCCTGGCAAACTTTAAGTGCGTTTAAACTCTTTATGGAACAGGCGCAGCAGCAGACAGAGCAAAGTGAGAGAGAGAGGAAAGAGAGAAGGAGCAGCAGAAAGCGGAACAGGATGCAAGAGCTCTAGCTCGAGCTGTAGCTGTAGCTGGAGCCAGGGGCAAAAGTTTCATTCAATGCCAAATGGCAAGCGAGAGTGGCGAATGTGTAACTGGAGTAGGAACAGCCACTAGGCAGTGGAGGGTAGGAGAAGGAAGGCAACTGAGAGGAATGTAGCTAAGCTGCGCAGGACAAACAGCCGCAGGGATGGTAACCACAGTCAACCAGAGTCAACTTAATGGGCGCGTGGCTCTTATTAACAGATTCAACATGCTGCTCAGTCCACACACACAGACACACACACATACAAGCCAGGGTGTGTGTGTGTGGTGTGTTGAGAATCACAGCCAGGAGCTGACTCTGACCTTTGCCCTCAACAAAAATTGGAACATTTTTTGGGTGTTGCTACTTAAATTTATGTGGCAACAACACACGCGTCGCCCACACTGTGCAACACACAGCGAGCGAGATAGGCATAAAGTGGGGTAGACAGAGACAGAGAGAGAGAGTTAGCGACATTCTACACTGAGCGCAAAACCG
The DNA here is from genome assembly GCA_018904165.1 of Zaprionus camerounensis. NCBI lineage: Eukaryota > Metazoa > Arthropoda > Insecta > Diptera > Drosophilidae > Zaprionus > Zaprionus camerounensis. The sequence continues at coordinate 7,119,770 of JAEIFS010000531.1, read as the reverse complement.
CTGACGAAACGAAAACCAAAAAAACAAAGCAAAATTAAGCAAAACAGAAACTGAAACAGAAATACAAACTCAACAAAAAGTGCAAACATAAAATTTGCTAATTTGAATAAGTCACGTGACACGCGCTCTCGACGATAACCTTGATGAAAGCCAACGGGTGGTCGCTCGATGAAAGGGGGAGTGGGAGTGGAAGTGGCAGTGGGTCAGGGGCCATAGGAAGTGGTCAGAGACTAATTAAAGCTGTTGGCATGCAGCGGAAGTGCGATGAGCAGCTCAGCTTATGCCAAGCATTAATTCTTGACTCGTTTGCAAAGCACTGAAAGTGCATCTGTAGTTCATATGAGCAATGTTGTAGTTCCATTTTCACTTCAAGTAAATAACTAAAGAACTAGCTACAGTAAGTTTAAAATTAGAACTTATAATCAAACTTTAATTAATCTAAACAAAGTTGTAGTGCCAGTTCAATTTGCTTTGCAGGTTTTTTGCTTCATATTGAACTGAAATATGAAAAGCAGTGCCAGTTCCAGTTAGTTTCAACTGTTATAACTTTAAAGTGTATCAGTAGTTCATATGAACATAGTTCCAAGTTCAAAATGTCTCTAAGAATCTTCGCTAGTTTCAATCATTTGAAGTAAATAATAGAAATAATTGAGCTCAACAAGATCTATTCATGTAATTTAAACTAGTTCCACTACGAGTCTTACTAGACCATATTTAAATGATATTAGTCGTTCTTATGAACAGAACTCTAGCTGCATTGGGAATTCCAACAATTGAAACTGACAGATTCATTGCTCTAATAATTGCAATTTCCTTTCTATTCAACCTTTTTTGAATCTAGAATTCTCAGTGATTTACATACTAATTCAATGTGAACTAGTTTGAAGTTCTCAAATTGCATTCGTTTATTCCATATTCCAATGAATTCAAGTTGTTACAACTGTGACAACTGCCCCATCAGCTTAATAGTTCACTGGGGATTTGTTCCAATTCATTTTATGCTAGTTTCGAATCAATGTATCTCAAGGTTCATTTCCAGTTAATATGAGAAGAAAAAAAACCAACTCAAATTGCAGTACTTTTTTTAATGTTGTTTTTCTGTCAGTCTGTCTGCTTTTTTTCTGTTTGTCCTCTCTCTTTTGTCTACTAATCGCACAGTCGGCTACACACAAATATTCGTTGTAAACAATTAGCAAATGTAAATAAAAGCGTGTGAAACAAAAATATTGCCACACTCACACACAGAGAAACAGAAACAGAAACAGAGAGTTGCCAGCTAAGAGCTTTGCATGACTGACGGCGCTTCCCCACTGAAACAGCCTGAGTGGGAGAGGGAGAGAGTGGTATGGAGAGAAAGGGAGGGCAGATGAAGGAAAGGGGGTAGTCCCAGCAAATGGAGTTACGAGTATTGCGACAACCGATTTCGTATTTCATATTCCCATTGCCATTTGCAGTTGCATGCAGCAGGGCATCGCAAAAAAAAAGAAGAGGTGCCTGCTAATTGGCCAGCCTTGCCATGCCAGATACCCTATAATAATGACAGAGGGTATGCAGGCATTTAGAGAGTATCTACAACTGCACACTTTAATTGAACAATAACTCAGATATTAATGGGATAATTTTTGTTAGTCGTTGATAATTCTATTCATTTTACAGGGTATCAGCGAGTGTTCAAGTGTAAAAAACTATCAAAATTGACAGCAATTTGTTTGGTTTTAATTGTTATTGCACGTAAATTGATAGCGAGCGGTTGAGTCAGGAGTCGCTCACGCATTCGTTGCATTTATGAGGGAGCTGAAAGTGAAATTAATAAATAACATAACATATTTGAAGGCAGAGCAGAAGGAGAATGAAGGAAACATGACATAAGTACAATGTGGGGTATTTCGTATAGAAAGCAGAGGGAAAGATAAAATAAGATAAGTGAAGAGTAACATGTGAGAACGAGTCGCGAGTAGCGAGTAACAGGCAGCGAATAGTTATTGCTAACATGGCGAGTAGAATATGACAAAAAGCGAGTGACGAGTGGGGAGCAACGTCAGCGAGAAACAAGTTTCAATAAACGGGTAGCAAGTAACGAGTAGCAAGTCACAAACAGTGAATAGGTTTCGCAAACATGACGAGTAAAAAATGGCGAATAGCGAGTGCCTGACAATGAACGAGTAGCAAGTAACGAGTAGCGAGAAACAAGCTGTGATTTGTTAGTGCAAACATGACGAGTAGAACATGTCGAATAGCAAGTGACGAGTGGGGAAGAACGACAGCGAGAAATAACTAACAATGAACGAGTAGCGAGTAACACGAAGGAAATACTTATTGCTTACTTGACGCATAGCGAGTGACGAGTGGAGAGCAACGATAGAAAGAAATAACTAATAAAAATCAAGTAGAAAGTAACGAGTAACGAGTAGCAAGTAACGAGTAGCGAGTAACAAGTAGAGAATAGTTATTGCGAAATATGACGTGTACAACAGAACGAATAACGAGTAAAGAGTATCTTATCCAAGACTACTTTAACGAGTAACAAGTAATCAATGACAGCTAACTATTCATAACTAACAAGCATCAATTTCAGTTCCCCATTCAGTTTAACTTGTCACATTTTTTGTTGCCAACCCAAAACTCTCAAGCGAGTCTTTTCTTTTCTTTGTTTAACTAGTCAAATCGGTTTATCACTTGATTTGTTATCTTTTTGTTTTCATATGGGATTAACAAAGTGCGATAGAATGCGGTGCCGAAAGCTATTATTCCCATTTCACATTTAATAAACGTAAAAACCTTTGGCTAAGTATTTCATTTTTCATTCAAGGGGGGGCGCTTATGCATGTGTGTGTGTGTGTGTATCTGTGTTTCTGCTGACATTCAAATATGTTGCGTCGCATTTCTTTCGTCGTGTTGTCGTTGTTTTCACGCATGTTGCTTCTTTTATTCGTGTGTTGAGCATGTTTTCATGCGCCTTATGGCCGACTTTTTGACCAGCCTTTGCTTTTATCTATTTAGTCGAGCCGAGTCGCGTCGCGTCGAGTCTGTTTGCATTTCCTAATTAATTACAATGCGTGACTCTCATACTTAGCGAGTACATACTCATTTATATATATTATATAGTATGTATATTAATTTATATGGCCAAAGTCACGCCCCCAGCCCCTTTCTTGAAACATTTGCGAAAACGTCGCACCCAAACTCGGTCTCCCTATCTCTTTCTCTTGCTTTCTCTCTTTGTCTTTCTGTGTTACTCTCGCTGCGGCAGTTTGTCAATTTTGCTACTTATAACAGTCGAGTGGGAGGTTCAAGAAGTGGGCGGAACGGGGCGTGTGAGTGGCGCGTTCTTTCGTTTATGTTAGACAACATTTTAATGCCACGCTCACATGACTTCTGCTCCTGCTTCTGCTACTTCTTTCTCCTCTTTCGAGTCTATGCACATGAGACAATGCTTCATCATACACATACATTTCATTTTTTTTTTCGGCTACCCACACCTCCTCCTGCTCTTTCTCTTCTTCTTTCTGCTCCTGCTGTGCGGTGTCTGTGGCGTCTTTTGTCTTCGCTTGCTCTGTATGTTTTTTCTTCTTCTCATGATATTTTTCATAAATGAAATTTTGTGGCACAATATTTTTTGAGTATTTTTTTTTTTTTTCTGTTTAAGCACAAGCCAAAGCTCGCCGGGCTCTTGTTGTTCCTGACGGGGGCTTTGCGGGTGGACCGTTAAGTGGTTTTTTGATTAGACCCATGGACCGAGCACCAGCACCGACACCAGCACCGGCGGCAGCTCTCTCAAAGATTTACGCGCCTCGCTTTCATGGGTGATAAAAACTTGGGCGCGCTCTCTGCCATTAGGAGTTATGCATAAGTATCTTGCGCTCAGTCAAGGTTGACCCGCCCACAACTTTTGCCTTCTCTAGAGAAAGTGAAAGTTATCGCACTAAATAATTCGCTCAACGAGTTGGCAGCACGGAGCGCAAGTCTCTTTTGTTATTAAAATTAAACCACAACTTAAGTGGAAATTCATTTAAAAACGCAGTGACAAGTCACGAGATTGCATGCACGAGTTGGCAGCACGCAGCTGCTTAAAGTGATTTGTATTAAATTAAAGGGAAGTTTATAATGAGACAGAAGTATGAAGTATTCATCTGATAATGCAAAGCTGAAGCTTTTAGGTTTTGCATTAGTAGAAGTATAGATTAAGAGTTATTCCATATTTCCATATATAATACATTGGTTTATCTTTCACTGAAAGTTCTTACACTTAACAACAGTCCCAAATTGAGATTATTCCATATTTTCGATATGATATATAGCGTTCTCTTCCTCCTAAAATTCTCATATGATATAAAGGTTTGTCTTTCACTAAAAGTTCTCACTCTAAACAACAAGTTGGCAGTCCCAAAATGAAAACATTTCAGGGCTTAAGCATTAAGAGTTTGTCTTAAACTATTTTCAATCTTCCCTACTCAGAAAAGGATTCAGAATTATTCTATATTTTCCATATAATGATAGTATTCACACTTAACAACAAGTTGACAGTCCCAAAATGAGAACAATGAAGGGCTTAAGCATTAAGAGTTTGTTCTGAATCAATCTTCGTTACTTAGGTAAACATAAAACATTATTCCATATTTTGCATATGATATAAAGATTTGTCTTTCAATGAAAGTTCTCACACTAAACATAGTTTGTATTAAACTGTTTTCAATCTTCCCTACTCACAAAAAAATTCAGAATTATTCTGTATTTGCCATATGATACATTGGATTATCTTTCACGAAAAGTTCTCACACTAAACAACAAGTTGGCAGTTCCAAAATGAGAACAAAAACAAGTTTAGCCCATGTTGCGATTTAAGTTGTCAGCCTTAAAGCTTTTTACAGCTTCGACTTTCTATTGATCTGTTCAAAGAATGTTCCCATGAACTGTCATTGATGTTGGCAGAGTAAGATGACTAGGGCAAAGGGGCGTGGGGAAGCGGGCGTGGGGCAGAGTACTCGTCATGCTTAACGCGACCTTTTTCCCCAAGTTGGGCTACACGAAGCATACAACGTGTCGAAAATTGTAAATGTCATTTTAAGAATTGACTTGGAATATGCTCAGAGGTTCCCCCATTAGGTAACAATTTTCTTGCCACTGTCAAACTGCTGCCCTAGCTGTCTCTCCCCCTCTCTCTCTCTCTCTTTCGCTGTGGCCTTCTCTTTCTAATGGTGTTGACAAGTTGTCGTAAGTTGTAATTTTTATGCTCCATATAGCTACGGCGTGTATCTTCAGCGCATATTATGTAGCTGATTCATCGCACAATGACTCATGTTGAAATCAAGTTGCAAGCCGCACGTACAACAACGTAACAACAACAACAACAACACTACACAACAGCAACAACAACAACTCACACTGCTGCCGACAACAATAGAAGGAAAACAATAATTTCAATTTTTCACGCGCATTTTTCGACAATGTCGGAAATAACTTACAAGTTGACAAACATTTTTCATTGTGCTCCACTCCCCCATCCCCTTTCTCCTCTCCCTCCACACCCCACTGGTCGCAGCAGCAAAAGATATACTCGTATTATATATAGTATATCTAAGTACTGTGAGAGATCTCTCTCACTCTCTCTCTCTCTCTGACGTCCGCACTGCGCTTTGAATGATGATGCGCAGCGTCAGTCATCAGTTAGTCAGTTATTCAGTCAGTCAGTCAATTAGGCTACCCCCCTTTTCTCTTGCCTGCTGCCTATGCTCCCCTTGCGGGCCGTAAGTGCCTGCCCCTGGGAATTACGAGTACCGAAGTGAGCTGTCAAGCAGCAGCTCCGACACTCCGACGTTGGGCCAGGCTAATTTATGAAACCAGAGATGGTGCCCAGCCACTGAGCAGCTCACTCGCTTGCTCTTCTTGTATCTCTTAAGCCGCGACACGGAACGGGATTGTAGAGATATGTATATAGAAATGAGCTGGATATAGATACATATATATATATATATATTAAAGACTTGAGTTAGCTCTTGAGGAGAGATACTACTAAAAATAACTTGCATTCGTATTTATTTCATTATGTTAAACATAGATGTTGTTTTTATACACTTGCCAGGCATCTTAGGAAACATATTTGATGCCATAAAGTATATATATTCTTGTTCGATCTAGCAATGTCTGGCTATCTGCCTGCCTGTCTGTCTGCCTGCCTGCCTGTCTGTCTGCCTGTCTGTTCGTCTGTCTGTTTGTCTGTTACAATACAAATAGGGCTCTCAGTTTTAGAGCTATCTTGATTTAACTTGCCACACATGCATCTTATTGCTGCACGCTGTAAATAAGTCGGAACAAGCCAGATTGGAGCGATATATCGTATAGAAATTTTTGAAATTTCATTAAAATCCGACTACTATAACATATACCTGCCATAGGAACAATCTGCCGAAATGAGGGTGTTTGTGTGATTTTAGAAATATCTTAACTTATCAGTGCCAATTAAAGTGAGACATCATATTGCATATAGACAATATCATTCAATTCTGCACCATTATAAATAATTAGCATAGGAACAATAGAAGAAGATAAAAGCCTGCAAGGGTATAGAACCTTCTCCATGCTGAAGGTAGCCTTTCTTCCTCTTCTCTTTTCTTTCTAAAGTGAACATAGCCTTGCAATTATTGTTATTTCTTTCCCTTAATTACAATCTTAATTCCCTATATCTAACTATTTAACTTGATTGCACTTTGATTGCTCCAAATTCTTTGCCTCCAACAGCCTTTTTTTCCATTATAAATCAGGCTTCCTCTTTTACTTTGACTATTGTCATGCTCCTTGTTTCTTCTCTTCTCGATATTAATTACCTTTCTCAGCTTCAATCTGTTATCTCTTTCACACCTTACTTTCCTTGAAGCAACTTAACTGCTTTTCTCAGTTTTCCACAGTTCTACAGCCACAGGCTTTACTAATTATGCTTGGGTTCTTTCCTGGGAACTTGCTATTTTTTTCCTAGACCATACTTCCTTTTTTTTATAGACTGTGACATTTCCATTAGTTTCACTTTGTTTCGTTCGGTTTAACGCCCCTTCCCGTTTCTTCTACTTCTTCTTCGTCTCTTCAGCTCTCTTTGCCGACTTTCTCACGCCTGGCCCTGGGGCAAGTTCTAGTTCACAATTCGATGCGAGACACACACACAAACACAGACACACTGTCAATTTATGATGCATCCAATGGAATTGGACATGTGCCCAATTTTTGTAAACAGTCCCCAAACGTTTCCCACTTCCCTTCCCCTTCCCCTTGCACACTTCCCATACTTCTTCATCCGCTCTCTAAAATACATACCTTAGGGAATTACGGGGGCACATTATAATCATCATGTTGCTTAAGATTTCTTTCCGTTGGTTTAAAAATAAAATGCACATACCTGCAAATGGAAAGAGAGAGAGGGAGATATGTATTTAAATGTGTGTGACTTTCAAATATAATTATTTTCTATAATTCCCTGTGTGTGTGTGTGTGTGTGTGTGAGGGAGTGTGGTTAAGTATTTTTAACGCATGTCTGACATTGGATAGCTCAATGCGTTACGCTCTGTGGTGTGGCACACACATGTTGAAGTTCGGGATTTCATTTACAGGGTATGTTTGGGGATTAACAGTAATAGCAGTGTGTAGTTTGGTATGCTGCTACTTAAGCTCTTTTAACACTCAGGTGGGATATGTTCTATAATCATAAACATATATTATATATCACATATACCAAACCTATCTGGTATATTTTAGGGATAAACCTTCCTTGAGGTATCCGCTAGTCGTATTTCCCACTGGGTTACAGCCCACTCTCTGTCTCTCTCGCTCCTCTCCACCTCCATCACTAACTCTCGCCTCATGTCGCAAGTCTCAGCTGCGTCTCATTATTTCTGATTTGCGGTGGCTTACGCCCCTCTCCCAAAAAAAAATAAAAGCAGAACGTAAAATGTGCCGACAATTTGCCGGCTTTTTGCCTGACATTCATGGCAAATCCTTGCAGAAGCTCAAACACACAGACATGTACATATATAAGGCGGATATATAGCATATATCACACGCATGAGGCGTATAGTATTTTGTTTAAAATGAAATCCACTCGCAGGCATAGAAACAAGACACACAGAGAGAGAGAGAGAAGGCAACAGAAGACAGAGACAGTTAAGGCGTTGTAATTTATTTGCACGTTGCCAAAGAATGTATGAAAGAGAAGTTGCAGAAGAGAAGGAGAAGCAACAGCTGACACAAAAGAAGTGAGAAGAAACGAAAAAGAACGTCTTGTAAATAATAAAAAATATTTCACTTTATTTGCTCGCGTCGTCTACTTAAAGGACAAGCGACACTGACTAAAATGTGCAAAGGGAATGAGGAACAGAGGGGCAGGCAGTTATAGAGATGACATAAAATAGAATAGAATGGCTGAGCATAGAATAGGTTGCCAGCATTTTTCATCCTGCTATACCTCTCTCTCCCTCTCTCTCTCTCTTTCTCTGCCCTCTCTTGGCGTTAAAAAATATCAAATTACCACAAGAATTATTAGGTTTTGCTCGGGCTTTACAGTTACCAACAGGCAGAAGGGGGCGGATTGGTTGACCAAGGACTGGGAACTGCGACCAGGACTGAGTCTGGGGTCGATACTGGCTCTAAAGTCTTTGTCTGTTGTGGATAAGCGGCTGTTTTGTTGCTTGTTTAGTTACCGAAGTCGTAGAAAAAATATGCATAAGCAATGCGACGAAGCTTTAAAAGTGCCCGAGCAACAAGCGACAGCAAAAAAACCCAAAGAAATATGTAAGAAGATGTAGAAAAGTGTATGAAATTTAAACAAGCTTTTTGTGATTCGTAGAAATCTACAAATTGTCTCTCTTTGTGCTAAATTTCAGCGAAATCTGTCAAGGGGTTTCGTTGATAATTCCCCATTTTGAATTTCTCACGTAGAAAAAGACAAGTTTGTATTTGAAGCAGTCAACAATTTGTCACACATTGTGCAACATTTCAGCATGATTGAGCTGGGTAAGGCCCTGTTCGATTTGGTAAACTATACAGTCACCTTATAGCACAAATTACACACTGCATACAAGCGAATCGTGTTGCATTTTTCCATTAACTTTTTACGTTTGAAATGGAACAATGAAATAAAAGAAATATAAAGTAATATTTCAATAAATATAAAAAACGCAAATACATGTTATGAAAGGGAATTAACTGCATTGCATAAGACAACGAACTAAAGTTATAGACTGCAAGATACTCTCTTTATTAAGTAACTTCAAAGAGGCTATAGAGCGAGTCTTCTACACTCTTGACTTTATTAGACGCCATAGAGAGAGTCTTCTACTTTCTTGATTACATTAAAGCCTGCTCAGTTGATTTATAATCTCAAAAGTAATTGTTCTACAAGTTTGTATTGCCACAGTTTATACCCTGTAAGAGTTACTATAACTATACTACAGATATGGAACTATAAAAAGTACTTTATCTATACAAAATTCCTCACTTTATGTGATCTTTGTCACTACTCAAGTTACCCAACATTTGACTACGTCTGCACGCATAGAAATGTCTGCTATTTCTCACACACATTTGCACAATGTTATTATACCCCTTTCATATAAGATACATACCCTGTAGCAGCAGTGACAGGGGGAAATGGGACAACAACAACATTGTGTGGAGAAGAGAGGGCATTAACACCACCCAAAAAACGTTAGCGTGCCAGAGACCAACTGACAATAACTTGGGCAACCATCGACCCCAGCACTAGCTGCCAAAAAGGGGGGCACAACTGGGCATAGGGGGGCGTGGCGTTTGGGTATGAAGTGTAACTGTAACTGTAACTGAAACTGGAGGCCATAAAAAAGCACTTTCGAACGCATAAATTGATAAATTGATAATATAAATTAACCAATTCGATGCGAGTGTGTGTGTCTGTGTGTGTGGGGCACAACAAAAAGCACAGGCAGAGGCGAAAAGGCAACGAGAGACGACAAGGCAAAAGAGATGGCAAAAAGTGGGCAAAGGGCTGGCGTGGCCTCAACTCCCCTCACCTCACCTTGCCTAACCTTGTCTTGCCCGCCTTGCCTTGCCTTTGCCTGGCAAATGTGAAATTTGTGGAGAGCTGGCCAAACAGATTCGACGGCAAGGACGGACGTGCCCAGCTGGCAGGTGATGCTGGCACGTCCCCTGTACATCCCCCCTCCTGATCACTCTCTCCTGCTGCCCACGCCTACCGTTGGCTGCCTTCGGCTATGTATGTGTACGTTGGCAGGTCCTTGGCTTCCTTTTTGTATGCCATAGTGCACACTTTGATGTTATATGATGTTGTTATGCTCGTAAAAATGCTTGTACACACACATACTAGGGTGTGTATGTGTGTGTGTGTAAGTTGCCGCATGCCACATCGCACTGTTTGTATGGAGAAAGTAGGGGGAGGAGGGGAAGGGGGGGCAACGTATGTACGTGAACCACATGCCATGAGCTATTATCGCTGTGGCCGCACAGCCAGAGATTAAACAAGTAAAAATGCTACAGATCTTATAAAAAGACAGACCTACAGATACCCTATAAACGAGCGGGGTGTTAATAATAACAATAAACATTTTTAACAATTTTTACCCGTTGAAATTTAATTAATTTCTTCACTATATCAACAGCAATACCTAAATTTCCAGCATATCTTGACAGTCTGAACAACTTTTCACGCATAGTTCGACCTAGAATATTACAGCGTATCTACACACCAAATTTGCCAAGTCTAGCTCTACCCAACTCTGAGTTACTTGAGGTCATTAAATGAAAATGGCAAGAAAACTATGAAACTGGCATTGTCAAGTGTACAGGGTATGTTCAGTGCAAAAATGCAACTGGAGCCCGCACCACAAATAACTTAGTCTACGCAATGAAGTGCATTTCTCTCACTCTCTCTTTCTCTCACTCTCTGCTCCTGCATGAAGCATGAACACACATGGGTTGAGGTTACACGGAAAGAGCCTGTCAGAGCCAGTAAGCGGACATCAGCTACACCAGAAGGAATATGAACATGTAGCCGAGTGTGTGTTACATATTTAAATTTTGTATATATATATATATATATAAAATGTAATATATTCACATTTATGAACACGCCTGTCATGTAGTTTAATTAGCCGGCGTTGATTTTGCGACCACACGACAATGCGCACAATGCAACAAATGGCCGCAAGCCGCAGGCGAGTATAACCCACTTTTAAACCACTTTGCAACACACCCCAAACACATACACTCTCTCTCTCTCTCACACACACACACACTCACCCACTGCGCCACTTTAATGCTGAATGCAACTTTAAGCAGGTGCTGTGGAAAAATGTTGCCTAAGAAAATTCAACCTCAAAATTGCAACTAACACGAGGAAAATTATATTAATTATTCCCTATACCCATAGGATAAGGGGGTATTAAACATTGTACTAGCCAAATATATATGTAACAGTCAGAAGGAGGCGTGGCAGACTCCACTAACTAAATTTATTGTTAATCAGCATCAACAGACGAGTCGATTAAGCCATGTACTTTCGTCTGTCTATCTGTCTGTCTGTCTGTATATTTGTCTGTCTGTCTGCCTGTTTGTCTGTCTGTCCATCTGTCTGTCCATCTGTCTGGCCGTCTATCTGTCTGTCAATTTGTTTGTATATCTATCTGTCTATCTGTCCATCTGTCTGTCCGTCTATTTGTCTGTCTATCTGTCTGTCTGTCAATCTGTCTGTTTGTCTGTCTGTCTGTCCGTCCTTGTATATCTGTCTGTCTGTCTATCTATCTGTCTCTCTATCTGTCTGTCTGTTTGTCTATCTGTCTGTCCGTCTCTATAAAAACCTAGATCTCAGAGACTATAAGAGCTAGAGCTACCAAATTTGATGTCAACATATGATACTATTTCACGCACCTCAAGTTCATTTTAGAATCTGACCATGCCCCATTCTGCCCCCGTAAATCGGTAAAAATGGAATTTCATGCGTAAGTTTAATGCTACACAGTTCATTTGAAATAAACACAATTACTATCAATGTGCAAATGATTTCTGAAAATTTGATTGCGATGGGATCATAAATATAGAAGTAACTCCTGCACTAGTTCCCCAAAGTATGCAACACTTAATACGCTTAACATAGAAATTACATGTGTAAGAAATCGTTTCGATCAGTACGGTAGCGGGACATCGAAACACACTCGACTGTAGCTTCCACGCTTGTTTTCCTTTAATAATCATTATCAATAAAAATGTCAAATATTTAAACATACGATATATCAAATATTTGTATAATGTATGCAAATCGTTGCAATCGGCTTTTGAAATTTGCAATTAATTAGTTTCATTTATTAACAATCAAAATAAAAAGCGACTTAATCAATGTAATTAACTTGATCGAGGCACGAAGCAAAACAAAAAACGGAGACATACCATGCATATTAAAATAAATTGACCACCTGAATTTGCAATATTGAAACAGTGATGGCACTTGAAAGTAATCGAATTGAGTTCGAAATTGACTGATAGACTTGCAAATACCCTGTAAGCACACAAAAGAGATACGTATGCACTGTAGAAGTTTTACTTGCAGCAGAGAAACATTTGATTGGCTTAGTAATCAAGCTGGCTAAGCACTGCAGAGCATTCTGCCAACTACAGGGTATGTGGGTGCAGCCAATAAATGGCATTTAAAACCGCTAATCAGAGCGTATTCAATTCAGTTAAGCGGCTTAAATGAACTTTAATTGAAACTGCAATAGAAAAATGGCACACACACACAAAAATGCGCCATAAATGGAAAAAAGCTAGTGGAAAACGAAGTGTGAGAGAGAGAGAGGGGAAAAGAGAGGGAGATAAAGTGGGCTTCCCTTTGTTTCAGCGCAAAAGGAGGTTCCATACTCAATTTGCATATTGCGCTTGTTGTTTGTGAGCTGCGGTTATTGTGCCACGAGCCACGTGGGAAAGGGGGGGTCGATTGAAAGTGCCTCGCCTGCGATTGTCGCATTAAATATGCAAATTAACATATTTTATTTGCAGTGCACTATTATGTTTAATAGGATTTTAATGCGCCATGGCACACGGCCCTGACACGTGCCATGTTAACTGCAGAACGTAATGAAAATACCCGAAAATTAAATAGACGACATGGAAAAAAAAAATAAAAAGGGGAATCTGCCCCTTCGGAAATGTAATGTAACACGAAACGAAAATTGCAATTTTATGAACTCAGCTCATTAACGTAGGGGAGAAAGGTGTTGCACAGAGCAGGGCAGGGGCAGAGGCAGGGAGAAGGGGGGGGGGGAGGATTGTCGTGGTGTGTGTCGCGAATCTGTTGAGGCGTGTGCTAATTGCTAAATCAAGCCAAAACCAAAGCTTAAGCCATAAGGCAGCAGGGCAACACACCGTGGACACATCGTGTGACAATTAAATTATGCGCAATCCCCTTACACAGTCCCCCCTCCTTCCCCGCCACTGCAGGCTGTCAGGCAACGCCGGAAGCCAGACGCCGCGGGCAACCCTTGCAGACTCTTCTCGTACGCTTCACTTCAGACTAGGTTGATGGACTCGACCCGCTCTCTGCTCTACCCTTCCCTTACTTCTCTTCTCTCTCTCTCTCTCTCTCTCTCTCTCTCTCTTTCTCACTCTCTACCCTTTCGACAACGAACTACGTGTAGTGCGCTGTTTTTTTTTTCTGTTCCTCTGCTCTGTTGCTGCTGCTTCTGCTGCTTCTCCTCTGGCCTTTGCTTTGTCATGTACTTTGGCTTGTTGTTACAACTCATTAGTTTCATGTAGCGACCACAGCGAACCACTGCGCACCACCCCTGGCACTACCCTATCTCTACCTCCCTCCCTACCTCCCCTCAGCCTTCACTTGTGTGCCGACTCCGAGTGTTTTCGGAGTGGAGAACACGATGTCAGGTGCCATCGAAATCCTTTGATGCAGTCGTAAACTTTACTGCTCTCTCAAGAGTTCGTGTAGGCAGGCACTTGGTGGTATGGCTGGGAGGGGGGAACAGGGTGCTCTATGGTAAAGTAAGGGCACTGGCACCTACTGTGGTTTGTTGCCTGAAGAGCTGGGCGCAGGGTGTTGTCAGGGTGCCTGGGAAAGGTCGTGAAAAACTGACTGCGAGAACAAATAAGAAAAAAAAACATATGCAACGAACTTTACATACACTAAAACATATCAAACTGAGCATATCCATAACATATAGATATCTAAACTGACTGATGACAATATATGCATTAATTCTAATCATAATTAGTAACTGTACTTCATTTCATGAGCAGAACTTTACACATAGAAGAGTTTGTTTAGGTCAGAGAGGGAGAGCGAGTCCAACTGCCTCAGACAATCAGCATAGCCAGAGCGGTAGATAGTGTAGCCCACGACAAGCACAACATGTTGTGGCAAGTTGTCGCTGACTGTGGTTGCAACGTGCTCTTGATGAGCGACTGGCTGACTGGCCCAGAAGTTTCCCAAAAGGAATACAAGTCAAGGGTCGCCGCCAGACGTGCAAAAGTCACGCCCCAAAGAGAGAAGCCTCACATCAGTGAGGAAGACAGGCCCGTTGCTTTGCTTGCGTTCATATTCCACATACAATCCAAGGACACACAGACATAGATACATACAATATATATATATATAGTAACACTCACACACATCTACACACAAATAGCTACACCCACACACTGTATACGATTGTTGTCCGTGCATTACCTTTAGTTTATATAGCGCCCCGAAAAGCATCGCCCTGTTTGTCATCGCCTTTGGGTTATTTTGCCACTCCTCTCAATCCCCTTCTTCCCTCTCTCACTCACCCTCTCTGTCGCTTCTGCCAACTGCCCGCTGCTTTCTCTATTTGTCTCGTGTGCACAATTTCTAGTTGGCAGAACGCTTAGACAACCCATTTAGCAACGGCCTTTGCCGGCAACTGAAGTTATTTGTACATATTTAATGATCTCTATCTCTATCTCTCTCTCTGTCTCTCTCTCTCGCCCTTCCACACTTTGCACTATACTCGGTTAACCCAGTCCACTCAGGCAACTCGGTCTACCCGCTGTGCCAACCTTGCTCCCCAAAGGTGTCAGCAAACGAGGCCTGCGGTTTGTGTGCTATTTGTCCAGGGGTTTGTCCATTGCCCTGCATCCTGTTGCCACCTCATTCACCTGCTACCAACTCCTCGCCTAGCGTGGCACACAATTAGCAGTAATCAACTAGAGGCTTTAAAGCTTTCCTTTGATCGGCTGAACAGCTTTATGCACTTGATCGTTTTGGTTTTTCTAGCCTTAACTTACTTTAGCCTTACTTTAGCGGTTTGCCTAAAGCTTTTAAGCAGCTTGCAGAGCTTTAAGCGATGTTCAACTGATTTTTAGAAGTATCTTCGTGATAAGACATAGATGCACCTTAGGACATAAATGCCCCTTAGGACATATATGCCCCTTAGGACATATATGCCCCTTAGGACATAAATGCCCCTTAGGACATATATGCTACCTTAGGACATAGATGCCCCTTCGGACATAGATGCCTTAGGACATAGTTGACTTGGGACCTTACACTACCTAACTTTGATTTGTGTAAGGTTTAAAGCACTTTATAGGTGTCTAAGGACATACATAGGTGCCTTAGGAAATAGGTGCCTAAGCACATAGATGCCCCTTAGAACATACCTAACCTAACTACCACAATATATATTTATAACAAGGTTTAAAGTGATTTTCAACTGCTGGTTAAGCATACTTTTGTGCTAGGACATAGATGCCCCTTTAGGACATAGATGCCCCTTAGGACATAGTTGCTCCTTAGGACATAGATGCCCCTTTAGGACATAGATACCTTTGGACATAGGCGCTTTAGGATATAATTGACTAACTAAATTGGATCTTACACTACCTAACTTTGATGTGTGTAAGGTTTAAAACACTTTAAAGGTGTCTTAGGACATACATAGGTGCCTTAGGACATAGGTGCCTAAGCACATAGATGCCCCTTAGGACATAGCTGCGCCTTAGAACATAGATGCCCCTTAGGACATAGTTGCCCCTTAGGACATAGATGCCTGAGGACATACATAGATGCCTTAGGAAGTAGGTGCCTTTGGATATATTTGACTAGGTGCCTTTGGTCCTAACACTACCTAACTTTAATATGTGTAAGGTTTAAAGCACTTACCACAATATATATTTATAACAAGGTTTAAAGTGATTTTCAACTGCTGGTTAAGCATACTTTTGTGCTAGAGCATACTTATGTAGGTGCCTTAGCACCGAAGTGACTAGGTGCCTTAGGACCTAACAGTTTCTTTGTAAAATATGTGTAAGGTTTAAGACATTGAATAGAATATATAATCAAGTTGAATGTGCAGTATGAGCTGCTATACATTTAAAAATAAAAAAAGGTTCTTTTTGCAATACCAATTTCTCTCTCTTTCAACTCTAGTCTTTATTCCTCTTAAAGCTTTCCTTCAACTTAACTCGCTCTTGTAATTCCCAAACAGTTGAAGCTCAGACAGGGTATCACCTGGACTTTTCGACAACTTTATGACAAAGATCGAAGCAAAAGTTTTGCCATAAACCTAACCTAATATAATTTAGTGCATTTTCCGCTCGACTTTCATTTCTTTTCCCTTCTCTCACTCTCTCTCTTCATGTCTCTCTCTGTTTTTGTCGTTGACTTTAGCATGTACTGCTAGGAGCTGGCTGTTTGTGTCGTTTCCATTAAGTCATCTGCCAGCTAACTGTGATCTATGCTGCCGTCGAATGCCCTACATACCGCAGCACCTTCATCATTCCTCTCTCTCTCCCTCTACCTCTACTCTCACAGCTGCCACAGCAGGGACAACAGCGGCATGAATATGAAGCAGGCAACAAGCTTATCCCAGGCCATTTATTGTCCAGCCAGGTGTTTTATGAAACATTCAGGAAGAGCGCAAAGACAGAGAGAGAGAGAGAGAGAGAGAGAGAGATGGGAGGTAGGGGGGTACAGAAGGGTGTCTTGACTAAAGAAGCTGAAGCAGCGGTAACAATTTTGTTTGCCACTTTACGAGGCAAATGCCACATGGCGTGTGTGTGTGTAAGTGTCCGACTCCAAAATCAAATAACTTCACTAAAAATGTAAGCAGCAGCCCCCAGGGGCGTCAAGGGGGGGGAGGGAGGGGAGAGAGCGCAAGGATTGACCGGTAGATGGCGTTAATGGCGCAATGGTTCACCTGTAGAGAAGGCCAATAAAAATGCTGGACAACAATAACATATTACAGCATGCGAACAATAACAATGAAGGGCGTAGCTCACACCTACCCCACCTCACTCAAGGCACATGAGGGTAACCCCCTCTTGTATATCTGAGATCCGCCTACTCCCCTGGAGAACGCACATGTGCGCGCGTGCAGGACACGCAGGACAACACGTGAAAATGTCAATAAAACTAGGCGAAAAAAACGTAATAAAAGGTTGAATGGTAATGGAAGAAGCAATAGCAATAGGAAGTAGAGACAAAAGTGAAGTGAGAGAAGAGGGTAAGGGGCAGTAGAAGAGGGCTGGGGGGAGGGGAGAGGTTTGGGCAAACTAACGCACAATGCGCCAAATTGTGAACACCTGTACCCGGGGAAACCTTGAGCTGGAGTAGGACTCAAGGGTTTGCCGTAGGTTATGCGGTGTGTGTGGTGTGTGTGTGTATGTGTATGTGTGTGTGTGCTTTGTTTGTTGTGGGCGTGTGTGTGTGTGTGTGTGTGTGTGTGTGTTTGGTGTGTGGGGTTACGGCTCGGCAGTTTTATTTATTGCTTTTTTTTTACTAATTGACAGCAATTTACCAGCTGAAGAAGTGTTGGCGAGTGCCCTTGCCCTCCCTCTCTCTCTCTCTCTCTCTCTCTCTCTCCCTCTCTCTGTCTCCTGCCCTTTGAAATAGGCGTAGTAGCTGGGGGGGCGGGCAGAACTCTAGCATAATATAATATGTAAGCCGTATCGCGTGCTCTGTGGCAACATCTTTTACCCAGTCTGTTCTTGTTCTCCTGTTTGCCTTTCTTTCTCTATATTTTTTTTTTTTTTTTCGGGCAGGTTCCATTCTTGTTCAGAGGGTCAGCAGACTGTTGCGACTTACTTCATAATTGACAGCTAATTTTGCGTCCTTTTATTGCCTTTTGCCACTCGCCCCCCGTGTAATTCACTTAATTTATTAATATTTATTTATATTTCTTCGTCTCTCTTTCTCTTTCTCTTCAGTTTCTCTTTGTCGCTAGCAAATGTCAAAAGTAATACCCAATCGACAAGCAAACGGCGCTTTAATTATAGAGTCTACTAATTCCTCTTTCGATTACGACAACGTCAAGTCCTGCCATCATCATCATCGCCGTCTTGACTTTAAGTCGCATCTCTCTCGCGGATTAATCAATATAGAAACGCTATAAATAATGTCTATCAAAAATAGACCAAAATTGTTAGGCGGCCGGGGCGTGGTGTGGATTGGGTCAAAAGTTGCGTACAACCTTTTTAAATGGCAATTCAATCTCTACAAATAGACGAAAAGGCCTGCGTCACATTAAATATGAAAGTCCAGACCCCACGAAATCAAAAGTTTGTCCCCATATCAATTATTAAACAATTTGGCAAAAGTGTCTTTAGGAATTTTATATTTAAACATTTTTGGCAAGACAATCAACGGACAAAGAAAGCTTCTGAGAATTGTGAAAATAAATAAGATTAAAATAAAGAACTGTGTGAGAGACTTTGAGAATGGTTTGAAGTTGGAAACTTTTTAGTTACGAATAATAAAAATGCACTTTTCATAAAAAGGCAGAACAGCTTGTGGATCACAGATCAAACTTGTAGTCAATATGGTTCATAGTTAGTTTGGTATTATTAAGATACATTGAATTATTCATCAAGTTGAACAAATGTTCTTTAATCTATATCCATAAACATTTTCTATAGTCTATATATATATTTCAAGTCTGCTTCCATTAATTTCTTGTCTAATCTCTCTGCCTTTAGTTACTCAATCCCCACGTCATAACTTAAATACACAAGGATATTTTCGATATTTTTGTTAAGTTTGTCTTTTGGAAAACATATCGATAACTTTGTGTTAAGGCTGCCAGCTGTCGTCATGCTCACAAGATTAACGGCTGAAGAATCAATGACAAATGAAAGTTATGAGCGGCTCGTTAAATCTATTTGTTATTGCCGGAAACAAATTTCATGCTAATTGATAAGACTACAAAAGGGGTGGGCATTAACTACCACAATAGAGAGTAGGCATCAGGGCAGTAGGAAGATGGCTAGAATGGGGCGTGGCTGGCGTTGAGTTATTCCGTCAATTGGCTGATTGAAGTGCAATAGGTTATTGGATTTTATATGTAATAAACGATTGTCATATAATAAAATCAAGTCGAGAAAAACACGAAAGAACTCGAATAATAACATTACAGCAGCGCAGTGCGAGCAAGACAGTAACATGGTTAGATAGAGATAGCAATAAGTAGAAGCAGGAGAAATTTCATTTAATGATTTTATTATGGCTTTCGTTTCGGTTTGTTGTATTTGTATTTGTATTTGTATTTGTTGTTACCAACTTGACTTGTATATCGAAGTGTGCGTCTCTGTATGTATGTGTGTGTGTGTGTGTGCGCTATGTAGGCTTCCTGTGGCAGTCAGCACAGCATAAATGACAAATGTAAATGGCTTTCAAAGCCTATAAATTATATAAATTCCAGGGGCCATTTGTACGGCTGCGATTGCTGGCGACAGACGAACTCGTGGTTGCCTCGCCAAAGGGGGCAGCAAGACAGAGACGGAGAGAGAGAGACAGAGAGGGGAGGTGGCCACAGAGGCAGTCCAAAAGGAGCCATCAGTTGCCTGTCGATGTCGCTGTCCCGGTCTCTGTCGATGATGATGATGACGACTGGCTGCCAGAAACATTCAGAAACATTGAAGAAACATTCAGGAATTTCCTTTACAATACCCTCGACATGCTCAACACAATGGGGCATGCTCGAACACACGCACACAGCTAGTTGCATAACAAGCAAAGCATGCCCAAGCAGCTGCCTTTGTTACTTGCAATCTAAATATACACGAAACCACGTAATTCACTTCTCAAACCACTTGGCATTGGCAAATTTGTTGCACAACTAGCCACATACTCTGTAAACTGTAGTGCATTGCATAGCTCAGTCTAACTGCAGACAGTACTGACTAAATCGAGTCTTAGCTTTGATATTATAAAGTAAACCTTTCATTTTTATAGCTTTCTATGCATTACAGGGCAACTTGAAGTCTGTCAAGTTTGCATTTCTCACTGCTCACTTTGCCCAATCGAAGACAGACGACTAGGAGAATTGAGCAGGCAGGAAGGGGGCAGGGAATGGGTTGTTGGGTGGGCAATGTTGGGGCGAATGCGAATACAACTTGAAATGACATTTGCAAAAATTTTAACGACATGACAAGATTAATCAAAACGAAGGACGACTCAACTGTCTGTAACCCCCTAAACGGCCATCGCGACAGCGACAGCTAGAGGCGTGGCGGGGCAGAGAGGGAACAGGGGTAGCGGGAAAATTCACTTTGTTTTTGTGCTGACAAAACATAAAAATTTCGTAGGCCCAGCGTAAAATGTGTAACACGCACGCATACGAAATGTGTCCAGTTTATGAGTGTGTGTGTATGTGTGTGTGTGTGTAAGTCAGTGTGTGTGTGTATGTGTGTTTGTAAGTGTGAGCATGTGTCTGTTTTGCAAGTTGTGAGCGCCTCACGACACGTATACGACACGTTGTACCAAAGTGCCGAGCGACAAGCTAAAGTTTTCAATATCTGCCTCGCTCTCTCTCTCTCTTGCTTCCTCACTAACTCGTTCTCCCTCTCTCGCCTGGCTGGCTGCCTTTGTGCCTTGCTTGCCTATTGTTTAAAGCCATGACAAGGCTCAAAATTAAGCAAAATATTGAGCCAAACTCGGGATTACGTGCTGGCACATGCCTTGCTACGAGCATTTTCTACTGTTTTCTACTGTTCAATTTTATCTTTTATTTCTCGCACTTACGCAACGTTTCTTCTTCGTCTTCTTCTTCTTTACACACAGCCTTTCATTGGCAATTTACTGACCTGCAAAGAGATAAAATACAATATAATACGAGCATTAGTTGTTGTGGCATCACCCAAAAAGTGCAACAAATTGTGGTATTAATAAAATTCTTAAATGTTTTACGGTTATTTTCTTAAACAAAAAAGTCAAAGTGTGGCAATATAATTTAAATTGCAGCAATTTAGTTATGCATCCTGTGAACTGAGCTATGAGAAATCAGCTGGTAGAGAAGGTACTCCATAGGTACATATTTATTTATTTATTTAATTAATTTTATGTCAACTAAATACAGTCGACTGAATTAGATACAAAGAATTATTTAAAAACTCAATTTAAAATAATTATGCATTAAGTTAAAGTTTACAAATTTTTAAGGTAATTAACTTTAAAGTTAATTTAATTTGTATGTATGCACATATATAGCTATAGCCTTATATTTATTTAGTAGATTTGAAGAGAAAGGTTGATTGGGAAACAAGAAAACTTAGTTTGAAACTGATTTCCCTTGCTCCTTCATTGTCAACTATGTTTTAATATGTTTTTTTTATATATAGAGATATAATGCTTGAAGCTTTTAACCTTTGAGAACTCAGTTTGTAGTAAAGATATTGCAATGAAATTTTATATAGCTGCTGCATATAGGTGAAGCCTGTATATGTAGTGGATTTGGAGGGAAAGGTTGATTGGGAAACAGAAAACTTCATTATATATATTTTTTTTTTAAATTTTTTTTTTGTACATTATATTATTATTACAACTATTATTAGTATTGCTACTTATTAATTTAAATCACAACGGTCTCTTCATTCCGTGTCAACTATAGTTCAAGACATTCCTTTATGCACAGAAAGATATTGCTGTCATTAACTAAAGACACAATTCTGAAAGCTTTTAAGCGGAACTTAATTTACTTCTATCTTCTTTCTTTCTTTTCTTGCATTAACCATTAGTAATTTCAGTTTATCTCTTTTCTTTTTTCTCTACAAAAATTGTTTTTTCTATTTAATTTTTTTTTATATTTTATTATTATTATTACTATTTCCTACCACTACAAGTAAGTCTGTCTCTTCAATCCTTCATTCTTTTTAGACATGATGTTACATATAGAGAGATTATGCTGTCATTAACTTACACAATTGTAAAAGCTTTTAAGCTTAACTTAATCAACTTCTTTAACTTATTTCTTTCTTTTTTCACTTCTTCTTTACTTCTTACACTTCTTCCTTTCATCTACCATTATTAATTTTAGTTTTTCTCTTTCCTTTTCCACTACAAAAATGAAATTTATTGAGTAAATTGTTTTTGCTTTTTTTTTTACTGCGTTTCTTCCCAATTTTTGGCATCACACTTAAGAACCCTGGTAAGTAGATGGCTAAGTGACGCTGACAAGTGCAACATATATCAACTTTCTTATCCGGAACAACCAAAACGTTCAAAATTATAAAGAAAAATTGCGATTCTGTTTTTTTTTCCTTTTTATTTTCTTGGTATCCTCCAGCCACAGAAAACATTTCTCTTGTCTTTGTTCAGCTTGATTCTTATTCATTGTTCTTACTTTGGTCGTCTTTTTTTTTTTTTTTTATGGATTGCATGCAAATATTTTGTGTGCTCATTTTCTGGATTTAACCCGGGCGCCGTCGCCTTTGCGGTCGTTTTTCTTTTTCATTCTTTTTTGCTGGCTTAATCGCTCAGTTCTTCTGTGGCGACTGCTTCTTCTTCTCCTTTTTTTTGTGCCGTTTTCCTTTGTCTTTTTGACTGTGTGACATCAGCTGAACTTTGATTAGGCGCTGTCTATCTATCACACTCTCTTGCTCTGCCTCTCCCTCTCTCTTGCACTCCTTCTCTCTCCCTCTTTCTCTCTTTTACTTAAGAGATCCCTTCATTAGCTGCTGCTGCTTTCTTTTCATTGCGAACTTTCGTGGCAAAACAAAGCTCATTCATCAAAGCGTTGCTAGCGACGCCTTGAAAAGAGGCCAAGAGAGAGGGAGGAAGAGAGAGAGAGAGAGGGAGAGAGAGGGGGAGAGAAGGAGAGAGGGTGCAGAGCAGGCGAGGCATTGCCACCGAAAACACAACTGTAAAATGTTTCGTGAATTATGCAGTTCAACATGCGTTTTTCGTAATGAACTTGCCTCGCAGCTGTGTGGCAAGTCCACGCCCAACCCCCCCACCCGGCCACTCTTTTCCGCGCCACTGTGGTCATTTGTGCGCTGCAAGAAAGTGTAAAGAAAGCGAAACGGGCCAACTAAAAGCTTAATAATAAAGCACTCCCACAGTAATTTGAGTGAGCAGAGAGAGAGAGAGAGAGGGAGAGGAAGGCAAGCAGAGCTTGAACTTAATTTGTTGTTATTGTGTTCGCCTGTAGTTCTTAGGCCGCGGACCTAACCTACAAAAAAATATATATAAAAAGCACTCTGAGAGTAAGAAGAAGAAGCTGAAGAAGACGAAATGAACCCAAAGCGAACCCGTTGCCTCGCTTGCATTGTTTGAGCTCGTTTGCGGCTGCTGCCGTTGATGCTGATGGTGACGCATGAAGCGTACGAAACGAGTCATTTTATGCCCCCTTATGCTCTTCCTCTCCCCCTCTTACAGTCGACCTACCCCCACTGCCTTTCGCATGAATGAGAAAAATGCGACACTCGCGTGACCTGCACTTCGTCATCTTGATCTTTTTCTCTGGACATCACTCTAGCTAGCCCCACCTCACTCTCTGTCTCACTTACTCACACTGCCTTCCTCCATCTCTCTCTCTCCCTCTCTCTATCTATCTGTCTATCTCCTTCTCTCTACTTGCACCCTGACTGGCGGCATTTCCATCTCTCGAGGGACAACAATGAAAACAAATGCATTTCGAACCAAGCGTGCACAGATATGAAATAATTTTTTATTAGTCAACCGGACCAAGGGCCACGTACCTTCCTCCTTGACACCCTGTACCCCCCCCCCCTCTACCACTTCTCTACACACTGTACTCTCTGCTACCCTTTGGTGCTGCCGTGTGGCAACGCAGTCGAGCAAAAGAAATGTAATGAAATGGAAGCGAGCTGCTTGTTAGTGCAACAAATTACTCAGAAAGCAAGCGCCAAGTTGGCAGCGCCATCTACCGACACAACGCAACAACAACACAAAAAAATGTGTGAGAATCTTGTTCAGTTTGTTTTTGTTCCCCTTCTTCATTTCATGCTCTTCTTTTCTTTTTTTCTTGTTGTCTCCTGCTTGTCCGCTGACCAAATGACTAAGAAAATTGCTTAGTCAAGCACTTTGCAGGCGTCGCTTTTATGTTTTATGACATCTTCTGGCGCTGTCCACTTGTTCTTGTTCTTGTTCTTGTTGCTATTGCTGTCCTTTTCTATGTTGCTGTCGCTGCTGTTATCACTGTCACACGCTGTAGCGTGTAGTTGCTTTCTCTCTGTTTCGCTGACATCATCACGATTCTGTGACTAAGCAAATCTTTTGACTAAAGACTCAGGAAACACTTAGTTGAATTAAGTGTGCTACTAGTTTTTTTCACAGTGTAAATATGTGAGCTTTCTACAGAGTTGTCTCTCCTACTCTCTCTCTTCGAACGTTTAAGAATATGACAGACAAAGAGGAATTAAACAATTTAACCCTAGCTGAGTTTTACTTTAGGAATGAAACTGAGTGAAGTAGAAAATAAACTTGCTAGAAATAGTTTATGATATGTTAGAAAACGTTTAAGAATAACAAGCACAAAACAGAAGCCAAAAAATATCAATAATTCACAGAGAAAGACTTCAACATCATTCGTTTTCTGTGCTTTCCTTTGAAAACATAGTTTAAGTCAAAAACTAAAATTAAAAACTAAGAAAACTCTCCAAAAAAAAAAACGTTTAAGAATGACAAACACAAAGCAGAGAATGAAAAGTGAACTGATGAATGCGAATTTTAGTGTGTAGAAAGGCAAAGACCACTGCTGGCAAAAGAAATGGCATAATGATCTAAAACTACAGTGTAACCTCTTTAACGTTTACGAATAAGACACTAGAAGGGAAAGAAAAGAAACAAACTTTAAAGAAAACCCGCGATAAATTTGTTATAAATCACTTGGCATCAAACCTTGCAAAAGAAATGTCAGAATGATCCTAATCTACACAGAAACCTATGTAACGTTTACGAATAAGACAAAAAATGGGAAGAAAAGAGAAAAACTTTAAAGAAAATCTGTAATAACTTTGCCATAAATCACTTGGATTCAAACCTAAGAAAACCAGCTAAAAGAAGTCTATGAAACTGGGCAGAACTCTAAGTATAACAAGCTTAAAGCAATCCTAAGATACCTTAAAAGAATGCAAATTAGCGCCAACTACAAACCCTTCACTCTCCCTCACTCTCTTTCTCTCCCTTTCTTTCTTTTCCTGTCTTCTCTGCCATATGGAAATCATTTACTTTCATCGCTTAACAATCGATTATTTGCAATAATAAATTTGTCAACTAAGCCGATAAAAATATTGTGTATCTTGTCGGGTATTTTCCACAGATTTGCATGCGCTTTATCTGCCTCTCTCTCTCTTCCCCTCGCACAGATTATCCTTTTCCTGGTGTGGCAGAGAAGGTTCCATGTTATGGTAGCTGATAGATTTTTCCGGCTGTCATTGCAACAAAGTGTGTCAACGCCTTGGAAAATCGCTAAGATCCACTCGAGCTCCTCCGCCTGTGGGAAATTCAATTTGCCATTGCTGCTGCTGCTTCTACTGTAGTTGTAGTGACAACCCTGGCAAAACAATTTTAACCGAATTTTCACACTAAAGTTGAGCCGCAAACTTTTCCATTGTATTTTAAATATGCATGAAAATCGTCATCGTCGGGTTATGTTTATGCATGTGAATCTGTATGTGTATGTGCTGCACAAAAAGGGAGCAGCCCAAAAGGTGAAAGAGAATGTACGATAACAGAAAATAACAGGCATATATAGTATATAGTAGTACTATATATGATATGATATGCTACAGTGGAGGCTAAGTGGAATGTGTGTGTGTGTGTGGAACATAAGTGGCAGTGGAGAGTTGCCAGCACAAATATATATGAGTTATGACGAGGAAGAAAGACTACCTACGGCATGGGGAAGATTCTTTACCTTTGCAGGTTCTTATCTTCTCCGATTGTTCCTATGCTAGTGATAGATAATGCAGCAGAGTTGAATGGTACTGTGTATATAATGTCCATAGAATGTCTCAAAGTTAAGTTATTTTCTAAAATCAGAACTGTTCTTTATATAAAAACCTTAATTTCGACATTCATTTCCTATGGCAGCTATATGTTTTATTGGTCCGATTTTGATAAAATTTTATATACACATTATATATACAGTAAAAGTCCGATGTAGTAAATTTGGCTGCAATAACTTGACAAATAACAAAAATCGGCCGATAGTTTGTATGGCAGCTATACGATATATCGCTGCGATCCGTCTCGTTCCGACTTATATACAGCGTGCAGCAATAAGAAGCATTTGTGGCAAATTTCATCAAGATAGTTCTAAAACTGAGAGACTAGTTTGCGTTGCAACACCCCCTCCACATTTACCCCTTCTTCTCTCTACGTCACTGGCAAATTTTGTTGCCACATCGATCATATTCTGCATTTCCACGTCGGAATCGAAAAAAATAAAAATGCTGAAAAGCAGAAAAACACTTGCACAAACACAGAGCGACGCGTTGGACAGCAGAGAGGCGCAGGGGCTTGGCATAGGGGGGGGGGGGGCAGCTTTGCCAGCGCCTGTCACAAACTTTACCACAACGCGTTGACATTTAATAGGTGTCACTGTGCATGTGTCTGTGTGTGTGTGTGTGTGTGTGTGTGTGTGTGCATGTATGCATCAACCTCCCTCTTCCCCTCACACTACTACACCTCCCCTCTCACGCTTGTACCCCCTTGCCACCTCTTACGCTTCCTTCTCTCTTTCAACCTTCCTTTCGCGAATTTGTTGGAATAATTTTCAACACTTTTTGGGCAAGCATTGCGGGCGTTTGTGCAATGACAAGTGGGCGTGGCAGTGTAGGGGGGATGGGGAGAGGGAGTGAGCAGAGGAGGAAGAGGGGGGGAGTGGTTGCTACTTCAGCTGTGGACTGCAAGTGGAATGCATCATGAGATATTTTATATTTCTGCCCACGCAGCTGGCAAATTGAGAGCGCGTCGTGCGTGATTTGCATAGAATGATTCACTGTCTCTTCTCCTCTCTAAGCCTCTTTCATTCACTCAATCACTCTCTCTCTCTCTCTTTCTCTTGCATGCGCATTTGAGCGCGCTTTCTAAGCTGACAACACACACACACATACTCTCAGCCAGACACTGTCAATGCGTTGCGTCTGTCTTGTACACTCTTCCGCACGTTTCTCACTCTTTCCTGCCTGCCTGCCTCTCTCTCCCTCTCTCTCACTCTGTCTCGCTCTCCACATCTCACCATGGCGCTTTCATTAAGCCGCAGCTCAATTTCTTCGTGTCGCCGCTTGTCCTTGTCGCGTTTGCTCGGCTTACGCGCTGTGCTACGCTTCAATTTTGGCTTGTTTTTTATACCCTTGCAGAGGGTATATTGATATTGGCCAGGAGTTTCGCAACGCAGCATAGGAGACATCTACGACCCCTAAAGTATATATATTCTGAATTTATTAAGGTATTGCTGAGAAAGTTGGCTGGGAAGTTGATCTAGCCATGGCTGTCTGTCTGTCTTTCCGTCTGCACTAGTCTCTCAGTTTTAGAGCTATCTTGATAAAACTTGATACACATGCTGCTTATTGCTGCACGCTATATATAAGTCAGAGCGAGACGGATCGCAGCAATATATCGTATAGCTGCCATACAAAGTATCGGCTGATTTTTGTTATTTGTCAAGATATACCAAATTTACTACATCGGACTTATTCTATATATATAATATGCATATAAAATTTCATCCAAATCGGAGCACTATAACATATAGCTGTTATAGGAACAATCAGCTGAAATGCAGGTTATTGTATGAAGACCATTTCTAATTCTAAAAAATAACTTAACTTATCAGTGCCAAAAAAAGTAAGACATAAAATTTAATATACACAATACCATTGACCACCATTATATATAACTAGCATAGGAACAATCGGTGTAGATAAGAACCAGCAAGGGTATACAACTTTCGGCATGCAGAAGTTAACCTTTTTTCCTTGTTTTTTTTTTCTTTTTTCACCGTGTGAGTGTGTGTGTCATGTCTTTTTCAGCTGCTGTTCGCCTTTTTTCACGTGCCGTTTGTAATTTCATCTACATGCGCAGAAATTCATACACACACAAACACTCGCAGAGATGAGCAAACTTTTTGTTTTTGTTGTCACGTGTCAGAGTCATGCAGAGAAAAAAAAAGCAAACTTTTAATTGCAAAGTCGTTGCCCAACAACAACAAGAAAATTTCACGCAGCAAATTTATAAATTTTGATATATTAAAAAAATATAGAAAATACACATAAACAGGCTAAAAATAAACGCATTTGTGTTTGCGTGTGTGTGTGAGTTGCGCTCAAAGAAAAATCCATTGGAAAATTATGAAAAAGCACTTGATAAAACTGCCCGCAAAACTCTACTTCCATTCTACCTCTCACACTCTTTCTATCTCTTGCTCTCCCACTCTCACTTTAAATATTTATTAATTTGCTAAAACTTTTTCGCATATGTCGGAAAAACGTGCAAGCAATTAAAAATTCGCAACTAAAAATAGCAAAAAGGGCGTGCAAAACACACACAAAAAGGCTCTAGCAAGGGATGGGAGGGAGGGGGAGGGGGTGCGTGTAGAAAGAGCGAGAAAAACAGTGAAATAAAACAATATTATTAATTGCATAACTAATTGCCATCATCATTTCGCATTCAAATTCCAA
The DNA here is from genome assembly GCA_018904165.1 of Zaprionus camerounensis. Classification (NCBI taxonomy): domain Eukaryota; kingdom Metazoa; phylum Arthropoda; class Insecta; order Diptera; family Drosophilidae; genus Zaprionus; species Zaprionus camerounensis. The sequence goes on along the minus strand of JAEIFS010000531.1, from coordinate 7,090,853 downwards.
TTTCAGCTCCGAATCCGCACAATGCGCCGATTTCACGCTCCACTCACGACTATCGCACACACACACACACAGAAACACACACACATAGACATGGCCTGAAAGTTCACTTCACGTGTGAATGACGTGACCTGTGCGTGAGTCACGTGCCAGACAACTAGTAGCAGGTGAGATACCCTTGATAATTGTCCGGAGACAAGCAATTTAATTAGAGACTGCAAAAGAACTGAAACCACAAAACAAACAAAGCTGACAAAAGTTGGTTAGAATATGATACTATATCCGACTATATGATACACTAAACTCTATGATATTATATACAACTTATGTGGATACCCTATTGGTTATGTAATGCACATGAAAAGCGAAGAAAGTAAAGAAAGAAAGAAGCAAACACAAAAGATTAATTTATTTGCCTTTTACTTTGTTATCATTGATTCTCTATGGATTGTTCAAGAAACTATAGCTTTATATATAGCAAAATTTATTAAACTATAAGTTCTTAATAGTTTGAAGAGCTTTAAACATTCTGTATTTCATTTGCCAAGTTACAAATGAAAACATTATGCCTTTAATCGATCTATTTACGATATTGCCAGGTTTTATGAGAGAAAGATAATGACAGAGACAAGGATATGTGAAGAGCATAAAAGATGCATTATAATCTCCATAATATAAACAAGAAGACAGTTAAAGATGTAGATTAAAAGAGCATGAGATATAGTACAAGTGATATAGAATGATAGAGCTATAACACAAAATTTCAACCTATTCAATTCAACCTATTCGGATTTCAACCTATTCGCGACCTTCTTGCAATACCCTGACAGCAATCGACGACAAGGCTCCACTAACCAAACGTAAGCACAACAACGGTCGACAAATCCAATAAGAAAACGACAACATGTCCGTCCGGACTACAAATCCTTGCAACAGAGCAAGGGAGAGGCATAGAGAGAGTGAGAGAGAGAGCACGCATGGGGGGCCAACAGCATGACAACTTGCGGACTTTATGCTCGGCCTACGAGCGGCTCTCAATTCAATTGTGTGGCGCCACAGTTCAAGTAACAGTTGCTACGCTTACGCTACTTCTTATCCCTCTCTCTCTCTCTCTCTCTCTCCCTCTCTACTCCTTTTCATTCACTTCTACTGCTTCTTTTGCAGGCTGTCACGCGTCGCTGTAAATCGCTGCGCGCAGGTCGCGCTGCCGCTCGAGCCGTGCCAAGGCCCCCGTCACGTAGAAACTTATGCGACGAAAAGTCCCCAAACTCGTTAAAAGCGCTTCTTGTGCACTTTCTGCGTGTCTCTCTCTCTCTCTCTCTCTCTCTCTCTCTCTATCTTCTTCTTTCTCTTCCTCCAGCTGTTGTCCGTCGATGGCGCTGCAGCTGTGGCCCCATTTGAATGTCGTTCATAATTGAATGAATGATTTCGAACCTCATTCAATGGACATGCTGCACCCTCTCTTTCTCCTTCACTCCACTCTACTGCTCTTCCTCCTTGCATACTTTCAGGCAAAAATTCTACAAATCAAAAGAAGTTTGGAGGCAAAACGGAATACGAAAATTGGTGCTAAAAGCAAACGAAGTAGCTTCAGAAGCATTTCCAAAGTATTTCGCAATAGTTTTTACAGCTTTCTTTCAGTTGAGATCTTTGTGCAATTCAGTATATGCTTGAAATCAATAATACCCTAACTTTTTTAATGGGATAGACTGACAGAAGAACTGGACTAACATACAAAATGATAGAAGTGAAAACAAACTCTATGAAATAAGCTTATTTTCAAGCTATATAAAGCAATTTAGTATTTAAATACCAAACGTAAATACTACAAAACACCACATATTGAAACTATAATTGCAGTGCTGAAAATTTGTGCATTGTATATGAAAAATTATACCAGAAAATACCAAATATTCATACTATCATTAACAAATAGTGCAGCATCTCATAATTCATAATTCCTATACACAAAATACTAGAAAATACTAAATTTTTTTCATATAAAACATACCAGAAAATACCAAATATTCAGTCTATTCATCTACAAATAGTGTTGCATCTCATCAATAATTGATAAACACAAATTAAAGCATTAGTACTTACAAAAACAAATAAAAGGCTCATATACATAAATACCAAAAACATGCAATGCAATTAAAGTATTAAATCTAGTATTTTAACTACAGCACGAAAGCCACTAGAGCAACATCACAATCCACATGTATTAGATAAATATACCACATTTCTCATTAAATAATACAAACAATCAAATGTTAGTATTTTATTATGACCAAAACCCTCGATGGTAATTACAAAAACCCAATTAAATGCGTTCACAGCATAATCGTCTATACTGCATATTATTCGCTACCTTTTTTGGGAATTTTAAATGTCACACTTTGCCATTTAGCTGCTAATTTGCGACAAAAACAACAACAACAACAGCACGAAAAATTAATACTAAATATTATTGTTAGTATTTTAAATCTGGTAAATATTTTTGCACTTAGCAAAACCAACAGAAAAAACAATTTGCAAATGGTAATCGCGCAACTGGATATCGTGTCGAAAATGTCAAATTTTAATGACTTTGGTTTGGGTATATATTTTGGTATTTTCTTTGGTACTTTTTGCGTATTGTTTTCGTTTGACTTTTAAATGATATGCAGAGGACACACACACTTAATGAGAACACACTCCGGCTCAACTGTTTAGTGTCTGCAAACTGAGTTTGATTAGAAAAAAATCAAGTAAAGAATTTAATATTATATACAATTTTTCTAACTTAAAGCAATTCTATAATCGTTCTGTTGTTTCTCTCTTCTTCTCTTTGTGCTCTTTCTTTTTTTTCATTCCTATGCATCGAGATTATAATTGAAACTGTCAACAGATTTGCGCATTGGCATTTTAATGGAATTTGATAGGCAAATTGAAAATATGCTGACATGCATTTTTCCACATATTTTCCATGTTCAATTTATACGCATCGAAATGCATATCAGATGCTTTCTTTTTTTTTTTTGCCATTTTATCCATTTCATGCCACTTCTACATGCCGCAGCACACATGGAGGCAAGCCGGAAATACGTATTACATTATTCTCACATTCTCTCACAATTATCATCCGTCATCCTGGCTGGCGCATCGCATCGTATGTGAACCAGAATGAATTGAGATATTAGCTAATTGTATGCTTAATGTCAAATTAAATGAGATAAAGCTGAACCGGTTTGTGTCAAGGCACTCCGTATGATTTAATAGATACGTTTCTGCTGCAAATTTATTATCGTTGCATGGTAGTTGGTTTAAATCTATTAAATTCGGAGTCTCGCATGTGTTTTCTCTTTCAGTAATGCTGTAGCAGCTTTGAACCACTAATGAACCGGTTTTTTTAAAGATTTTTATCTTGAATTGTTGCTTTATATACATTTTCCTAGTTTGTCTTACATATGTTAAATCTTTCTTTGAATTCTCTCTGCATTGGCGCTGTGAACCTCTTTAACACCACAGTCTGCACCACCTTTGAAATACTTTTTAATCACTTTAAAGCAAAATGTACAAACTTTTATATTTAATTGCAGTGGAAGCGTAATTTTGTGCTGTAAATCAGGCATATTCTTTACACCAACTTTATTTCTTGTATTGGAACCCTATGCTGAACCACTTTTGAACCGGTTTAACCTATCTATTCTCTGTCATTGGCTGTGTTAACTGTAAATCAGGCATATTCTTTAAACAAACGTTAATATTTTGTTCCTTTCACTGGAACCTTAGGCATAAGGTTCAGCAAAACTACTTTTGAACCGGTTTAACTTATTAATTTTCTGTAAATTCTGGTTGTGGAAACTGTAAATCAGGCACTTTCTTCACACCAATTTCAGTACTTCATTTCTCTGAACTTTGTGCACCACTTTTGTGAACCACTTTTGAACCGGTTCAACTTATCTTTTCTCTGTCGTTGGCTCATAAATAAGGCATATTCTTGTAAATCAGGCATATTCTTTATACCAACTTCAATACTATATTCCTTGTAAAGGAACCTTATGCTGAACCACTTTTGAACCGGTTCAATTTATCTATTGGCTGTGTAAACTGTAAAGAAGGCACTTTCTTCACACCAACTTCAGTACTTCATTCCACGGAACTATGTACCCTAATCTGAACCACTTTTGAACCGGTTCAACTCATCTTTTCGCTGTCATTTGGCTCTGCAAATTTTTAGGGTATCTACTAGTCGCCTTTACCCTCACCAATCTAACGGTATTTGTTACATTTTACTTGGTTGTGCCAAAAAAACAGAGGAATGAGAAGACGACAAAATTTGTGCAGAGTGTTGGGTAAATTCCGTTCACTTCTCTCTCCCTCTCTCTCTCTCTTTCTCTCTCTCTGTTCTGTATCCATTGGCGCCATAAAAACATAACGACGACATTTTCATGGCTTTGTTTACATTCGTTTTGATTTTCCTGTTGGGTTTTCCCTTTTTTCGCGCCCTCTGCCTCTGCCTTTGCCTGTGCTTCTTTTTCTTTCCTTCAATTTCGTTCTGTTTTTGTTGTTTACAAGGGAAAAGTTCAATATCCGCAGCGGTCCAAACCTCAGTCCCCAGTGCCCAACCCTAACCCCAGCCCCAACTTCATCTTCAACTCTTCTGCTTGGTCTTCAATCACATCTCCCTCTCTCTCTCTCTGGCCAGGGCCATCGTTTAATTATCCACTTGCTGCATAAAGAGACACACAGAGAGTGAACGCAACATTTGCGCCCGTTTTTTATTATCATCCTGCCCAGCTCGCTTTCCCCCCCCCCTTTCCATTTACAGCTCCACTTCCTTTTGTTTTTGTGTTTATCAAAACGCAATGCGGTCCATCTATCGAGTCAGTCCAGGCAGTCAGGCAGCCTGCTGCCTTTCAATTAGAGCTCATTAATGTCGACACAGGGGCGCGCACTAAAGGGCCAACAGGAGAAGGGGTGGGGCTGTGGGTAGGCGTGGCAAGCGCATTGTTTATAATTGGCATGTACGCGAGGCGGATGTGCAGTCGTGTGCATTGGTCATTGAAATTGCTTTTTAATGTTGGCCACGACGGCCGACTGCCCCGTGCAAACAAATAACAAGCAGCAGCATACACTGTGAGAAAATCAAAGGCATAAGTAAGTGATACTTAACAGAGAGAGGGAGAGAGAGAGGTAGACTGATAGAGAGTTCAATTAAGAGTCCAAGCTTTAACTTGACTTCTTTTCTTGCAGTGTAGCTGGCAGACCCAGCGGACAGCTTGGCCCAGCCGCAGCAGCAGCAGCAACTCATGTATCTGTATCTGTTTTCCCACTCTCCCGCTGCTCAGTTCCACAATATCTGCCAGGCGTTTAATTTACGCCTCGAGTCAAACTGTAAATACATCATTTATATGGTCACTCTAGGGTGACCAGAGGGGGCTGTGGCAGCCAGGCAGGCAGGTCCCTGTCCAGCTCAAGTTCTAACTGCCTGCCTGGCTGCCTGTGTGGCCATTTAAATGCTTCGCAATGGCAGCGCATTTAACATATTACGCATACGCCAGGCAGCACACATATCAGTCAGATATATACAGATATATATGTATATATATAAATATATAACATGTATATACTTCTGTGGCTATCTCTGTATGTCATGTGTGTATTTAATGCGACTGCAGTTGAGGCCAATGGCAAAAGTGACACGAAACGACTGCAGCAAAGGCAAAGGCAATCAATGAAGTGGGCTGGGCGTGGCAAACCGCCATGCAAATGCATAACACACGTCACACACACACACACACGTACACTCGACACTCTGGCTCACATAAATATATCCTTCTGCTCTCCCTGGGCAGCGTAACTCGTATCTTTCAGTCACTGGAGATAGATATCGAGTTAGCACACGCTGCATAGAAATGCGACCCCGAGACGAGGGCGTTGCCCACATTGCACCATCTCTTCCTCCCCCGCCCGCCACACTACACACTCTTTACTTCTCTCTGCCCATCTCTGTAGCTGTCTTCGACATCCTTTTATTCTTTTAATTAAGTTATGTGTGCCGCAAAGTGTAAATGCGAGTGTAACTTGGTTAATAACTCTCTTCTTCTCCACCATCTCCTGCAGGCTTAGCTTTTGTCAGGCACAAAAGGGAGGTGCTGAGGGGGTGTGTGGTAGGGAGGTTCACAACCAACTGTCAAGGTTTACAGCTTTAATTAATCACAAATGAATATGTGCACTCGTATTCACGCTCACGTATTCATTTACCTAATTGACAAGTGTTCACAGCACAAAGCATAGCAAACGTTCTCTATCTCCCTTTCCCTCTCCCTCTCTCTCTCTCTCTCTGTCTATCTATCGCTCTGCCTTTTGTGGTCTTCTTCATGGCAATTTCTCGGGGAATTTACCTAATGATATTCACAATTTATTAGATCGAATTCTGTCTGTTCAAGTCGACGTTAATGAAATTGCAAAATGCAATTGCAATATCGTTCAAAAGAGACTTAATGGAACTGAATGGAGTATAGAGATGTTAAATGCCAGGCGGGTTTATAGGCTAGCATGGCACAATGTTTATAGCATTTTTTAATATATATCCGATTATGTAATACGGTTAGTATTTAATAGAAGTTATTCAAGAAAGCGCAAAATATGCAAAAGCATAAAAAGTTGTATATTTTAGTATCGAATAGTTGGCAAGCAGGTATATTACAGTATATATATGATTATATTATATATTATTATATATATGTATTACACACACGACTGTAGCTTTCGAGCTTTTTTATTCAGCAACTTTTACTAAACAATTCCTAATTAGTAATGTAAGTAATACCCTTTAAGTTACAACTGTGTCAGTTAAATAGCTCAGAAGAAGCATCCAAAGGGTTCGCCAGGGTTCTAAGCAAATGTGCTAAACAAGTAAAGACTAAGTTCATATTTTGTAAGGGAATTCTCGCAATGTTCTCAACATATTAAAATATCTTAAAATTGTTACAAATGTTAATATAATTTTCCACAGCTTACGCATTCAATTTCATTTCCAAACAATTTCATTGATTTGCTCAATTGGGGGTGATTAAAAAAACAACAGTTATTTGGCTTTTGCTATAATTTACAACTGAAAGTCGATCAACATTTTGCCAGAGTGTGTCATCAATGTATCAAACTGAATACCGATGATAATTAATGAAGGAGACGCTCAACTGTCTGTAACTTTTGTGGTCGGTCTGTGTGGTGTATCTGCTGCTGTGTTATGTGAGTTGAGTGTGTATAGAGTGTGTAGTGTGTGTGTGTGTGTGTGTGTGTAGTGAATATGTGCTGCGGTGTGTATTTGCTTTCAGTTATTGTGTGGTTGCGATTCTGATTGTGGTTTCAAAAGTTGCTCTTGGAATAATTATTAATGCAAGTAGCACGAGTCTTGCCTCTCTCTTGTCCTCTCCCTGCCTGTCTCTCTCTCTCTCCTTCTGCTGAGTGAGAGTGCATCTTCTGGCTCACTTTGGGATGCAGCGCATCCAGTGGAATCGCTTGAGTGCCACTAAATCAAATAGTGAGGCCATCAAGCATGCAACCAGCCGTGCCCGTAGCTGAACCTGAAACTGAGCTGCAGCTGACCAGGGGACTCTATCTGTCTCCCTTCCTCTCTCTCTCTCTCTCTCTGTCTCTCTCTCTCTCTGCCTTGCTCTGTGTAGATAGATGGCCTATCGTCTGGCCGTGTTAATATTTGCTTGCGTTTTACATTGTTTACTCAACGCTGGCCATGGGCTAGCAAAGGTTGAGCATGAGATACAGATACGACAACGACGATGATGAGTATCTTTGCTTAGTTTTCATGTATTGTTTGGCTTTTAGTGCCGCCTCAGTTATTGCCCACACACACACACACAAAGAGACTGTGCAAATAGAACTAAGTAACAGTTCAAGGCAAGCTTTAAGTAGCCGCTCTGATCTGTCTGCCTGCCCTGTTAATGAGTCAACTCGTTTGCAGTCAGCTCTATTAACGCATATCTGACTGCAGTGTATCTGTATCTGTATCTGTAACTGCTGTATCTGATTCTAGTGCCTCTGAGCCTCTGTTTGCCTCTGTCTGCCTTAACTGCTTCTGCATATTTGCAAAACTTTGCATCTGTATCTCTATCTGCATCTGCATAAACGCATATCAATTGCCTTGTAGATCTTTAGCTGCCTGCAACTGTCTGCTTGTCTTCTACTGTATCTGCTAACTTCTATATGTACTTCCTATCTAGTGTATATCTATCTTACACTCAGTAACTCCATATGTATCTGTGTATCTATAACTCTATTAGAGCATGTAGCAAGTACTGTTTACACTTACAGCTACCGTCTGCATTCTCTGCACACACAAATCTCTACACACACACATGTATCTTGGTATCTTTGCCTAGATATCTTTGTGTATCTGCAACCTGAGACAGCTTGCATTATTCGCAACTTAGTATCTGTAACTAAATATGCCAGTATCTTTGATTGTAACTGATTATCTTTAGCTTACACAGACACCCCCTACTCTCTCTCTCTCTCTCTCTCTCTCTCTCTCTCTCTCCTTCCTGTACCTATTTGCCTCATTAATTTGCCTCAAGCATTGCATGGGGCAGCAGCCAATGAAGCACCTACAAAATCGACCGTTTGCTAATTACGTTTTTGATACCATTACCAAGCCGTAAATATTTGCATTACCCATTTACAGGCGGCCGGGAGAGAGAGGGAGATGGAGAAAAGGAGTGGCCAAGTCAGCAGTATTTAACTGGCCCAAATTTGAGATAAAGAGAGAGAGAGCAATCAAGAGAGCTTTGTGTAAATACCATGAATAATCTTGGCTCTGATTCAGCAATTCTACCCAATAATGAGACACTCGATGCAAGTTCTACGGCTCCAGCTGCGATTTTCGATTCTTGGAAGGCTCTCTAAGCTTGCCAGAGTGTAAGCATTGTTTAATGTTAATGCCACACACACACACACAAGGGAGAGGAAGAGAGTGCAGTGGCAAAATTGTTGGCATTCTTAAGACTCGAGCTTAATTAGAAAACAGACTAAATGAAGTTTGGGCAAGCCAAAGTCAGAACTGTCAACAGTGACAGTGGTACAAAATGGCAGCCAAGTGGAGTCTGTAAACAAGCATAACTGTGCTTTATAGTATAGTATGTAAGAACTTTAGATCTTTTAAGTTGTTTAGTTAAGATATTAGCTAAAAAAACACTGTAATTCTAAGTAAGTGACGATAGATAAAGTAAGCTTTTATGATCTTTTAAATTATCTTATTGTCTCTTAACTTTCTGATTAAACTGTTGTCAGTGTAAAATACTGCAATATACAAATATATGTTATACACAACATGACTGCTTCATACTGAATCAAAAGCTCTACATTTATTTAAAAGCTTTCACGACTTGTCAAGCAGCTTTTTAATTTGTTTTCTGCGGCAATTCTTTTCTGCAAGTAGATAAATTTAGTTGATATTCAAGCAAAGTTTTACTCAAATATTTATACAAATATATTTAAAATATAACTACTTCAAACTTAATCTAAAGCCGTACACTTAGTTAAGCTTTTACGACTTGTCAAGAAGCCTTTAAATTTGTTTTTCTGCGGCAATACTTTTCTGCAAGTTTAAGCAGATGTTTGTAGTTGATATGTAAGCAAAGCTTTACTCAAATATATAAACAACTATATCTAAAGTATAACTAGTTCAAACTTAATCAAAAGCTTTAAACTTAGTAAAGCTTTCATTATTTTTCAATCAATCATTTTCTGTAAGTGTAGTTTATATTCAAGCAAAGCTTTACTCAAATATATATACAATATAAATACTTTAAACTTAATAAAAAGCTTTATTCTTAGTAGAGCTTTTACCACTTGTCAAGCAGCTTTCAAAGTTGCTAAAGTAGCTTTATAATTTATTGTTCTAAGACAACCCGTTTCTTCTTTTTCCTCTTCTTCTACTTCCTTTTTATATATCGTAGTTCATATTTGCCAGCAAAGTTTTACTCATACAAAAGCTTTCCATTGCTTTATGCCAAAGCTTTCAATTAAAGTTAATAATTGGTTACATTAATTTCCCTTCTTAGCCTTTATAGTTGCAAAACACTGTTAACAGTGTTGGAAAACAACACTGCAATTTGAGTGCCAAACCACAAGGCGCAAAATCTAATGCAATTTAAAGCCAAAACACACAGATACAACTCGAATTTGTATGGTGTACGAGGGGCAGGGGAAGCGGTGGTGGTGGTGGGGGGGGGTCACAGCGCTTATCATTTGACCCCCTTTTATAGAGCATGAACGTGGTGCATTGCAGTGGCGCAAGGGGGGGGAAGAAGACAGAAGTTTTTATTATTTTTCGGCTTGGTTTCGCTTGCTTGTCATATGCCAAAAAATGCATGGCAAATGGCTGCATGAGAGAGACAGCAATAGAGAAAGAGAGAGAGATAGAGAGAGGAAGAACGTGTGAGAGGAGGCTGCGACTCGAGGCGCTTGTCTGCTTGGGTCTCGCTTTGGGTTCTGGTCCGGTTTTTAGCTCTGCTTGTGGCCTGCTCTCTGGCCTACTCCAACCTCACATCGCCCAGACTCGGCCTGGCCGAGGGCAAAGATTTATTTCACCCGGTTGAAGCAGAAAATTGCACGTAACAAAGCGTGGAAAAGTTTGCCCCAACACGCCCACCGCACATGGCGCATCAGGCGCGAAAAGGAGGCAGCCAATGAGGGGAAAGAAGGAGGTGGAGGAGGAGAGAGAAGATGGGGTGCCATCAAAGGCAAAAGTCCGAACTGAAACTAGAAAGCTTTAAACGGGTGTTGCAGCTGGGCGGCTTGGTAGCATTGGCCACCTCAGCTTCTACTTCTAGGTCTCGGTCTGGGTCTGGCAAGAGAGCAGGAGAGGGAAGGGGTTGGGTTAGGGGTAGGGAGGTGGCATGGAGCTTGAGCTCTGTGGGAAAACAACGGAAATTACAAATTGTTGTTTACTTTGCATTTCACTTGCACACACACACACACACACACACGACGCGTCGTCGTCCGCAACGAAACTGACACAAAAGGCAAAAGTGCGCAAAAAACAAAAGAGGGGAACATGAAGAGGGACTGGGGGTCGAGATTCAAATGAAAATACATAGGCGAAAATAAGTGAAGAGAAGCCTAGAGAAAAATATGAAAAAGAATCACTAAGAATGGTGCAAAAGTATAAGAGGGAGAGGGTGAGAAGGTGGGGAGAATGGCAAAAAGTATGTGCCATGCCATGCCATGTGCCATACCAGGCCATGGAAATGAAAATGGAAATGAAAACCGTATCGAGTGGAATGAGGGAGGAACGATGGGGAGTGTAAAAAAGTAGGGGGGGGGGGGGGAATGGAAATTTGCAGAGTGTGGATTGTTGCGTGGTCGAAAGTCGAAAGGAGAACGTTTCTCAGTTTGTTTAGTGTTTAGTTTAATGAGCTTTTCTTTCTTTTTTTTCCCCCCCTCCCAACCTAACACACTTCCTCAACTCTCCACCCCTCCCCTCTCATAAGAACAAGTGCAACAACAACAATATTAACAAGTATGTCAAAACAAAAGAAACGATAAGAGGACACACACACACACACACACAGAGAATAAGAAACATTTCCATGTCCAGCTGTGCGAGAAATTACCCTGCAGACAGATTAAAAGGATATATGGCCAGACATAAGATTGGAAATGTCAAATGAAATTTGATATGTATTAAGTTTGAACATTTATTGATACATGCACCAAATTTCAAGTGGGTTATTAAAGAATTACTAGTGTAACAGGTCGAAATTTGATATACATGAAGTAAACAATTCTATTGTTGTATTGGTTTAATAATTATTGAGATGTCTCAAGAAATTATCGAGTTATGAACGAAACCAAAGTCAAGGAAACTCTTTAAAAAACTCCTAGTCAACCTCAAAAGATCTTCTAATATTTCTATTCTCTATCAATTCCCAAAATAGGTCGTTAATAATGAAATTTGGTATACATAAAGTAATGGTGCTCACTTAAGAAATTATCGAGTTAAGAACGAATTAAAAGTCAAGAAAACTATTACAAATTTCAAAAAATACCCCAACATTTCTATTCTCTATCAATTCCCAAAATAGGTCGTTAATAATGAAATTTGGTATGAAAAAAAGTAAAGAGCTCTACTGATATATTGCTTTAATAATTATGGTGCTCACTTATGAAATTATCGCGTTAAGAACAAATAAAAAGTCAAGGAAACTATTATAAAACCTTAGTTAACTTAAAAAAATGCTCCAACATTTCCATGTTGTATACCAAAATAGGTCGTTTTTTTGTGAAATTTGGTAGATATGAAGTAAAGAACTCAATTGATGTATAGCTTTAACAATCTCAGTGATGACTCACGAAATGATCAAGTTATGAAAAACAAAACAAGGAAACTATTAAAAAACGTTAGTTAACCCTAAAAAAAAATACCCCAACATTTCTATTCTCTATCTTTTCCCAAAATAGGTCGTTATTAAAGAAATTTGGTATACATAAAGTAAAGAACTCTATTGATGTAATTCTTGAATAAACAAGATACTCACTCAAGAAACGATCAAATTAAGCACGAAACAAAAGGCAAGGCAAGTCAGTTCAATATACCATAGCAAGTTCAAATACCCTGCAGCCTTTAGCACCCACAGGGTATACACACACAACAAAATAAACAAAATCTTATAGAAATTGGGTCAATTACTTTTATAATCATAACACACAAACTACAAAGCAACTTCTACAACTTCTCAACGCGAAGCAATTTGTTATTGTTATTTCTGTTGCTGCTGTGGCAAGTAGTTGTTGTTGTTGTTATTGTTGCACGAGTTGTTGCTGTAGTGTTCGCTTTCTTTATGCGCTATGATTGCATGGCAATAGTTCATAGTTCAACGTTTACCCGCTTTTTGTCTGCACTTCTTTACCATTCGAGCGATTGAGTTAAGATAAACACAAGTCGCTTGAGGTGCGGGGCAAGCAGGCAAGAAGAGGGGAAGGCAACCCCTTACAAACACACAGTGCCAGCAAAAAGTTGTTGCACCGCACAGTGCACTTTGATGGCAAGTTTACAAAGTGAGAAAAAACTATGCAAACTATTTTCTTAATATAACTCTAACTAATTGTGTAGAGTGCTAGTTATATGATCAAACTGCTTAAGAAACTTCACAATTCTGCAAAGAATTCAACTCTTGCAGAAGACTGATTAAAGTGAGCTTTGCTCAAAAAGATTTAACCTGCTTTAAGTACAACTAAGGCACTTGCTTTAGCACCAAACTTCAACAATTTGCGACTTCATTTAGCTGAGTTCGCTTAGCCAGTTGGTTAATAATTTCACAAAGAATTCAAGTGTCAAGTGTAGTTGCAGCTCAAAGAGAGTGCACTCTTAACATATATTTAGCTGAGATTGCCTGTGTACAAAGGATTTTCCCACGCTTTACACTCAACTGGAATAGGTTAAATTTGTAACCTAATTTTGAAATGTTCAACAACGACACAAAGCTGACTGCTACAACAACGGCAGTCGAACTGCAGGTCATGCGTTAACTTTTGTGCAGTCACTGTGAAAACCGCTAGGCATGCCAGCATGCAAGTATATTTAAATACACACACACACACACAGTTGCATCTTGAAGTCTGCAGTCAATTTAGATAAACAATTACGAGCCACAATTGCAGGGAGAGCGCTGCCAGTTGCTGCGTTCACTTCATTTGACCCACCGTATCAAGTGGATATAAACAGTGGGGTACGTGTGCTGTAACTGTCTGTGTGTGTGTGTGTGTGTCTGCAACAGAAGGCGGCACAAGTCGACAGAAGTCACTTTTTGGTTTTTGTTATTGTTTTTATAAGTGGCGCGCGAGTTGATAGGCCACCAAAAATAGCACAACAACAACAACACAATCAAACGTTAAGTAGGAAATAAAGCGAACAACAGAAGAAGAAGATGGAGAAGCAGCAGAGACGGCAGCAGCGCAGTAACAGGAAAAGAAAGTATCTATGAGATGCACGAGTATAAATTATTACTTTGCCCCCTTGTCTTGGTATCCCGAAAACACTTTGGAATTTTAATTGGCTCGAACAACAGAGAGAGAGAGAGAGAGAGGGAGAGAGAGAGAGAGATGGAGTGTGTGCACTGCATTTGCATTTGTATTGGCCGCGTCATCTGTTTTGTTTTCATAGAAATTCAAGCCATAAATCATGCGATCGTCAGCATCATATTGCTATTTATAAGCTTGCCCTGCATGCGGAAGAGTTCACACACAGACAGCTCGAGTGAGATACTTAAACTCCAGAGTATAACAAAGCACTGGCAGATGCTAAAATACCAAAAATACCGTCAAATACTGACTGACTGTGTGTCAGCTTTTCCGAAGTGCAAGTAAATCTTTTGTGTTTGAAGTTTTCAATTTACCTGCAATGAAAAGAAGAAAAAGATTTGCATTTAGTTTTGTGATTGAATTGGAAATCATATACGATATTGTTTAAATTAACTTAAAATACTTTGGTTATTAGATATATTTGCAGTATTTTAGTGCCTTACTCTCAAAACTATTGTTTGTCTGTTCTATACACTTTAACAATAGTTAAAATGCGCCGTTGCCAAACTTCAGCCCCCAAAAACCAAATATACTTCGATAATAAAAGAAAACCCCAATGTGAGCTAAGCTCATTTAAAAATCTATTTCAATTCTAACTTGAAAACCCCTCGAAACTAACTTTCCAACTATTTTAAACATTGAAGCGATAGTTCTGTTGCCATGTTGCCAAATTTCACGCACTTATAACCATATCAATATATATATGAAAAACTCAATAAAAGTTCAAATGTTAAGTGCATTATAAACTCTATTTCAATTGTGGCTAGAAAACCTGTTGAAACTAACTCTTTAATTCTCATCAAAATTTAAGCGATAGTACAGTTGCAATGTTGCCAAATTTCATGTCGTTAAAACCAAATAAACTACAATTGTTAAACGACCAAATAAATGGCAGTACACATGTTAAAGACATTACCAAATCTATTCAATTTTACGAAAAAAAAAACCCCTCAACTTACTCTCAAAATGTGATAAACATTAAAGCGATTGCTACGTTGCCAAATTTCATGTCATATTAAGCAACTAACTAAATGAAAGCTCTATTTCTATTTAACATTAAAGCAATGGGTTCAATTGCCATGTTACCAAATGGCAGGCAATATCAATAATAAGCCGCCGAAAAGCAAAGTAAATTAGTGTTTAGATATTTTATTGGCGCACCTTGGCCAATTTCAATATTTTGCCTGGTATTCTCCATAGCCACAAATGCAACATTTACAACACACACACACACACACACAGGCGCCCACAGAGAGTGGTATATAAGTCACAGACAGACATGACCTCTTGCCAGTACTGCCTTCCTACTTCTTCTCCCCTCCCCTTTTCGGCGCCATTGCGTCGTTGCTTCTCAAGGTTTTGGAGACTGCGCTGCACAAATTGCAGACTGTTTGCCCAGCCGTGGCAGGAAAACTCGCAGCTGCCTGCTGCGCGAGTGCAACTCAATTTAAAAAGCAACAACAACTGCAACAGCAAAACTGAGAAAAATTGCAAACGAACGGAAAAACAAGAACAACAAATAGAAGGAGAGAGAGAGAGAGAGAGAAAAATGAAAACGTACTGCAAGCATAATTAATTACTCATAAGTAATTCCGCTGGCCTTAGGGTCTCTGGGCGTATAAATATTTCAGTTGCAGCACGACGGCACGAAATATGCGCCATGCAAACAGCGTCCATAATACTCGCTCATGGCATTCACAGCTTGCAACAAAAGCCGAACTCTTAATGCTCTAAATAGGCAAAGAATTTAGCTGCATTTTGAGACATATACGATCTAATTCGAAATAGGTTTAACTGAGTTTGCAAAAGGTTTCCTATAGTTCATAGTAATTTTAGTAGATTCTACTTATAGCAGTTGAATACTTCATTAAACTGAGTTCAGTGAGATTATATAAAGATAAAAAGACTTTCCCGATTTAAATCAGTGCCAGTTAGAGCTAAATTAGGTTGTATCTCAGTTAGTATAGATTGGTTTTTGAAAAGATGTCACATACTTTATAATTAAGTATCACACTTGCTATCTAAACATATTTCAGAAATATCCCACTTCATTTAGCTGAGTTCAGTGAGATTATACAAAGATTAAGACACTTTTCCGACTCAAATTAGGTTGCATCTCCATAAGTATTGATGGGTTTTCAAAAAGGTTTCACATACCATATACCTAACTACAATCCTTTCAAACTAAACAATCTTCAGAACATTCCCACTTCATTTAGCTGAGTTCAGTGAGATTATACACAGATAAAAACACTTTTCTCACTAAAATCAGTGCTGCTTGAGCTGAATAAGGTTGTATCTCCTTTAATATAGATAGATTTTCATAAACAATTCACATTCCATAAACCAAACTAAAATACTTTCAATCTAAACAAATTTTAGTGATTTCCAACTTCATTTAGCAGAGTTCACTAAGGTTCTCTATATAAAACTTAAAGCAATTTACTGTGCATTTGGCATATTGCATTACTTTACGTTGCAGTGAGATAATTTCAAGCATTTCTGCATTGTGTTATGATATGGAAATACTCTATAGAAGCAGCAAAAGGGCAACAGCAACAGCAGCAGAACAACAAGAGCAACAACAACAGCTGGAAAGAAAATTGAAACAGAATTAAGCTGAAAATGCGATGAGCGTGCCGCGTAGAGCGAACCGTAGAGCCGGGGCCCCTGTACTCCAATGCACTGGCAAAGTCGCGGAGCCGTGCAGAACTGTGCGGAGCCGTGAATGAATGAATGAATCAGTGAAACGAATAAACTCGTTCGCTGCACAGTTGAATGACTACAAAGTCGAATTAAGCGGGTAGTGTGAATGTGTCGGCAATTGTGTGTACGTGTGTGTGTGAGTGCAAGTGAGTGTGCCTATTTGCGCGTGTGTATGTGTGTTTGTGCCGCAGAAATTTGATGCAGCAAGAGCGGCATGGGCGGCGGCGTCTGCCTTTCTCGGCGCTTCTCAAAACGGCCGCATTGAATGCAATTTTAAGCACGTGCTGACTGCTGCCTCGTCTGCAGCGTTGCGCTTCATGGACCGCGACCGAAAAGAGAGAAGCGAAGAATACGCAGAAAGCTATAACAACAACAACAGAGAGAGAGAGAGCAAGAGAGAGAGAGAGAACAAAGGGCAGACCAAAGGATACCCTACATAAAGAAGATTGCATGATTAACTTGTTTGTTTTTTAAAAGACTCACATGAAGTTTTGTGGTATAGTTGTGAAGGTGTCTTAACTATACTTTGACTGACTTTAGCTAAAATCTAACTACATACTAGAATTCGTATAATAATCGATCGTATAAAATGGAAAGAAGCTCAAATATATTTAGAAACCATTTGCTGTACGAGAATGAACTGCAGTTATCAATATAAATCAAACATAATAAAATTATATTTATTATTATTATTATTATTTATATTTAGATTAAATATAGAAATATGCAAATTCTGTAATTTATTTACTTTTGCCTGTATTAAGCTAGAATCTAACTAGTAGAATTCTAACTAATTAAATAAAATTATATGGAAAGAACCTCAAATATATTTAGAAACAATTTGCTGAATAAGAATGAACTGCAGTTATCAATATAAATCAAACATAACAATAAATTATTTAATTTAATATATAAATATGCAAATTCTGTAAATTCCACAGAGCATCAGTGTTTCCTGTTTATCTCGGGATCTAGCTCGGCAATGCCAATGAAATTTGCAGAATAGATCAATAAGATTGCATAGAAACATCATACTTAATAAAAAAAGCGCTACATCAAGTAAAAGAAGTGATAAACAAAGTCAAACCAAGCTCTACTGTGTGTGCAATTTGCAATACTATCGAGTGCAGGGTATAACAAGAAGTTCGTCGGTCGTGCGTGAAAGAAATGCGCGTGTGTGTGAAGTCGCCACAAGGCAAACAAACAATCAAATGGCAAACGACATTTAATTAAAGACTCTGATGGTAGGGTAGGCAGAACAAAAAAAGAGAGAGGAGTAGCAAAAGACGACGACAAGGATGCAAGACCCGAATCAAAGAGGAGTCAAAAATCGAAAGGAAGTCATCCAAGCTGGCCTTAAGCCTTATCAATGGGCCATCGACTGGTTAATTAGCCGCCCACCTGACAGAAGCCAAAAGTGTATGTAGCACATCAGAGTACCCACCTCCAATGCCAACTCTACTCTGCACCACCACCACCAACACCACCCACTGGGCACGCCCACTGTCATTACACGTAGAGCTCATTTAAATAAATTAATGAATTTTCTTTGCTTTGCTTCGGCAACGGCAACTTTTTTATGGCATTTTCTTTTGGCCTTATCGCCTCAATATTGACACTGACAGGCCAAAGAAGAGGCACAGAGAGAGAGAGAGAGTAAAAAGAGGAAGAGGGTAGCGGGGTCGATTGCAAGAGAAATTGAGATTTCGTGGTCGTGTCACATCGCTCGCTTCATTTGAAAAGACGCGAGACGCACGCGTTATTTTTCTCTGTTTTTCCATTAGCGCAAAATACTGGAAATTGTTTATCTTAATCGCTTTCGATGCCTGCCTGCCCCCCCTCCTTCTCCCCATCACTTTCCCTTCCCTCACTTGAGCACATGCTGTGTGCTCGTGTGTTCGTGTCAGCTGCCTCGCGTTTTCATTCACACATGAATGATACGATACATATCGAGAAAGAGACACACACACAGACAGATGTATTGGCTTATTAGTCGGCTCTTCTTATTGACATTTATGGCGTCAGATATTAATTTGTGTTTATGTTGGCATTTAGTATTCCCCCCCCCCCCTCCAAACCCACCGCCTTTCTTGTGCCTCTTCTCTTTATGGCCCATCCATTCATAAGTGTCTTCAGCAGATGTCTGTGTGGGCTGCTGCTGCTACTTTAGTTACATCTCAATATTTGTAGGTAGCACGCATTATATTCTCCTAATATTTGCGGTAAATTAAGGAATTGACGCAGCGTTGCCGCATTTCATGCGAGATTGTTGCCGCATTTCAACGAATTAAAGCATAATTAATGCCAGTTGAGGCAGTAACATGTTTAATTAGAAGTATATAACTCATAAACAGCATATATAACTGCTTGAGTTGCATTGTTGCCTATTTTCATACAACACTGTTGCCAAACTTCAACAACTTTCATCAACTGTTGCCACTTTTTGACTATCTTCAGCCACAATCTTCATATTTGTAAGTTAAACGCATTATATTCTCCTAATATTTGCGGTAAATTAAGGAATTGACGCAGCGTTGTCGCATTTCATGCGAGATTGTTGCCGCATTTCAACGAATTAAAGCATTAGTTGTGTAATTAATGATAGAAGAGGCAGCTACATGTTTGATAAGTAGTATATTATTAATAAACAGCATGAATAGCTGCTTAACTAGCATTGTTGCCAAATTTCAACAAATCCCATGAACTGTTGCCAAAAAGGAAATATAAGATATTAAAAATAATCAAATCTCTGCACATTGTTGCCAAATTGCACAGTGCACTGTTGCCACTTCTCTTATATTTAAAGACAATTAAAGCTGTTCACTTAATGTTTAACTTAACTTAACTTCCGTTCAAATCTGTTGACACTGTTGCCAATTTTCGGCAGCAACGTTGCCAGCAAAGAAAGAGACAATCCGATGTAATGTGTACTTAATATATATGTTTGCGTGTTGTGTGTATTACGTCACAAATTGAGTTGTTGTTAGCAACTCTCTGTCTGACTACTTATTAAAGCCCAGATTTGCGGCCTTGTTTCTATAGCGCCCGCCCTCACACTCCCCATCCCCCTTCCCGCGATATCTGTTTCGATTTTTTCTGCTGTTGCTCAGCTCCCTCAACCATTTGCTTGTGTTTTCTTTTTTTGAGCCGCCACGTTTCGGCTATTTGCCAGTTTGGCAGCTTCAATCAACAGTCGACACACATTTGTCAAAGCGAACAGAGTTGGGACAAGCCTGGGCTTGAGTGGGAAGGCGGGGAAGGGGGCAGAGGGCTGAGTTGAAAGTGCTGCAACATGTACACAACTCGTCGAACGCTTTCAACGGTCCTTCCGACATTGTCAGCGGCAACTGAGGCAACTTATCTGTCAAATGCCAAACGACAACCCGAAATCTATTAAGAGTTGCTTCCGCCTGTTGCCAGCGACTTTGTCTCTAGACTCTCCGTCTCTACCCTTCTCTCTCCATCTGCCAGCTGCCATCAAGCCCATCAGCAAAAGCAGTTGGACCCAAATTGATGGAAGACAGGGAGGGAACTGTTGCGTTTTTGGTTTGCTTTGGTTTCGGGGGGGTCCATGAAAAGCGCATCAGCAACGAAGAAAATTGTGGCTGCCTTTTTTTTTGGTTTTGTTTATGCCGTAACCGAAACTGAAACCAAGTTGGCAGTCACAAGCAATTTCAGTTATCATTCGCAGAGCGTCTGTCAGTCAGTCAGTCAGGAAGTGAGTCAGGGAGTTGTTTACTGAGGTTCTGCGCTTCGCTTGGCATGCGTTGACAAACTTTCATGTTGCAAAGATAAGCCAAGTTGCAGCACGCCGTACACTCACTACCCTCCCTTCCCTTTGCACTCTCCCATCACTCACTCAACACTCAATTGACTGTTGTTGGCTTAAAGGTTACCCACCAGCCACATAGGTAACTAACGAAACTGCAAGTCAAAAAGGCAGC
Source organism: Zaprionus camerounensis (assembly GCA_018904165.1). Taxonomy (NCBI): domain Eukaryota; kingdom Metazoa; phylum Arthropoda; class Insecta; order Diptera; family Drosophilidae; genus Zaprionus; species Zaprionus camerounensis. Next base: position 7,070,118 of record JAEIFS010000531.1, on the reverse strand, counting down.
TGGTAATCAACTTACTAAGCGGGTCACGCGGCGTATGCGGAATGCGACGCCACTTGCTGTTGCCTGATATCATTTGATTACAGTTGTAGTGAAGTCTGGAGGGGGGAGTGACAACTAAATCAAAGCAGTCACTACTTAAATCACGACTTAAATCACAACTTTCATCACAACTTAAAGCAGTTTAAGTTTTTCTAGCAATGTCTTTCAACTTCTTTTTTTGCTTTCACTATGAAATACTTTATTAGAGCACTCACTGTTAATTAACAGCTGTTAATCACGTGCTCTGTTAGTGCATATTAACAGACTGTTGACAGTCTTTTAAGTCGTTAAGTTATTGAGTCTTTTAACAAATAAGTTACCTTTTTTTCAAGCAACTTAAACTTTTAGTTTTAATTATGTTTTCCACTAGCTTGAACTACCTTGCTCCCCTTCTTTTCCCTTCCCTTCCCTACCTCCATCCCTTTCTCTGTTTCTACACTGCCTTTCTCTATGTCATTCTCTAGTCTTCTTTTTTCAGCTGCTTCTTTATCAGTTGCCGTCAGAATCTATCAAAAAACCATTCACAAAGTTGACTCTCGTTGAGTAAAAGTTTTTGATATTTTAGCTTTATTGCTGACCGAAAAAGTTGTGCAAAGCTTTAACAAACACACGCAGGCACTGGCAAACACACACACAAATACACTAATACACACACATACATGTACTATCATACATCCACACTAACCTCCTCCCTCTCTCTCTCTTTCATTCTCCCTCAGAGTGCAATTTTTGGGCTTTGCCATAAAAGTCATCGCACATTTTGTTTCAATTGTCGCCCTTGCCCCCTCCTGCTCATAGAAACTAAACGACATTAAGCCTCTCACTCTCTCTCTCTCACACACACACACACAGTGGCACACTGGCACATTTCATTGATGGATTAATAGCATAAAAATTGCCAAGGAAATGCGTGGGGCGTCAACAACGTGAAGGAGGACAAAACAAAAGACCTCAAAACTTTTCAACGGCCTGCGTTGTGGGAGGCGGCAATGTGGGCGTGTCTTCAACTTCTTAGCTGCCATTTCCGCTTATTACTTGTCACACACACACAGCACACACAGAGGCAGGCTGGTTCGTGCTTGTGCACTTCATCATTCGACTTTGCTCGGCGATCAGCCTTTTTGCTGTTGTTGTCGTTGGTCTTGTTGTTGTTGTTGGCTCTTCATCATTTTTATGACGCTCATGTGACAGTCATTTGTATTAATGTGCCACACACACACACACTCGCACACACACACACACATCATAAAAAAGCAAAGCCCCAGCCAAATCAAACTTCACACGATGGTCCCCATCGTTATTTTTGTTGAACTTGCTGAGCTGCCCCGCACACACCACACACACACACACACATAAACGCCGCACACCTAGCCACATGTTTAACCCCTCCTGCTGCCACTTGGCACGCCCCTGACTGCCAAGTTGCGAGTTCCGCCCACTCTGTTTGCGGTTTATCGATTCAAATTGATTTTGCTTTTCCGCCTTTTGTTCTGCTTCCTCTTTCTCTTGGTCCGCCGCTGCTTCATCTTGCTTGTGTTGTTGTTGTTGCTCTTCTTGTTGTTGTTGTTGTCATCGACATCCTTGACTATGTCTACGTCTTCCTCAAGCAAACACTGTGACCCGCTGTCCGCCTCTTTCTTCCTCCACTCACTTTTCCCTACCAGCTCTCAATTGTATGCTATGTTAGTCGGGGTATTCCCCTTTCTCCCTCACTCACTTTCCCCTACTAGCTCTCAATTGTATGCTATGTTAGTCGTGGTATTCCCCTTTCTTCCCCCTGCCCCAAGCAAAGCCATTGACATTGCAAGTTTATTTTTTTTCCTCAACGTATTTCCTTCATTCTATTTCTTTTTTTTTTTTTGGGCCTGTCAGCTTTAGTTCAACTTGCATTAGTCTACAGCCTGTGCAGCTGTCTTTCTCTGTCTATATCTCTCTCTCTCTCTCCCTTTTTTCACTTTCCCTATCACTTCTCTCTCTCTTTCTCTCACTGCTCTTTCACATATTGTCAGGTTGTTGTCGTCGATTTATTTTGCTCACACAAAACCTTCTTCTCTGTCAAAAATTTGTATGTACCACACACGCATTTGCCTTGTGGTTATTCACACACACTCGCACACACACTTGCACACACCTTTAGCCTTTCTTTTTTGGGACAGCTCAAGCCACACGCACCTCGCTCTTCGCGCATTGTAACGGCATCAGATAAGATATGGCAGACAGGCGTATATAGAATTCTAGGTCAGATATCTCCAACCATTCTTCTCTTTACTCTTATTCTCACTCTGCCTCAACAGATTAGCCTTAATAGTGTGTCTGTGTGTGTGAGGGAGTAGAGGCAAGAAAGAAGTGTCCCAAATCTGCACAATTACCACAAGCTTAGTCAGTGTATTCCATCATCATAATTTCTCTGTTCGCTCTGTCTGTCCCACACTCTGATAATGGCGCTTTATGCTCAGCAGGGGTACGTACAATAGATATATTAGGTCGCCATACATTTGCCAATCATATATAAATATTATTAAATATAAAAACAAATTAAATAATTATTATTATTATATATTATTATTATATATTATTATTATATATTATTTTTATATATTATTATTATATATTATTTTTATATATTATTAATAATTACATTAATTATTAAATATATTTATCTAAGCATACTCTCACATTTATCTACATAACAAATCGAAGTCCAAACTCCCCATAGAAACTTCTTCATAAATTTAATTCAACATTTTCGCACAGTGCATCAAACATGCGAATTTTCGCCACATGGAGAAAATAAAATGAAAACAGAAGGGAGGAATGGGGAGGTTTGGCAACGGCAGAGCTGCGAATGTGTATTTATAAATACAATATACGCACTGTGTATTTATATATATAGTATAATAATATTTATGTGTTGATCGCATGAAATGCGCTGTATAAATTTAGCACGACTTTTATTCGACAATATTTTCCTTTTCTTTTCCTTCATTTTTGTTGCCTCCCTTTTTTTTGTGCCCGCCTCTGGGATTTTTATGGGCTCATTCGCTTTTGCGCCTATATTCTCGTTATTGTAAGCCTTGCAGAAGGTGTAATGGGAGAGGCAGCCAAGGGGGAGTAGGGTGTCAGGGAGGTACTGCGAGTGGGTACCGGGGGGTGGGGGGGTTAGTTAGTGCTGCCAACTTGCTGCGTTTATTATTAACTGTCGCAATGTTTGAGGGACACGCAGGAAGTGCGAAACTTGCGAAAAAAAAAAGAATGAAAGAAATCGACAAGAAATACACATGGTGTATGGGTAAATGTATTCGCATTCACATTCATGAATGTCTCTGTGAGTGCTGTGAGTGTCTCCCTCTGTCTGTGTGACAGCCATTTGTGAGTACAATAAACTCAAACGGAACTGAACTCAGTGTCGCTTTGCGGCTTAGGCGAAGGCAATTGCCCGAGGATGACGATAGGGGGGAGACCCCCTTTCAACCCAAGAGAAAGTCAGCAGGAATGTTTTGGAGGGGGGGAGGGCAGAGAGAAGAGACTCCTAACTGCATCGACGCCCTTTTGTCAGTGCGGCTTATGCGGTTTTAGTACACAAAATGACACAGCAGCGCGTGCTGTCTGTGCCACTGCCAAATGACTGCAGCCACAACAAGCTGAAGATTATAATAAAGACATTAACACCAAAAGAAAGAGAAAGAGGGAAAGGAAGAAAGAGAGAGAGGGAGAGGAAGAAAGAGAGAGACAGATGGGCAGGCAGAGAGGAAGATCAAGCAATGTAGAGAGGGGTAGAGAAAAGTGAAAATCTATTAAAGTTGCCAAGACTTTATTGAAGTTTGCTGTGTGTGAAGAAGCTATACAAATTTTGCTAATGATGTAAGGGAAAACACTTTGAAAATGTGGCATATCATAATACTAATAGAGTTGGTAACACAATGTCATATTATATTATAAGAAACATATCGAGAGAGTTACTAAAACATCATATATGGTTTCAAATCTTGTTAAAAACCAAACACAGAAATTCGAATTAAAATTTTAATTATATTTTCTTGCTAATTTTTATCTATGTATATTATTGGTTAGTATGAACAACTAATGATTATAATTTTTTAAAACATTTAAAAATGTTGTAAGTAGTATTTATGAATAAATATGAACAATATTGGATTTTTCAAAACCATCCAAACTGCAATGCCAAATCAAGCTAGAGTTGCATTCAAAACGAAATAAAACTAATGTATATTGCAAGATTTTTGATAGGTTTATGGACTATGCCAATAGATACTTCTATCAGAAAGAGTACATATAACAATAGAGTATATAATATATATTTATGTAATTAGTTATATATATATTATCTGTTCTCCTTGTGCAACTACTAAAAGCCCGAACGCGTTTCTTTACCAAACTGTGGTACACAGCAGTTGAAACTTGAAAAATGTCATACTCAAACCTTTTTTATTTTGGCAATAAGTTTAATAATATTTGCATTCTCTTTCTCTGTCTATCTCCCTTTCTTCCTCTCACTGTTTACTTTGCAGGCAATAGACAACAATTTTGCCAGCTCATTTTCCTGGCGCCCAACGCCATGAAAAGCCATTTTTATGCACGTTGGCAATGCGCGGAGGCCGCTGTGCCACGCCCCCCCCTCAAAATACGCGTATAGGGAGCCGCGAAAGTCGGCAAGAAATTAAGCTTTTTTGCTTGCGCGGCTGCTGAGGCAAGCTTGGTAATTTATGCCATTTCTGTGGCTTCCTTGGCTTGGCAATGGAGAGGGGGGGGCAGGAGATCGCCTTAAGGTATGCAACAGTCGCGCAAAAGATTTGCCTGCCAATTAACCTCACACGCTTGTCAAACAATTTGGGAAGCGCTCGGCCATAAAAAGAGATGACAAAGTGCCCAAATCCGCAAAAGGAAAGAAAGCCAGAAGCTCAAGCAAAAGCGAAAGCATCTTGGGAGGTATGGAGAGAGAGAGAGATGTAAAGAGAGAAAGGGACGGGTATGAAGAGGGGGGCGGCAGCACCCTAGCTAGATAAGCAAATCGTTAAGGGGTCTAGAGCTGAGGCTGCCTGTCAATCAACGGCACAAAATAAAGTCTAGACGAGCCGCTTTAATGATCTACATGCATACACACAGTTACCCTTCTACCCCCTCTCCCCTCCCCGCGCCAGTAATCCCTTGACACACCTCTTCAAACATCAGCCCCTGCCCCTTGAGCTGCTGTCTATTCTTATTACAATATCAGAGCGAACACGTAGCAAGCGAAACGCAATGAAAAGGGAAAGTGCAAAGCACACACACACACACCCGCACACACACACATATACGTGCGTCGCACACATGGTAAATTAAATGCAAAACACATTTAAAAAGGCAAAAAAAAAAGAGGAGGAAAATAAATAAATAAATGAGTGCCAAAGCAAATCATAAAAGACAAGGGCAGCGGGGGCAGCTAAGAGAGAGAGAGAGGGAGGGACAGAGAGAGAAAGGGGGCCTCCAGTTAGAAGGCATGTGGAGCATAATGAAGCAGGCATGCTGCAAAGATACACCAACCACGAGTTGGCGGCACCCACATAGACCAAGGCCCGTAGAAAGAGGCGCCCCAAGAGGAGGCAGGAGGAGAGGGCTTTGAACAGGGAACGAAACAGGCAACACTTGAACGCAATCAACGCAGAACAATCACGTTGCTGTCTCAGTCTCTGTCTGTCTGTCTCTCTGTCTGTCTGTGTGTGTGTGTGAGTTTTTGTAGCGAAATTAAACGCATGCCATAATAATGTGATTTTTCTTCATTTCTTCAGAGCCATCAAATCGCATCGCCTCGTATAACATCCCCATATGACAACAAGTCAGACTGACGTTAATCTAGACAACTCAACGCCTAGATGCCCTGTATGATGGAAGTGAACAAGTTGCTTGACTGGCAAATTAAATGATCAAGTTGCATAGGAAAATGCATTTTATGCAATCAATATTAATTTGATATTGAAAAGATTTTACCTAGAATATATACAGTCTTATTTACATGCACATAGCAAATTTGTTAGAGCTGGCACAACTACAAACTGAGTTCACATAGTTATAAGTTGATATAACTTGTCTAAAGTGTAAACTATTAGTTAGAGAATGATTCAAACCGTTCTCTGTCTCTATAATAATGTCAAATTATAATAAAGTTGCATATGAAAAAGAATTTTAATCTCTCAATATTAACTTGAAGTTAAAAAGATTTTACAGAGGGTATATACAGTCTTAGATACAGCCACATACCAAATTTGCTAGAGCTGTCACTGCTACAAACTGAGTTCACATAGTTAGTGGTTGGTATAACTTATCTTTAAGGTTTTCTATAAGCCTGAGAATGTTTGTTAATTTACCCACTCAATTGTACTTTAGTCTATCAAAGCCTATATATTGAGTTGCCATCAAAAAGATTCTAGACAGAGTATATTCAGTATATCCAGGCTTATACACATACCAAATTTGGCAACTCTAGCTCAAACAAAAACTAAGCTCACATAGTTAAAACCAAGAAAAAACCCTCTCTCAGAGAGTAAGCAAGACAACCCCACTCTTACGTACAGGGTATGCATAAAACCCGCTAAGTCTATTGCTGGACGGAAGGCCGAGACCGAGAGTCGACGCTGACACCGACACCTTATGCAGACAAGCAGCGGCAGCAGGCGGCAACTGATGCCAAGCTGACAACCACAAGACGGAGATGGAGATGAAAATAGAGACGAATGAGAGAGGAAGTGGAAGGTGGAGGCTGAAGCAGCTGCAGGCCAAGCAGAGGCGGCAGACAGCACGACAGCCTTTTGTAATTTTGTGCGCATAAAAATCGCATTTTTCTTTTCACTCCAAATAAAAAAACAAAAAAAAAAGTAGCTGAAGCTGAAGCTGAAAGCAGAAGTTCAAAAAATTAAAGATATGCAATTTTTTCTATTCATACCTGCGCTGCCAGAGTTGCCATGATTATTTCAGACAGGGAACAAAACGATGAGCTTTGCATTTACATAATGCAGGTGGCAGCTGTTAAAGCGCTGTTAACTATGAAATGTTAATCACCAATTGTTAAGTTAGGGTATTCTTGCTGCGGTGCAACTGTTAAAGATCTGACATATGTAAAAGAAGAAAAGAAGGCAGGAGGGCGTGGAGGGCTCTACCATCTACCAATATTGGCAATTATTAAAGCCCAAATCTAATCAGCTTATGGGGTAATGAAATAAAGAACATTGGAAAGTAATATGAATGAATCTTACATGACACCAATACTATACAACACGAACTAAGTCTGATAAGCTACAGGTATAAAAGGGAGCCAAGGTTTCTGGCTCAACTATCGATTACCTTATCGAATGTGTATGTTGTGGTAGGTTCTGTGATAAAGAAAGCTGCGCGCGTAAGAATTCCACTAATAAATGTATGAGATCAACAATGCTTCGATAGCATATCAAAAAATGTGTCAGATTAACGTGGAAAACATGAATTTAACTTTGTCGAATTAGTCTGAGTAATATTAAAGTGGTGCAGCAATGGTACTGAGGTAATTTTGAATACTTATTGCATTCGAAATATTATGAAATTGATTTCAAATGAAATTTAAGTTGAGTTTGATAAGATTTTCACAGAAGAACTTTGATTGCTTTAAACGAAAATTAAAAGTTACGGCTTTGCGAGTGGTTCAGAGGCATAATTCAGCTATAAGGCAAGTTGGTAAACTAAAATTTGGCTCTACAAGCCTTAAATAAACGAAGCTAGATTTGTACCTTAGTTTTTGCGGTTTTGGAGTGGTGCAAAAAATGGTTCAGAGCCATAACTCAGCAATAAAGCAAAATACAAGTCTAAGATTGGGCTCTAACAGCTTTACACAAGCTAAGCTCTCTTTGCACTTACAATTTTGTGATTTCGGAGTGGTTCAAAAAGTGGTTCAGAGCCATAACTCAACAATAAAGCAAAATACAAGTCTAAAATTGGCTCTACAAGTCTTACACAAACTATGCTCTCTTTGCACTTACGATTGTGTGGTTCTGGAGTGGTTCAAAAAGTGGTTCAGAGCCCTAACTCAGTAATAAACCAAGATAACAGTCCAAAATTACGTTCTACAAGCCTTACATATACTGAGATCTCTTTGTATTTCAAATTTTGCGGTTCCGGAGTGGTTCAAAAAGTGGTTTAGAGCCATAACTCAGCAATAAAGCAAGATACAAGTCCAAGATTGGACACTAAAAGTCTTACATATACTAAGCTCTCCTTGCAAACAGTTCACAACCTTATAAACTCAACGTCTTTAACAGAATTTCCTTTAAATACACTTCCAACCATTTTTCAGCTACACAGTAGACTATTAAGCCTCTTGGAAAAAATATGAAGTTATTAATGAAAATGCCTCGACAATATTCGTATAATGTTTCTTATTATTATATTTATACAGACCGAATGAAGCAGAAAGAAAGAGGGAGAGAGAGAGAGAGAGAAAGGAGGAGAACACTGAGCTCAGGCTGTACGGGGTTTTTTATGACATTTTAAATTAGTTTTTCATTTAAATGTGATATGCGAGATTCCGAAATGTAAACCCTTTTTTATGTGGGCCCATTGTCTGTAACTGTAAATGTAGCCATATCTGGCTGAAAACGGACTGTGGCTGTGTGCTTTTCTGCTTTTCTGACTTGCTTCATTATTTTTTTCACGCCCAGCAAATTAAGTCAATAAAATGCCAAAGAAATTTATGCACTGAAAGTGTTAAAAAGCAGCAATCGCCCCCAGTGTGGGTCGAAACGAATGGGCGGAGTATGGGAAACGGATAAAGAGGGGGAAAGGGGTGGCAAGACGAAAACAGGATGGGAATGGGGATAAGCAGTCATAGGCGCATTCCTAATTTCCTGTAGGCTCAGCTCTGGATGCCATTTAATTTGATTGTTATTTCCTCTAGCGCCAATTGCCTTGGCCAACGAATCCCAGACGGGAAACGAGATATAGGAGAAGCAAGAGAAGGTGGAGGAGGAGAAAGCAACGACGGCGACGACGACGAGTTCCCAAAACAAAAGAAATGGCCAACTGTTTGGCCTGCATACAAATTTCGCATTAGCCGGCATCCAAATCGAATTTGGGTTTTGTCATGGGGTGTGGGCAGGAGGAGGAGGAGTAGATGAGGCAGTTGAAAGCCAGAGCAGAGCACGAAAGGAGTCTGGGGGTTGTAATGAAGTCGCTGGTGCCGCTTTGAATGCTACCTTCTACTCCAGCCACGCTTCCTCAGCTGTTAAAAATGGGCAACATATTGGGCCGCCCCCGAGGGCCCGTTTCCTGGGGTTTCCTCTTCGACACTGACACATGCCGTGTGGCATTCATTCGCACATCCATTCATTCATCCAACCAACCAACCAACCAACCATTCAGTCATTCATTCGTTCATTCATTTATTCGTTCGTAGTCGCATATAAAATTTCATTCATTTTCAATCGTCTGGCCGGCGGGGCATAACAGCATTAAAACAGCTCACAAAACCACCCTCTCAGTACATAATGATGGCCATTGCAACCACCCAAGACACCCCCATACCACTAGACCAGGCAATGCATATATTTTTTTTTAGATTCTTTGAAATTTCATTGCGCTACAGCAAGGCATATGAAGCTCTTGAAAGCATTGGGAATTTGCGCAGTTGAAATATAATTGCAAATTTCTGAATTTCGTAGTAGTTTTTAAAAGTTATTCAATTATATATCATGGTGTATTATTGATTACAATCAATAATTAACTTTATTTCTGCTGAAAAGATATATTTTCTTTGGCAAATCGCGTGAATTTTGTATAAGATATGAATTGTTTTTTGGCATAACTGAACAGGTAATTGAGTTGGCATAATGAAATTTTGTGTGTGCATTGCCAGAACAATTATTGGATAGGAACTTTCATTTCCAACTTTGAAACCTTTGAATCTCTGCAAGCTCTTGAGTTTCACTGCTGAAATTTGTCAAGTGCATACAAGCTGATAATACCTTACAGAATATATTCTTCGATAGATATTACTATATAGCAGATATGTCAGTTCGCACTGGCCGAACTTGTTGATGTTACGCTTCATCAACTTATTGCCAGCTGCCTTGGCGCATTCTGTTTTTCTTGTTCTTGAAATTTCTTCGTGTTGTTCTTTCACTTCCCGTTTCTTACACTTCTTCTACTCCATCTTCTTCTACTTCTTCTTGTTTTTCTTCTGCTTTACCAACGTTTTGGTCTGAGTTTTGCACAATGCAATTGCCGCCACCGCCACCGCCATCGACGTCGCCGTCGCGTCGCTGCTTTTGTGGCATTTCTTTTCTTTGAGTTCTGTTTGTTGTCGAGGGTTAATAAAGGGGGGGGCGCAACTATATATGTGGAGTATGTGCACGGATATACCATGTATGTATGCTATATAATAATAGTGCTGCTGGTGGTGGTGGTGCTGCTGCTGTCCCGTTGCTGACGGTGGTGGTGGTGGATTATGCACCCTCTTCGTTCAATGCCCGCTTGCAGAATCAATTTGGGATGGGGGCAAGCACAGGCAGCGGCATCTCTCTCTCTCTCTCTCTCTTTCTCGCTGTCTCAACTTGTTGGGCGCCGGCGGCAACATTTTCTTACTCTATAATTTGATGACGCACAGCAGCAACACACACACACTCACACACACAGAGACTGGCGCACACACTTAGCTTCTTCTTATTTTTAGCACATTTGTCTTAGATTTCCGAGTCAATTACATTTGATGTGTGTATCTGCAGCTCAGTGCGAGTGCGAGTGTATGTGTATAGTATATGTGTGTGTGTGTATGGCATGTGTGTGTGTGCCATGTGTGTGTGTGTATCTCTGTCGTGTGTGTCTGTTCCAGCTGATTTGTATCTGCTGCCTTCGTGTAACACTTTAATAAATTTTGTAATTTTTCCCGGCTCTTTTGCCAGCGGCATCGTTTGCCATCAAAAGACACGGCTTAAGTTGCCATGCCTCCATTGCCTTCTCTCCTACACCCCCCTCTCTCTCTCTCTCTGCACATCACCTCTGGCAATCGCCCAAATCGAGGCACATCTTTAAGAGACCCTCCAACTCCTCGTGAAAAATCTCATGAAGCTGTTGCAACTTTTCTGCGGCTGCCCAAGCCTCAAGTGAAAGTTGCCTGCTCCTCCTCATTTCTTCTTCCTGCTCATTTGCAATATGTTTGTATTATTTTTTTCCTACTTCTTCTTCTTCTTTGGTCGAAAAGCACCGTTAGCTTGCCGACTAGTAGCCCAACTTGGTAAGCCGAGCACGTAATTCAAATTTAAAAATGTTTACATGCTTTACATGGCACAGCTCCAGCTTCAGCTACTCCTCCTTCCCACAAAGCATCATGTGTTTGATGAGCCAATGTCGCTAAGAGATATATAACTAACACACCAACACACACACACACACACACACACACACTGAGAGAGAGACGTACCTAGTGCCTGCTCCATTTATTTTCAAGATCCAGTTAATGTCTTTGGCTTACCTGAAAAAATACAGAGAGAGAGAAAAATAATTAGGAAACGAATTGCTTTCGATTGCCAGTTTGGCATACGGAATTTTAGATAAGCCAACAAGTGTTGTACTGCTCGACGCGCAGATGCTCTACAAACTTGTTGACACTTTGTACCGAACTAAATAATGTGCTTAACTATATTTCGAAATCCATAAACTGTTATATATCTTTCAATAACAACATTTTTTAAGGTTTTAAGTTAAAACTTGTATTCTTTATTAAGCAATTAATATGAAATTTATTATCAAAGTAGTTCAAATATTAAACTAAATATTGTGCAACATTTCATAGCCTTTACTTTAAGCATTCACGTAGTTAAACACTTCAAACAAACTCTGCAAGTCGAGAAATAAACAGCAAATGCTAATGAATTTAATCTCTGAATAATGAAACAGATCTCACGTACTTAAATATAACATTTCGTTTACCAAACTTTGTACACAGTCGAGTTCAATGAGGTCAAACGTCTCACACATTTACCTACTTCTCGAATACCTTTTGCTGCCCAGGCAAAAAAAAAGGCTTGAATCAAATCAAAATTGCCAAAAGTTGCTGCCTTTCATCATCTGCAAGATAAGCACACACACACACAAACAGAGAAAACTCCTCAGCTCGCCCCCAATTAACTAAATTCTGCACGTTTCTTAGAGACCGAAAAACTGAAAAGGAATTTTGCCCCGAAACAGATTAACAGAGCAAATGTTAAAGAAACCCAAGTCGGCAAATATTAATGCAGATGGCTGGCAAATGGCAGAGCGAAATAAATGTATTTAAAGCTATACAAATGTAGCTACAAATTCACAGCTTGAATTCCACCCGAGGCAAAATGATATTTAGCTAAAAGTTGCCAATAATTTAAGAAGAAACAGACAAATGGCATAGTCGCTACTAACATACCCTTTGCACTGTTTGGAATATTTGCGAGGTTTATTGTTCGATTGGATTGAATTTTGGAGATGAGTTAAATATAATGGTAAGCTAAGTATACTATATGTCAAAGTAAGTAGGTTGTTTCTTTAATATGTCGCTTGCAAATCAAAAGGGAAGTTTTAATTATTGATTTGCGGGGGCGGTGGGCGTGGCAGCCAACATTTGAAATGTACTTTATCTGCGTTTGGTATATAGAAATATTCATACCAAATTTGATGTTTGTAGCTTTTATGGTAGCTGAGATCTGGTTGGTCATACAGACAAATAGTCGGACAAATGGACATAAAAACGGACATACAGGCAGGCGGGTAGACTTACATAGATAGGCAGACGGACAGACATGGTTTAATCGACTGGGGTAGTGAGCCTGATTAAAAAGAGAGGTACCATACACATAGGTGCATATTACCATTTACATAGGTACCATACACCTAGGTACCATCCACATATGTACATAGGTACCATACACATATGTACATAGGTACCATACACATTGGTGCCTTCACATAGGTACCATACACAAAGGTACCATATACCATACATACATAGGTACCTTATAAAAAGGTACCATATACAAAGGTACCATACACATAGGTACCATATACATAGGTACCATATACAAAGGTACCTTACACATAGGTACCATACACAAAGGTACCATATACAAAGGTACCATACACATATGTAGGTGCCATATACAAAGGTAACATATACAAAGGTACCATATACATAGGTACCATACACAAGGGTACGATATATAGCTACCATATACATAGGCACGATATACATAGGTATCTTATATAAAGGTACCGCATACATAGGTACCACACCATATACATAGGCACCATATATAAAGGAACCTTTTACATAGTTACCATACACATAGGCACCTTACATAGGGAACATATACACCTTGTAGGCTCTGCCACGCCTCCTTCTACCTGTTACATACATATCCACCAATTTAGTATACCCATTTTCAATGCTCAAAGGCTATAAAGACCAGTATTCTATCAAATAGTTGAAAAACTAAACTAAATTGAAGTTTTAATAATTTACAAATTTCATATTAAAGAAAAGCTAAAAATGTGTTCAGCCTATGGGGGCGTGGCAGAGAGGGAGGTGCCACAATTAGTGCACACTTGTGAGTCGTGTTTAACCGGCGGGGAATACTAGCAAAGTGCAACTGGTTTTCTCTCCACTGTCTGTTCTATCCTGAGGCTGTGCTCAGTTATGTATGCATTATATATATAGATAGAGATATGTCCGAAGGGAACAACAGCTGCAACAACAACAACAGCAATAAGCAGCAAGTGGTTTTTAGTTCTAATAATCTAAAGACTCAGCCCCCGCTCCCTCCCTCCCTCTTTCTCCTACTACTTTCATTGCTGGCATTAAACTCCAGTTGGAAATGCAAGTGAAAATGAGAATGAAATCGTTGTTGGACTGGACGGGCAAAAGAATTGCGGCAGATGTTTTGGCACCACACTACAGTTACCTATAAAAGTATATGGCATGGCATGGCATGGCATGAAACAACAACATGCAACATGCGCCTTGCCAGCTGCTGCTGCTGCTGCTGCTGCCAGTTAAGCGAAATATTTCCATGTGCCGCGATGTACAATAGAGCTCAACAGAGAGGCGAAAGGGAGAGAGAGATGGAGAGGGAGAAGGAAGATACAAAAAATACAGCCCATGCCCATGGCATGCTTGGCTGGCTTCTAAGCTGAGAGAGAGTGAGAGAGGGCAGAGCGCAGTCAAGGCACTGTAACTGAAGCCGACGTTGCCTGTTCTCTCTCTCTCTCTCTCTCTGTATCTCTTTCTCTATCCAAGTGTGTGTGTTTGAGTTTGTGCCCAGCTCAGGTAGGCAAAGGTCACGCCGGACTGGGCTCTCCAGGTAGGTCTCAGCTGGGTCTCTCGCTCGCGTTTCATGTCCACCAGCCGCCGGCAATATTTGTAGCAACAAACAAACAACAGAGAGAGAACAGAACAACTGAAATATTTTTCATACTACCCCGATCCGTGTCCATTACCGCTCTCTCTCGCTCTCTCTCTTACTCTCCTTTTCTATTTATTTTATTTCGGCATTTTTCTCTTGTGTTTTCAAGTGCACGCGGCCACAGGCGCAAATAGCTACCAGAGAGAGAGGGAGAGAGATTGTGCCCACTTTCCAATTTGTTCTAACTTTTCCACGTTTTTGAACACACCTTCCCCTCTCTGCCACTCCCCACTCCCACTGACATTCGCACATTCCCAGCAACCTGCTACTGCATTGTTATTTTTAATTTTATTTAACTTTCCTTTTGATGTTTGCTTTCCCTTCATATTTGATAAGCACATGTTCCCAATATTTCGGGGCAAGTGCGATAATTGTAAACATTATCTACGATACAGTCTGTCTAGGGACACGTTCGCCTATCGATCGAAATGAAGAAAGGAGAGCGAGAGAGAAGGAGAGAGAGAGGGATTGAGAGAAGAGGCGACAGTGGATAGGTAGGCAACATGTGTTCGGCATATGCCCGAAAAAATAAGAAGAGAGATCGCTATCGCAGGTCAACAATTTTATAGAGAGGCACCCTTTTCGGGTATGACCCTGAGACGGAGTCTGCCAGAGTGAGAGAGAGAGGGAGAGAGAGAGAGGGAGAGAGAGAGAGAGGCACATGGAGCACATGGTCTCTTGCAGCATAATTACTTGAGTGTCCTTTAAAAAAAAAAAGGATATCATAGATTCAACTGCAAATGCTTTGATTTTTCGCAAGAACTTATTGAAATTAACATAGATTCGTGGATTGTATTGGAAGTGTTCGAATAAATAAAGTCACCTAAAGAATGAAGTAACCTAACTTATAAAGTAACCTAATTATGAAAGAAACCTAACGTATAAAGTAACCTAACTAAAAAAGTAACCTAACGCATAAAGTAAACTAACGAATAAATGAATCTTACCAATAAAGTAACCTAATGAATAAAGTAACCCTACTAAAAAATTGACCTAATGAATAAAGTAACCTAACGTATGAAGTAACCTAAAGATTAAAGTAACCTAACGCAAAAAGCAACCTAACCAATAAAGTAACCTAACGCAAAACGTGACCTAACCTACTTCCTTCTCCTATTGATTCTCGCGTTCTCTGTTTTTAAACGGATCTTGAACTATATCTTCTACTGTGTTTGTTTCTACGTAAGCTAGTCTCTCTCTGCAACTTACTCTATCTGATTCTTCATGCTGTTTTCTCCACCTAACCTTACTTACTTACTCTTCTGTCTTTAAATTTCATATCTAAATTCATTTGGTTACCTTTTGGAATAACTCTCTACCGAATCTAATTGAATCTTAGACATTTTGAGTATTTCCATAGCTTCTTCATGTTAATTACTCCAGTGTTACCCCTTTCTTTCTTTCCGTCTTTCTTTCCTTTTATCTCTCTCTCTCAGTCTACATCTGTGTCGGACTCTATCAGCTTATTATATTTGTCCTGCAACTGATTCTCTTGCTACACCTTGAACAAACAGATAACTACCATAAACTCCCTCTCTCCTTCTTCTCGCTCTCTCTCTCCCTCTCTCTATCTATCCCTCTCTTAATGCCTATAAGAATTCCAAAAATGTTCATGAAGCAGCCCCCGTTTGATATGCTAAATTTGAGGTTAAGTTCTTCAGGCGCTAGAGAAGCCAGAGGGACTGTGCTCCCCAGACACGAAACCTATTAGGGACTTATGACAAATGTCTTTTGTTTACAGTTTAGCATGGAAACAGGGCACACACATACACACACACACACATACACACACACACACACATATATAGAGCACACATACCAGAGCATATTGTGTTCGGTTTGAAACCCTTTCGCAAATGCCACGTCTCGCATGCTGCACGCTGCTATTGCTGCTCCCTTTGTCCTTCGTTTGTACCACGTTCTCAAAATGAAAACACACACATACACACAGAGACACACACACATATGTATAGGGCTTTCCCTAGCAGTTTTTCCTGATGCCTTTTAATACCTGTCCCCCAAGTCCGATGCGATTGTTGTTGCTGTTGCTGTTTCTGTTGCTCCACTTGTTTTTTGCTACCTTTAGCCTTGACAATTGTATCCCAACAGCCAGATTGTGATATTGCATGTAGACAGAGGGAGAAAGGAAGAGAGGGAGAGAGAGAGAGAGGAAGAGGAAGAGTGGAAGCGAAACGGAGCCTTGCATGGACACATTGAGAAGCCCACTTAGTGGCTACACCCATACGTCAACCCGTCAGTGCTCGCCGTTCCACTTGGTAAGCTTGCGGCTAAGCTTTACATTTGTACAACCCTGGCAACCCTGCCTTCTTTCTCCTTGTTATTGTTGTTGTTGCTAGTGCAGCTGTCCGTTTTATTGTTGTGGGTGTTGGTATTTTATGGTTGCAAATATCATTTTTTGATATACACATATGTTAAATCTGTCTAACATACCCCGCACACGCAAGGTAGCTACAAAAAGTGAAGTGAGGTTAGGTTTGTGCAAAATTTGGGGGAGACTCTTTAATGTGAAATCAGCACAATATGTCTAAATTTGTAGATATCAAATTGGACACAGAGAAATGAATTTACAGGGAAAGAAATAATAAGATGAAGCTGTAGTTTCTAGCAATTGTAGAACTTATAAAACCTTAGATATTCCTTGCTGATATTTGACTATTCGAAAGGTCAATATCTTATAATGTTGTCTACCAAATTTCATGACAAACCTTTTACAAACCACTGAGGTATACACAGAACTCGCAGATATTCCTTGCCTTATCTTTGGTACATTGAATAATAAATGTATTGCAATCTTGTTCAACAGATTTCATAACAAATCACACACAAACAACTGAGTTACACATAGATAACTCAGATATTCCTTGCGGATCTTTAGCACATTGAAAGATTAATGTCTTATAATGTTGTCTACCAAATTTCATAACAAACCCTTCACCAAGAACTGAGTTACACACAGAGTAACTACAAGTCGAGTACTTCTTTTTTAGCTTATTTCTCTCGCTTCTACTCTACTCCACACTTGCTCTTATTGGCTTCAGCAAATTTTTCCATGCTTATTTATTTATTTCAGTTGTGCATAATCTCTGCAACAACAACAACTATAGCTCTAACATGTTTAGTTTATCCCTACTCACAAACCCCCCCTCCCCATCATGCTCTACCCACAACTCACTATTTATTTTTTTTATTTTTCGCCATGCCAGCTTAGCAGGCAGTTCCCTCCTCTCCCTCTCTCTCTCTCCCTCATTCCTCCTCCTCCTTGCAGTCAAACTCATCCGCTTGCACATCCATTTGACAGCTTAGCCAATTTGAGCTTTTAATTGCTTGACTGACTGCCTGTTTACATACATTTTGTGCGCACTGTCGGTTTAATTTGCCTTTGTTTTGGAAGTCAAGAGAAGCCACCATCACTATAGATAGATAGCAATTAGATGTGAATTTCAAATCATTTTCAAGTCTTATAAGTTATTTATGCACTCCCAAGATGCGACAATAGTTCCATGTTTAGATATACTGAATGACAGCACGAGGGGGGGAGGAGGAGGGGTAGATTTTCATTAGATTTCACGCATATCTTAGGTACAAGTTGAACTTTATTAAGTTTTCTTACTCTGACTGCACTTACACTGTGATTTAGAGATGTGACTTATACTTAGTGTTCATTGATAGCTAACAAACAATTGTTGAAGCTTTTAGCAGCTTTAAGCTTTGCTTCTAAACATGATCATTATGAAGCATTAATTAATTGGAAAGCTCTTTTACATTGTTACCAACTAAAGGTATTCAACTCTATCTATAATATCAAACGTGGAGCCTAATGAAATTTAAAACTTTCCATTTGCCAAGCTTTCAACAGCTTTAAGCTCTGCACATAAACCCGAACGAAGCCATTAGTATGCAGTTAATCATAAAGTATTCAGTTAAAATGCAGTTTAATTGTAGTTTGAGCAACAGTAAATCTTCTAATTAGCACAAAACTTGCCAAGCGACAAGCTTTAAGCAGCTTCAGCCTCTGCATATAATCCCCAAAACATCATCATTATCAACAACATCTTTGTCATAGAGTGTGCCCTTGCTCTCCATATTAATCAGTTGAAATGCTCTTTTAATATTTAAATACTTAACATTTTGGTATTTGCCGTCGAAAAGCCAAAACATTTTCATTTGATGGCAACACGTGCACGACTTGTTATTACTTTTATTATTTGTCTTTTACAGCTCTTCAAATCAAATATTTATGGCACTCCAGAGAGGAGGACAACACACACACAGAGGGAGAGAGAGAGAGAGAGAGAAAGAGGGAGAAATGAAGAGAGAGTTAGAACAAGATAATTCATATAATTTCGAAGAATTGCCTTGAAAATGTTTACATTTCGCGTTAATTAAATTAGGTAATTAAAGCCGCCTGCTGGGCTGCCAGACATGCCAACCATCTTCCCACCTTCCCTCCCCTACCACCGTTCACCCCTCACCCGTTCACCTCAAACCACCACTTCCCCCTTCCTATTATTAAGTAAGGCCTCCTGCCAAAAAAGCTGTCAACTTGCTGATTTGATTTATTTCACAACACTTTGAGTGACGCCCGTGTTGGGATTTTCACCTACCCCCCATCCATTCTCAGTTTCCCCTACACCCTACACCTCTCGCAGCTTATCATCATTATCATCATATCAGCCGCACATAACTATTCGAAAAGTTGTTGTTGTTGTGCTCAGACAGATTCAATTCAAGTTGGAGCAGGGGGCGCCGCGGCGCATTAAATTTCACTTAAATCTTTCAATTAAAACTTTTAATTGATTTCATACACTCACACACACACACACACATACGCAGACAGACATCTGTCTATATATAGATAGATATACTATATATGTACATACATGTACATATGTTTGTGGCCCGTAAAAAGGCATACAATGTGTTATTTTGGTATATCCCTTTGCCGCTCTCCTTCTCTGCCTTTCTCTTCACCTGGTGGCAATTAATTAATGCAGAATTATCATACGTAATTCGAGCATAAATTGTCATCTCAATATATCTTCACACGCACTTCAGATATGTTTACTATATACATATATTGTGTGTGTGTGTATATATATACAATATATTTGCTTATGCCTGTTGGGCTGCTCTTTGATTTGATTTAAGCAAACAAGCATGCCAGTTTGCATATGGCATGCCGAAGTGCGAATACACTGCATGGGTAAGTTATTTATTAAGTTATAGTGTATTGCGTATATTCAATATTATCATAAGTCTCACTTTGATCATCACTGATAAGTCAAATTATTTCTAAAATCAGAAATGGTCTTTATACAAAAAACTTCATTTCAGGTGATTGTTCCTATGGCAGCTATATGTTATAGTGCTCAGATTTTGATAAAATTTTATATGCATATAATAATAAATTGATTTGTTTTTGTTTAAAATAATCACAAAGTTAAAACAAAATTAAATTTGTGAACATTCATTTAATTTTTGATATATAAAATTAAGTTTAAAGTTAAAGAACACAGCTGTATATAGAAAAAGTCAGATGTAGTAAATTTGCTTACAATATCTTGACAAATAACAAAAAACGGCCGATAGTTTGTATGGCAGCTATACGATATATCGCTCCAATCCGGCTCGTTCCAACTTATATACAGTGTGCAGTACTAAGAAGCATGTGTGGCAAGTTTAATCAAGATAGCTCTAAAACTAAGAGACTAGCTTGCATTGCAACATACGGACACACGGACAAACGGACACAAAGACGGACGGATAGAGAGACGGACGGACAGACATGGCTTGATCGACTTCCCCTGGTGATGCTGATTGAGAATATATATACTGTATAAGGTCGTAGATGTCTCCCTCAGCAAGTAAATATAAATAACAAACAGTTTACTGGACAAAGACATCAAGTTCCTATAGTTATAGTAGTTCGATTTTGATAAAGTTTCGCCTGCTTATTAAAGACATAGTAAATATGAAATATATTGAGTTTGATAACAATATCTTCATAATTAACGTAAATCAATGCATAGAACTCGTGATAATTATACAACTTATTTAAAGAGTGTTCAAATGAGAAACTTATGTATGAATTTACATGAAGAAAATAAAGACACACACAATAATAGTTTGAACTAGAAATGTTTCCTTTTGCATGTGTGAATATACACTCAATTATGATACCCTGTACAAATGTGCACAATGTGTTAATTGAATTTATCGCAAATCATTTCACGAGCTACCATTTAATCATTTAAATGTCGTTTATATTCAGTGGAAATTGTTAAATAACTCGCATAACTTATCAAGAGACTATAAGAAATATTTCTCTTTCAAGTTGGCATTGCATATGAATTCGAGTAAAAATATATTCTAATTGCAGTGCTGGGGCGATAACTATTTGCATGCACTGCATAAAATACATTTCGAAGGGGGGAACGGGGGGCGAGAAGGCCTCCGGAATAGAAGTGGAAAATCGATTTCACGCTTTCTGCTTCTTACTTATACAAATCGTAGTTTATTGATATACGTCCCCCTCTCTCTCTTACTCCCCCTCACTGTCTCTCTCCCTCTCTCTCTGTGTGTGTTTGTTCGATTGTGGTGCTGTTATAATTAAAACGGAACCCTGAGGAAATGCAGATTTAACGCCCAAACGCTCTGACACTTTTTGGCATTGACATATTTCCAAAGGCGAAAAACCTCTTGAAATTTGCATGCGAGAAATAAACGTAAGCAGAAAAAAAAAAACTGAAGAATTTGCGATTTATGAGGGGGCAAGGTGGAGTGTAAGGGAGAAGTGTGGGGGTGGAAGAAAGAGATGCGTGCGTGTGTCACTTTTGAGTGTGTGTGCGTAGGTGTGTGTAAGGTGAGAGAGGATACAGAGGAGAGAGGATACGTTGTCGTCATCTGAATTGTGATTGCTGTTCCTCTTCTGTCTTCAGCTTTTCTTTGCTCTTCTTCTTCCTCCTCTTCCTCTTCTTCTCTTTGTTTATGCTCCTCTTTCATTGTCTCTGTTGTCTACAGTCCATCATGTGTGTGTGTGTGTAAATGAAACCGCAAGCAAATTTACTCATTTACACTGCAAGAAATCTACGGGTGCTACTGAGACAACAACAAAGAAAGTCAGCTTTGAAGTCAAGTGTGGCATGGGAGATGGGAAAGATCGCATGGCGTGGTGTATATGTTGGAAAGTAAACTGGGAAATTGTTGAGGAACCAATGCAAAAATATGTATATTAAGGTTGTCAAGGAATTTGTAGAAAGAGTTATAGAAGAAATCCCAATAAGCATCAAGGGGTTTCAGATGGAAACATAAGTTGCAGAGGCAGCTGACAAAGGAGTTGAAGAAACTAATAGAAAGAGAAGATCATCTAAGTGTTAAATATCTATTATTAAGTATTTATGATTATAAAACTTACTTTCTTCTTTCTAAACTCTGCAAACTTCTCACGAACTTTGTTTGCTTTAAAAACTTCAACTTGTTTACGAACTTTTGCTTAAACTATATGATATGGGGAACTCAATTTCAGTGCATGCACTAACTAAAACTACAAATACAAATGATTTCTACAAAATTTCATCCAAATATCTTCACAACAAGCTGAGTTCCTTGAGGTTTCCGAACTGCAAAACTTCACAGAAACCTTTTTATGCTTCATAACTTACTGATTCTTCAATATGCCACAGGCAAGACTCTAATGAATCAATCTACCAAATTTCATCAAAATATATCCACCATAAATTGCCTTTTACATCATCAAATGTATGATATTCAAAGACTACACGCCCTGAAGGAGTCAAGCAAGTTCTCACTAACCTCTTCTGCATTTAAGAATCCTTTCAAAACTTCTCTTTAAACAATTTTCCAACTTACACAACCCCACTGTCCAACACTGACGAGGCTCCACTGTATGTAGCTTTTATCTGGCCGCAATTGCAATTCAATTGAGACTTCAAGTTCAGTTTGAGCTGCTGCAGGCTAACCCTGCCTACCTACCCCCTCCTTGCCCTCTAGTTGAGGGATTGACTGTGTGTGCTGTGTGTGAGTGTGCGTGTGTAAGTTTGTTGTGCATGGCAGCTAAACGCCATGATAAATTAGCTGGATAGTCGCTGCCTGCGTGTTTTGCTTAGTTTTTTTTCTGCTTCGCTCTCGTTTCTTTCAATTCTCCCCTCGCAGCACGTCGAGTGGCGCATTTTAAACGCCAACAGCTGACAGAGTACAACGCACAGACACACACACACACACACACACACACACACACAAAGTGCCGCCCGCCTGCTGTGTGTATGATAAATTAACATAAGATTAGCGATCAGCAGCAGCAGCAGCAGCAAAAGAGACAAAAAGCAGGGAAGGAAAGGGAAAAAAGACAACGAAGTGAAAATAAAAAGAAAACAGAAAATTAGCTCAGCGTAAAACAAAACGGGCAACTCTCGCAACGAGCCTGTAAGCGGGTGGACAGCATGTAAAGGAAGGAGGGGGGGTAGGTGGAAGGGGGCAAGTGGGAGCGAGGCAAACATAAATGAATAATGTGCACTAAGCGTAAAACCCACATGAGAATTGAAATTAAAAGGACAATAGATAAAACACACGCACAGGCACAGAGTCCCAGCAGAGTGAGCGAGATACGAGGAGAGAGAGTGAGGGAGAGGGGGAGGGGGAGAGAGGGAGACAGCATGTGTGTGTGTGGGTGTTGGGACAGCAGCGAGTCAGAGTCGTGTCCTCGCATATCCTGCGACACAAGCTGTGAGGCGCCTTTGCTGCGTTTAGCTAAAATCGTAAATAAATAAAAATAACAACAGCCACTAAAAGCAGGCAAGCAAGGAGAGAAAGAGAGAGAGATGAAGAGAGAGAGAGAGAGAGAGAGAGAGAGAGAGAGTGAGAGAGAGATGAAGAGAGAGAGAGAGGGATTCAGGAAGAGGAAGCACATAGCACACACAGCACGGCCTGAAACATACACAAGAGTGTGTGAGATGAGGCAGCAAACAAGCGCAGCAAGTTGAACATGTTTTGCTGTGTGTGTGCTATACGAGTGTATGTGCGTGTGCTGTGTGTGTGTGTGCTGTGTGTGTGTGTGTTCTGTGTGTGTGTGTGTGTGTGTGTCAATCGTACAATTACTTAAGTTTCAATGCTTAAATATTTGATGAATTCATTGCATAGATTTGATTTAACGCCAACATTACCAACAAGAGATACCCTGTAATTGGCTATCAATGTCAAGGAGAGTTAATAGTTTGCAGAAGTCTCACAAAAATACTCCGGACTTATAAGCAACATAGAAAAACAGTATATCAAACAAAGGCATACAATATGATATAAAATATAATATATAAACAACAAAACAATGCAATACAATATACAACAGATATACCTTTAGATACCCTGTATATGGTATACATGGATGGGACATACCCTCTACCCTATTATCAAATATTTACGCTTATAAAACTAACTTTCTTATAGACAAACTCTTCAAACTTCCCACGAACTTTGTTTGCTTTAAAAACTTTAACTTGCTATCGAACTTTTCCTTCAACTATATAACATATATATGTAGTTCCCCAATACACTTCATTTAAGTACATGCACGAACTTAGACTTCATATACTGCTTTCTACAAAATTTCATCCAATTAACTTCACTACATTCCCAGTTCCCTGAAGTTTCAGAAGTTCAAAACTTCACAGAAACCTAAATATGCCTCATACCTTACTCATTCCTCAATATGCCATAAACAACACTCTAATGAATCATTCTACCAAATTTCCTCATAATATCTCCACTACATATCGAGTTCCAGCTGAGCTAATCTCTGGAATATCACGCATTATCTCACATAACATACTTATATCCGCTTCAAGTTTTGTTCTTTAAACTTTCGCTAATCACTTGGAATGACAAATGTTTCGTGAAGTACCAATTGCCAATTACTAAAGACATAAGCATCCATGCCACGCCCACTCTCGCACAGTGTGGAAGGGAGGGGGAGAGAAAAAAAAGCGAAAACAAAAGCAAACAACAATAATCTGTAGCTGTCTCTATGGCAGCGTGGAGCTCTCTCGGACTTGGCTGGAAATGATTTGCTAATTTGTTAATGGCTGCTCAATGTTTAATGGCCAACAGAGAGTAAAGAGCAGGCCAGACAGAGGGAGAGGGGGGAGGCAACGATAGATGGGAATAGTGAGAAAGCATTGCAGCTGGAGGGGGGAGAAAGAGAAATAGAACCTCTCAATTCTCAGTTGGCATATTCTGATATCTCTAAGGGGGGAAGGGGATTGGCAGCTGAGGGAGTCGGGGGGATTGGCAGCTGATGTAGGGGAGCAGGGAGGGGCGGCTGCGAGGGGCGTGAGTGACAAAGCAGGACAAAAAGTAGGCGGAACTGAAAGTTTCGCCCTTTTGCATTGGGAAATGTTTGTTTGTTTTGCGTAAATTGATTAAATTGTTTGCTTTAATTATGTGTAAATACTTTTTGCAGTCACTGTTAGTAGCATCAGCTGATGAGGCCATTGATAAGTGAAAACGACAGATTAGGCAAATGGCAAAGATAATTTAAATGAATGAATGCCGTGTTTAATAGAACTGAAGAAACAAATCGACTGAGATAAACGAGAATTGCAAACATTAAAACAAAAGAAATGAGCAAGAAATGCGCAATTTAAATGTTAGGAAATTTGTAAAATGCAGAATTGCTTTTTATAAAGAGGGGTTCCAATATTCCAATATTTTGTAGAAGTTTACAGTGTATAGAAGTTGTTGTAAAAGTACGAAAGAAATAGTGAGAAATTAGAAGGAAAATGTTTCAAATATTTTGCAGAAATTTAAGCAAGTTTTCGAGACTACAGGGTATGGTAGGGCCAAAGATAGAGACACAAAGAGAAGCCACAAAAAAATCTTTAAATATATTGTAGAACTCTACAGGGTATACAATCTGTTGGCCCAACTTGAGCCTTATCCAAAGTGCCTGTGCATAGGTTCAACCATATCATCATAAATGCATATTTGTATTTACAAACAACTTTGTCTGCATCTGTATCTGTATCTATAACTGCTCCATCTGTATCTGTATCTGCAAATGTATCTGGAACTGTATCTGTAACTGTATCTATAGTTCCACTTGGAGCGCTTCCTGTCGCATTTTGCGATACAAAACAAATACAAATAAACGACAGCAACGACGCAGAGAAGAACAGAGCAATAAACTGCGTATTTACCTTTTGCCTGCAAAATGCAAGCGCTTATCAAAGAGACAAAGCAGCAGGAGATGGAAGAGATGAAGGAGCAGGAGGTGCAGGAGGAACAGAGAGAGAAGCAGCTAAAGCAAAGAGAGCGGTAAACAGACAAAATGATTTGCCAAAGTGTCTGCGGCTGGTTGGGCAAACAAAAGCTAAAGCCCCCAAGTCGAGTGTCTTTCCGAGGTTACCAATCGCACACCCTTTTTGGTAAAGGGTGGGGTTGGCCACCCACCCCCCGCCTTCCCTCACCTACTACCCCTTACTATCCCTAACAAATTCCACTTCAATTCGAAGTGAATCAAAAATTGAAGCCAAAGTCGAAGTCGAAGCTGAACCAAGGCAGGGCCAGGCAAGACGAGCTGTGTAGCTCATCAGAGACGACAGTCAAGCGTCAAGCTTCACAGATATTGTTGATAAGTCGAGGCACAACAACAACAGCAACAACATTGACAACAACAACAACAATGGAAACAACAAGAAAACGATGAGAAAGAAACAACAATCAAAAGGTAAAGCGCGCAATTGAACAGCAGCACAGAGAGAGAGAGACAGTGGGGAAAAAGGGGGTTTTACAGCATGTTCAGAAAGAGTAGGAGGAGAGGGGGCAAGGGGGCATAGGGGCATGGGGCAAGCAGCTGGCATAAATGCCAACTATTTTATACAGAACGCTTCACACAATCAATGCTGATGATAATGACAATGATGATGACAGCCAAAAGGGGAATGCCAATCGAATTGGTTACAGCAATGCTAAAGAAAATAGGGAAATGTCTAATAGGGGGCAAGGGGGGAAGAGGAAAAAAGGCAATAAGAATCCGACTTGGGAAACGAGTATGGTATTCAGTAACGGGTAACGGGAACAAACAACACAGCAACAGAAACGGGCAGCAGACAGGCACAGTGCATCGGCATATTGAACATATTGCAAGTGAGTGCAAGGAGGCACAGTGGGGCAAATGTATAGAAAGACTGCATTGTAGTGAGTGCAGACTGAATAGAATTGTTAACTGTTTTACCACATATTAATCTAAAATCGATATTAATCGAAAATCGATAATAATCAAAAATCGATACACGATAACTCGATATGTATCGATTATAGAAGACATTTATATTTTTAAAATCCATTGCATCAAATGTTTAAAATTATTTTCAGCATTTTCGACTGTATAAACTTATCGATTACATTATACTGTTAATATTTAGCATTAATAATCGATAATATAATAAATATCTACTTTAAATATATACTTCATCAAATATTAAAAATGATAATAAGCATAATCGATTGTATTAACTTATCGTGAACATCAAAATGTAAATATTTGGCATAAATAATCGATAAGATAATAAATATATATTTTTAATATATTCTAAATTAAATTTTAAAAATTATAATGATCATAATCGATTGTATTAATTGATCGATAATATTATAATCTCAATATTTAGCACTTGCTATTAATTTATAAATTTAATGTATCTATTGTTTACTGTAAACTCAATTATGGAATGTATTGATCGATATAAATCGATAATAAATGTTAAATTTAAAGAAACTGTCGAATTAATTACATTATTTAATTATTCAGATATAAAGAGAAAGACATAATAATTTCTCAAAATGAATACTGACTCAATACTTCACTATCGCCTTCAGATTCTGTTGCCAAATATTTAAAATTCTAGCAAAATATAACGAAATTGTTTAAGAAAAGTGACTAACAACAACAACAAAACAAAGTACAGTCAAGCTATAACTCTTAAAAAATGTCATTAATGTCACAACATATGACAAACTCTCGAGTAAATACATTGCCTGCAGTTCAATGCACTTTGCCACACTGTGCAACTACTAAGCAATTATTGGAGCGGGCTGCCTGTCATCATCATCATTGTCATCGTCATTGTCATCATTATCGATATCGACAACATCTTCAGCCTGCTTCCAGGTTGTTGTTGTTCTCTCTTCTTTCTCTTTCTGTTGTTGCTTTTCCAGCATTTTCATTGCGATTGTCATTTGGGAAGCGACAAACGTTGCCTGCACTCACGTTTCCCTTGCTGAGACTGCGCTGCTTATCAGACAGCAAACACACTCACATACAGGCACACACACACACACAGGGCGGAGTTTGCTATTTGGGGTTACCGTTATCTTATTACTTATTGATTTTATGTTATCAGCGCCAACGTCGCGACGGCAAAGCGTTTCTCAAGCTGAACAAAAAACGAAAACCAAAAAACTAAAAATGAAAAAATACATATATATATTTGTGAGTGAGTGTATGTGTGTGTGTGTGTGTGTGTAATGCCCTGACAAAGTGAAAAAGCAAATTGAAAAAAAAAGAAGATGCCGACGACCCTCGCAACTTTAGAGTTGCTGCCTTCTGCCTGCCTCTCTCTCCGCCTTGCTACCTTTAGCCCACACCAAAGAGCCGCGCCTCATTACACTTGGAAGATACCTCAACACTCGCTGATAAGGGCTGCGGGCAGTGGCGCAACAGAAAGGGGCGCTGCTAGAGGGCTCGGGCAGGGAGGGGAAGTTACAGCGATTGTTGCTTTCTCAGCGTTTATTCCGCCGTGTTGTGTGTCGCGCGCGCGCGTTTTATGCGTAAAATTGATGCGCATGTTTTGCGAGTTGCATGCCACACCGCAAAGTAACAGGCAGCAACACGCCAGGAGAGCGACAGGGAGGGGGAGGTACGGGGGGGTTGGCAGCACCCTCCTGTGAGGATGATGCTGATGATGATGATGCCAACGGCAATGGCTTTGTCTTGCGCCCAGAGACAGAGAGATACTACTTACAGGCAGGCGGCTAAAAATAAAACAAAGTATCATAAAAAACATAGAAAACAAATAGTGAAAATGTGCTGCTAAAAACGCTGATAAACTAGCAGATACCTTAGGCAAAGCTGAAGGTGTGAAGTATTAACAGCTAGCAAAAAGTTTGACAGTTCTAAGCTGCTTAGCAGCTGTTCAATGGGTTAGGTCGAGTAACTGTAGACAGATCGTTATCAAATTTTATGCACAGCAACAGTAAAGACAGCAAGTAATCATTGTATGAAATTTAATGAGTCTAGTTTGCATAGTTCCTGAGTTACATGAGATAGTCCAGCTTGATACTTGAATAAAACAGCTTGTGTGGATTGTTTAAATATGAAATTACTGCACATACTATTTTACCTTAAGTAAAACATGCATAGCAAATTTCATAGCTTGAGTTTTATAAGAGATCAATGAGTATAGTTCACAGTTATCAAGCCAAACTCTTCAAAGATCTTTGTCAAACTTCGTACATAGCAAGACAAGATAGCAAGTAGTCATTGTATGAAATTTAATGAGTCTAGTTTGCATAGTTCCTGAGTTACATGAGATAGTCCAGCTTGATACTTGAATAAAACAGCTTGTGTGGATTGTTTAAATATGAAATTACTGCACATACTACTTTGCCCTTAGTAAAATATGTATAGCAAATTTCATAGCTATAGCTTGGGTTTAATAAGAGATCAATGAGTATAGTTCACAGTTATCAAGCCAAACTGTCCACAGATCTTTATCAAATTGCATACACACTAAGTAAAGACAGCAAGTAATCATTGTATGAAATTTAATGAGTCTTACTTGCATAGTTCCTGAGTTACATAAGACAGTCAAACTTGATAATTGAATAAAACTGCTTGTGTTGATTGCTTATATATGAAATTTCAGCACATACTTCCCAATACATAGTAAAGCATACATACCAAATTTCATAGCTGTAGTTTGTCTCTTGTCTCTCTTGTCTTGAGATGAGCTTAGTTCACAGCGAAGTAACCCCATTGCAGCATACTCTACTGCAAATTCAATTACCTGTACTGTTAGAGCTACGTTTTTTTTATGACTTGAGCCGCAGGCAAACAAGATACAGTTGGGCCAAAGCTTCTCCATTGATTTGTGGCACGTCAAACAGAACAGAAAGGCAACAAGAGGCAGTAACACTATCGCAAGGCACAACGAAAGGCATCTCAGCTTAACGCAGTCACAGATAGTTATAGTTCTCCATGCTGAATTTATGGACATTGATTTTCCGCATACCAAAGAAACAATCTCAACAATGGTAACGAGATAAGATTAACAATTGTTATTTATTTAAACAGTATATTACAAAACAAGCTGAAATTAAACCTTACAAATGTTTGCTTTCCCTGAGTAATGCATATTCATGAAAATATTTGACATTCCCTTCCCTCTCTCTTGGCATCATAAAATGAACAACGAAACGATACAAATTGAAATGCAATTTAAATATTTTGTCCGTCAGTCCGTACTGACCCCCCCCCCCGCCAGCAATTATTTTATATTGATTGATTTTTCACATATTTTAAGTTGCTTTAATAAACGAGAGGAGAGAGAAAGACGAGTGCGAAAGAGAGGCAAAGCAACGAGCAAAACAATAATAAAAAGTAAAAAAGTTTCTGGTTTTTTTTTGTTTTATAAAATTTTCATCGCTTTCATGGAAATTGTTTACATTTTAAATCGAGGACAAATAAAAAGTTAAGCAAAACGGAAAAACACTTTCCATTTCCAGCTAAATAATGAATTGACAAATTCAAACAAATTTTACAATAAACCAAAAAGAAAAGAAAGAAAGCAAAAAAGAAACTGTAAACAAAAGGAACAGGAAAACTCGCAGCTCGATTCGTTAATCAGCTTGAAAATCGATGCAAATTATTACACATAATGTGTGGGAAGGAGGGAAGGGAATCAGCGAGTTTCTTGAGAAACATTTCTTACTGCGTCATGCTGATTCAGCACAGTTTCCCATCATAAGTATATGCTATACAAATTGAACAGAGTTTGTTCATTCGATTTTGCTTGTTTACATTCAATCTTATATCTATATCTATATCTTATTGTTTTTCTCATTTTCGGGAGTTATTAAATATGTTTTATATCTTCTGAATCGCACAAGATCTTTTTTTATGCATCGATAATACTAAATACAGCACAGATTTTAATCTTTTTATATGCTATATAGCTTTTCAATCATTTAGCATCTTTCATTTTATTTACTATTAGTATATATCTTTACATTCTGTCCAGGTACACTTCGAGCTTATTCTTACCTTGATATATGCTATATAGCTTCTCAATCCGATATATTTTCTTATGCTTCCCTCTATTATATATCTTCTCATTCTGTCGATCTACACTTCACATCATTCTCATTCGAACTTATTTTTATATTTATATATATATACTTCTTCATCAGTCAGCATTTTTAATTATGATTCCCATTACTATATATGTTCTCATTATATCGTGTTACATCTTGATATATGCTATATAGCTTCTTAATCAATAAATTTCTTAACCAATAATATATATCTTCTCATTCTGTCTTGTTATACTTCACATTATTTCCACTCGAACTTATTCTTATATAGATATATATTTTATATCTTCTCAATCAGTCAGCATCTTTTATTTTTTTCCCTTTACTATATGTCTTTGCATTCTATCGTGTTACATCTTGTTATATGCATCTTGATATATCTTTTATTTTATTTACTATTATTATAGCTCTTCTCATTCTATCGTGCTACACTTCACATCCATCCCCCTTCGAACTGAAGATGTCTCAAGTTCTCATCGCATGAGATACTTCTACCATAATTTTATATAGTCGGCTGATTCCCCCATTGCCATAAACTCTTTGTCACCGCCTTGGAATGCTTTACTTGCGCATTGATGGGGCACAAAAGAAATGATTAAATATGTGGAAATATCTTCGTTGTCTGCGCCAAACGCAAATTTGCACAAAGCGCAGCAGCAAAGGCAAGAAAAATGAAGAAAAAAAAGAGTGAGAAAGAGCAGAGAGGGGAGAAGGAGAGATAAAGAGGGGAGCAGTTTGTCGTTGCCAGGGCCATGCATACGCGTACTTATATAGATACAGATACAGATACAGTTGGAGAGATACAGCTGGCAGATGGAGATGCTGGGTTGGAGCTACAAACATATATAGAAAACGTACTTATAGATACAACCGGTACTTATGCTGCGGGGGCTAACTGCGCTGGGCTCTTTTTCAAGTTCGTTGCCAGCAGTTGCCCTTCCCTCTCCCTCGCTCTCTCTGGTTTGACTGCCACTTGACATAACGGTCTCGCTGCTGCCGTCGCCGCTGGCTGCTTCCCTTGCCCCTTCTCCCTTTCCCCTTCCTCTTTTGACTGCAGTCTGCAGTTTTGGCACTTGATTTATGACCAGCAGCAACGCTGGACCGCCAGACATTATAGCCGAGGAGCAGCTTTCCATGCAACAAGTGCAAGGGATAAGAGCAGTTCCTTTTCCTCCATCCAGCCTCCCTCCATTCCATTCTTTTCCTTGCTTTATCTGGCATCGTCTTTGTCGTGGCGAAAAACCGATCAAATGCACATTGTATTCGCTGCCTTTGCCGTGGCTATTGAACTCGCCTCGTACTTTGTAAGCAAATTTTGTTGCCGCCTTTAAGCGTTAGAAGACGATAAAGAATTTTTCGGATTTCTTTGTGATTATTGAATTTCTAAGATATTCTCTTACTCCCCCTTTACTCTCTCCTCCCTCTTCTGCTTTTGCTTCTTATAATCCTTGAGGCTGCTTTAGCTGTACTTCATATACATACATATTATAAAGTCAGTGAGAGTCTGTGCGGTGTCTCTCTCTCTCTGTTTGTGTGTGTTTTAAAGTATCTTAAAGCGTCTCTAGGCATATGCCAGGTATTTTTAAGTATTTCTAAGTATTTTCAAGTATTTTCAAGTGCCTTAAAGGTCTCTTCGAGTATTCCCTCAACTATTTGTAAACTATGCAGAGTATCTGCGCAGCCTTAGGCCTTCTGTATACGAATTTGTGAAGAGAAATGCAGAGTGTGCTGGTGAAAGTATCTAACATCCTACATTGTTTATAGTATCAATAGCTTATTTATGCATATGTTTGTGTATCTACAAATATACACAAAGTATCTTCACGCATCTAAGTATAACTTGAAGTCTTCTAAGGTAGTATAAGGTATATTTTAGGTAATGTACATCAACTCTTAAATCTTCTGCTAACTGAAATGCTGTTAAACTACTTTAATGTCACTGAAACCTTGCGCTAAAGTTTATGAGCACAAGGCAACGCATATATCAAAGCATCTCTTAAGTAACTTAGCCCAAAACGTATCTTCAAGTTTGCTTTTAAGTATCTGAAAGTCTTTGTGCAACGCATCAAAGTATCTGTCAAACTACTATGTAGAGTAGTAACTCAAAGATACAGCTGCGTGGGTGTATAAGACTTTACAGAATTATGTAGATAATTGTAACTTTCATCTAATCTAACCATCTATCTACGCTTGCTGTCTTTGCTCTCTCTCTCTCTCTGTTAGATGTTTCCTCTGTCTCTTTCTGACTCCTGCTTACTTTCTTTCCCCCTTTCGATTGTGGTTAGCTACTCCATGCTTGTCTCGAATTGTGGTTCATGTTGTGGTTCATACTTATTGCTGGTTCCGTTCCAAGTCATGTGGCTGGAGTTGGGAACAGGGAACAGGGTAAGGGGCGTCAACCAGGAGGCGTGGGCGAAATTGGGGAGTTATGGTTGAATTCTAAACCTTATAATCATGACAGCCAGACACGCCAAGGCGATGCCAAGGAGTTGCCTTTTGCCTTTGCCAGTGCTGCCAGATGGTTGACTGCGTTTCCTGTTTTTCCCTACAGGTTTGTCGTTGTTGTTGCTGTTGTTGTTGCTGCTGTTGTTGTTGTTGCTGTTGTTGTTGTGTTGTGTTGTGTGTGTTGTTTTGTTTCGTGTCTGAAGTTTGTTATTATATTAAAATAATATAATGATTATTGCTTAGATTCGCATTGTAGTTGTTGTTGTCGGTTGACGATTGTTGTTGCTGTTGCTTGTTGTTTTGGCAGTGTTGTTGTTGCTGCTGTTATTCCTGTTGTTGTTGTTGTTGTCGCATGCATGTGTGTACGTATAAATCACTTCAATTCCGCTTCGTTCTCCACTCGCTATCGAAGACATTTCGTGTGACGCCATATTTGTCAAATGACGTTTAAATTTATGAGCAAATGATATATGAATAACAAGCACACACACCAGACACACACACACACAGACACACACACACACAAAACAGGCACACACACACACAACCAGGCAGACATACGCACACACTTGAGTGCATGAGAATAAATGTTGAGCGTTGTCATCGTTTTTGCTTGAGACTCCTGCCTGACTTACACTGTGAGAAAACAAGTATTCTTGTTTGTATACCCTTGCAGAGGCTGGCCAGAAGTGCGCAATGCAACTTAGGAGAGAGCTTAGACACCATAAACTGTATATATTCAGAATCAACATCAACAGAGCAGTCGAGCTAGCCATGTCCGTCTATCCGAGTGTCCGTTAATCTGTCTATCCGTATGTTAAAACGCGCACTAGTCTCTCAGTTCTAAAGCTATCTTAATGAAACTTGCCACACATGCTTCTTATTGCTGCACGCTGTATATAAGTCGGAACAAGCCGGAACGCAGCAATATATCGTATAGCTGCCATACAAACTATCGGCTGATTTTTGTTATTTGTCAAGATATTGCAACCAAATTTACTACATCGGACTTTTTCAATATAGATAATATGCATATGAAATTTTATCTCGCTGAAAATAAAGATTTTTGTATGAAAAACAGTTCTGATTCTAGAAATAACTTAACTTATCAGTGCCAAACAAACATAATATTGAATGTATACAAAACCATTCATTTCTTTTTTGTACTTTGCAATCCATTCCACGCTCACCTCAACCAAAACTCACTTGATTTCAGGCCACTTGAAGAGTACTTAGACTGCCCTTTCGCTCAGTGTATGCGCATTGTATGTGTGCGTGCTCAAACCAATAAAGTTCAATAGCCGCACACCCTCACACACACTAAGCACACACACATAGACAGGCATACTTGCGACACTTCACGCCGGGTCTAGACAACATATTTCGCGTTATTTGATATCCCAAAGTAAAACCATATGTGGGACAATTTCAACGTGCACCTCTCTCTCCCTCTCTTTCTCTCTCTGTCCCTCTATCTCTCTCTTTCGCGCTGTGCTCGATCGTTCTATTGTTACACTTGTTCTTCTGCTTCTTCCTTCTCTTCGAGTTGTTGTTGTAATAAGTAATTAACGCCACAGCAAAAGTCAATGAAAACATTTTTTGGAGTCTCATTTTTTTTTACTCTCCTGTCTCTCTCCCTCTTTCTAAGAAAGAAGAGAGAGAGTAGAAGGCAAAGAGTTCTTTACTTTTTTTTATGGGGTGAAGGAGGGCAAGGAGAGAGTTTCGAAGATTGAAGTACTTCTACTTCGAGTAGAGGGGACGATATCGTTTTTTTATGGGCCAATAAATCAATTTTATGAAACTGATTTTGTCAGTTTGGTTTCGAGTTTTTTAAAGTTGTGTTGTTGTGGAATTGAGATGAGATTGGGGAAGGAAACTTCAAAGGGAGAGTGTGCAGGGAGATATTATGATGTTATGCAGATCTAAGAGGGTGTATAAACCTATAAACATACAACTAAATAACAGAAATTTCAATTAAATATTAGAAATTTCAACTGTATATTATGTTCTTCTTAATCGATAACAATTAAGTGTTGCCAAAGCGTTATAATTGTTCTAATTTGACAAAGTTACCAGCTAGGTACAGTAGAATACTATAATTTATTGAATATATAGTAGTTTATAGTAGTATATAGTAGTATATAAAGCAGTATATACATATAGTATATTCACTTTAACTTCTTCTGTTACTACAGCTCACCCATTCTGATAACTAGGATCTTCCAACTCTTGCCATCATACTTCTTGTTAACATTCCTTCCACAGAGATTATTTAAAGATTCTTCTCCTAACTTTACTACCGATTCTTCAGCACTTTTCGTACTTCCCAGTTTAATCGCAAACTGAATTATCATCACTCACCTTATTATAATTAATTCGCATTGAAATCCATAGATAATCCCTAAGAGGATCCACAATTGTTTCTTTCACTGAGCTGCAAAGAGAGAGACAGAGAGAGAGCACATATTAAAAGAGTGTCTTTGAAAGAGAGCGAGAGCGCGCGATCGTTGTGGTTTGAGTTGCATGTTGCGGTTCGAGTTGCGTGCGAGCTGCGTTTGTGTCTTATTGATCAACCCAAAAAATGTGAACAAAGTAAATAGATAAAACTGGAGTAGAGTGAAGAGAATGAGAGAGAGAGAGCAGGCAAGTAGGAGTAAACAAAACAGAATGCGGGACTGGCAGAGAGAAAGAGGCAAAATTGAAAAAGCAAACACACGAATTCAGATAGAGCTGCAGATACATTTACACAGATACAGATACACAGCTACAGCCAGAGATACAGATACTAAGCCGCACGTCGTGACGCGGCGTTGAACGTGAGTGAGTCCAAGTAACTGGCGCGCGTAGGCGCAGAAGAACAATAAACAATAAAGAAAAAGAATAAGAAACAAACAAAAAATAATGAATAAAAAATGTTTAACGATGAATCAAAAGCAAAACAACAACAACAAGAATAGAACGCAACTGAAATTGAAATGATAATAAAAATATACAAATTAAGCAAGCCAAAGAAATCGCAACAATAACAAGGGAATATGTTGAGAAAGACTTCCACAAATGATTGAAAATCTTTATATGATAATATCTCCGAGAACTCGTGACTGTTTAGAGTTATGCGTATCTTAAAGATACTTCACAATTTAAAATTGCCGATTAACCAATTAATTTTAAAACGGAATTTCTTGTGAATATATTTAGCATGGCACATTTGATTATGGCAATTTGATTTGATGGTTTCGTCGATTTCATTGGAGTTTAATCACAGGGTTTTGTAGCTTGCGGATAGATAGATGCATAATTTATGTATGGAGTGTGTGTGTGTGTGTGTGTGTGTGTGTGTGTGTGCTGGACAACAATTAAGCCACAGGCTTGCCAGTTCTATCTTGGGTTAACTTAATTCCATTTCATTTAAAAAATTTTGTTTTATATGGCAAATAAATTTAAATTAAACTATGTTAATTTTCAAGGGAAACATAATATAATAATTATAATATAATTATGCTATCATAAAAATAATACATATAATATAATCCAATTCAAGCCACACTCGATGTAACATAAGTTGCCTTGAAAGTACTTTCATTACAGTGAATAATATCAAATTACATGGAATAAAAAGGAGAAAGAAAGGCTAACTTTGGCATGCCGCAGGTTCTATACCCTTGCAGGTTCTCTTCTTCTCGGAGACTTCCTATACAAGTTATATTTAATGGCGCATTATTGATTGGAAGTGTGTATTCAATATTATGTCTCTTAGTTAAGTTATTTCTAAAATCAAAACTGTCTTCATACAAAAACCTTCATTTCAGGCGATTGTTCCCATGACAGCTATATGTTATAGTGCTCCGATTTTGATCAAATTTCATATGCATATTATTCATATAGAAAAAGTGTGATGTAGTGAATTGCCATATGTTGACAAATAACAAAAATTCACCGATAGTTTGTATGGCAGCTATACGATATATCGCTACGATCCGGCTCGTTCCGACTTATATACAGCGTGCAGCAATAAGAAGCATGTGTGGCAAGCTTCATAAGGATAGCTCTAAAACTGAGAGACTTATTTGCCTTACAATAGACGGACATGAATAGATCGACTTCCCTGTTGATGCTAATTAAGAATTTATATACTTTATGGATTCGGAGATGTCTCCCAAGGTGCGCTGCACACTCCTAATCAAAATAAATATGCACTCTGCAAGGGTTTAATAATAAATATCATATATTATTATAAATTCTATTATAAATCCAACATAATCCCATTCAAGCCATTCTCAATGTTAGTTACCTTCAAAGTGCTTTCATTACAATGTTACAAATCGTATTACAATGAATGAAAAATACATTAAACATATTTTTTCTAAATTCTCCAAACTTGTCTCTTTCTTTTCTCTAACTCCGTCTCCCTCTCTGTCTCCCTCTCTCTCTCCCTCCCTCTCTCCATTTCTTTCAGTGTAATTTCTGTCCAAGTTTTTGCAATTAGAAACCTCATTCCACGTAACCAATTAGCCAATTTTATTTGCTTCTTCCCATGAATTCTTGCAACTTTTTTAATGCTCTCTGTGAACTGTTTTCTTTGCTTATTCTTTTGTATTTTTTTGCGTATTTTTCTCGTATTTTTTCGGTATTTTTTTTGCTTATTTTTTGAATGTTAAGTTTTGTCTGGCGAAAACTATTTGAAATTTCCTTATCATCTGCCATCGATCAGGAAGCCGCGCCGCGAAACGGCAAACTGTACTGACAACACAACAACAACCACAATAACAACAGCAACAGCGAGAAGAAGAAGAAGAAGCAGAAGAGGAAGAGGCAGACGAAGATGAAGAAAGAAAGAAATGTTGTTCATGATGATGATGATGAAGCAACACAAACCGAGTTTAGCTTCAGTTTCAGCTGCCTTTTTGGCCTGGGCCTCCACATGGCATGTTGTCGCTTGTGTGTTGCTGTTGTTGCTGTTGTTGTTTTTATTGTTGTTGCTGTTGTTGTTGTATGTGTTGTTGTTGTTGCCTGCCTGCCTTAATCATCGCCAAAAACAAGTTTTGATTGTTGTTGCTTGCCTGCCTGTGTTGTTGGCTTAGCGCGTAACCCCAAACTCCACTCCAATGCACTCCTTCTTCTTCTTCTTCTTCTTCTTCTGCTTCTGCTTCTCCTTCTCTTTCCCCTTATCCCCCTCTTCTTCTCTATCGCCTGCTGGAGTCTGTTGAGAGTCCAGTTTTATCTCTCGTTGTTCGTTCGCTTGTTGCATTCATTCGTTGTTGTTGTTGTCGCTCCATTTTTGGCGCTGGCCCGAGGTACAAACAATTCCATGTTCCCGTTTTGTTTGAACGTTTATGCGCTGTCACATCGCGAACTTAAGCTCAACAATTGATTGCTTTTTCTCCCTTCATGCAGAGAGAGAGAAGGGAGAGGGCAGGGCAGTCTCGTTTCGGTAATCGATAGTGGGGAAGTTTGTTTTATTTTCAGTGTTTTTTTTTGTTGTTGTTTTCTGTGCTTTGGTGATTTGTTTATCGCTCTATGTTTATGCATAAGTACGAGGAGCTCTCTATAATTTATTGACTTCTCTCTCTTTATATATACTTGTACATACATATATGTATATATAGGGAACTTTGTACGTTTATATCTTGTGTTAATCAATCAAATTATGTTGACAAGCGTCTTATGCTCCATAAATAGTTTTAGCTTTACTAAGCTGTGATATATTATTATCTATATTATATATATTTACAGTAACTAACATCAACTTTCAGCATTATACAAGTATATTCTTGAATTTTATGCTCTTTTATTGTGTAATATTGATTCTATTTGCATAATAATTGATTTATTACTTATTATAAAGATTCTTTTTGATATTGCCAACTGATTTATGCATTTCTACTAAGTTTTATGTAAAATTTATGCATTATGATAGTATATCATGAATAGTTTTATATATATATAGTTCTCTATTTGAATGAAGTTTTTATTTGAGTTTTATGAGTTTTCTTTGTATTTAAGCTTCAAATTATAATTATCTTTAGTTTTAAATGCTTTTTTTGCATATGGAACATATTTTGATTTGATTTTTGTGAAAAGTCTACGCAAATTTAGGTTAAATGGGGTTTACAAGTATATCTTGTTAGGTTTAGTAACTTTTTCTGTTCATAGCAACAATTTCTAACTTATAATTCTTCTTTATTACAATTTATTGCTCTTCGTAAACCTCATAAAAACCTTGTACTTCACATAAATACACCATAATTTAATTTAATTTATGTAATTTTATTTTATTTATAGT
This sequence comes from Zaprionus camerounensis, assembly GCA_018904165.1. Taxonomy (NCBI): domain Eukaryota; kingdom Metazoa; phylum Arthropoda; class Insecta; order Diptera; family Drosophilidae; genus Zaprionus; species Zaprionus camerounensis. The sequence continues at coordinate 7,030,500 of JAEIFS010000531.1, read as the reverse complement.
CGAACTAAGTTCAGTCGACTGTTTAAAATTAAAAACAATTAATAAACATCATTGTTTGTAAATTTTGAATAAACCCCCTCTCTCTTTCTACACATTAATACACTACACACCCCCCACTCTTCATGATTTCCACACTATTCATGTTAACTTCATTGCATAAACGTAAATTTAGTCACTGCAGCTGGCAACGACTTTGGCTTCGGCTTCCTTTTGCCTGTTGCCTTTGCTCTGTTTCCTTTATTTTGCACATGTTTTGTGTGTGCGAAGTGTGTGCGTGTGTGTACGAGTATGTGTGTGTCTGCGTGTGTGTGCATGTGTGTGTTTGTAACTGGAGAAGCGACAGCGTCTTGAGAGCTGCTTAAGCGATAACTGAGCCTAAAATTACTAAGCAAAAGCTGCAAAAACTTTAATTTCAACTTGAAGCCAAAGAAGTTGAAAAGTTGAAGGAGCCGAGAGAGAGAAGGAGATTGAGATAGTGAGAGAGAGAGAAAGAGACAGACAGTGAGGCACAGAGAGTGAGAGAGAGAAGCTGCAGACAAAGTGCTGGAAGAAGAAGCTTAGCAGCAGATGAAAACTTTTGCGTGCTGCTCGCGCAAGATCTCAATAAAACGAAAAAAAAAGAGAATTAAAGCAAAGAAATATAGCAAAGAAATATCGAGTTCAAGTGGCATCGTGTGAAGAGTCTTCGATTCATTTATGCCAAACATTTATTGGCATTTCCCCCCCCCCCCATCCCACCACTCATTGTTTCCCCCACGAGTTGCTTGACCGCGAAAACTTTTAATAGACTTGTCTGCGAAATGCCCACAAGACACCAAATAATCATCGTCAGCTAAAGTTTCTGATTCCCTAACTCCCCTGCTTCCACTCCTTCTGTTTCCCTAACTTCCCTCTCCACTGCTTGCCCTTCTTTCACCCCAGCAACAGCTAACTTCCCCTCTATTGCAATCAATCGATTCGATTTCCATTAACACTATATGCAAATTTTTTAATTAGTTTTTCCAAGTTTTCTTCTTTTTTTTTAATTATTTTCGTTTAACGCAGGCAGACAAATTGTCTGGCTATATAATAATAACACTATATGCAATAGATATATATATATTTATATATACATATATGTATATATAGTTTATAGAAAGTGGATGGCAGCTAAACTTCAAGCTGCTTCCGCACTTTCATGGCTTTTTTCTCGCTAAAAATCTGTTCTTTTTTTTGTACATTTTTCTGCTTTTAAGAATTATGAATCGTTTTGGCTGACTCATGCTCTGTTTACGACGACAACGACGACGACGCATTTCAGGGAATACTTGGGAATTGCTTAAGAATGGAATTCATTGTTTGTTCGGTTTTTTTTTAACTTATCAAGTCGTCGACAACAAGTTTTAGATGCAAAAGTTTTTTAATTAAATCAATCGAAAACAGTGAGAGATAGAGAGAGAGAGGGGGAAAGAGATTCGGCATAACTAAAGCTGTTTTTACTACAAAAAAATGTTTTACAAACTGTTCATTATCTCTCAGTTTCATATAGAAAATCTTTTCAAATTGCAGAATTTTTCATTTTGCGCAATTTCTATAAAATATGAGATTCTTGGAATGATATCAGTTTTATTTGATATGTGTATATACTTCTTATATACAAATTTTACATAGAATTTATTATCTGTTTTCTTTTTCATATATAAAATTAAAGAGTTTTTATTATTGTTTTTAATTATTTGACTAATATTAGTAATATCACATATGTTTATATGATAGATCCCAAAAACAAAGCTTAGCTAAATGATGTTACTTTTATTTTTATTTATTTTTTTATAATAGAACTATGTGTCAGTCGACTGTGTAAAAGTAAAAAAACAAATAATAATTATAATTTAAGTTTTAAATTGAAATATTGCATTTTAACTGTGAAAAAAATGAAATTAATTGTTTTGAATTGAATTAATTGAATATGCAAGAGATATTCATATGATTAATAGTTACATCATCTATAATATGCGTGTGTCTATATGTTTAAATCATTAGCACTTTGTATAGATATCTTTGATTTGGCACATATATCATGTTAATCTTATAACATACACCTACAATAATATACACCTATAGTTTCTGATATCTAATTATCAATCTGAGCAATCATTGGCCATAAAAACGCCGAAATAGGCACAAAAACATGCCAGGAAAATGAATAGTCCCGTAAAATTTCCTCTTCATCGGTTGAAAAAACATTGAAATCACTCTATTGGCATACAATTTCCTTCCCTCATTATTCTATAGATTTTGCCTAGTCCGATCTTTATTTTCTGCAGAGTAATGCATCTCCCAATATGGTCAAAGGTCAAATAATGAACATTGCACGTTTTGCCTCAAGAAAGAAGGAGTATATTAGGGATGGTATCCAAATTGAACACAGTAGATAAGAAATATGTACAGAATCAATTAGTCAATGATATATAGTGGACATTTTTGAACTACTACTGAAAATTTAATGTTTCTTCATGAAAAACAAACTGCAAACTTCAATTTACGATATATAATGTTGTTATATCATCTATAACATGATATATAATATATTAAAAGTTATGTCAACTATAAAGATAAGATACATGATATATAAGTATAAGATATACAAACATGCATATATACATATAATGGTTATATATGTACATATATTATTTATAGTATATTTTGTTTGCAATTTTATGAGTTATATGTATCATCTATATAAGTTTTCTAGACCTTTATTAATTATTAATCAAGATTAATGTAAATTGCTTTAATTGCCGTCATTGTTTTGTGTTGATTTTTCTCATTTTCCAGTTAATTCAAGAAATTCTTCTCCTCGTCTTAATATTAAGCTTATTTTCAAGCATTTTTCCAACAGGTGCTTCCCAATTATCTTGCAGGAATGTCTACCTCAACTTCTGCTTCTCCTCCCCTCCTCCGTATCTCTATCTTTTCTGTTTTTCTTTCTCTACGAGTATTTTGTTTATTATTTTGTCTTGATTATTTTAGCTTAATAGAAAATTCACTTGTGCAGGAAATATTAACATTTTTTCGCTGTCTCTCTCTCCCTCCCCTCCCCTACCACACCTGCTAATCACCTTTGCTGCTGACACGACGCTTGTCTCTACTGCCGCTGCCGCTGCCTCTGCTGCTGCTGTCAGACACAACTTCATTAAGAGCACGCACACACACACAGACACACGCATGCGGATGGTCCTTTTTTCGGTTAACTGTACTGGCTCTCTTAGCTCTAAGCCCCCCAACAACAGCAAGAACAACAACAAAATAAAGAAGGAAGGGGAATAAGTACAAGAGCATTAAGCACACATCAGCATCGTCGTCGCAGTCGCCGTTGCCGTCGCTGCTTTCTTTTTCATTTTTGGCAAACGTCAATTACACACAAAAAGACGTCGACGACGACGGCATCGACAGCGCGACGTCAACGTCAACGTCAGCGACGACAGAGGCAGCAGAATTGGTAACAAGAACAAGTTTTCGCTGTCGCTGTCGCTGCTCTGCCGCTGCTGTTGTCATTGAAGTGCGACTGTTGTTGTTGTTGTTATGCTTTTTGCTGCGTTGCGTTCTCTTTTTTTTGGCCATGCAAAATGCAATTTTCATTGTGATTCATTTTTGGCTTTTAAATTGGCCATTTTTTATGTGCTTCTGTTTTTTATTGTTTTTCTTCTTCGATATTCTTGTTATTGTTTGCAGAACCATGAACCGGTTGAACGGGTATTCAGCATAATTGTTGTTGTTTTCCGTTTGCATTTTTGATTGTTATTGCACGCACACATACACACACATGCACACACAGTGCTAAGAGAGCACTGAAGAGAGACTTGGCAAAGGCGCTAATTAAGCTGCAGGCGCAGCTGCAGCGCAGCCTAGTGCAGGTAATGGAGTGACGGGGGGAAGAGAGCATGTGATCATGGCAGAGAGAACTAGTTCACTCTCTCACACACACACACACACAGACGCACATGTAATGATAGGCAAACCAAAACATAATAGTTTTTTCTTTCTATTTGTTGCTGTTGTTGTTGCATTTGCTAGTCGAACCGGTTCAACGGGTTGACACCATACACATACACACACACACACTTGCTTGCACTTTTGCCTCGCGCTGCAATTTGATTTTAATTCCGTTTTTTTTTTACCTTTCGCTTTGACTCTTTGCTCTCTTGAGCTGCTTCTGCTACTTCTGTTTTGTTGTTTCTTTCAATGCGTTTTTACTCTCTTTCGCCTTTTTGTAATTGCAATTAATTTAATATTAATTTCAACGTCGCACTCACTTTCAAATAAACAAGAACAGAAAAAAAATTTATTTTAATTATTTTTATTTTTATATTTTCCTTTTTTTTTATTTAAAAACACGCGCGCATTTTGCTTTGCGGCTCTGCTTCTTCTGCTTTGGGCCGGTGTTTTCTTGATTCTTTTATTTATCTTCTTATTCGATTGCACTTTACGTTTTCGCACGCGTTTTCGTTATATGTTGCTGCTCTCTTCTTTTCTTTCGATCTCTCGTTCTCTCTTTGTAACTGACGCGACGCGCGTTGTTCAATTTGCTGCTGCGACGTCGACGGCGGCTGCTGCGCTACTGCTGCACCGGCGAATCGAAACGAAACGGACCAACAAAATGAGAATTGTGAGCGCGAAGAAGAGGAAGAGAGAATCTCACAAGAATTTTACGAATTACGCTCGTGTGTTTACTTCGCTCTCTCGTTCTAACGTACCATCCGCTTTGGCACGTCCGCCTCGTTCGGCTTTGCTTTTGCATCTGTTAACAGTGACGCGCGACGACTGTTAACAGCAGTTGCAGTACAACCGAACGCGAAGCGCTGTTACGACAACAGTGTGCGACAACAGCGAAGCCAACAGTGCACAACATGTTTGAGTTGCACAGCGCGTAACTTGTGTAAAGTCACAGAGACAGAGAGAGAGAGAGAGTGAGTGTGGGTGTTCGCTTGCTCCTAATCTGCGTCGTTGTTATTGTTGCTGCTGCTGCTGCTGTTGCAGTTCGCTGCAGGCCGCTGTAATTGGTAATAGATGTAACAATTGTTGCGGTAAGTTCGGCTTATTTGTGCGTGTGTGTGTGTGTGCACAGCAACGTTGCGTTAATTAGAAATCACAATTGAACTCAAAATCATATGTGTGAAAGATGTGAGGAAATTAATTGAGAATCGAGCATCAAATAATCAAATATTTCTTGTACTTAGTTAAAAAATACTTGAATAATATAAAATTATTACTCACAAAGTGTATACATATATGTATTCTGAATCAGCATTCACAGAGGAATCGAACTAGCCCTGTCCGTTTGTCCGTGTATCTGTGTGTCCGTCTGTTGTAAGGCAAATAAGTCTCTCAGCTTTATAGCTATGCTAATGAAACTTGCCACACATGCTTCATATTGCTGCACGCTGTATATAAGTCGGAACGAGCCGGATCGCATCGATATATCGTATAGCTGCCATACAAACTATCGGCCGATTTTTGTTATTTGTCAAGATATTGCAATCAAATTTATTACATCGAACTTTTTCTATATATATAATATGCGTATGAAATTTCATTAAAATCTGATGACTATAACATATAGCTGCCATAGGAACAATCGGTCGAAATGAAGGTTTTTGTATGAAGAACAGTTCTGATATTAGAAATAACTTAACTTAGAGACATAACCTGCACCATTATATAATATATAACTAGTATAAGAAGGATCAGAGTAGACAAGAAACTGCAAGGGTATAAAACTTACGGCAAGCTGAAGGTAGCTTTTCCTCCTCGTGTTTCTTAGTCATTATATGGTACAATTATTATTACTTTATTATATTTTGAATATTTTAAAATATTTCTTAATATGTATATTGCATTTTCAATATATCAAATATATATAACATATAAATATTATATATTTCTTTGTACTATTTTTTGTATTATTTAATTAACAGAAATCAAAATTATTTGTATTTTTAATATTAGATTATTGCACATAAAAAGTTCTTATTATTATTATTGTTTTTTCATGCATTCTTTTACTTCTTTTAATCGGATTACCCAAGCTGTACCCCCTTCTTGGCTAAAGTAAACAGTTTGATGAGGAAGCTGGCAGGGAGTGGGAAGGTTTCCATTTTGGTTTTGGTTACGTTTCGCTTTTTAAAAAGAGTTCCAACCCAAAGTGAAGCACAGCTTAACTGTTACTTCTTCCATGCGATGCATTGTTAAACGCGCTCCACATGCTCATTTGACTGAATGCGGTTGAATAATCATATTTTGTTATTCTCAATACCCTGTAAAGTAGCTGAGTTGCTGAAAAGCGTAAGCAGCAGCACAAATTTTGTTAGTTATGCTTAGGGTTTAATAATAAGAGCTGAGAACTAGTTCTTCTTTGATGTGTACTTTAATTTATTTCAGTTGATGTGTAATATATATTTTATATTAAGTATATATCATCTAAAACATGAAAGAATGCTTTAATTTTACTATAGAGGGCGTTGATATATCATAAAAAAGTAAAAAATGGCACGTTAAACATGAAAGAAAGCTTAAATATAAAGAGGTCGACTGTCTTCTACCTGCTAGCCATAGTTATAATTAAAAATTAATGCTAACTTCTATCAAAAATCATTGTAATCTTTATAATTATTATACACATAAAAAAAAACATTTTAGCTCTAAAATTATTCGATTATTCGATGTTTTTTCGATTTACGAGGACATAAGGGAGGCGTGGCTAAATTCTCAAAGACACTTTAGCTGCGTACAGTAATAAGACATATTAAGAGTAAATTTGATAGTTCCAGCTCTTATATTCGCTGTGCTATAGGCGCTCATACAGACAGACATTGCTATATACACTCCATGATTGATGCAGGAGGAGAATAGCTGCAGAATAGATGAGAAACAAACATGCTGTAGTCATAAATATTTATAAATATATTTCTTATGATTTTATAACAAATATACGTATACAATATTACAGGGTATAGCGAAGACGACTCTCCGACACAATTTGTCCGCCATTTTGTTGCGGTTTTCGTTTGTTTTGTAGACTTTTCTCGTGCCGACAATTCAATTTCATAGTTCTGTTTTCTCAATCCTAATCCTAATCCGAATCCGAATCGGATAAGTCGAATCGGTTAATAGGGGCGGATAATTGCAGCCTAAGTGCAATAAATGCTTAAGGCGTGCAACAACCGCAACAACAACAACAATGGCAACATGCAACACAGAAAGAAGAAGCAGAAAGAAAACAATTTGATAAACCGAAACAAGAAAAACATGAAAAGCAATGTGAAAATGAGGAGGCTGCCACATGCCACATGCCACCACCAGGTGGCAAGGTCAAATCGAGCTGTTTGTTGTTGCTTGTCCTTGTTGCTCCTGTTGTTGTTGTTGTTGTTATTGTTGTTGCTTTAATTAAGCCAACATTTTGCCAGACATTTTGTCAATCGCATTGCTCGGGGGCGCACACGCCCTAATCGAGGCACAAGGGCGTGGCACTACTTGACTTGACTGATAAGGCCGCGGGACCTTTGTTTTGTGTGTGGGAGGGCGTGGCAGGGGGAGGGGTGTAGTGGGGCATATCAGTACTTCCTGACAGGCTGACAGCAAATTATCAATTATTGCTGCAGCAGCGCCGGAAATTTGCCACCTTTGTATACCCTGTAAATGTCATATATGTATGACTGTGGGGTATGCACGTCCGGCAAGTAATTAATTATAAACTAAGCTTGCTGAGAGCATATGTGAAGTGAATTAAAGTTTTGCTGGCTTGCTGGCACAGTGAGTGATACCCTGTACATAGATGTGAATTTGTTCTTGAACTTTCATTTAACACACTCTAAGGCTTTTCTTTCTTTCATGGGTGGGGAAAAATTCAAAATTCTGTTCCATTAATCCCTGTATATACCCTGTAACACTGAAGAAACTGAAATCGGTTCTAACGTGTATACCCTGTAATACTAGAAAAAGAAGAAATACGCTTAAATATCCCTATTTATACCCTCTAAAACTAAAAAAACTTACATTTGTTCAAAAAAAATGACTGTATATACCTTGTAGAACTAAAAAAACTAAAATCTGTTCTCAAAAATCTTGTTTTATACCCAGTAAGAATAGAAAAACCTTAATCTAATCTAAAAATCCATGTGTATACCCTGTAAAATTATAAAATGAAAAAATATTTTATATAAACCCCTGTCTATACCCTGTAAAAACGGGGAAAAAAATTATTTGCTCTATAAATCCCCATGTATACCCTGTAAAATAAGAATTACTTAAATCTATTGAAAAAATCTCTATATATACCCTCTAAAAATCACTGTATATACCCTGTAAAACTAGAAATACTTAAATATGCTCTAATGATCCCCTGTGTATACCCTGTTATATTAAAAAAAAACTTAAATCTGTTCTTAAAATGAACAATCCCTGTAAAACAAGAGACAAACTTCGAGTTCGTTTGATAAAATTCCAATTTTGATTGCTTTCTCAACTTAACAGCGTATGTTGAAGTCGCGCACACTCACCTCACGCACATTCACCTGCGCCCTCCACTTTTTTCTGCTTATTTTGTTGTTGTTGTTGCGGCACGTCGATAGCGTCAATGGGCGTCGCTGCCTATTGACATCATAAAATTTGTCAATTTATGGAAATGTACGGAAATATACGGAAAAGCGACACATTTCCCAGGGAAATACAACAGGGGAAAAAGGCAAAAGAAAATAAAAAGTGTAAAGAGAGAAAGGTAAGAAGAGAAAGAAGAAGGAGAAGAAGGAGAAGAAGAAGAAGTGACGCAATTTGTAAGAAGAGAAAACAGAAGTAAGAAGAAGCACAGGAGAGGCTTAATCAAAATTTAATTAGGGTGGTCTCCATGTAGTTACAAAACAAAAAAAAAAACAATTTTCAATTAAATCTTCATTATTTCTCTCTCTTTCTTCCTCTCTCTTTTATTTTTCTTCAAAATGCATTCAATATTAAGTGAAATATTTTCGTAATGTAAAGAACTTTGATTTTTATAAATATTTAAAGTTCTAGCAGGGTGTATTGTATTGATGGGGACGAATAGAAGGTTCAGGAAACTCTTAAAATCTTAAATTTTCTAAAATTTGAGAAGATTAATTTAAATCATTATACCTACTCAACTTCGCAGGGTATTAAAACGAGAAATTGAACTAAAAAGTTTAGGTAAAGTAATTTAGATAAATATTTCTTTTATAATACAGGGTATTTAAGTGTTTGGCAAACACAAATCACTTGGAATATTCTGCATATAATAAAAAATAATTAATAATTAATATTGAGAAGATAAATTAGAATCTTTATTCTTACTCAACTTTGCAGGGTATTACAATAAGAAGTTGAACTAAAAAAAGGAAGTTAAAAAGGAAGTTAAAAAAGGAAGTTAAGATAAAAATTTCTTTTATACTACAGGATATTTAAAGGTTAAACAAACGCAGATCACTTAAAATATTCTGAATTTACTAAATAAAATATATAGAAGAAAATTTACAATTGTTTTCTAAGTAAAATTTAAAGAGTAGAAGGAAAATAATTATAAAATAAAAATAAAATGCGCAAAAAAATAAAAGAAAACTTTAGAAAATATTCCTGACAAAATTCTACAGGGTATTTAAATGGTTGACAGTCGTAAATTAGCTCGGTTAAAAAAAAAAATCAAAAATGACTTTACTCAACTCAAGCTTAGCCATCGACTGCCCCATTTCGCGCAGTGTCTTAGCATAACTGTACCTATGTACCTATCTAAGAGGCACCCAGCATAGTTGTGATACCACTGTACATGTACCGCATGTACCTGCATATCTGTGTGTACGTACCCCCGAATAGCTTTGGTACACGCGGCTTTCTCTGGGCGAACACACGATGTGGAACGTTTGCAATGGGTTCCCAATGCTTTTAATAAAGTTACAAAGCTGACAACAGAATCCCGCTGGCTGTGGCACAGCCTGGAATGCCCCCCATATCACTCTCTCTTTCTCTCACTCTCACTCTCACTCTTTTTCTCTCTCTCTCTCTCTTTCTCTCTCTCGCTCTTTGTTTTTCTGTGCCCTCCGTGGAGCATAAATAAAAAAATACATTTTATGAGCGCGTATACTCGAAATTATTGCGACTGACAAGGACGAGAAAATACTCTTGTTCCTCTTTTCTTCTTGTTGCTCTTTTTTTTCTTCGTTTTCTTGTGTTTTCATTCTTCTTCTTACACTTCATCTTCTTGCTTTTGTGTAGGGTATTTCGCTGTGTGCTAGGCAGCTTGTGATCTGTTGAAGATATTCAATAAAATCCACAGTTTATTTATTAATTTTCATTTATTTTTTACTATATATTTGTTTTATTATGTTAAGAAAATAGTATTTTCCTAAGTTTATTTATTAATTTTTTATTTAAAATTTGCATTCATTATTTATTAATTTTTTAAAATTTTTTTTTAGAAAATTTAAGATATTTTAGAATTTACAAAAAATATATTCACAAAGATTATTTAATTAATTTTTAATTTTTTTCATGTGTATTTTATCCTGGGAAATTTCTTTACTTTTTTTAATATTAAAAACAATTTGATAATTCACAAAGAGAAATATTAATTATAACATTAATTTTTACTTATATAGAAACTTATTCTGGGAAATTCCTTGTTTTTTAATATTAAAACCAAACGATAATTAAATTTATTCAATTAAACAATAATGATACAAATTCAATTGAGTTGATATTAAAATAAATATAATAAATTAACAAATTAATTATAAATAATAAGTTAAAATACATATATCATTTAGTTTAAGCATAATTTGTGAAAATAAAAATATACTTTGTGCATTAAATTTTAAAATTTGAATTTTTAAGATCTAAGATATTTATTAATAATTTATATTTTATTTGTAAATATTTATTAATTCTTTGTTTACTAATATAATAACATATTTTTATTTTGATTTTTAAGTAAATAGTTGACAGCCTTAATTGTTAGAAATACTTGTTTTAAAATACAAAAAAGAATAAATAATCGAAAATAAAACATTATTAAATCATATTAATATTTTAATATTTATTTGTTTTACTTTTTTAATTGCAGTTTCAATTACTTAAAAATTAATATTCAGCAGTGGGTATCTGCTAGTTCATGAAATTATACTTATACTTTTTATTCTTAAATTTCTACAAATATTTTAAACATTTTCCGCTCTGAAAACGGTATTTTGTAGTTTGTCATTTAAGAACTTTGCTGTCCTTGTTGTTGTTGTTGTGGTTGCTGTTCACACTCATGTTGTGCTTGACGTTGTTGTTGTTGTTGTTGATGTAAAACACGCACACACCGAGTAAGAAAATTCGTTTGGCGACATTTTCGATGCTTTTACTTTTGTTACTCTCTCTTTTTTTGCACCGTTTTCGCTATTGTTGTTGCTGTTGTTGTTCTTTTATGCATGTGGCCACGTTTATTGTCTTTCGACGCATTTGCCAATACCCGCACAGCAGCAGCAGCAACACCAAAAATCGCTGACACAACAACAACAAGGCCCGCCAAATTGTTTGCCTCAGCAATTGGCGTGACATGTAGAGCTGCTCACTCAGCTTTAAGCCCGTCAGATCTAGCTATTATCAAATTTCTAGCGGTCAGCAGGAGTTCTAGCTTTTTTTTCTGCAGTTCACTGCAGTTCTGTGCAAGCCGTGCATTGCTACTTAACAGAATTCATTTGGTATAATGGCAGCAATAAATCAAGTGCGCGCAAAAGTATGCAATCATTTTGCAGTAAATTGAAGCTTTATTATTAATATTTTATTCCTTTTGGAAAATCAAAGAGAAAATATAAAACAAAGATTTAATTAATAAAAATAAATAAATATAAATTATAAAATATTTATATAAACATGTTATACATACATATGTATTTGTTGACAGCTTATTGTTTAGCTTTTTATATGTAATCTCAAGCTTTTGGTTCGATCATCAATGCTGACAACACTGATGACAATTATTGCCTTCGTTTTTTTGGCTCTTTCCCTCCCCCTCTCTCCACCTCTTGCCTTTTTTTTCTTGTTTTTTTTTGGTCCATTTCGTTGCGTTGTTTTTTAAATCATGCCTACAAGTATGCAACGCAATTTTTTTCAATTACAACTCGCTGGCAATTTACTTTTGGCAGAGGGTGTCGCCCCCACGTCCTTCTTCCTGTTTTCGCTTTTCGCTTCGCAATTGCAATTGACAATTTATGTGCCGAAAGAGAGAGAGAGAGGGAGATGGAAAGAGAGAGGGAGCGTGTGAGGAAGGGGGGGAGGGCAGGAAGGAAGGGTGTCAGGTGCAACCGAACAAGGAGCTTCTTCAATTTATATCGATGCTGAAGGTGCGACAAACATTTTGACTGGCATTGAAATTGAGTATGAAATGAAATGGAATTGAAATCGAAACGAATGGAATTGAATTGTAGCATAAAGAGCAATGCAATAAGGGAAAATGCAGTGGCAGGCAGAGAAACAAATGGAATTGAGATTGAATTTGACGGAATTGAATGTTCTGTGGGAATATGCAGTGTAGAGAAGTGTGAAGGGAATGAAATGGAATCTGTGGAGAGTACGGTGAAGGTAGCAAACAAGCAGTTTCAAGTGGAACGAAAGGAAATGAAACGGAAAAAGCTTTATGATGTGAAACAAATGGAAAGTGGAGTGTAGATTGTGGAATATGTAAAGTGTAGAAGGTAAAGGGTAAGGTGTAGAGTGTAGAGTGTAGACTGTAGAGTGTAGAGTGTAGAGTGTAGAGTGTAGAGTGTAGAGTGTAGAGTGTAGAGTGTAGAGTGTAGAGTGTAGAGTGTAGAGTGTAGAGTGTAGAGTGTAGAGTGTAGAGTGTAGAGTGTAGAGTGTAGAGTGTAGAGTGTAGAGTGTAGAGTGTAGAGTGTAGAGTGTAGAGTGTAGAGTGTAGAGTGTAGAGTGTAGAGTGTAGAGTATAGTGTGTAGAGGAGAGTCTAGAGTGTAGAGTGTAGAGTGTAGACTGTAGACTGTTGAGTGTAGAGTGTAGAGTGTAGAGTGTAGAGTATAGAGTGTAGAGTGTAGAGTGTAGAGTGTAGAGTGTAGAGTGTAGAGTGTAGAGTGTAGAGTGTAGAGTGTAGAGTGTAGAGTGTAGAGTGTAGAGTGTAGAGTGTAGAGTGTAGAGTGTAGAGTGTAGAGTGTAGAGTGTAGAGTGTAGAGTGTAGAGTGTAGAGTGTAGAGTGTAGAGTGTAGACTGTAGTGAAAAGTGTATAGTGTCGAGTGTAGAGTGTAGTGTGTAGAAAAGAGTCTAGAGTGTAGAGTATAGTGAGTGTAGACTGCAGAGGATGTAGAGTGGAGAGTCGACAGTGTGGAGTGTAGATAAGAGAGTCGAGAGTATAGAGTGAACACTGTATTATGTAAAGAGTGGAAAGTGTAGAGTGTAGAGAGTTGAGAGAGAGAGAGAGAGAAAAAGAGCAAGAAGCACGATTTGCCTCAACAACAACAACACCAACAACAAATATCTCAGGCTTTTATTTAATTAAAATGTCATTACGACTCTGCCTCAGCTGCCTCTGCCACCGCGACGTCGGCAGCGGCACTTTGGCAGTTCACAGTTCGCGACAGTGTCAAATGGCAGCATGCTAAACTACATAGAAGTCAGCACAATCCCCTCTCCCTTCCCCCACAGGCTGCCCTTTCCCCCCCTAGAACGACGCTGCTGCTCCTGCTGCTGCTGCTGCTGTCACTGCCGACGTCGCTGCCTGCTGCGTAGCTGCAATTAAAATAATACAAATAAACGACGCCTTTGTGGGCGTGGATAAAAGGGCGAAGGGTGGTGGGGAAGAGGGGAGGGGGAAGGGTGGAGAGGGGGAAGGGTGCGTGGCTGTGACATTCTGAGTGACTGCAATGAAATATTTTCCCGCTTTTATAAACGATTCGCGATGTTGTTGTTCTTGCAACAGTTACAGTTGCACCTTTGCATGGCGCGACACGCCTACCGCCCTCCCTCGAACCCTTTCCCCTTGCAGTTGACGCGGAACAAACGTAAAAGGAACCTTTTGTTGTTGTTGTTGTTGTTGACGACGACAAATACTTGATGGATGAAACGACCTTCACCTGGCTGGCTAAGCACGGGCATTGGCCACGCCTCCTTCTCGCCTTCCTTTCACTTACTTACTCCATTCCTGTCCAGCTGTTGAGAGAGCAAGTGTCAAGAGAGAGAGAGAGAGAAAGAGAGAGAGAGAGAAGAGTGTTAAGTGAAGAGAGTGGAAAGACTATTAGATAGCGAAGGTAGAGAGTGAGAAGAAGGTTGGGAGTGTAGAGAAGGTAGAGAGTGTAGAGTGTAGACAGTGTAAAGTGGGAGAGTGTAGAGTGCGGAGTATATAGTGTAGAAAGTAAAGTGTAGATTGTAGAGTGTAAAGAGTCTACAGAGTGTAGTAAAGGGTGTGGAGTGTAGAGTGTGGAGTGTAGAGCGTGAGTGTAGAGTGTGACTGTAGAGTGTGACTGTAGAGTGTGAGTGTAGAGTGTGAGTGTAGAGTGTAAGTATAAAGTGTAAGTATAAAGTGTAAAGTGTAGACGGAAGAGTGGATAAAGTAGAGTGTGTAGAGTCTAGGGAGTATAAAGAAGGTAGAGTGTGTAGAAAAGGAAAAAAGTGTAGAGAAGGTAGACAGTCCAGACAGTGTAGAGAAGATAGAATGTGCACAGAAGGGAGACAGTGCAGAGAGTGTAGAGTGTAGACTGTAGAGAATGTAGAGTGTTGGCAGTTGAGTGCAGAGTGTAGAGACTGTATTGAAAGTAGAGAGGGTAGAGAAGGTAGAGAGTGTAGATTGTAGAGTGGGAGAGTGTAGTGTGCAGAGAGTGGATAGAGCGTGGATAGTGGAGAGTTAAGAGTGTTGAGAGTGTAGAGTGTAAAGAGGGTAGAGACCTTAGAATGTGTAAATTCAGAGAGTGTAGAGTGTAAAGTGAATAGGGAGAAGTGTTGAATGTAGAATGTGGAAGAAGATTGTGTGGAGAGTGTAGAAAGTGAAGAGAATAGTGTAGAGTGTAGGGTGTAGAGACTATAGAATGGAGAGTGTGTAGAGAGTGTAAAGAAGGTGAAGAATGAAGAGGGTGTTCAGGAGGTACAAAGTGTACAGAAGGTAGAAAATGCAGAGAGTGTAAAAAGGATAAGGTGGTGGACCTTATAAAGAATCTATAAAGAATGTAGAAAAATTTAGAAAGTAGTGTGCGTGTATAGAGTAAAGGCTGAAGAGTGTAGAAAGTAGAGTGTGGAGAGTGTATTAAAAGTATAGAGTGTAGTGTGTATAGACTGTAGAGTGTAGAGAGTGTATTGAAAGTAGAGATGGTAGAGAGTAAAGTGCGGATTAAAGGTTGTAGAAAATGTAGAGAGTGTAGGAAGAGTGTAGAGTAGCAAGCAGTGTAGAATGGAGACTGACACCCACATTCCCCATAGAAACACGATCTCAGCAACAGTTGAGAATTATAAATTGCGATGACAGGCCTTTCTTTAGTTAACGAAAACTCGATCACGGTGTTAATAAATTGTAGGGGATACGACAAAGCAGAAGCATGACAGAGACAACGAGTCAGCTGAGTGCGCGGCAAGGCGGCCTGCCGCCTCCGTCTGCATCTTCTGCCCCTGCGGCTGAGGCAGTGAGGCACACGCTGCTGCCACAGTCGCAGGTGGAGGCGTGGCAGCAGGGGCAGCTGGGGCAAGCACAGCCAGCTCAGCAGACAACAGCAAAGGCGAAGCTAGTGGGGTAAGTACAAGGAGCAGGCAGGCAGAGGAGTAGAAGTCCAAGGGGGGGGGAGGCAGGGGCAGAGGCATCGCATGTAACTGTTTCTACTTTCAACAGGCAACTCACCTTGCTGAAGGCTTATCCCACAAAGAGGCTGCCACAAGTGCAGCAGGCGGCGGAGCTTGCAGATCCATGGACGGAGCTGCCGGAGTTGCCAATGTGTGCCGTGACATCGCCGCGCGTCAGCAGCAGCAAGTCGACGTCGCAGCGGCAGCGCAGTCGCCTCAGCTACGAGCAGTGGCTGGTGGCCAAAAAGTGAGTGAGACAACAACAACAATATAAAGAGCATACTCAGCCCCCTCTCTCTCTCTCTCTCTCTCCCTCTATCATGCAGCAAGGCAGATGCACAGCAGCGACGTCGACAGCGCCGGGAGCAGCAACGCCAGCGGCACGAACAGCTGCAACGGCAGCAACTTGCCGCACACAGCTTCAAGCTGTGGCTAAAAGGCAAGCAACGTCAGCAGAGCTTGCCACGCATCGCTGCCGGCAGCGCAGTCAGCAGCAGCAGCAACAGCAACAATGCCTCACTGCCAGCGGATGTGGCATCGCGCCGCTATGTTGCGATGTGGCAGCGCCGCAAGCTGGCCGAGCTGGCAACGCAACGCGAGTCGCAGCAGCAGCGGCAGCAACAGCAGCAGCTGCGCAACGATTTGCGTCGCCAGCTATCGGATCTGGCTTTCGAGCGTTGGCTAGCGCAGTCCGCTGTCAAGCGGCAGCTGAAGCTGGGCACATGGCGGGCACAGCTGCAGCAGCAGCAGCAGGGCCAGCAGCAGAGGCAGCAGCAGCAGAGGCAGCAGCAGCAGGGGCAGCAGCAGAGGCAGCAGCAGCAGCAGTGGCAGCAACTGCCACGCCAAGCACCAGCGGAGCCTTACTCGCTCTATCTGCACGTGCCGCTGTCGGCAGCGCAGCAGGCGTTGCGCGATCGGTTGCAGGACATGAATGCGGTGAAGGTGCAACACAAGCGGCGTTTGTAGTTTAAAGTATCTCTCTCTCTCTCTCTTCCTCTTGCTCACACACACACAGCAGTCTACACAGTCAGGTTTATTCATTATCCAAATTATGTTGGCAATAAAACAAATTTAAGGTTAAAGTAACAATGGAGGAAAAGCTTTAATGAATGAACAAAGAGAGGGGGAGGTGGGGAGAGGGAAAGAGAGGGAGGCAGCTTTCAGCGAAAGCTCAGTTTGGTAAATGCTTGGCTTAAGTTAAGGGTCAAAGAAGTTAAAGCAGAGCTAGACAAATTGAGATTTCTTTTTACTTGCTTTAAGTGAAAGCTCATTAAAGCTCACTTACATACATTAAGTATTCTTCGCAGCTTTATGCAATCTGCTAAAAAATCGAACATATTCAAGGGTAAAAGATGGTTTGGAAGATATATTTCATCTATTGTTGTTTATATGTTACTTAATCAAAAGCTCATTAAAGCTCACTTACAAACATAAAGTATTCTTTGCAGCTTTATGTTAACTGCTAAATAATCGAACATATTCAAGGTTAAAAGATGGTTAGGAAGATATATTTCATCTATTGTTTATCTATACTTAATTAAAAGCTCATTAAAGCTCACTTACATGAGCAGCTTTCTGCTAAAGAATTGACCAAAGCCAAGGGTTAAGAAGACTTTGATCTATTGTCGTTTATATTTTACGTTATCAAAAGCTCATTAAAGCTCATGTATACAAAGTTTTAACTATTTGTGGCACTTATGTACATACATGTAGCCTGCTTAACTAGCTCATGAAGACAACAAGCTTCGCAGCTTATTTATCAGGCACGAAAGCTCATTAAAGCTCTTAAAATGTATTTAAGTGTAACTGTTAAATACGAAAATGTCGCTTAAAGTAAATATATTAGAGTGTAGAGCATGAAGTCAAAGCTCATTAAAGCTCACTTACATAAATAGTTAGCCGTTGGCCGCAGCTTTATGCAATTTGCTGAATAATTCAGCAAATAGATGCATTAAGAAGGATTTGATTTAAAGCTTCATTAAAGCTTCATAAAGTGTTAACTGTTCAACGCAGCTTTAGGCAATTTATGTCACTGAATAATTGACAGAAAGCAAGAGCCAAAGTAGATCATAAAGAACTTGATCTATTCTCGATTATATAGTTTTTAATCGAATGCTCATTAAAGCTCACATAAATAAGGCGCTGACTGTTAATGACAGCTGCAACTTGCTGAAACAGCTCATAGATATTGCAAGCTTTACAGACTATTCTCCCAAAAGAAAAGCTCATTAAAGCTTCTTACAATTTCCTTAAATATAACTGTGTAATATACAAGTTTCGCTTGACGTAGGTGTAAACTTCGTAAAGCTTCGACATAAGCTCAACAAAAGCTCATTTAAGCTTACTGTCTCTTCAGTTTATTCGAATATTATTACAAACAAAAAGAGACAACAATCAAAACTCGTAGCTAAAACAATCAAATTGCGAATGAAATCTCATCAATTTGTATTATAAGTTCTTTCCAGACCGTGAGTATATAAATTATAAGTAAGTTGCTTGTGCACACTAGATTAAGTGAACTTTCAAAGCTTCTAAGTGTTCGCTTAGCCAGCTTTTCACTCCGTTTGATGCATCTCAATATAAACCAACAAATCCACAAAAAGATCAATGCAAACCATTCTCTTTTTGTCGATTCACTTAATTCATGTGCAATTTTTAATGCATTGAGATCAATCAGTTTGTTGCCGTTGCTTGAGCTATGCCAGAACTCCCAGTAGCATGTGGCACACACACCCACACACACACATACACACAGTCGAATTTCTATTTGGGCTCAAGCCGAGTTTCCGGTTAACTCAATTAAGAGAACAAAAGCTAAAAACAAAAATCGAAAAACAGAGAAGCAAAGAAGAAGCAAGAAAACTTCACCTGGTCCCCTCTGCCTGTTGCGGTCCCTGAGGTCAAAGCGGGGGGGGGCGGGAGGGTAAGTAGGTGAAGGTGAGGGATGTGAAGATGTGAACGAGGCCGAGCTGTCTGGCCATTAGACCGTAGGAAGACCCAATGGCAGCAGCAACATCGATGGCGATGCCAACGCAGTCGCCTTGTCCACTTATCCTTTTAATCCATTTTCATTGTGTCAGCAGGACATGTCATGTTCCCTCTCTCTCCCTCTCTCTCTCTCTGTCTCTCTCTGGGGAGCTGCAGCAACTTCAACTGCAGTCTCGGCTAAAAGGAAAGCCAAAAGTGCTGCCTGCTGCTGGGCATGTTCTGTGGCTCGTTCTCACTTGAGCTGCTACTCCTCCTGCAGCTTTGTTTGCCCATTCAATCTGTTCTTTCTCTACCTCTTCCTGTCCCTCTTCTCCTTTGCCTCTGCTCTTTCCCCTTGTCCACTTCACTTACCACACGCATTCATTGGTCAAAAGCTGAAAACAGTTTTCCATTTTCGTTGTGTCCCATTTTTTAATCGATCTCGTCGCGTTTCCATTGATCACCTTTATTAGGCAAAGTGAGGTTAGTTCTCTGTGCCACGCCTCTTTGTGATTGGCTTGGATTTAAGGGCAGAGTTAATAAGTTAGAGTAGTGCAGCTACAGTAGGTTGCTTTGTTGAGAGACTCTTGCAGTTGTTGAACGGGGTATCAGTTTGGAAAATACTTTTCTTTCTTTTCTTTTCAAACACAATACTCCCTTGAAAGTTCACTAAGAAATGCTCTGCATAGCATATTTACTATAGTATAGTCACCATCTTATACACATCACCAGAAAATTACAGTTAATACTCTTCACACAACACTCAACTTGAATTACTCAAGAGTGAATACTTGCCGAGAATAACATAACTTAGCATGCAAAATCATCTAACTCACCATAAAATAATCACCACTTAATACTCACCACTCATTACTGACCACCAAATACTCACCACTTAATATATACATTATAAATTATATTATATTATATATACATATAATACGTTACTCAACTATACTAATACTTGTATATTTATTACACGTATCTATGATATATTTTTATTCTTCCTATTCTTCCTGTCAGGACCGTAGTAACGATTTTACGGGCCCTTGTGCAATACATATCGGGGCCCCCTTGTTAAGTTACCAGACATTATACAATAAATATATACATATGTGTTTACTAATGGAATCTAAATGTCCAAATATGTTATATTCCTTTTAAAAACCTTTTTAGGTTTGATAGCTGGGGCCCCCGGGCAGTTGAGGGCCTTGTGTAATGCACATTCTGCACACACCTAGCTACGGGCCTGCTTCGTATCCACACTTTACTGATTATTTGATAGTTCCATTGATGAGTTTAAGAGTTTGTGTATAACGGAAAACCTTTATAGATGACATCCGTCTTTAATTGTTCTCTCTTGAGTATGTGATATGCTAAGGAGTTTCAAGATCTGATGCAGCATTGAAGCAAGCATCATTTCCAAAGCAACATTTAATGCACACAACTAAACTGTTCAAGGAGAGTATACTCAACGTTCAATTAAACAACTTAAAACGTTCAAAATACCATAATGTGATGGCAATAATTGTGAGTTTGTATTTGAAGTGCATGAATAAACCAAGGCTTGCCAGCCAACACGCATATCAAGTATACGCAATGTGTTGAACAGACTGAAAATGAAATCTTTGCAATTGCCTAGACTGCATAATTGAGGCTATCTGAAAAGCAATATCATGCGATGTATAGATAATGAATATGGTATATATGCTAGTATGAGAAGTATAGATAATGAATATAGTATATATATTCGAGTATATTTGTGTTGTGTGTCAATTATGGCACATCAAGTATACGCAATGTGTGTGAATAACTGCAGGAAGTGACTAAAACTTCTCACCCTGCGGCTTGATGGTGATGTTTTGTATCTGCAAGTGGAAGAGAGAGAGAAGGAGGGAGAGAAGGAGTTAGAGAAGGAGTTAGAGAAGAAAAGAGGAGTTAAAGAGGGGATACACATAGGGAGAATGAGTAGAGCGGAAGGTTTGCAAGAGAGAAAGAGCTTGTTAGATATAATCTGATGTATGTGACAGCCATAGGCGTAGTAGGCGTGTCTCTCGCCTGCCAGTTAGCTCACCTGGACATTGGGTGGCGTGCCAATGGTCCAGAGCACCGCCTCAGCCACGTCCTGGGCACGAAGCATGGCCATGTGCTGCTTGACGATGCCCTGCAGCTGCTGGGGCAGTATTTCCGTGTCTACCATGCCGGGACTGATGGTCTGCAGAGAGAGAGAGAGAGAGAGAGAGTAGAAACATGAGATGAGGAAGTGTGAGCAGGCATTAAATCCTCTCTCTGCCGGGAGAGGGTGTCGTCTCGCACACTCACCGACACTCGCACCCTTGTCTTGTGGCGCTGAAACTCCTGGCGATAGATCTCCTGCATGGCGCGCAACGCAAACTTGCTAGCCGGATAGATGTTAAGCGAGGGTAGCTGTGGCCCCAAG
Organism: Zaprionus camerounensis; assembly: GCA_018904165.1. Classification (NCBI taxonomy): domain Eukaryota; kingdom Metazoa; phylum Arthropoda; class Insecta; order Diptera; family Drosophilidae; genus Zaprionus; species Zaprionus camerounensis. The sequence goes on along the minus strand of JAEIFS010000531.1, from coordinate 7,009,303 downwards.
TTGGGCACCTGCTGCCCGGCCACACTGTTCACAATGACCACATGCCCCTCGCTCTGCTCATCCCGCTCGCCCTGCTGCCGCATCAGCTGAAATGCCTCGCGTATGCCATAGACAGTTCCCATGATGTTGGTCTCAATGGTGCGACGCATTGCATCGGTATTGCCGGCACCGCTTAGCTCCGCCTCGGCAATGATGCCCGCATTGCTGACCAGCACATGAAGGCCGCCCAGCTGCCGCTGTGTCCAGGCGATGGCCTGCTGCACCTGCGACTCCTGCGTCATGTCGCAGTGCATCGCATGTAGGCGCTGCTGTTGGTCGCGCGGCAATGTGGCACGGAGTTGCTCGATGCGCTCCTGGCGACGCGCCAGGCCAACAACAATGAGGCCAGCCTGGAGCAGGGCTTGGGTGCAGGCAGCTCCGATGCCAGCGCTGGCGCCGCTCACGACGGCAACTTTGTTGCGCCAACGTTCCATGCTGGCGAAAGACTGAGCCAGTGACGGGCGTCGCTAAAGGTTGATGGGTCTCGCTGCCCTCGCTTCCTCGCCCTTCTCTCTACTGCACTCTACCTCTCATGTTGCTGTCTCCCCTCCTCACTTTGGGGAAGCCGTAGTAATCGAGTGTGCCGCCTAAGCCGTATCGATTTACCTTGCGACCAGATGACACCGTTACGGAGAAACTACTGACAGTGCTGTCTCCCTTCCTTCCGCACTTTCTCTTCCACTCTCTGGCACCTTGTTTCTCTTCTCCTCTTCTTACTGCTCTTTTTTTTAAGTACTTCCTTCTAGCAGGTCTTCTTTTCTCCTCCTCCTAAGTCTCTAGATTCTTTTCTTACCTCTCCTGCTTTTCCTGATTCCAGCTCTCTATTTCTTCCTTATATTTCTGTTTCTTTTCTTATCACTTCTTCTCTTACTTAACTTAACTCTTCTCTTTCTCCTTTTATGACTTGTACTTTTCCTTCTACCTCTTCTACTTTTCCCTTTACTTCACCAACTCTACGTCTAAGTCTTTCTCTCTCTACCATACTCCACTTATCAATACAACTCATTTTTTTACTTGCTTCTCTCCGTTTCTCCTTGGCTCCTATACCTCTCCCTATCTTCCTACTAGTTCACTTACTTTACTTACCTCTCCCTTTCCTTCGCGTACCTCTTTACATATTCTCCAGTTGCTGCTTCTCTTACCTCTCCTTTGCCTTCAACCAACCTCTTCACATATACTTTATCCCAGTTGCTTCTACACCTCTCTGATAATCGCCTTGTGCGACTAGTCTAATTGGCAGATATATCCAAACTACCTTTCCAACTACCTTTCCAACTGCCTTGCACATATCCTGCCAAAGTTATCCTCTGCGTGCCTTCTCCATAATTACTGCATGCCCCGCTTCATCCACTTTTCCCCAGACTTATCGAGCTTGAAGTCAACTTCAAGTCATCGCGTCATCCTCATCGCCAGCTCTCATTGAAGTAACTTCAGCTACGACTGCAAATTGGAATAGTTTGGCGTGGCAAGAGGGTTGGTTGGTAAGAGGGGTACCTCAACTATCATCTAATTCTCTGCTGTAGCTGAATTATGATTGGCTTAGGCAATCGCATTCGAATGCATAATTAATCGAGAGGTTTCTTGAAGTGCGGCATCAGAAAGTCCTTCCTGCCTCTCTGGCTGGCTTATTAGACTCCAATTGCGTGCCCAGTGTTGAGTAATGACTTTGTAAGCAATTATTTGCTGAATTTATAAGGTTAACCACTTTTCTAGCTTGCTGTTACTGACACATGTCTGTAGGCCCTACCATGATGTATGTTAGACCTAGACAAGATACTACAATTTACAGTGTTGGTTAATGACCTGCAACACTGTGTACAGGGTGAACATACTGGGCATGTAAGACAAACTATTTAAGGGATGTATTGTATAAAAGTTAAAAGAGGTGTATAAGGTAGCTAGGTTCTATAATGTTCATAGGGTGTAAGGTCCAAGGTGTACCTTTTTGAGGAGTAAGTAACTATGTAAGGTGAAAAGGTATATAAGGTATAGAGGGTAATTCTATAAGTTGTATTTGGTGTATGAGTTACCTTCATATGGTATATAAGGTATATAAATTACCTATATAAGGCATATAAGGTATAGAGGGTAATCATATAAGGTATATAAGCTATAAAAGGTACCTTTTAAAGGTATTGAAGGAATATAAGGTACCTAAATGAGGTATATGAGTTACCTATATAAGGCATATACGTTATGTAGCGTATATAAAGTATCTTTATAAAGTATATAAGTCATATAAGGTACATATAAGGTATGTATGGTATAGAGGCTGACTTATACGGTTTGATTAGGTTATATAAGGTACCTTTTAAAGGTATGTATGGTATAAAATGTATATATGGTACCTATATTAGTTGCCTTTATAAGGTATATATGGTATATACATATGTAAGATGCCTATATAAGGTCCTTATATACCTTATATATTTAAGGGATATGAGGTACCTAAAAATATGTACCTATTTAAGGTTCCTATGTAAGTACTTATACACTTACATAGGAACCTTAAATAGGTACTAAATATACAAGGTACCTACACAAGCTACCTATACAATGTACCTATACAAGTATACAAGGTACCTATACAAGGTACCTATATTAGTATACAAGGTACCTACACAAGGTACCTACACAAGGTACCTACAAAAGGTACCTACACAAGGTACCTATACAAGGTACCTATACAAGGTACCTATACAAGGTACCTATACACGGTACCTATACACGGTACCTATACAAGGTACCTATACAACGTACCTACACAAGGTACCTACACAACGTACCTACACAAGGTACCTACACAACGTACCTATACAAGGTACCTATGTAAGTATACAAGGTACCTACACAAGGTATCTATACAAGCATACAAGGTACCTATATAAGGTACCTATAAAAGGTATCTATACATGGACCCAATGAGATTATCTACAATACATCAAGCGACCCTTATAGCTCTATGGTATAATATGTTATATATAGGTTTATATTATATTTAAAATTGAGGTAAACAAAAAAAACTACACAAAATTTTTAGTCATTGCTACGATTTAACGGAATCTTCGAAACATTTAACGACTCCATTTTCACCCTAGCTTACATATTCGACTTCTGCCTTCGTTCTTTGCACTTCTCTCTTACTCTTCTTCTATTGATTTCTATTCCTGCTTTCCTTTACTTTTTTCTTTACTCTTTTTACTCTTATTACTCTTCTGCTCTTACTTCATTTTACTCTTCATGCTCTCTTTTCATCATGTTCTGTTCTCTGATTTCTGCTTCGTAGAAAATATAAAAGTAGAAAGTGTGCAAAAGTTGAAAAATATATACTTAGAAATTGACGCTTGTGCGTGTCTGTGCATGTCTGTGCGTGTCCGTGATCGCGCCTCATCGCCAGGGCCGTGAGGCCTGCTGCCGCTTGTAAATACACGTAGCTTCGTTCGATCTTGTGCGCTGCTGTAACGTCTTACGTGACATGCGACCCGTTGGTAAAGGCTCCTGATGGCCACGCTGCCCCCTCTGCTGCTGTTGCTGCTGCTGCTGCTGCTCCGCCTCTGCCTGCTGCTTGAGCTCCGCCTGTTTCCCGCCATCCCTTTTGCCCTGTAGCCCCTTCTCAACATTCCTTCTGTCCATCTTCTGGCCATGCTTTATCTCTCTGGCCAACTCAATGGGCCCCCTCTCGCCCTGCTTGGACTTATGCGATCGCTCTGGCAACTGTTTGCCCTGCTGCACCCACACCTTGAGCCGCTCCTTGAGCTGATCCCGCTTCTCCTGGTACCTGCGCGGCAGTTCCTTGCTGTTCTGCATATGCTGCTGCTGGCGAAGCTGCTCCAGCTGATCGTCGTCCAGCTTCAGTTGACGCATTCTGGCATCCAAATCCGCTTCATTCACCACAGTCCGCAGTTCACGCACTCGCCGCGCATTCTGATTGCTCCACACACTCGGCAGGCGCTGTGGCTGCAGCTGCCTGCCTTCGGTGGCTCTTGCACACCTACTCAGCACCGCGTTCTCCTCGATGTTGGGGGTACTGCGCATCATCTCGCTGCCTCTGTGTGTCTTCGCTGGCCGCCAGATGGGGCGACGCGGCTGCGCCAGACGCTCTAGGCGCTCGTAATCTGGACCAGTGCGGGTTGCATGTGCTGCCTGCCGCGCCGAGCTTCCATGCTGCCGTGCTTCGTCCCTTGCCTGTTCCGCTTCCTTACGCTGCACCGGCTTCTTGAGCAAGGATTGCCACTCGTTGGGATTGGTGAAGTGCGGTGCCAGCGTGCCACGCAATGAGTCCAGGCCACGCCCCATGGGCACCGGTCGCGGTCGATTGCGTGCCTCAGTTGCCCACTGTTCCCAAGCGCCGGCGCTGAGCTCACGGCGTGTGCCCTCCTCCTGCTGCAGACGCTCCTCATCCTGCTCCCGCTTGACACGCAACGCACGCAGTCCGGCAACCTTCTCACGCTCCCAGGCGCCCAGACGGCGTTGCATCTCTGCCGCCGGCAGCGAGGCACGTGGCGTGAGCTGATGCTTCTGATGCTGTTGCCGATGCTGCGGCTGCTCAGACACATTCGTCGAACTCATGTCCGACTTGGCGCGTCGCATTTGGCTTGTCTTGGTGGCCAGCCACGTCTCGTACTTCTCCTGCGCCAGGCGATTGCGCTCCACGGCGTGCTCCTCCTCCAGCTGGGCCTGCTTGCGTGCGCTCTTCATGCGCTGCTGCTGCTCCTCACTGCAATTGAATAAGGTACTGCAAATGATTGATAAGGTAGGCGGCGGCATCACTTACTTCTTGGTCGACAACCAGTTGTAGAAGCTGTCGATCCTTGTGCATCTATCAGTCAGTGGGCGTGGCGTTAGCAGTGTGCTATGCGCATTGATCTCTGCATTGTTCCAAATATGTGTCACCTCCTCCTCCTCCTCCTCCTCCTGCTCCTGCTCTGCCTCTGCCTCTGCTTCCAGCTCTACCTTTGCCGCAGTTTCTATCTCTACTTCAAACTCCATAAACTGCATTATTTCTACTTTAATATCATTCTCTACCTCAACATCATTCTCTAACTCTGGTTCTTCTTTAGCCTCCTTGGGCTGCCCTTCATCAGTGTGCTCTCCTTCCGTCGGCAGCTGCGCCAGCTTGGTGCTCACGTTGTCCGCCATTGGCTCTGCGAACGAGTGGAACCTGCGTAGATGATCGAAGCGACCTTCGCTGCAAACAATAAAAGGTTTCAGTCTCCGTCTGTTACTTTGCGCTTTTAAAATCTACACTCTTTTGCTTACTCCCTCTCTTTGCTTCCCTCTCTCTGCTACCCTCCTCTCCTTATAATTATTATTATTTGAGAAAGGGAGTCTTCCAGCAGAGAAGCGGCGAGGCACTGCGACCAGAATGATCTTTTGCACCCATATTGCTCTCCCTATCTTGACAAAAGCTGTTCTGCTTGCCTAATGAAGCATAAGGAGGAACCTCTCTCTCCTTATATCTCTCTTTCTCTCTCATCCACTCTTTCTATATCAATCTTTTTCTCACTTTACTTCTCTATAGTTACACTCTTCTTCCACTTCTTTGTTCTACCTCCCATATCACTGTATGTTTCCAACTCTATACAACCCTAACCCTTCAAGAGGACGAGGACCCTCAACCTTCCTTCTAACCTTCCTCCATCATTTGATCTTTATATACCTCTATTCCTCTTGGTTCTGTTTCCCTCCTTTTATATCAATCTGCCTAAAGTATTTCATCTTTTTCTCACCATATCTCTTCCTCACTCTATAGTATATGACTTTAAACTAACCTTACTCCTGTTTTCTTTCCTTCTACCTCCCATCCAGCTCTATATTCCCTTATTCCTTCTAGAGTAGGTTTCTTCTACCTTAATCCTTCTATCCGACTTGCCTCTATACCTCTTTGCTTCTATCTCCTCTTCTCTCTCTATTTACACTTCCTCATGCCCACTTTCTCTTCTTCCCATCAACTTCTACTGACTCTTCTTTTACTCTTCTTCCCTCTCCTTTCTTCACTGCACTTACCCCAATTCCTCATACTCTGAGGCCAGACGCGGGCAGCAATTGATGTGAAGATTGTGGCACGAGGCGACTGTCCGATTTCCCGGCTCCGTGGACAACATAACCCGCATAATCTCATTGCCATGTTGATCAGTGCGGGCCACAAATGCCATTAGTTTAGCAGAACCCTCAGTCTATAAGTCAATTTGGCGCTTGATTTCTCACTCAAAAAGAAAGGTCTTGCAAATAGTGTTGTTGTTGTTATTGGTGTCTGTTGTTGCTTATGTTCTTGTTATTGTTGTGGTTTGCTGCTGCTGCTGCTGATGTTGTTGTCACTTCCAATCGGGCCGTGGTCGCAGTTTCTTTTTTTGCTGCTTTAGACAAAACTAAAATACGTGAAACATTCCAGAGTGCACTACGATACTAAACGAAAATGTCAAAGAAAACTAAATGTCAGAATACCTTCTGTTCCCCAGAGAGTATGGCGAGTCTGTCATGAAGTATGTAACTTATCTATATATGATAATATCTATGGGTACTATATAAGAACTGACTTACAGCTTATACGTTTTTAAATAATATTAAATGTGTTTTAGGCATGTGTATGAATAGGATATTTTTATGTATATACAGCTGACATATATATTCTTGTTCCGCATAATGATCTGACTCGATATGAGTACATTCCTTAACCCTTTACTTCCTTTAGTCGGACTTTGCAAACTTCTAAACTTTCTATTGATCCAACCCAACTGGTATAAGGTATTAAAGCATACAGGGAAGACTAGGAACCCCTTTATAAACTTGGTGTCTATGAATTCGGTTATTATATACTATAAATATATCTGTTTTATCAATTTGCAACCCTCTATAAGTTTTCCCTTTAACACTTTAAATATTCTGATAAACAACAAAAAATTGTTGCAATTTTCTGGCTTATCTCACTTAGTGCAGACGACCTTTGATAAGCCACTGCTTTCTCTCTACTTTCCTGCTCCATTTACCAGCCCCTTAGTCATTTGGTATTTAATGCACTTAATACTCATTCCAGCCAAAGCGTTGCATGCTGCACGCTGCTCGCGGCACTGTCAACCTGCCCCGACTAAGTATTTTATATGCAACGCCATTGGCAACTTGCGGCGACACTTGACGCACAACGAGACGGCTAAAGGACTTAATAATAGCGGTTGCTGGCGCTGATCGAAACGTAGATACCGTAGATTCATTATTATCAGTATTATATGAGCATATACTACATAGGTATTTTGTTTTGCACTATACAGGAAACCTTAACTGGGTCTTAGCTTAATGTGTATATAGACATCTGTTCTGCAATTGATAGATCTGAAATTTGTTTGTAGTTTAAGAAATTTGTACAAGTTTTACTATATAACATTGATTAATCTGAGATGTTCTTCTAATTAAAGAAACTTGTACAAGTTTTCTATATTACATAGATTAATCTGAAATCATTCCTTAGTAAATGAAAATTTGTAGAAGTTTTACTTTATAACATAGATCTGATAGATAAATCTGAGATCTTCCTTTACTTTAAGAAATTACATATTATTATATAGATTAATCTAAAATCTTTTTTAGTTTAAGAAATGTGTAGAAGTTTTACGTTATACATTAATCTGAAATCTTTCCTTAGTTAATGAAAATTTGTAGAAGCTTTACTATTTTATCATCAATAGATTTAAAGTCTTTCTTTAGTTTAAGAAATATGTACCAGTTTGACTCTATAAAAATAATAAATCAGAGTTTAGGAAACTTATAGAAGTTTTACTATATAAATGCTAACTTAATCTGATATATCTCTTTAGTTAAAGCAATTTGTAAAAGTTTTACTATATTCATTTTTAGAAATTCCAACTTATAATGAAATTGTTTTGTAGAGTATAATAACTTTTAGCAATATTTGTATAATCTCTACTATCTTCTTTAATCTAGGTGAATCCCTTTAATCTTAACTATATATATCTCTATTTAAATGTTAGAATATTTGTATAATCTTTACTGTATGTTATATATCTCTTTAATCAAGGTGAATTTCTTTAATCTTTACCACATATATCTCTATTAAAATGTCAGATCAATTTGTCAGCATGAGATAATCAATTAAGTTTTGTAGGTGCCCCTACTATAAAATATCTCAGTGTTGCATCGGCATACCCCATTTTGTAGTGTTGGGTAAGGTGTGAAATGCGCCAACTGACAACTCATTAAAACATATTTGCCGTAAGTTCTTTTGTGAAAAATTTAACAGGCAAGCATTTAGCCGGACAATGTCTGTACTTGGGTGTGAGCGCGAGTGCCGTTAGTCCCTTTAGTCCCGTTAGTCCCAGCCCGGGACCCTGCAGTGCCATAAAAATGCAACGTCAAAGTCAGGTCGCCATTTTGCAGTACCTGAAGCGGTTCATAGATCCCGTGCATATTACTGAGCTGCCTCTCACTTGCTCAATCCTTCTCTCTCTGTCTCTCGCTCGCCCTTTGCTTCACACTCCTCTGCCATTCTGTGTTGCTGTGTACCGCGCTGCGTCTGGGGACGCTTCATGGCTTCATTCTCTCTGTAACGCTGTCTATCCCTCTCTTTTCCCTTTGCTCGCCCTCTCTTTCTCTCGCATTTCTTGTGTGTTTGGTGTCCCGGTCAGGTACTTAACTTTTAATTATGCCGCCCCGCGTAGCACGCCACCAGTTGACCAGCCTGACAGGTGTCACGATTAAATCGAGCAGGACGCATGCACCAGCTACTTCTTGTTCCTCCCCCTCTCCTACCTCCCCCGTTGACTTCACCTCGGTCTGTCGGGTATAATTATTTAGTCCAGACACTCAAAAGTAATAATAAAACGAGGCAAAGACCGCGCTGTGCAGAGATGCGAAGAAATTGCAGCGAATTGGAGCAACTGCCTCTGCCTCTGCCCCAGTCCCTGCCCCGCCCACGCGAGGTGATTGCCATTGCGCTTTCTTTGCCATATTTTTGTATCTTCTAACTTCTCTGAACTCTGACCTCTGCACAATTGGCAACCAATCTCGTTTGTCCCCATTTCAAATGTCGAAATCCAGCGAAAAATCAACACAAAATGTACATCTCAAATTTTGCAGTTCATAGCCTGGCTAATTTTCACTCGTAACCAGGTGAGAAGGAGAAGGAGAGGGAGGGAGAGAGCAAGAGAGAGAGGGAGAGAGAGAGAGACAGAGCCAAGCAGAAAGATTTGACGAGTGATTCTCACTTGCAATATCGTAAAAGTTGTAGGCAGCAGATTTTAAGGCAACTTTAGAAATTGTTATCATAAGTTAAATAGGTTAAGATAAATATTCATTTAAATATCGATTAATTTTCGTTGAATTTCCTAAAGTTATAAATCGAGTTTTTTATTATTTTATTTATAAGTCTATTTATTTTTTATTAATAAGTTTTACAACAAATAAAAAGATGAATCGAATTAAAATCTACAATTTGAAAAAATAGAAAAAGATGATAGCATTTTAAGTAACTCAAACTCAACTCTGCTTAAATATCATTAATAAATCTTTTAGTCTATTATTAAAAAATAATAATAAAACAATGAATCGAATTAAAATCTGAAGTTTGCAAATAAAAAAAAAAAAAAAAATTTAAAGAATTTAAAGAATCTTAAAATATTTCTGATTCCAATCAACACTCAAATATTAACAAGAAGCAACTCTGCTTAAATATCGATACATTTGCAACAGTTATGATGGTTAATAAATCGATTAGTCTTTGTTAACTGATAACTGATAAGTTTTACAGCAATTAAAGCGACGAGTCAATGAGATATTCAAGATTTTAGGTCATTTTCAATATTCTGTATTTTGATATGATATATCATGCATTATGATAAATAATGCAACAAGAGTAAAGTTTAGAGACTTTATAGTTGGAAAGTTAGGTAACATAATAAAAGATAAAACCTTAATTGTTAATAAAAGAGTTTTCTCTGTGAACAGTTGAAAAGTTTTCAACATCAACTTCTTGATTTCTCTTCGTTGATTTCGCAATTGTTGACGATTTCGGGAATACGCCGCGAACTGATAACTGGCTATTATAATGCATGTTCTGCAGATAGTTAGCCACTTCTTCGGGTCCAGGCCAATTTGTTTGGTTGTTATGCTTGTTCCGATGCCTTCTCTTGCTCGTCTTCATCTTATATTTCTTCTCGTTGTATTTTGCATTTTCCGTTGCACACCGAAAAAAGAAAGAAAGTTTCTTTATTTTTTGCAAATTTTCATGCTGCTGCTGCTTCAGTTGTTGTTGTTGTTGTTTTTGTTATACTGTAGTTGATGTTGTTGTCGCATCCCAAATGATTTTGTCGCTGGAACCCCAAAAAAAACTTGACTGTCATTTAAGCATTGAAGTGCATCGCACTGGAAGCAAGGGGTAACGCACAGGGGCGCCAACATTGAGGGTGTTGTGAAGGTGGACAGCGGGGAGAGGCGTGGAAGGCGTGGCAACTGTGTCCCAACTGTGCACGGGGGCTAATGGCATAAATTCTTGCTGCTACTGCAGCTGTTGTCGTTGTTGTTGCTTCTGTAGTTTTCTTCTTGACTGAGTTTTCCCAGCTACTTTCGCCAGTTGTAAATAATTTCAAATGCTTCTGCAACATTTTTGTCGACATCAACTTTCGCATGGAAAATGGTTCAGTTCCTTTTTGGGTTTTTTTCCATCTTCTTCCTTCTTGCCCCACAATGTTGCCCTGCCCAGGCCAATGGCCCATATACTGTATGATATAGTAGTCGCCTTGGCATGGTCACCTTTTTTACAACGACAAACGACATCAAAGAATACACTACACAGAAAAAAACATTTCTTAATTAATGTAATTAGAAGTTTATTGAAAACTAATTAAACATTTAATGAACATATTGAATTTCTAATATGGTAGAGAGATTGTTAATTAAACGTCGTTAAGTTAGTTAGAAAACGGAAACTAAAGTTTAATGATTTAGATTTTTGTGCTGCATTTTATAAATATCTATATATATTCAAAATGTCAACAAAATATTCTAATACATAATCATAAAATGTAATCTATATCTTTAATTTAAACTCACAAACAAATTCCAACTCGTCTGTCTGAAAATCAGAACCTAAATGAGGTCTTTAAAGTCTAATTTTGCTTTTCACTCCCACTCTCTGTCTGCTTCTTTGTTTTCTTCTTCATCGCTCACCCTTTAAGAAGTTGCCAAGCACTTTTGGAAATGGCAACTCAATCTCCAATCTTGCAACGTACCACTCGTCGCGCAGCAGGCAAAAGGAACAATTACAAAGTGCATTCGCTCTCAATGAGCGAAATTTGCATCTGCTTCTGTGTTTTTATATCCGATACTTATAGGGTAGAGTGGGTGTTATAACTGTGTGTCAATCAAAAATGTATGTAACGGGACCTCACTAGGTATAAACATACATTCTTGTTCAGCTTCAACTATATATTGCCATATTTGTCTATCTGTCTGTCCGTATGAACACGTATAACTCAGAAACTATTCAAGCTGGGACTTACAAATTTGCTGACAATATGTATTATTATTAAGCGCACATACAATTTGTTTAATGTTTTGGCTACGCTCCTTTTCTCCCCACTAAATCGATAAAAACTGAACTCCAAGCGATATTTGAATGCAGGATAATACAGGTATACCTAATATATATCAATGACTAAATTTAATTTATTATTAAGGTTAAGATCGGTTAATTAACATAGAAGTTAATTACGAAATAATTATGATAATACTGATTTTCTAGTTGCCCCTGCAAAGTATGCAACATAAAATATGTTAAACATGGAATTCAAATATTTATTAAATCGTTTTGTGCAAGTAGGTGCCGGGTATATCCCAGTCAAGCACACTTGATTGTCGAATCCGTGATTGTTTTTTGTTTTCTTTGCTCGTTTACTTCTTAAATTGCGAATCAAGGTGCAAAAGGCAACTGCAATCGTCGGAAGGCAGCGCGCAAATTAAAGCAGAAACAAGTCAAACAGATGAGTAAGATGAAGAAGAAGAGCTGCAGAAATAAAAGAGAAATGCGTGAAGGAAATTTCATTGGATGCGGCTACGGCTGCTGCTGCCTCGGCCTCTGCCTTCATTCCTTCTTGCTTCTCTCGGCGTCGTCGGCTTCATTGTTCCAACATTTTGATTGATTGATTGATTGACTGTCGTTGATTGATACTCAAACTTTTGTGTATGAGCTGGCTTGGCTTTTCACTCCCAGTCTGGCTTTTCCTCTTACTTACCTCCCTCTCTCTTTCTCCTCCCTCTCTCTTTATCCTTCTTTCTGTGTGGTTTATGCTTGTGTGCCGAGTCATCAATGCGGTCTACTTTATAAGCCGACAGCCAGCACAGTGGAGCAAATCAGCTGCAGCTGGCATGGCGAATGGTTCACCTTCTCTCTCTCTCTCTCTCTCTTTCACTCCCATAGGGTATTTGCCAGTCGTACAGGCAGTTGTGACCCACTGTGCCAATGATGTTGCACTTGAAACTTTTCAACCCACATGCTGTGGCAATAACAACATTAACTCGTAATTGCAGTTGTTGTTTTTGTTGGAGGAGTTACTGTCGAAGTTGTTGTTGTTGCAGTAGTTGTTGCTGTTGCTGTGTAGCTGGAGTTGTTGTTGTTGTTGGAGCTGTTGTTGTTCTAGTTGTCCCAGTAGCTGTTGTTCCTGTCCCCTCTGGCAGAAAGTACGTCGGTTATAAGCGACTTCTTGCGGTTCTCCCACACTCACCTACACACGTACACAAGCACACACATACTCGTACACACACAAACACACACACTCACATACGCACTACAATCTCACCCCCACACACCCACTCACCTAGAGCCGCGCAGATAACGCTCTTTGAAGGCGAATTGATGTCACTTTCCCGTCATTCACATGACCCGCGCGTGCCCTGCAGATTAACCTGCACTCACGACTCACCCGCACAATGAAACTGCAGGATTTCTAGTGTATATGTAAGTGTATATGTGTGTCTGTGTGTGTGTGTTATGGTTTTTTTTTCTGTCCACTCATTCGACAAACGGAAGTTACACTCAAGCGAAAACTAATTTCATTTCATCAGAATTTGACTGGAACTTTTCCCATTTACTTCACGCCGCTACGTGCTATCGCTTAGCGTGACCCATGTCCTCTGACACCCCCCTCCCCACCCCACACCACTTCTCTACCACCCTCCCTTTACCCAGTACTACAACAAAAGTTTATTGGTTTGACTTGTAACGCGTTTCCGTCGCCTTCGCCTTTGCCATCTCCAACGTCCGTAGAAAGGTTAAATGAATAAGTGCGTTTGCATGGGGGGGTAGGGTAAGGGAGTGGGGTAGGTTTTTTGGTCTGCTGGTCTGTCTATATAGAGACATCATCATGCCTGCAGCACAACTTATGACCCAGCATTATTTCGAAGCGACTGCAATGGGCACCGCGCCCAAAAGTGCGCAACGAATTTGCTGTTGTTGCCACTTTGTCAAGGACACTTTCAGGTTCTCTACCGGCCACTTGCCTCTGCACAGTGGGGTCGCTACGTGCCATTGCAAAATGCTTAATCATCGCATGAACTCTACTCTCTCTCTCTCTCTCCACACGCGTCGACAGTAGATTTAAGCGTGCATTAGTCATTGTCATGTCCTTAAATGCTCAGTGTAATTCATATTTCAAGCGGTGGGGAGGAGAAACACACTTAGCCAGACTCTACACAAGTCTCCAGTGAAGTGGAGCAAGGAGTGGCTTTGTGAAATTACATTTACCATAATCCATCAGGGCAACTGACTTGTTCTGTAAAACTCTACACTACTCTACACTACTGTTAAAGCAGTATGAAGCACTGTTTTAGGTATTTTGTGTTGCCTATTTAATTTTAGCAGATTAATAGCAGCTGAAATACAACTCTACACAAATCTACACTACTCTACACTGATATTAAAGCAGCCTAAAGCACTGTTTTAAGTATTTTGTGTTGCCTCTTTAATTTTAGCAGATTAATAGCAGCTGAAATAAAACTCTACACAAGTCTACACTACTCTACACTACTGTTAAAGCAGTATGAAGCACTGTTTTAAGTATTTTGGTTGCCTGTTTAATTTTTGAAGATTAATAGCAGCTGAAATAAAACTCTACACAAGTCCATACTACTCTACACTACTGCTAAACCAGCGTAAATCACTGTTTTAGTTTTTTTTGTGTTGCCTGATTAGTTTTAGTGAAAATATCAACTGAAACAAAACTCTACACTAGTCTCCATTATAGTTTTTCAGGCATCTTGAACAGAGTGTGCCACTTACAACTTTCACAACACTACACAAGTCTCCACAGTCGGTAATCAGCTTATCTAAATATGTATGGATGCCTTCAGAAAATGTAAACTTCAGCCCACTGTCCTACTGTGGCAGTGAGTGCTCGCACTCAGCGCAACTCGACGCGACTCTCGTTCGTCGTCGCATAACGACTTTTGGTTCATTTATTGCTCAAGTGATTGGCGATAATTCGCCGCGGGACCTGCCGCCGACCTGCTTGCTGTGCCGGCAACCTAGCGACCTGGCAACCAGGCATTGTAGCGACCTGGCGACCTGGCAACCTGGCAACCTGGTGATCGGTGAGCCAGAGAGCCAAGTCTGAAAGCCGTTGACGAAACGCGCGCGCCCGCATCGCCCTTAAGCGTTTTGTGATTGCTCCAAACTTCAAGGAGCTGGCAAAGAGCAAGAACAAGATGGTGAAGCACAGGTACAGCGAGGAGTGGCAATAACTAATGAACAGTACGGGGCAAAACGATTGCAGTTTAAAGCATTCTGGCCATTTAATTTGGCCACAACTAAACTTTGGTAAATAAATCGCGAAATTTCTGCACTGCACGAGCAGATAACGAAGTCGCTGTCGTCGCAATGACACGAGCCGAATGCGACACTTAAGCGCGCGATTAATTTCAGCGATAATGGCGAAAGGAAGCGAGTGCCGAACGGAAGGCAGGGAGGAAGTGAGTGGAAGTGGAAGGAGCTTTAAACTTGCAATAAAGAAAAAGAAGACTGAGTAAATCAATATATTTATTTTATTCCAAGACATTTAACAACACTGACAAATGGGAGTTTAGTGTGGAGAGAGGGGAAGTCGAGATAAAGAGAGAGAGAACACTGAGAAGAGAGTTCTTTAAGGAGCAAAATTAATTTAGATACAATTTAAACCTATTTAAAGGTGAAGATGATGACTTTGTTATCTTATTACGTAATATTTTACAACACTATTTGGAAACTATTGATAAGGTTTGGAGGTAGCAGCAACTGCGACAGTTTTATGCTTATTTCAAAAGGGAAATAAAGATTTTATAATTATGTTTGTGATATTTTACAACACTATAAAAATGAGTTCCCTGTGGGCAACGAAAAAAATCTTAGCTAAAGAAAATTTAAAATATTGAAATTTAAATTATTTTGTGTAGTTATGTTGACCTTTTACAGCACTAAAGAATATTTTGTTATCTTAATTCATGCTCCTTTACAACACTACTTGAAGACTATTGGATTTGATTTGAAAGGGAAATCAAAATGTTGAAAGATTTTATATTTTAAGATACTTTACAACACTATAACTATAAGTTCTCTATAAGCATCGAGGAAGAGTTAAGCTAACGGAAATTCGTGGAATATTTCCTTTATTTTCTAAAGTTTTTGTTTTTTGTTGACACTTTACAGCACTGTCTTACATTTTCTTACAAGAAGCATAGTAAACAGAAGTTGAAAAAGCTTTACCAAAAGGAGACGAAATTTTCTTTATCTTAAAATATACTACAATATACATATATATTCTACAATTTTTAAATTATTTCAAGACATTTTCCAACACAGTGTATTGCGCTATGAATTCTTTAAATTCATCGCACATAATCTGGAGATAAATCAACACGCCTGCTGCGCTGATTGATGGATTGCTTGTGTTGTCCTTGAAATATTTCAAGATTTCATTGTATACGATTCTAAAAATATATACAAAGTACAATTATATGAAAAGAGAAGAAGAAGAAGAACATCCTACGTAAAATCTTAAATTGCTTTACAAGCAGTCGGCGCTTGATTGATGCGACGATTCGTGAATTCAATTTCGTCTCTCGCTCTACTTCTTCTAATGTCATTGAGGATCCTTAAAGGATCAAAGTAATCATTGGGCAATTTTTGACTGAATACGCACAGCAGTGATACCTGTGGGAGCGCAGCTATACACACATGCACCGACACACAGACACCTATACACACACATACGCAGGCACACGCACATAACACTCTTATCCGTAACACAACGTGCAATCACAATTTTCAATACAAACGAGACTTGTTTCCTTTGTTGCGTTCACGTTACGTTGCATGGTCATACACACCCGCATAGCCACACACACCCGCGTGCACACACCCAGACACATACACCAGCACACACCCACACACACTCGTATCCACACACCGCGCAGCTTTCATATTCCATTTTCAGTTTTATGCATGATTTATGCGCCATTGTCCGACGCGTCGAGTCGCCATTGCCCAATGCAGCATACACACACACACACACACGCGCACCCCACCACGCCCTCTTGCACCGTAACGCCTCCGGCAAGTGGCGCCGCTTGCCCTGTGGCCGAAACACACATGAAAGCGAAACGCAGAGACGCGCACCCAATGCCAAAGTCAGTTGGCAATGCACATGCGAAACCGCTGCCACGCCCGCTTGCAGCGCCAACACCAGCAGCAGCATCGGCAGCATCGGCAGCAGCAGCAGCATCGGCAGCAGCAGCATCGGCAGCAGCAGCAGCAGCAGCAGCTCCTACAGGACACATTTGCGCGAGCTGTTTAGCATTCTATTTATGTCGAAGCATCGCCGGTCTCCCCCTGCCATCCCCGCCTCTGCCGCTGACCCCCCTGCTTGCTTACCTTAACGCTTTGCCCCCTTCTGCCCCTTTTGACTCCCCGCTGTTGCTTGTCCTGTGCAATTTGGGCTGCGCAGCCAGCGAACGCAACACACACATTTTTTTCGGCTGTCCGCCTGCTTATCAGTGCACACACTTTACACCGGCAACAATGCCAAGGGGGGAGAGAGGGGAGGGGGGTTGGCCACGGAAAAGCGGTAGCGATTGGCCACACCAGCACTTGGCATTCATATGATACACACAGAAACATACACACGCACACATACTTGCACATTGAGATGAAGATACAACTGCATTTATGCATTCGTGGTCAGCAGCGTTGCCAACTTCCAACACAGAGTGAGAGGAAGAGAGAGAGAGAGAGAGAGAGAGAGAGAGAGAGAGAGAGGAAGAGATAGACAGGGGCAATCAGAAGGTACCTCTGTCTTGTATGTGTAATACACTGTAACAAACGAAGCTGAATCTAAAGTTGGAAAGGTTTTTTAAAGAAAACTTTTAGTGAAAAAAGCAGCAGAAACAGAACTCTACACTAGTCTCCACCACAGTATTTAAGGTTTCAGTGAAGTGGAGCCAGAGGTGGCTTCTCAAATAACATTGAGAATAACTTATCAAGACATTTGACTTATTCTACACAACTCTACACAAGTCTACACTACTCTACACTACTATTTACGTAGCGTAATGCACTGTTTGAAGTATTCTATGTTTACTGGCTAATTTTAATGAAAAAATCAGCTAAAACAAAACTCTACACTAGTCTCCACTCCAGTATTTAAGGTTTCAATGAAGTGGAGCAAAGGGTAGCTTCTCAAATGACATTGAGATTAACTCATCAAGACATTTTACTTATTCTACACAAGTCTACACTACTCTACACAGCTGTTAAAGCAGCGTAAGCCGCTGTTTTAAGTATTCTATGTTGTCTGATTAATTTTAAAGAAAAAATCAGCTGAAAAAAAACCCTACACAAGTCTCTACCAAAGCATTTTAGGTTTAATGAAGAAGTCTCCTAGGAAGGGGTGCAAGAGGTAAAGGCAATTTACTTGTTCTACACAATTCTAAACAAGTCTACACTACTGTTAAAGCAATGTAAAACTTAAGCTTAAGTATTTTGTGTTGCCTGTGTGTTGGTGAAGATATCAGCTGAAACAAAACTCTACTGAAGCATTTGAAGGTTTCTTGAACAGCGCGTGCGACTTCAATTGAATATGTGTATAGCTTACAACTCTACTCTACTCTTGCAACTCTACACAAGTCTCCAAAGTTGGTATTTAGCTTGTCTAAATATTTATTGATGTTTTAAAGGAAATGAAGAAATGTTTTCATAAAGAATTCTATAATTCTTTTATCTTGAAGACCTTTTTGGAATGAAATGTTAGAGAACTTACAGTAAAAACTATAGCTGCAGCTCTCTAAGTGTAGACATTTAAAAATTGTGTAATGATCCTAAGGCAGAGAAGACAATGCAATCCATTTGAGTTCTTCGATTGACAAATATCTATTTGAACTCTCTAGGATTGAAGAAAAAAAAGTGCTGTGTAGAAGGAAACACATCAAGAAGGAACACATCAAGTTTGGTGATAGTTCTTGCAATGAAAGATGGGTGTAATACGTGTACTTTCTCATTTAGTTTGCTGATCAACTGATCAAAATAGAAAAACTGTATGACATTTTGAAGCTATTCAATAATTTCGCTCAGTGCATCGCTTGGCTGGACACTGACCATGCGAATGCATATACATAGATAGAGTTTTCTACTCGGTGATTTTTCATATGCAACTATTCATGTATTCACGTGAGTTATGCCAGAGCCACTACCCCCCACCCCAACCATGCCCCGTGCTGTTCCCTTTCTCATTCCCTTCACACAGCATTCTCCCCATGCTCTGACCCAATCCTCTCTTCTCCCTACACACACACAACGCCCTTTGTATCTGTATCTCTATGCGGTGTCCAAGCGAAATTGTAATCTGTGATTTGTGCTTTGTGCTTTGCATTCGCAGTCCAGCTACCTCTTCCTCGTCCTCGTCCTCGTCCTTTATCCAAGCCATGGCGAAAGTCTTCACGCCACTTCAATCCCTTTCCAATCTCAGTCAAGCCAAAGTAATGCTTTGATTTCGACTTTGTCGCTGCCATCAGATCTCTGCCTTCTCTCTCTCTCTCTCTCTCTGAATTCGTGCTCATGCTTTGTGCTCATTGTTATTGTTATACCTGAAAGAAGAGTGTACTTAGTACGAGTATATCCGGCATGAATAAATGTGAATCTATGTGTATCTGGTTTGCCGGTTCTGTCTCTCTAAGCGGATTTCGCATCATATCGCTACGCATGGACTGAGACCGATTTTTACATTCAAAGTCAAATCATAATTCGACCCATATCTACTTATCCCAGTCCAGTTTGGGATTCCATTTGAGAGAAGAGAAAGAAAAACGAAATGAAAATGCGAAGCAAACTCAATCGCTAAACTAAATCAAAGCCGTCTAAATTATTCATGAGTAAATACATATAGTATGCATTAAGGATTGGTTTGTTTTTTGATTTCTCTCTGGCCTCTGGCATAATTTTGTAAATAGTTCAAGGTTATTTTCTATCCTCAACTTTTATGCGAAACTTTCTGTGTAATTTGTGAACTCATTTTTTGTTCTCTTCCTCGTTCTTGTTGTTGCACCAATTCGTCATGCGCTCAATTTAAGTTGGCGCGTTCAACTTTTGCTGCACTGGGGGGAGAAAGTTGCCTGTTTGTTTAATAAATATTCCGCTGCAAATCAAATAAGCTGCATAATTTACGATAAAGCCAAGTGCAGTTGAAAGTCTACACTGGCGAAGGGAGGAAATATACTTTGTTGGTACCAATTGTATGGGACAAGCTGCAGTTACATGTTTTAATGATAAATTAATTAGAGAAACTCTCCACTTGCCTTTGAATTTAACTCTCCACAACTCGGCACAAGTTGTAAGCATAACAGTCTTGCAATTTTATCAAAAAGTAAGTACAACTAAGATTGTGCCTTGTGCAAACATTACTGTACTCTCCACAACTCTACACTAGCTTTAAGGATGTTAGAGTTGCTCTCATCAAAGGAATGCAACAGAAATTAAGTTTAAACATAGTAGGTATTAGTTGCGCAACTCTCCACAAGCATACACAAGTCTCCACTAGTCTCCAAGGCATTGCAACTTCATAATTCTTATAAAAGTGTAAATACAAATCAATTAAAGCTTGAAATGTATGCCGTGCAAAACTCTTCACAAGTCTCCACAACTCTACACTAGCTTCTAGAGTGTCAGAGTTGCTCTCATCAAAGAAATGCAACAGCAATTAAATTTAAAACAGAGTAGGCATTAATTGCACAACTCTCCAGAAGCTTACACAACTCTCCACAAGCTTACACAACTCTCCACTATTCTCCAAAGCACAGCAAGTTCCTAATTTTAATAAAAGTGTAAATACAAATCAATTAATATGCATTCTCTGCACAACTCTACACAAGTCTCCACAAGTTTATTCTAGCTTTAAATGTGCCAGAATTCCTCTAATGAAAGATATGTAACAGCAATTCATTTTAGGCATATTAGACATGGATTGCAGATCTCTCCACAAGCATATACAACTCTCCACTAGTCCCCAAAGTACTGTAACTTCATAGTCTCCACAAGTCTCCACTGCATTAAATTTAATATATTTCCTTACACGAATGTAAGAGCTATCAAAATGGAGCTGTAAAAATCTACACTTCTCTCTACACAACTCTGCACAGCTCTTTGAAACTCTCCACAAGTCTCCAATAATTTAATAGAGTCATTGCAATGCCCAGCACAATAAACTCTACACATTAAGCGACGACACCACAGCAAGTTCAACAAATGCAACAAACGTAGCAAAATCCAGGCAGCTTGGCCGTGCAACGAAACGGGGCATATTGCCACTCCCACAGGTGTCATTTAAGGTGCGCTAGCCACCCCCCAACCTCCTCCTGCTGCACACTGGGGGCATCATAAAATTGCTGGATGCGTTTCGACAGTGAGACGTCCGGCAGCGGGCGTGCAGTCGCCGTCGCAGTCAGAGCAGCACCGGCTGCCGATGCCAGGCACGTCCCAGACGTCCCACACTCTGCCCGTGGCCTTTTTGTATGCAATCCGCAGCGAAGAATTCAACTTGAGTTTGGAGAAAGAAAAATGGAAAATAAAATAAGAAAAATCTGTCTGTAAAAAAAGAAAAAAAAAGAGACTGCAGAGGAGGAAAACACCAAATGCCACAAAGTAGAATATAAAAATCTATCCTTTTTCTAGCATGCCCGCCTGAATGCATATGCATACATATTTCTCCTTGTTATTATTGTTGTTCTTGTCCCGCTGCTGCTGCTGCCACCGTTGCCACCGTTGTTGCGGCTGCTGCTGTTGTTGTTGTTGCTGCTTCTTCCTCTTCTCTTTTTGTTGCTGCTATGAACCATTCATGCTGTTTGCCATTGTTTGCCACCTGCCACACGCACACCGACACCCGCACGCACACACACTCTAGATACTTGGGCGGACATAGAGCAGCTGCTTGAAATGGTTGGCCGTTTTACCGCTAACAGCAGTGCAGTCCTATACCCTTTTCAAAGAAGGGTTGCAGGATTTCGAAAAGAGATATACATATAACAACTATAGAGAAAGTATATCATAATCATATCATATTGAGTATACACAATACCATTCAATTCTGCTACATTATATTATCTAGTATAGGAACAATCGGAGATAAAACATGAAAGGATATAAAACCTTCGGTAAACCAAAGATAACCCTCTTTCTGGTTCTTCTCATTCTTTTCCCAGCTGATTTACCTGCGTTAAATTACATATCTATTGAATTTCTACGTAGCCTATTTCCTCAACATATATTCCCAAATTATGTAAGTGTATTCCTTAGTCACCTTGTTAACAAATCATAAATTTGCACAAATTTTTTGTCAGATTTTATTATTCTTTTTGCCTTGATTAACTCAAAAAAGTTTTGCGCTTGCAGTTGCGTTGATGGCCACTTGAGTGGGTGTGCGGCATTTTCTACACACACTCGACACACACACACACTAACACACGCGTGCAGGCACACGTGTGCAGCAAACACTCTCACACACTCCGACACACACACATAAATCCAATTACGTTGCATATTTGTCTGCGCGTTTCTGCATTCACGCAAAAATGTTGCATGCTTTCGTTGCAGCTGAGAAATGTTGACATTATCAAAACGCCATTAAATACCATGTGTGTGCGCGGGTGTGTGCAAGTGTGTGTGTGCGCGTTTGCAAGTGTGAGTTAGCGTTTTTCTTCTGACCTCATTTTTGGCGCTCTCTACGCGTTATCTACGAGCAGAGGAAAAAATATAACGCATACGCCACGTTGCAGCTGTAAACGCATTATTCGACATTTGTAAACATAGCAAGTATATAAGTCCCATATACACTCCTACATAAATATATATATATGTACATAAATATATATATATATATATATATATATATATATAAATTTATATGTCTGCTTCAGCCCAAAGTTTAAGCCGCAACTCTCATTTTTGCTCTCGTCCTCATTCCCCTACGCGACCGCTTTCAATTTGCTCACTTTGTTTGCTTGGCTCAAATATTTTCAGTCAGCGGAAAGTGAAAACTTCATCGGTTCTCTCTTTTGTTGTTGCCAAAGTTGTTTTCAAACAACATGAAATTAATACACACACAGACACAAAGCTACTCGATTTCCCCCGCGACTCCCTCAACTCATAACTTTGCCAGAAAAACAAGCAAGAAATAAAAAAAAAAAACCTCCAGACACTCTTCATATAGTTGAGTATTATTTGTGCAGATTTAATGTGGCAAATCTTTAAGCATATTGCTAAAAATACTAAATTACCTCAACTTGGTATATACCAAAAGTTATAGTTAAATAAGAAATTAATTTCCTACAAATTTTACTTATACAACTTTGCCAAACTGAGAGATTAATTAAAGTCTAAAAATTTGTATAAAATACGAGTATATTAAGAGTTGTATAAAATAATATGTTTCCCAGTCTATAGCAAAGCTAATAACATTGCCTGTTAGTCCCCAAGCAATTTTGATAAATTGATGCCATGATTGGCGTCCCACTTGATATCATTTGCCTTGATTGACTTTCCAACCTCAAAGTGCCGAATATGCAAATTGACTTCTTTTTTTTTTTGCACAACTATCCACACTCACACACATGCACACATGCGTGTAAAATTGGTCGATGGCCGCAAAACAGAGTTGTCACCTTTTTTGGTGTTTGGCGGTTGCGACGCGGCATTTGCGTTTTGAGCCCGGCGTCAATCTGAATGTCATAAATCACGACCGGACGCCGCACAAGGGAGGCATCATTCCCTGCCTACACACACTCACTCGCCCCCGCTACGCTCTTGGCCGGATTCAGTGGTTAGGGTGGTCCGCCAAAACAACAGTGAAACCGCCAAACCGGACCCGGACGCCGACCTGGGCTAATGTCGAAGATGCGTTTCCGGCGCCAACCGGAAATGAGTTGTGAAATGAGAGACGCCGTCGCCGAACGCAACAAAAGCAAAACTGAGCAGGCAAAGCAAAGCAAACAAAGAGAGTGAGCAAAAAATACAGTGTAAGAGCGTAGCAAAAGAATGCGCTAAGCCAAAGGCAAAGAGCAAGAGCAGCGTTCCACAAATGATTAATTGCTCGGCATTTGTGCGGCTCGTTAGACGAGGCAGTCGACAAACATAAACAAAACACAAGAGAAGCAAAAAAACCCAAAACCCAAAAAAAAAGAAAATGGAAATAATCAAAGCAAAATGTAACATATGTATATAGAAGAGAATAACCTTGAATTGAACGAAGGTTGGATACGCTTTAAGGGCGAGCAGAAGTAACAACAAGTGCTGTGATTGGGAGTACAGGGTATCTGTTTATTGGTGTTAATTATAATGAACATACATTCATTATCGATCTGTGAATAGATATTCACCCAAACAGTCTATGAGAAGTTTATTCACTTAGACGGTATTTGAATGTTGGGGTAAACTATAGCATACATTTATGATTAATCGGTTCATCTATTCAACATATCATTCTATGAGGAGTTCATTCACTTACAAGGTATCTCTCTATTGATATTTCTCTACAGAAGAATCCTTATATTACAAAGTGTTATAATCGGGTTGTTGAGTTAAGCTACAATTAATATATATTTTTGATTAATCTTGTTATCTATTCAGTATATCATTCTATGAGGAGTTTATTCAATTTATTACAATGCGCTATGATCGGAAGTATAGGGTATCTGTATGTTGAGCTAAGCTACAATAAACATACATTCATGATTCATCTTTCTTTCTATTCAGCACATCATTTTATAAGGAGCTTAGTCTCTGACAGGAAGTTCCCTATAAGAAGTAACTGACTCTTTAACTGAAACCATTATAAAAACTCTTAAAGTTGTCTTCTTGGATATCATTTACTAAAAAAGGTCACATTATATGTACACTATAATATATTTTATTACTATAATATAGTCATTTATATAGTTACGTCATTATACATACCACCGATTCAACCGATCTTGGCATATAACATATTAAATGCTGTCCACATATGCCAAGGCTAAAGCAAATTTCAGTTCTCTAGCTCCAACTGAAGCTGAGTTCGTATATGGCAATGCCTGTCTCAAGTGCCTGGCAGCCAGACATAACCTCAAAGCTGACAAACTGTGGAATTAATCTCACTCTCAGTTTCCACACTCAATTTGTCTGCTCTCAGGCGTGACACATGCTCAACCGAAATTGCAAATGCCCCAAGCGGAGGGTATTAAACGACACAGTAAAGGAGAGACAGAGAAAGGGAGGGAGAGAGAGCGAGGCAGAGAGAGAATGACTTAGACACACATCAGACGGCGACTGTTGGTGTGCAAAGGGTTTGGGGGGAAGGGGTGTCAACAATGGGTTAATGCAACAAAACAATTTTTCAACATGCTTTCAACTTGGCCTAATTGAATTGCCAAAAACTAAAGCTGTCAGAAATGCGTTGGCCAAAAAGGACGGAGGCCAAACCGCAGTATACACACACACACTTACACAAACACACATATATACTGTGGCACACACTCACATGCCCGGGCAGACAAGATTAATGAGCGTAAATCATTTCGAGCATTTTTCAAATAATTTATGAAAATTTTCTACACTCCCAACGGACTCGTCGGAGGTCGTCAGCATTTTTGGGACTCATTTCTTTGGCAGTTTTTCGTTGTTTCGTTGTTTGCCGCTTTGTTTCATTTCATTTTGTTTTATGATTTCATTTTGAGCCATTTTTTTGTTGGGTTTTTTGTTTAGGTTTTCCTGCAAATGAGGCAACGGGTATGCACGAAGTCGGCTTTGTTTTATTTGTGCACTACTTATGGGAGAATCTGTTATTGGAGTCGAATTTGAAGATTATTGATGGAAATGCAGAGCTGCAAAATGCGATCATATGCTGTCATATATTGTCATAAGTTGTCATATAATAACAAAGTTAGCTTTGTTTTATTTGTGCTCTATATTCGTTTTAGAGTACTTTGTGGAGAGTATGTCAAGGGAATCGATTTTAAAGATAATTTATTGAACCTTCAAACTGGGGGGGACTTTTAAAACAACAAAATGCAGTCATATGCTGTCATATAGTATCAGAAATTGTCATATATTGTCATAAGTTGTCATATAATAACAAAATTTGCCTTATTTGTATTGCATTTGCATTGTTTTCTTCGTTGAATGATGCCTAACATGGTCAGATGCTGCCATATAGTGTCATAGGTTGTCATATACTAAGTAATATTGCTATATTCGTAATCAATTTGAATTGTTTTCTTGTTTAAATGATGCCTTATGATGTCTTATACGAGGGTCGTTTGATAAGTCCGTGACTTTTTGAATAAAATATATTTTTTTCGTCAAAGAAGCGTTTTATTTCTCAACATAATCTCCTTTTAGCTCTATACATTTAGTCCAGCGTTTTTCCAATTTTTTTATTCCTTCCAAATAATAGGTTTTCTCAAGGCCCTCAAAATAGTCGTTTGTTTCTGTGATGACCTCTTCATTTGACCCGAATCTCTTACCGCCGAGCCATTTCTTCATGTTTGGAAACAAAAAATAGTCACAGGGGGCTAAATCTGGAGAATATGCTGGATGGGGTAGCAGTTCGTAGCCCAATTTATGAAATTTTGCCATGCTGACTACACACGTGTGCACCCGTGCATTGTCCTGATGGAACAGCACTTTTTTTTCGCCAAATGCGGTCGTTTCTGCTTCAAATCAATATCGAATCTGTCCAAAAGCTCTGAATAATATTCGCCGGTGATCGTTTTACCCTTTTCAAGGTAATCGATGTGAATGATACCTTGTGCATCCCAAAAAACTGTGGCCATGACCTTGTTGGCCGACAGACCCACCTTGGCCTTCTTTGGTGCACGTTCACCCGGAGAAACCCACTGTCTTGATTGTTCTTTGGTCTCTGGTGTGGTGTGGTGGATCCATGTTTCGTCTACGGTAACGAAACGGCGCAAAAATTCGTTTGGATTGCGGTTGAACATCGCCAAACACTCCTTTGAAATGGTCACACGGTTGCGCTTATGGTCGTGTGTGAGCAATCGCGGCACCCATCGCGCGGAAAGCTTTTTCATGTCCAAATATTCATGTAAAATGTGATGTACCCGTTCAGTTGAGATGCCTACAGCCTCAGCTACCTCACGCACTTTCATTCTCCGATCATCCAATATCATTCCATGGATTTTGTCGACGATTTCTGGCATGACGACCTCTTTTGGGCGACCTGAACGTTCGGCATCACTTGTACTGGTACGACCACAACGGAACTCAGTAAACCATTTCTTAACCATTGAAATTGATGGTGCAGAGTCCCCATAATATTTATCAAGTCTTTCCTTGGTTTCGGTGATGGATTTTTTACGCAAAAAATAATGCTTAATTAGCACACGAAATTCACTTTTTTCCATTTTCGTTAAAATTCACGAGATCGTCTGCTTTCAATGCCTATAAAACGCAAACTAAGAAACGCAGCTTTCTCAAAATTTTACAGTCAGCTGTTAATCGATAACTGCTGACAGGAGCAGTGTTGTATTTAGAGCAGGTGCGCGGCAAATACAAAAAGTCACGGACTTATCAAACGACCCTCGTATGTTCATATGCTGCCATATATTGTCATAGGCTGTCATATAATAACAAATATTGCCATATTCCTAATCCATTTGAGTTGTTTTCTTGGTTAAATGATGTCTTATAATGTCTTATATGATCAGATGCGGACATATAGTGTCATATGTTGTTATATAATATGGAATAATACCATAAATATATTTCTTTGTTTAATTTTCCTGCTTACATAATGTCAAATAGAACCCATATGTTGCCATATTAATTGCCACATTTCAAACTCATTCTTGCTGTCTCAGTATTCACATTCCTATCAATTCCAAACCATAGATTTTATAGTGAAATTGTAGGGTATTTTTAAGGCAATCACTTGCAGCTACTGCTGCATATTTTGCTTTTTCAAATTTAATTACGCGTATGCCAAATATAAACGCAACCATCTGTTTGAGATCATGTGAGTATTTAGCTAAATGGTGTGCAAACTTTGACCCCTACGTTAAGGGAGCATTGACTGACCCCACAGCACGCATTGAGGTTGCTCCTAACCTGCCATTCCCCTCCTCTCCCCTCTGCAGAACTGCACTTGAGGCGAATTTCAGTTACAGCTGCTAGATGAAAAAGAAGGGAACTTGAAAAAGCAATTAAAGTGGGGCTGAAGAGAGAGAGTGAGAGAGTTTAGAAAGGAGTTCAGCAGATAAATGCTGAGCAAATATAATAAGGAAATTTAAGCCAGATCTGTGTTAAGGTTTTTAGAATATACTAAACCTATATATACTATAACTTACTATATAGTAATATATATTACTATATCTTTAATATGGAAAACAAATCTGCAGCTTTTGGTAGTTGAAAAACTTTGCAAAACTGTTGCCTGGCAAGACATCCAACAGAGACCGTACCCTTACCCTGAAACTATACTAGGTGTTATTGAATTTCCGGTACCTTTACAAAAAACATACGAATGAATGGGAAATTTTTTGGACAAACAGATTCTTCGTTTATTTATAAATGCGCATATTTTGCCGACGACGTCAAACAACAAGTCTTTGAATGATATGGGAATATAAAATAATACAATACGTGCATACATACATATATGTATGTATGTATGTAGTATATGTGCATGCATGTAAGCTATATAATATGCACACACTGCAGGCCCCTCTCTCTGGGTTTGTGTGTGTGTGTTTCGTATGCATTTCATTGAAATTTGCATAAAATAATACGAGAGAGAGAGAACGACTCGAACTGCCCGAAAAAGTTGTTGAGCACAGGCAGTTGTTGTTGTGCTGTTGCTGTTGCTGTTAGATTATGTTGTTGCTGTTGTTGTGCCTGTTGGCCTGGCCTAGCCTGGCCGATTCATCAGCACACCCGAAATCCCAATCCCTCAATCCCCCAACTACCCAAATGCCCAAACTCAGTTTACGTTCTCTGTTTTTGCAAGCGAAGTGCTAAAAATTGATGCTTCCGGAAGTTTACATATGCCACAATCGAATTTGCTACCGCCCCCCACACTCTCTTCGGCCACGCCTACCGCCCACTACTTTTCCGCTTTGCAGTTGTCTGTCAACAATTCTGGCATATTTGGTTTCAAAATGCAAATGCATCGCCAACAATTGTCCACTCGCTGCAAATTAGGGTTACTCCGGGGGAGGTGGGGTCAGATACACCACATATACATATATATATGTATATATACATATATATACGCCATATATATTCATGTGCATGCAGACATGCGCGTGATTTCATTTTCCAAATGCATATTCCATTAAATTGCTGCAAGTTTGTCAAAGTTTTGATGGGGCAAACTTTCATTGCACTCGCAATTATAATGAAAAGAAGAAAAAAATAAAATAAATTAAATAACCAAAAAAAAAAAAAAATGAAGTAAAATACAAATTAAATTTCATAATGTAACTTTGTAATGATATTTTTTTTTGTTTTGTGGCAAATGGAAATTGGCAACATTGTTGGTTTTGTCAAGCTGAATATAAATGCAAATGGAAAAAGCTGATTAATTTGCATACAAACAGCTTTTAGAGCTTATGAAAGCTTTAAATGCATTTTATACTTTATATAAATGATAATCAGCTTTGTTAGTTTTTATTTTACTGCAAAAAAGCAATTAAAATATTTACAAAGCGCATTAAAGCTCACAGTGAGCCTGAGGCGTAGTAAATTACACAAAGCTTGCAATTAAAATAAGTTGAATACATATTAGTATCATCAGCTTAACATTTAAATAATCAAATAGAGAAAGCTAATTAGCTTGCATGCAAACAGTTTGAAAGCTGCTGAAAGCCTTAAATGCATTTTTTATTCAACATAAATAAGAATCATCTTATATTAGCCTTTGTTTTGATTGTAAAGAAGCAATTTAAGTATTGGCAAAGTGCATTAAAGCTGACACAGAGCTTCAGGCGTAGTAAATTATGCAAAGCTCGCAAATAAAATAAGTTAAATTCAAATTATTATCATCAGCTAAAGAAAAGCTTACTTAGAAGATGATTTTAATCAGCCTTAAGCTTTCTAAACCCAACATCAATATCAGTTTTCAAATTCATTGATATCAATGCAATTTTAGCCCAATTCAACAAAAGGTTTCATAATTGTGCGCTTAAAACTTGCTAATTTGTGCGTGAAACAATTCATAACAGGATAATGCCATTTTGCGGCTAAATATTTGGCCAAAATAGTAGCTAAATAGCAGGAAATACGAATGAAAAATACTATTAGTTAAGTTTGGCATTCACACACCCACAAACACACACACTCAGAGAGCAGAAGCCAAAACTAATCACAGGAATATCACACAAAACAAAACAGTGACAAACTTTTGGCATTTTGTGCGTTTTGTTTGTTGCGCTTTGGTTTTTTTGGCTAAAAGTTGCGGGGGGCAAATTGCTAAAACCGACACGAAGAAGTGAAAAACAAAAATGGCAAAACGTGATGCTTAGCACATTGTCAACATTGTGTCGGTGTGGCTGTGTGTGTCTGGGTATGTGTGTGTTAGTGTGCTTTGGTATTTTGCATAAAATTTAAATTTCATTTCTTCGATTTGGGCCAAGTCGAACGAGGCAACGAGCCGAACGAGCCGAGGGTCGCTTTAAGGCAACGATTTGTATGCACGAACGTGCAGCCCCGAATCCCATTTACAACTCAATGATTTTCCAAATCACACACACACACACACACGCACACAAACATAGAGAGCGGCAGCAAGCAAGCGATAGCGAAAGTCGGTTAGCTGCTGCCACGCTGCGGATGAGCAATTTGAAGCGCATTTTGCAAATGTGGCACGACACGTACTTAAGCAGCAACATTTGCGTGGCAGCATAACGCTAATTACACCGAAATTTCAATGATTTTCAGTGCTCTTCTCGCCGATTCTCAATGGCGTCTCTCTCGCTCTTTCTGGGCCCTCTCTATGTGCTTCTCATGCTCACACAATTGACGCCTTCCTGCTTTACGACCTTTCCTCCTTCATAAGCAAGTGGCCTGAGTTGACTTTACAGCGAAAGCAAATGGGAAAATTTGAAGTTGCATGTGTGTTCAGACTGGCAGATACCCTGTTAGATGTAAGAGAGGAGTTTGGGGGTATTGCAAGTTATTACTTGTTAGTTAACGTGAGGGTTTCACATACAACATGGTTATGGTTCTATTTGAATAATGGTAAATGGAATAGACAGTTGCAGGTCTGCAAGCCTAAATTAAGTATATCTATATAAATTCCTGTTCTTGAATGAAGCATATGTCTGTAATTTATGCATATATATTCCTGTTCAGCATCACTGATCTTTCGATTAAGCCCATCTGACTGTCTTTCTGTTTGTATAGGAGGCCTGTATATCCGCCTGTCTATATTTCTGCATAATTATCTTTCTATATATACCTATATATTCCTGTTCCGTATCAGTGATCTAGGTGATTTAGCTTATTTGACTGTCTATCTGTTTATCTAAGGGACTGTTTATCCATCTGTCTATCTGTATGTTTATTTTTCTTACTATATATTTATATGTATATATAATAAGATATATATATATATATATATATATATATATATATATTTTCCTGTTCTGCAACAGTGATCTTTCGATTTAGCCTCTTCTGTGTATGTCTATCTGTCTGTCCATGGCTTCTATATCCTTCTGATAATATGTCTGCTTATATATCTTTCTATAAATACTTATATATTCCTGTTCAATCATGATAATTCATCCGATTTAGCCTATTCTGACTGCCTATCTTTCCGTCTAAAGTCTTGTCTATTCGTCTGTCTGTCTGTCTGCCAATTTATGTTCCAAAATATACATATATATTACTGTTCAACCTCAATAATCTAGCCGATTTAACATATTCTGACTGCCTATCTGCCTGTTTCTCTAGACCTGTCTATTCGTCTGACTATCTCTCTGTCTATTTATCTTTCCATCGGTCTGCCTCACTGTCTCTCAATCTCTCAATATCTTCAGGCTATACCCAACTGCCAGCCTAGCCCATTTCCCTCTAGCGTTGCTCCAGCCTAGTTCAACTTTTGATAGACAGATTGGATTAACTCAGGCATTGATGTCATGAAAGAGCAAAAAAAACATTGTTTTTACAGGGTATGAGATGCCTTTGTGAAACTTTGTGATACCCTTTTTTGCAAGAGAGTATGAGAGAGCGTTGTTTTTGGCTTGACCTTTGCTGCTGCTGGTGTTCCTCCTGTTGTTCTCGCAGTGTTTTCTTCTATCCCGAATATAGTGTTACACAAAGTGTGAGCTAGTGCGTGAGTGTGAATGTGTGTGTGTGTGTGTGCGTGTGGGCGTATCTCACGCACAATCAGCATGGGCCCAACAAACAATCGAGCTGATCCCAAACGAACCTACACAGCGCCCCCTGTTGGTCCATCTGTCGTTTTGTTGTTGCTTTTTTGTTGTTTCTTAAAGTTTATCCGATTGTTTAATGAGCTCTGAACGAAATAGAAATCAATGATGCGAATTTTATGTGCCTTCGCCAGACCGGACAACGGCGGACAATGTTGGACAACAACGGAACGGACAGACAGGCAGGCAGGCCGTGGGAGCAGACTGGACCACACCAGAGACACGTCACGTCAATATGGTTATGCTTTTGGTGTTAGTTTAGCTCCCCCTTCCTCTCCAGCTCCTTCTCTCGGGCTGTCCAGCTCGAACACGCATTTGTCGACAAAATAATAAACAGTTTGCCAGCAGCAGAGCAAACAAAGGGCCACAGAGAATAAAAAGAAGAAAAAATAGACGACAGTGAGAGAGAGAGAGGAGAGGGAGGGAAGAGTAGCAAAGAACTCCAGCTTCAGTTGTACATACGAATCCAAATTCCCCTTGGACACTGATTTCGAGCAGCCATTGTTGTGTGTAGGATTCAATAGGGAACTGGCCAGAGAGAGAGGAGAGTGGAACGAGAGGGTGTCAATAGGGTGTCAAGAGGGAGCTGCGAGGTAGCTGCATACAATGAAACTAAGAGAGGCGCTCGAGTGGGGAATTTTGAGAGGGTGTCGAGAGGGAGCTGAGCACGGTTTGAGCTGGGTCCGAGAAGGCAGCCGAGCGGGCACTGAGAGGCTGCTCCAAGAGGGTGCTAAGCTTCCCGAGAAGGGAGCCCAGTTGAACATTTGCCAACTCGATTGCTCAATGAGTTGAGAACGCGGCAAACTGTTTGCAAATATGCTGAACGAGAAAGAAAACACAGAGAAGGAGCAGAAGCAGAAGCAGAGCTGGCATCAAATATCATAATAAGTACAGAGTGTGTTGCAAGCGTATCGATTGTCAAACAGTTTCAAATACAAGTTGCAGTCGAATGGTCACAATAGAGTCATCAACAGAGAAGCTCATCCGATAGGAGCACAACTTTAGGGGCCACAATGTTCTGAGCAGTGAAAAAAGATGAAGTCTTGACATGAAGTACAATATATTATTTCCTTTTTTTATTATTTATTTTATGTCAATTAATGACAGTCAACTAAAATATGAATCTAAACATTATATTAATATGATATATAATTAAATAAAAGTAATTTAATGTATAGAATTTTAATTTGGTTTCATATGTTTAAAGAATAAAGAATATTGTACTTAAGTTCTGTGAGAGTTCAGTTTAAATCAACTTGAAGTGTTCTGTATAGCATAATAATAAAATAATAATGTACTATAATAGCTGAAACTATCTTCTATTCTTCTCTTCTAGTAACCCCTTCAAAGTTGCTTAGCAAATATCATCAAAATATTCATCCAAGTTAATCAAAATGTTCTCTTCATTATTTGATTTACCAAACATGATTTATCCTAAAGAATCTCCTCATTCTACTTATAGATTATACAATCCAAACAATGCACAATAAAAGTTAAATAAAATCTCAAATATTATAGAGATTACGCAATTCACAGCTGATTTGTTTCAGCATAGGCAGAAAGGGAACCTTCTTCGAGCTGAGGAAATTGGGTCAGAGCCTGGCCAAATGACCGCAATATAATCTGTCTCTAATCAAGCATAAATGAATTATTTAAGACATTCCTCCCCGAAGATTGGCGCAATTGGCGGAATAGAAGGAGAGGGAAATGAACATTTTTGCAATCGTTGTCAATCCGAGTTTAGATATACACAATATATATTTTTGTTTTAAAGACATCGTCCCCCGAAGTTTTATGCGATTGTTTGCCTCCGTTGCTGAAGCGCCGCGAGGCGAGGCGTGGCACAATATGTACATATACAATGTATTGTATATTATATATATACAGCATGAATTTGAACTGAGATATCAGCAAGCAGGTCAACTGGAAAAAGCGTTCAGGGTCAATTGATTCTAATTACTTTGCCAGACTTGTTCTGTGTCGAGGAACCTGAATCGAGAATAAGTTGGGTATGGGAATGGGAATTGGGAATCGGTCTGTCTCTCGCAGGCGTTGAAGCGTTCCATGCATTCAATTGGAAACTGCGAATACATGTTGAAAGTGCCCTTCCCATGCCGCTGCTGCTTCGCCAAATGTTTTCCAAAAAAGACTCACCTTGGGTCAACAGTCGCGCAGTGTTGCCAACTGTCACAAAATATGAAAATCAAACGGGAGGGGAGGCTTCGGCTTCGAATCGTGTTCGAGTGGCTCCACTTGGCTGACATTGATCACTTTTTTTCGTTTATTTTTGCAGAAGCGTAATCAAGTGTATCCTACTGTAATAATTGAAATTCTGTTAAATCACATTCAAATCACACATTTTTTTCTGCGGGCTGTTCATACTTCATTTCAATTTTGTCACTTAATAACATGTTTTCATTATTATCATAATTTATTTATATTTTTCGACAATGATTGTGATTTTTCGTTTCATTTTCATGTTTTTATACCCTTCGGCCATTGAAAATTGCCAAAAAAGGGTATAACAATGGTAAAAGAAGGCGTGACAGGATCGACAAAGTATATATTCTCTTGTTTAGGATCACTAGCCGAGTTTATTGAGCCATGTCCATCTGTCCGTCTGCCTGTCTGTCGGGACATTTGTCTCTCCGTCTGTCTGCCCATCTGTTTGTTTGTCTGTCTGTCTGTATGAGCACACAGATCTCAGCTATTACAATAGCTAGAGATACCAAATTTGGCATGAAGTCTTCTGTATATTTTGAGAATAGAAAGTTAGTTTCAAAAGTTGGATGCCACGCCCACCACCACTACAAATAAATAATTAAATTTTTCAACGCAATTTGTAAGTGACGTATAAAAAATAAAACTTTCTAACTTCAACAGACACTTAGCTTACTATATTATCCACCTCTCCTTCAAATTTCAATCCATTTGAACAATAAACACAGAAGTATTTCAACTCACCTTGGTGTGCTTGCCGGTATACTGATTGAGAAAGCAAATGCTGACCTTGTTTTTGGATTAGTTTTTCAAAACAAGACAAAGGGAATCTTTTTGTCAGCCCCGTCCGACTGTAGCATTTGTCTTTTTTAATTTGAGCCCATTCATCTTTGTTTTAAATGAGTAAATCGAAATTAAAATTGTGCCATAACCTGCTGAACGTTGTGTGCGACTCTTGAATCTGAAACTCTTTGTTTCAACTGTCCTTGACAAAATATTTAATCTGAAAATGAAATTTTATAATTTTCACTCAACCTCCTAAACTAACTTCTATCTCATAGCTTGTTAGCTCTCCCTTGTTGTTAAAAAAAAGTTTTCGTTCATTTCATTCTGGATAATTAACTCAAACAAATACTAATCTAATATTCCATTTTATTTTTCAAGACTCTTCAACTTTTACTGGCATTAGAAATGGAAAAAGTTCAGTTTTTGTAAAGAGCGAGACAGATAGAGAGTGAGAGAGAGAGGGGGGAAGAGGGAGAGTTCTTGAAACTGCAAAATGTGCAATTATTTCGAGTAGAAACTCCTTTTCAATTCCATTTCGAGAGAGAGAGAGAGAACTTTTTAATATTTTTCTCTGTTTTCCTTTTGGCAACTTTTGAAAGTTCTCTTTTGCCACTTCGCACTGTGAGATTTGTTTGTATCTGCGGATAAATAGACAGATAACACATACAGACACACATAAATAGAGAGATGTGTATAGAAATGGAGATGCTTTCTCTCGCTCTTGCACATTTCTCACACTTTTCGCCGCAAATGAAGGAAATGCAAATTGCGCATTTTCGCACTTCACTGTGTGCTTGTTGTCCTCCCCCTCCCATCTCTCTTCCACTACCGTTCTTCGTTGTTGTTGCCATTGCATTTGCCTTCCTTTTCTCTTCTTGGCCCCCGTTTTGTCTCTCTCTCTCTCTTGTTTTTTTTGCAGCTTCTGTTTCAGTTTTTGTTTCTTGCACATTATGCGGCCGCAGCGGCTGCAGTTGCAGCTGCCCTTTGCCTTCTCTGCAGCAGCCACAGCCACAAGCACACAACTCGGCCCAGGCATTGAGTTGTTGCACGCACACACATACACACACACACACACACACACACAAACACTCAGCGCTTATAGACACTTGCACCAAATGGGGTCAAAAGTCTGCATTTTTCAATATCACTGGCGCCGAGCTGTGGCTGCCAACATACACACAAGATACTCTTATACACACACACACACATACGTGAACTTGGCATCGTGGGTGTGTCGAGTGTGTACTCTGTCTCTATCTCTCTCTCGCTCCCTCTTGTACACCCTGAACGTTATGTTGAGGCCTCAAGGGTCGCACATGACGCGATCGAGTGCTAGCAAAACAACAATTTCTTATGCACACACACTATCATATACAAACATACACACACACACACACACACACACACTGATGCCAAGCTGAGTTGACCAGACAAATATTTAAAGTTAATTACAATTAAGCAGCTTTTATGTTGCACAAGCTGTTTAACATTTATAAGCAGGTGTTGCGTTTGGGCAACCTGCAAAGTTATCGATCAACAATATTTATTGGCGTGTGCAGCTTCTTATTTAAATTGAGCTTAAGTAGACACTTTAGTGCGCTTTTAAAGTTTTTAAGTTAAACCAATTTGGGCTACTGCAAAGCTTTCAGCTTTAAATAAGATTTTGATTCAGCTTTAATGTGTTTTTTGCTTAAATTTAGCCATCAAAAAACACTTAAGGGAAAGCTCTTGTTAACTTTAAAGTTGAGTGGTTTAATAAAGTTGATAAAGATTTTGTCAAAGCAAAATTTTAATATGATTTAATATGATTTTAGCTTACAGACAGCTAACAAAGAAGCTCTTGTACACTATTAAGCTGAGTGGTTTTACGAAGTAGAAAAAGCTTTCATAAAGCTTTAAGTTAAATGCGCTTTAAGCTTGAATTTAGCAAACAAAGAAGCTCTTAAGTTGATTGAAATCTATTAAGTTAAGTAGTTACACTGGGTAGATACAGATTAAGTAAAGCTTCAAGTTTCAAATATGATTGTATCTCTGATTTAATGTGCTTTTATTTTAAATTTAGTTAGCAAAGAAGAGCATTAGTAGATTTGAAGCTATAAAGTGGAGAAGATTAACTAGGTAGATGCAGCTTTAAGTATGGTACTATAATGTGCTTTAAGCTTAAATTAAGCAAGCAAGCAGCTGTTAAGTCAATTGAAAGCTATTACCTAGAGTGGCTTCATCAGGTATTGAAAGCTTTCAGATTCACTTGAACTATTAAAGTGGTTTTAAAGAGATTTTTACGCCTTTCTGCTGCCTTAACAATATCTGAACTCTACTTATGTTCTGCTCACTTTAGTTCTAAGTTAGTTTTGGCTTTAAGTGCTTTATAATCCGATTACTTTTCTTTATAAAGATGCAACACAAAGGTCACAAGGCCGTTCAATTAATTTAAGAATGAAGAATTGTAGAAAAATATTGCAATAAAATTGATTGGGATTACCCACTCAGCTCTTGCATTTCTCAACATTTTATGCGCTTTTCCCTTTTTCGAGCGACGTTCATTGAGTTTATATCTAGAAAGAGCGAGACGCTTTCAATTTGATTCCGTATTTATGTAAGTGCCATAAAAGTCAGAATAAAATCCAAATAATTGGCATATTCATTCAGCAATTGTTGTTCTTCTTTCTGTGCATACAATTGCGAGATACCCATTGGGCAGCACAATGTAAAGGTATGATGGAGCTGGCAGGGAATGAAGAAGTAAGTAGATATGGTGTGCTACATATGCTAAATGTACAGGGTATCTGCTGGTCAGACTATCTCGCTGGCATCTCTCGATTGCGCTGTAACACTTTGCGTATTTATTTTGTCGAATTTCTTTCATTTTCCTGTTTGTAATTTGAATATCTTTTTCGTGTCTGTGTGCGTGTGTGTGCGAGTTTATTTTCGTCATGTTGCATAAATTATATTGTGCCGCATCCACCTTCCCCCCGCTGCCCCGTGCTACCCCCTCTTATTGTTATTGTTGCTCTCTTGCTCGTCGTATTCATTGCAAATTATTATTTTTACTCATATTTGCGCACATTTTTATTTCCATTTTATTTTTGGCACTTGCCAATGAATTGTGTGCCATGCAACAAGCTGTGCCAGAGCTGGGCGTAGTAGCCAGCCCACACTCTCCTACTCTCCCTCGTTGTCTGTTTGTGCCACTTTTGTGGCAAGTTGCGAGTCGTCTGCCCGGCGGCTGTCCTTCACCCGTTTAACCCGTTCTCATCACTCACCCCCTCCCCCCTTGGCGTGCCCTTGTTGACCTTAGAGACGGGTGTAGCGTGAGGCATGTGGCATGTGGCAGGGCCAACCTTTATAATAGCAGCTTAAACTCATTTACATATAATGCATATCATATTTGTATAGCGACTTGAATGTGTGTTTAATTACTTCGCCATGCACACACGAGCTAACACACTAACACACACACACACACCAACACACACACACACACACACACACTTCAACATACGCACACACACCGAGCCGCATCCCAGCGCAGATACTTCGACACGGGGCGAAAAGTTTTAAGCCCAGAAATGGCACGCGAAACGCTGCCGCCTAAAAGTAGGCAGCAAATTTGTTAAGTCGCATCTAAAAGAGCCTGAAAACCTCAGGCCAGCTTAGCTTAGCAAAGTAAACGATTTGCACACACAAACACACACACACTCCACGGCGCGGCTTTTCGACGAATTTTCGCACATTTCCGGCTCACATAACCTCAAAGTTAGCTTTGAGGGCATGTGAGAGTGTGTGCAGGGGAGACAGCATGTTCGACACAGACAGGTGTAATTATTAGATGTTCTTTCGATTAGGATATCTCAGGATCAGTAAAGGATACCTTAGTAAAGGATAGCACTATAGAAAGCGTCTTTGAAACCAACAATATTTAGAAGGAGTTCTATGGTATCTCAGTTCAAATAGCATTTATATGCATAACTCAAGACAGATGCGAGATGTGCAGCTTAAATTTGTATAATGTTTGTATTTTGTAAAGAAAAAGATTAAATTTTATGAGATGACATAATATTCCCTTATATGAGCAAGAAATCTCCATTCAAGTTAAACTTTTACTTATAACTCAGCACATACAAAAGCTATGCAAATAAAACTTGATATGTGGCTGTGTTTTCTATAAGTAAATTAAACTACATGAGATGCCATGAAAAAAAACCTATAAGTTTCAGCAATAAAATCATATAATGGCCTTGCTTTCGTTATGTTAATACGCATTCGGGGAAAGTTAACCAATTTGAGCTCAACGAAAATTCACAATTATTATTAGTTAATTATCCAACTCAGATAATTGTTTATTTTCGAAAAGTTTATTACATTTAGCTTACGCAAATCATCATCAGGTCTCATTGGATGCTGGCCCTCAACTAGCACAAGCTAAAATTTTGCTGGCCATAATTGGAAATGAAAGTTCAAAGAAAAACATAACGCATATGTATTGTAATCACAGTGGGTTGAGTGCGAATAGCAACCGCATGTGTCTGTGTGGGTACAGACCAAAATAGCGAAAGCCAGAGAGGACAGAGAGAGAGAGTACAAACCTTGTTCAATCGGGTTGATCGAATGCAGTTGCTTTAACTTTGATTGTCATGTATTATTTAGAGGAGTTACAGAACCCTATAGACTCCATAAAAACATATCCACAGGGTAGAAAGATATTACAACTTTTTGGGAAGAGAAAATTGTATTTTACAGGTTGAAGAAGGCATCTCTGATCCAAGATTGTCGACAGCTGAAGCTATAGCTATTTCTGTCCGTATGAACAGCTATATTTCAGAGACTATATAAGCTATGACTGTCAAATTTGGAACTAATATGTCATTTAATTGTATGCTGATAAAACTTGCTAAAGAACCGTACTACTCCTTCTGCTGCTCTCATGAATAGAAAAATCGAATTGCAGACGAAATTTCAGAGTTTAAAAATTTAGTTTTGGTATGTACATACGAAAGATCTTCAACACATACGCAAAACAGAGACGAATACACCGTTTTTACGCCTAATAAGGAGTATACCATTTCTTGACTGATTATTGTGAAATTTGTAGATGAGATGGAAAGTTAATAAGGATCTTCAACTTACATAAACTAGCAACACCGTTTTTATATACGCTGCCCTTGGGTTAGCTCCCGGAAAGCGACAGAAAAAGTATACCAAGTGTATGCAGGGTAGTTCAGTTTTAATATACTCAAAACCGATTAATGCCTGAATGATTTCTCAAAAATTGGTTGCGATTGGATAATTACGATAGCATAGAAGCTGTATATGAATAAATTTTAAGAGTTACTGATATTTAAACCACTCCCTAAAGTATGCAAGACAAAAAAACCATAGCCTTTACATTCATTATGCTTAATCTACGCCCTGAGCTTACTAACATTCTCGATTAATAGCAACAAGCTTAACTAACACTTATCCTCCCACTGTTTGTACATATGTATATACCCCACATACACTTTAGCCAGCTTACAGGGTATCAAGTATCAGGGTATTACAATGATAATAAATAGGGAGAGTGGGGGGCGTAGTCAAAGTCCTGATTTGTGTGTAAGCTGCAAAATCGGTGCGAGTTTTGTGTTACCTTTGGCATCCGTTGGCATTCATTTTTGGGGCAGCTACAAGAAGGCGGAAGAAGCCGAGAAGGGGGGTGGGGGAAGAGTGTCAGGTAAGGTGCGCAGCGAAAGTAGAGAGAAAGATGGCGCAGCCAAGAAAAAGGAGGGCAGTAGGTAAATAAAGCATAAACAAGACTAAACAAAAATCCCTGACGAGCTGTATTTGCATTTTGTTGATTAAGCAAATTTAAAACTTTCTCGCATGCATGTAGAGACCAACCGACAGGTGGCGCTGCGTAGCCACTTGCAATTCATATCGCTTACGTTGCCCAGCCCCCCACTCTCTCCCACTCGCTCTCCCTCTCTCCACCCTCTCTCTCTGTCTCTGTGTACGCGTGTTTTTATTTTGCCGGACTTTCTTTACTTTGCCGGATTCTGCTTTGGCTTAGTTTGGTTTTTGAGCTCTGCCAACCGAATTGTTACCCCCGCAAGTGCCTCCCTCCCACCCTCCTTTCTACCTACTCTACCCATTTCCAGCTGAAAGTTATTGCACTCTTGCACAATTGAAAAATACTAGTGAGAGAGAGAGAGAGAGAGAGAGAGAGCGTGCGAATCCATGCGAAATGCTTTGGAGAGTGTGTGAAGTCTCCTCTTCTCCCCTCCCTACTGTCTTGCTCTGTGTGTGTGCGAACTTTCGTGTGTCCATCCAACTGTCTGCCCCTGTTTGCCACGTGTGTCTGTGTGCGTGTTTGCTGTTTGGGTTGGTCAGTGCGAGTCGAGTCGAGTCGACTGTTTGCATTTGCCACTCAAGTGCGAGTTATTAAGCGAGTTAGTTTTTCGGATTTTCCTATCAAATTTATTTGTTGTTTGTAGTCACCTAGCAGGACCAGCTACCTCTCTAACCCCCCCTTACTCTGCATTGTGTGTGTGTTTGTGAGAGGAGGTAGGTAGAATGGCTGTCAGTTAGCTTGTGTGTTGTCCGCTTTGCTGCTCTGTGTCTCTTACACTGTCCCACTCCCACTCTCTCGCTTTTCATCTCCCACTCTCTCTCTCTCTCTCCCTTATTCCCTCACTCTTTCTCTCTGTTCTGTGCAAAATTTGTTTGGCCTTAAAGCCTTTGCCTGTTTTGGTCATTTGATTGGGGACTCATCTTTGCACTCATTTGCATTCATTGCGTTTATTCGAGTGCGATTCGTTGAATGCTTTGTGCTGTCAGCAGCTTTGCGCTTTAGCTGCACGTTGGGCACATCCTTTTGCCACGCACTGTCGGCTTTATAGCGTGGGAATTAGTGAATTATGTATGGACAATATACAGCGGATAATTGAAACTGAAAACTGCCTTTTCAAGCAGGTAACACTGAGAGCATTAAGCACTGATACCCTGTAATAACTGGCGCAGAAATACAACTACTATAATTGGCCTGTGTACATGCACAATACATAGGCAGCAACGCTAAGCCACGTTAAGTCAGTCTGCAGTTGAGCATTCACTTGCAGATACTTCTCACTGCAAAAGTATCTCAAAGTCTTCTCTACATATCTTTAACTGCTTGTTATTCTATTTTCTATCTTTGCAGCATCTTTTAGTATTCTTTGAGGTCTGGCAGCTGTTGTCTATGTAGTTTTAGAACCCCCACCCGCTCCCCACCCTGCTTACTGCCACTACTTCTACAGCCTTCTTCTTTATCTGCTTTTCTTCGCGCTGCTTTTTGCCAGCCTTGGCATCTTTCGCACTTTTTATTTAAATCACACGTTTTTGGCACACATACTTGCATTGATTATCTCTCCCTCTTTTCCTCTCTCTGTCACTCTCTTTCCCCTCTTCACCATTTGTTGCACTCTCTCTCTGCAGTCTTCTACGCCGCCCAGCCTTGAAGTCATCAGTTACAACTGCTGCCGCTCCAATTACTTAACATGCTGAAGTACTTTACAAAATATGCAAAAAAGAAGAAACCAGAAATAAGAAAAAAGTACCAAAAAAAAAGACGAAATGAAGTACGAAACTGCACTGCAAAAAAATCTTCAGCCAAAAGTCGCTGAGAGCGAGAGAGAGAGAGAG
Organism: Zaprionus camerounensis; assembly: GCA_018904165.1. Taxonomy (NCBI): domain Eukaryota; kingdom Metazoa; phylum Arthropoda; class Insecta; order Diptera; family Drosophilidae; genus Zaprionus; species Zaprionus camerounensis. The sequence goes on along the minus strand of JAEIFS010000531.1, from coordinate 6,966,661 downwards.
AGAGAGCGGACGGCGGCGCAATCGGCCAAACATTGTCGCAACGCATTCAATTTAACTTTCACAATTGCTATCGCATTGGCATTGCGACATTCACTTTTCATTTTTCCCACAGCGAATTCCCCTCTCAGCCCCCCCCTCCCCACCAGTCTTCTCTTCTCTCTCTCCCCCAACCCTTGCCCTATGTAAAATGGGCGTGGCCAAAGTCGGAGCCGGCGAAGTTGGCGCCACATGCGCCACATGACCACAGGCTATAACTCATGCCCTTAGACCCCTTCCCTTCCCAATCCCTTGCTCTTGCTTCTGCTTATCCTTGCACTTCTCTACCTCACTCCCCCCCCTTTCCCCACGCCCCTCCATCTCTTTCCCGTTGTGACTTTCTCGCTGTCCCCGCGAGCACTTGGCGTCATTTTTCGGCGTCAACTTTACTACGCCCGTTCATTCATTCAATTGTCACAGTTCGCACATGCACACGATCCTCCCCTCACCTCCCCTCTCCACGGCTCTTTATCCACTCCCTCACCCTCTCTCTGTGTCAGTGTTGCTGTCTTTGTCTCTCCATTTATTGGAGTCACTTTTTGTCGCATGCTGCACCGTTTTCAATGTCACTTTGTCAACTTATTGTTTCGTGTGCCAAACCAGAGCCAAAGTCCATATGAAGATATTGGCGGAAAAAACGAGAACTGTCCAAGTCGAAGTGTGAATACCTTAACCTAACTTGCAACTAACTTCAAGTTGATCAAAGTGACATAAAGATGATGCAAGTAGTCTTAATGATAATGTATCGATAAGTATGGTCGATTTATCGATGGCAATAGTGAATGAATAGTTTCCTTAATTTCAATTTATTTATTCATATTATTCATTTGCAAAGAATCTTATCGATACTGTTATGATGAGTATAGTCAATTAATCGATAAAAAATATGTATCGATATATAAATAAATCAATTTATTCCTAAATTCGTATTTAATGATTTTTATTATTAATTTGCAAAGTATCTTATCTATAATGTATCGATAAGTATGGTCGTTTTATCGATAACTAGTTCACTTTTTCCTGAAAACCCCATTTATGTATTTTCATTTCTCATTTGCAAAGAATCTTCTCAATACAATATCGATAATTATGTCAAATTTATCGATAACAAATTCAAAAAATTGCCAAGTTTTCATTATGAATTTTGAAAGTAAATGTAGTTGATGTATCGATACTTTATCGATAAGTATTGTAGACTTATCGATAACCATTTAAAAGTTTCTTAAAATCCCAGACATGTATTCATTACTCATTTGAAAAACATATGTAGTCGATAAAGTATCGATAAATGTGTTATATGTTCTTACTTTAATCTGCTCAGAGTTGCAAATTCAATTTTAATTTACTCTAGAAAATTCATGAAAATGTGAATATAAAGAGTGTAACAAACGTACATATATATAAAAAAGTTTATCGATATATTCAGCCATTTTATAATATTTCCATTTACAAAAGTTTAGAAACCGGCAAATAACAGTATTTCTATATAGATTTTCTCTTCTTAGTTACATTACCAAAGATTGTTGAAAAGAAAGCTTGTATTAATCGAAATCAATCGAAATCGAAAACCAAAGGCGAGAAATTTCATTCAGAAATGGAATGAAAGGATTTTTCAAAATTAAATTTATTTTACTATAAAAACATAGTCGATGCACATTATGTTTTCTCTTTTTCAGCTTTCTCTTTGTCTCTCTCTTTCTCTGTCACTCACGTTTCTTGAGTAGGAATTTAATTGAATTTAACATGCTGTGAATGATATGAGATTTCCTCTGTTATTCATTGAAATCCAATGTTGAAAAATCATTTTATTTGTTTCTTAATAAAATTTATCGCTTTTGTTTTCGAACTCAAATTCGGATTTCATTTGATTGGTAGCTTCGTTCTGACAGAGGGTATTGTCGATGGAGTTTTTTAATAAATCCAGAGATAATAAACGAAGATTCATACAAAGAGAGAGTACAATGCGGTGTGAGTGAGACTGTACACGGTGGGGGGGTCGTGTTTATATTGTTGTTTGCCCTTTTTGTCGCCTTTTGTATGGCACACACAGACACACGGGCACACACACACACACTGGGACACACACTGTCATGGGGAACACACATGGTGCATGTTCTTTTTTGTTTGCAGCGTGGCTCGCTTGGAAGAAGCAGAGTGTAAAGTGCAAGTTGGCAGCTTGGCCGCTTCCGTTTCCGCTTTAGTTTTGCGTCACTGCCAGCGGCAACAGCAACAGCAGCAGCAGCGGCAGCAACAACAATTGCCAAGCGCTTGCAACAGCAGTTGACACACACACACAAACACACACAGGGGGCTGGGGAAGGCAGCAAGTGAGTTGCATTCTTGTTGCCTACTTTTTGGCTCAAAATCATGACAAAAGTTGTTGGCCACAGGTTGTTGTTGCTGTTGATGTTCCTGTAGTTGTTGTCGGGCGATAACAATAATGCCCACACCAACAACAAGAACACGAACAAGAGGCAAACAAGCGCAATATCAATAATAAAAAAGAACAACAAACAACAACAACAGCGAAAGGAAAACTGCAAAATAAACAAAAGAAAACTTTCGTCTTACCTGGCGCAATTTCAGCTGTAAAATACTTTCTGCAAGGCACTTGCAACGGCCGTTAATGCTTGCTAATTGCCAGGCGACAGTAAGAGGGAGAAAGAGAGTGACAGAGAGGGTGCAAGAGAGAGAGAGAGAGAGAGAGAGAAAGAGAGAGAGTGGGAGAATGCAAGAGGCAAAGACAGGAAATGCAATTGCTTGTTGAAATCCGATAAAAACATGTGTTAAGCGGGGCAACAGACATGAAAAGAAGTGGGCTGTTAAAAGAAGAACAAGAGAAGAAACAGGCAAAGGAGGAACAAGGAATGGAGACAGAGAGAGGAAGCGAAAGAGGGAGAGAGACAGCGAGCGAGGAAGAGAGGTTGCAAGAGTGAGGGCATGTGGCATCATGCGCTAAGCTCAATCAAGACAAACCACACACTCTTAGCTTCAGCTTGATTATTAGCGTGCAGATGCAAAAGTATCTTACAGATGCATAAGCAACTTGCGGATGCATACTGAATCTTGTAAATGTGGCTTGTTAAGTGCCAAATCACTTCAAGGTACACAAAGCTACTAATAGAAGAAAAGTATCTTATGGATACAGATAGTTTTTTGTGATATGATACAGATACAAAAGTATCTTACGGATGCAAAAGTATCATGCAGATACAAAAGTATCTTTCGGATACAAAAGTATCTTTCAAATACAAAAGTATCTTTCAGATACAATGTATATCGTAGATACAAAAGTATCTTGTACTTACAAGAGTATTTTGTAGATACAAAAGTATCTTGTAGATACAAAACTGTCTTGTAGATACAAAACTATCTTGTAGCTACAAATGTATCTTGTAGATACAAAAAAGTAGACACAGAGTACAATTCATCAAATCAGATACATTTGTATCCACAAGTTACAAAATTACTTTCTAATTGCAAAATAAGTTGTAGATATACATATATGTAAATACATACAAAAATAGCTTATAGATACAAGTACACAAAAGTATCTTGTAAATATAAAAGTATCTTGCATGCAACAAACACATCTTGTAGATACAAATGTATCTTTGCTAGCTGGTAATGCGTTGCTTTAACCAAGTTTGGCTTTTTTAAGCAGCACAATACAAAAAACAGCTACTTTTCAGCCTATTTTTATCAAATGGGCGGCGTGTAGGCGGGGCAGGGCAGGGCAGGGCAGGCAGGCCAAAGGTAACGTCTGGTAATTGGCTGCCTGTTTGTAGCTAAAGTAAATGCCTTCAAAAAATGGCGTCGAAGCTCTTTGCCACAGCCGAAAAGTATGCAATGCAATTATCATAACCATTATGGCAGGCTCTTTCTTTGTGCGTAGTTCATAGACAGCACAAGAGAGGGAGAGAAAGCGGCAGACAGAGAGCAAGAAGAAGAGAGGTAGAGGAAGAGAAAGAGAGAGATAGAGGGAGAAAGGGAGAAAGGGAGAGAGAGAGGGCAGCATAAAATGATTTGACTTTTGGGAATATTTAAGGCAACGAAGTTCAAGTTCTTAATAATACCCGAATGGCAGTCCGACAGTCGGACAGTCAGACAGACTAGAAGGCCCTTTTCGGCTGGCAATGCAACCCAGTTGGACGAGGTAATATTTTAGCAACTGAAAACGAAGCAGATATAGAGAGTACGCAATGGAATTGAGTTAATTGCAACTGAAGAACATGTGATATTTCGACCATCATCAGTTTTCATAACTGTTACACTGCTCTTGCAGTTGCTTTATAAGCATGTCAGAGCCCATTATAGTTACATTTTCTCCCTCACTACATATTCATTTCCTTCGCACTTTTCACAGGCTGTCAACTCGTCTCCGCTTCGCACGCCTGCTTGCTGTCAACTTCTGCTGGGCTGTGCCTGTTACGCTGCTCTCCCTGTCTCTCTCTCTCTGTTTTTTGCACACATTTTGCAGTCATTTAACACCGCGTTGTCGTATCTGCAGCCATCTTCGATTGACTTTATGTGAAGTTAAATGAATTATACCCTGTTAAATGGATTTTACTCGAGGTGCCATAAATAAAGCATCGATTGCGCTATAATTGTCATAATTAACTGTCACAGCGGGCAGCACAGCAAACACACTGTGCACACACACACACACACGCACACGCACAGCTAGTGTGGCTATCATGTTTACTTAAGACAAAAGGCTTACGCAGCGTATACGTAATATTTGCATTGCAATTTTGTCCTAGGAAAATTTAATTATTTTTCAATCAACAAACAGTGCTCACTCTTGCTGAAATACACACGCTCCCCCTGCCTCTCTTTCTGCAACACTCTCCCTACCCCTATCTGCATACATCTCCCTCTCCCTCTCTCTCTCTCCTCCCCCCTCTTTCGTACAAACAAATTTAATGACAGCTTTGTGACAAAGAGCTGCAGGTGTTGCAGCAGCAGCAGCAGCAACAAAAAAATAGACCAAATACAGAGCAGAGCGAAGAACACAGAGAGAGGCATTGGGGGAGAGGAACCAGGGTAGACAGCTGACTGGAAAACTGCTGCATTTTCATTTCGTTAAGCAACAAAACTTTCCCATTGCAGTGTCTCCCTCCCTCTTGCTCGCACTCGACTGTTCCTCCGACTGACATTTTAATTAAATCCCTAAACGAGAGATACTCTCTCTCGCTTTTCTATGCATCTGTTGAGTTCTCCTTCATCTCCTACTATTGCTGTTGCTCTTGTTTGTACGTACATATGGCACGTCATATGAGGCTGCTACATCTATCCCCAGTGACATTGTGCCCGATTCAATCGAGCAGCTCGTCCAACTTGGCTTTACCCCCTTTGCGGACTGCAGACTAGAGAAATATCAACGGATTTCTGGTCAGTCGAGTGCACAAGTTAAGATTGAATGAGAGAGAGGGAGGGGGAGAGAGAGAGGCAGATAGCACCCAAATGTTTAACAATTAACACGTTCCTTCAGTCCCCCTTGCACTAATCTGTATAATCGACTTAAGCTCTCCCATGAGACTTTAATATTTCTCTTGAGTTTGTTGGCCTCATTGGGTTATCACAAGAATTGTGCCTGGCACTCTCTCTCTTTGTTGTCTGCCAGCAGGGGCACAAATTCTGTGGAATTATTCAAGTGAAAATCGACAGAAGAGCAGCAAAAACTATAACTAACTAAAAGTATATAGTTAGATGTATGCAGAAAGAAGAAGGAAGTAGAAATTTGTGGTTCATGAAACACTTAAAAGATTGCTTAATTTAAATTCTAAGCATTCGTTAAATATGAACTTTGGAGCTCTACAATAACAAAAATATATTGGCAAAATGGTGCCAAGCTTAGATATATTTTATATATATTTCTTTTATTATATTTGGTATTTTTTTAACGCTCAGTTTTATCCATAAAGGATATACCAAAAACAATTGCTCCAAATGGGAAGAGTTACTTAGCCTTAGCTTTTAAGTTGCAACAGGGTTGGGGTTAGTAGTGTTTATACCATTGCTAGGAGTATACCTTTTAGCTAGGAGTTTACAATGCACCTTAAAAGACATTTCCGATCCCATTAAGTATATATATTTTTAATCCGCTTCACCAGGGGAGACAGCCATGTCTGTTCATCCGTCTGTCTGTCTGTCCGTCTGTTACAACGCAAATTAGTCTCTCAGTTTCAGAACTATCTTGATGAAACTTGGCACACATACTTCTTATTGCTGCCCGCTATATATGAGTCGGAACGAGCCGGATCGAACCAATATATCGTATAACTCCCATACAAACTATCGGCCGATTTTTATTATTTGTCAAGATATTGCAGCAAAATTAACTACATCGCACTTTTTCTATATATATATTGTGCATACAAAATTTCATTAAAATCGGACTACTATAACATATAGCTGCCATAAGAACAATCGCCCGAAACGAAAATTGTTATATGAAGATCAGTTTTGATTTTAGCAATAACTTAACTTATCAGTGCCGATGAAAGTGAGACATACTATTCAACTCTGCAACAGTATAAATAAATCAATAGCATAGGAACAATAGCAGGTGATAAGAACCTGCAAGGGTTGCCTTTCTTCGTCGTTAATAACCACTAACAAATTCATAATCCAAACCAAAAAAAATTCCAAACAAAACCTTAAAATTGCAAATAGTGCCAGGAACATGAAATTATTCACAGTTTTTATCTCGAACGAAGTCGCTTGAGTATGCCACATTACTTTGGGCAAGTCAGAGCAATCTAAAAGGGGCGTTATCAGCGCCAAACTGGAGACTTTACAAGGGGTGTTCCTGCCGTGTTCACAGCGAGTTTTCGTGTGAAAATTCAACTAGTTAGCGGGAAATCATATTTTTATGCACTTTACGATTTGAAAGCGCAAAAGCAAGCAAGGAAGGCAAAGGAAGATAAAGTGAGAAAGGGAGAAAAGGAGAGGTAAGAGAAGTAGAAAGAGAAAGAGAGAGAGAGAGAGAGAGAGAAATGCATCAATTGGCGATAAAGTTGTTTGCAAGATTCACAACAAAAAAAAACATGTTTACTCACCCGATGATGCCAAGTAATCATGGGAGAAATAATAATAGTAATAGCAATAATAATAATAATAATGATAGTATAGAAAACAATGGGGTGTGCGCACAGTGGCTGGCAAAAGGGTTCGCACCACAAGACAGCTTGTGGCATAATTCATTTTGTGGCAACAACTCTTTGAAATGTTTATTTATTGGCAGCAGCCAGCGCAACGGTAACTGCTACTTCTCCTCGCCCTTGCCTTCTTTCTCTTTCTCTTTCCCTTTCTCTGTCTCTCTGTTTGGGTTTCAGTTTTCGGTGCCTTAACAAATATTGTTATCAAAACAAGTCGCTAAACACGAGGCACAACGTGTCGCTGCCTTTGCAAAGTTTCAGCAAGGGAACTTCATCATCATCATTGTCATCATTGTCATCATCAACAGCCCTGACTGTTGTCATAATTTTGTATCTCAGTGTCTCCACATTAGCCGTAACGCATTCCCAGGTTAAATGTGTAGACTTTAAGCTGCAAATATACTGGAAAATAGCTGTAAACAGCTGAATTTCAGCTGCATTTTTTTAGTTCCTTCTTTTGCTCTCTTTCCAGGGTATCTTCCAGTTGTTCTTTAAAATTACAGGGTATTTACAAGTTGTGAGGCAGCAAATTACCTTAGCCAAATACTTTTTAGCTGCAAATCTCTAAGTAACAAGCTATAAATAGCTGAAATTCAGCTGAATTTATTTAGTTTCTTCTACTCTCTTTCCAGGGTATCTGCTAGTTGTTCTCCCACGCTCACAGCTATTGTGGTGGCCTACATACATTTGACATATCGTTAATGCTGCTGCTGCTGTTGGCCTCGCAGCGTCGTCTATGCGTCTGGACTGTCTGCCACGCCCAGCGCCTTAACCCATCCATCCAACTAGGCAACCATCCATGCTGCCTGCCACTGCTGCGTGCCGCTTTGTGCGTCTGTTTGTGCTACCGAGCGCACATCAATTTCTTGTCTCAGGCATTTTAGCTCTCCTTCCCCCCTACCCCCTGCCCCTTACTGCTTGCCCCTGCCGCGCCCCTTTGCCACCCTTTGCGTTGTTATCCCGTTTGGGGTCCTCAAATTGCTGCTGACTTGGTGTCGCCTCTCAGCACGACATCTCAACGAGGGCTGCATGCGGTGGCAGCATAAAAACTGAGCTAAGAAGTAAAGTTTGTAGATATTTAGAGACACCCTGCACTGAACCACCCTGTTTAAAATAGTTAAACATTTAAACTGTGGCCAACAAGAAGCTTTCGCTTAAGTCTTGAGTATCTGAAAAAAGTGTCAAGGACAAAGTTCTGCTGAGTCTTGAAAAAGGTTTTAAATTAATTTAAGAATTATAAAAATGATTTAAAAATATTAAAAAATTTCCAAATTATATCGAACTTTCTTTTATAAACTTCCAAGCGAGCTTTCATCTCATAAAAAAGCGCTTGAAAGCTCTTGGAAACCCTTTTTGCTGCTTGCCTTCTACGGTTCGTTGCTATTGGATAATTGATTGACAGCGTTGCTGTTATTCACTTTGCATGCGCTGGAATTCGTAATACACACACACACACACACGCACACATGGGCAGTTGCCTTTGGTACATGTGTGTGTGCAGCCCTGGCAGCAGTGGCAGACATTTTGGCCTCAATCAAACCTCATGCAGCGCACCACAAGGCATCACAGTGCGTATGAGTATTTTGGCGCAATTTATATTGCTTTCAGCAAGTGCGACAGTGTGTGTGTGTGTGTGTGCTGCTAAGCGTACATTTCTGTATGTGTCTGTGTGTGTGTATATGTGTTGGCTGTTGTTTGACTTTGGTTGACTGCCCGTCGGGCTGAATGTGGCTGCTTTTCTCGTAACTTGGCCATTTGTTGGGCTCACTTGCTGTGCGTGCGAGTGTGCGTGTGTGTGCGTTTGTGTGTGTGTGTGTGTGTGTGTGTTTGCCTTGTCTGTTGGCTTGTTTGTTGGTTTGACGCCCAAAAACTCAGCTCAGCTCAGCTCAACTCAAACTCAACTCTTTTGCCGCTCAACTTGGCCAATGTCAAGACGGCACTTGCTGCAAATCAATCGTGACAGCAAGTGGATGTAACGGGGGGGAGGGAGAGGGAGGGTGATATCAGCAGATTGGACTGTGTGCTCTGCCCCCTCACCTACCCCCTCGCAGTCCCAGCCTTGATGTGATGTGGCGTTATGGGGCGTATGCGTAATATTGAAACAGTTGAAACTTTTGTGCCGCCGCACAATGGATGCAAACATTAATTACAATCTGTAGAGAAAATTGTGTAGAAAATGTTCATATTATTTGGGATATACTAAAAGTATTTAACAAGCTTGTTTAGTATGTATTTTACTATTATATTATATATACTACTATATAACAAGAGTTATTCAAAATGTTTGTATATTATTTTTACTATTGAATGCAATTTAAACCTGCCCTTGCAGGTTCTTAGCTCCTCCGATTGTTCATATACTATAATCCTATTTATAAAGGTGCAGAATTAAATGGTATTGTGTACATTCAGTATAATATCTCACTTTGATTGGCACTGTTAAGTTAAGTTATTTCTTCAATCAAAACTGGTCTTCATACAAATACCTGCATTTCGGCTGATTGTTCCTATGGCAGCTATATGTTATAGTGGTCCGATTTTGATGAAATTTTAAATACATAATAAAAATAAAAAAAAAAGTGTCATATAGTTAATTTTGATGCAATATCTTGACAAATAACAAAAATCGGCCGATAGTTTGTATGACAGCTATACGATATATCGGTCCAATCCGGCTCGTTCCAACTTATATACAGCGTGCAGCAATAAGAAGCATGTGTGCTCAGTCTTATCAAAATAGCTCTAAAACTGAGAGACAAGTTTGCGTTGCAACAGACGGACAGACGAATAAACGGACGCACGGACAGACGGACAGGGCTAGTTCGATTCCTCTGCTGATTCAGAATATATATAATTTATATGTTAGGAGATGCCTCCAATGGCACGTTGCACACTTCTGGCCAAAGAAATACACAATATTAATCATTCACCTTCATGCATTCAAATATTTTGTCTAATATTTCGTTGTGCTCGTCCCACTGTGTCTGCTCCGTGTCGACTGATGAAGGCACCGATAATGACGTTTGCTGCTGCCACACTTGACTATAATTTAGCCATCTTTGTTGTTGTTGTGCCGGCAATATTTACGACTAAAACTTTGCAACACTCTTGCCCACACTCCATGCCAGGCCCAAACGAAAGAACGACCTGGCCCATGACCCCTGACCCCCCTCCCGCTTGCCGGGAACTGTCACCCAGCTTAACCAGTTCACAACATTTAAGTGCAAATATTTGCTTGCTTAAAGTTTTAATTTGATTTCATTGCTAATTCATGGAAACTTGTCTGGGCCTTTGGTTAACCATGGCTGGGCTAGGCTGCCCAGTGGGCGTAGGGCGTGGGGGCGTGGCTCAATGAGAGTGTGCAATTATTTGACCAAAATTTATTTGCTAATTTTGCACAAAATTGATTATAATTGCATAATTTGCATACACTGCACGAAATTCAAAGTATTTTTCCAAGGGCTCCATGCTCGACTGGGCAAAGCGAAGCGTTATTAACTACATGGAAATTAGCCAAGTGGCTTCGTGTCACAGTGAGTTTACTCAAGCGCACATACGCACAGACATGCACAGACATGCACAGACATGCGCGCACACGCACGAGCGTGAAACAAGTGCGAATTCAGCAAGAAAAGTCCCCAAGTTGCTTTCCTAACAATTGCCCAGGCTCCCCCTCAAAAAAAAAGGGTGTCCGGATGAGTCAGGAACGTGCAAGTGTGTGTGCGTGAGGAGTGTGTATATCTGTGTGTGTGCGGTACCCGGCTTAGGCCATAATTCTTTCTTTTCGGTGCGGCCGCTTTTGATTTGCGATGCCGTACACGTTTCATTTTTATTGACCAAGTTGGGGCCGCGTTTATTGCCGCATAATTGAGTAAATATTATGAATGAAACTGATAATCTTTGGCCATTTACCATTTGATTCCAAATGTTTATAGGGTTGCCACTCCACTCCACTCCTCCCCACTCCATTTGCGTGTGTGTGTGTGTGTGTGTGTGCGTGCACAGTTGATTGACAATGCAAATGGTTACATGCCGAGCATGCCGAGCCAAGAAAAATACATACACCATAAAATAAATGGAAACCTCTTGACGAGCGCCCACAAATCAAGTGTTAAAGGCTGCAGTATTAAAGTGTGTACATATTTTCTGTGTAATAAATATATAGGGGTACTCGAGGAACTGCTTAAAAAATATATTTATTCTTTTGCTTATTTATTTGATTTTATTTTTTAAAAGAATTTCTTTACAGAACTAAAACCTTGTCTGAAGAGTGCTAAATAACTGCAGTATTCTAGTGTTTATAAACGCTGCAAATAATTTTTTAATGATTTTAAGTTAGTAAAAATATATTTTGAAGTATTTTTTAGTTTATTTTTTATTAATTTAGAGATTAAACAAGCTTTTCTATTTGCAGAAACTATTTCTAAACTATTTTGAAATAACTGCAGTTTTATAGTGTTGATTAATGCTGCACAAAATTTGTAAAAATATGTTTCTTTTTATTTTTTGGGCATTTCAGTATTTTAAGTATTTTCTTGTATTTTTCTCAAATAATTTAAAAGAATTACAAAATTGTTTTTTTTTGTAAAAACTGTTTTAAGAGTCATTTGAAAAATTTGCAGTTTTCTATTCGCTAGCACTGTAAATAATTTTTATAAATTTTTAAAATTATAAAAATATATTTTCCTTAATTTGTTGTGGTAATTCAGTATTGCTAGCATTTTTGAAAATATATTTGTTTCTAATTATTGTAAAGATTTATAAAGTTTTTAATGTAAAAACAGTGTTAAAAGCTCTTTGATTATTTAAAGTATTATTAACAAGCTTTGCAGAATTTCTAGCTATTGCAAAGTATTTTCTATATAAACTTAAGTATCTTGTATGCATTTTTATATATTTTCATACATTTCTATATTCATCTGCTATTTTTTGAGATTTTTTTTAAAAACTCTACTGCTTTGTCTCCTTTGGAAATTGAGTCATAAATTGCTTGGCGTAGCAAGTGACAGCTTTGACGGGGTTTCGATGGCCCGATCTGTGCTACAGTTTATGGACTATGTGCATAGTCTCTCTCTCTCTTTGTGCTTTGTGTGTGGCACATTTCGCTGCCTACTGTGTGGGGCGCCGACGTTGCCGCAACGCATATTACGCTGTTTGCACGCGAGAGAGACGTGTCCATTTCCGCTGTTTGCGGCTGAGATGGCATCAGATGGCTGAACAGCAACAACACACACGCACACGCACGCACACTCGGCAGAGACATTAAAGCAGCACATACTCATGCATGTGTGTGTGTCTGTATAAACAAAACAATGATGATTGAAATGCAGCGTGTAGAATGTTTTGCCAGGCGAAATGCGCCAATTTACAGGCAACACACGCAACGGTAAACAGTCCAATGCAGAGCAAGCGACAGAGAGAGACAGCTACAGATACAGAGCAAGAGAACAAGAGAGAGAAAGAGGGAGGTAGCGAGTCATAAGCGGCAGCTAAGGCAAGACACACGACTTGACCGAGTGCGCCATGCCATGAATGAAGCAAGGCGGTATTAGGCGTGTTATCTGCTGGGCGTGGCATCCCCATTTGTAGCGCCAGCCTGAGCCGTCATGCGATCCGTTACCACTTGAAAAGTGTGTGAATTATTAAATGACTTTGCCAGGCCAACCTACAAGCCCCCCCCTCCTCTTCTACCCTGCGTGGCCGAGTCGCTTCGGCATCTCGAATTAGCCAGGCAATCAAATTATGCAGACACTTGACATTGAGCCATGGCACGGCGATGGCTCAGAGGGGAGGCTTTCTTATGGATCTTGATGATGGCATGCGGCAGAGGGGAAGTTTGACGGGGGGCGGAGGGGGGAGGCAACTATTTGCACCCACTTGAAGACGCGTCGGAGAGCAGCAAATGAGCCGCAAGTCGTGGCCATAGCTACAAATGCCAAAAACGGGCCAAGCAAATTGACGACAAGCGAAAAAGGAAGCACAGTTATGGGCGCAGAGGTGGAAGAGAAGAGAAGGGGGGAGGGGGCGAAGGGGGAAGGAGGCGTCTCCTTTAAACATACTTATCAAGGCAAGTTCAGATTCGGCATGCAAATGGCCCCGGCAAGGGCGGAAGTGAAAGCAAACAGCAATAACTAAAAGCAAAGCGGCGGAGGGTGATAAAATATCCAAAAAGGGCGCGGCTTGGCGTACAGCACAAGATTGCAACGGCAACAACAACAACAACAAGGCTAGCGGAAGGTTACTTTGATTTTGCCTCTTACAATCTTTCAATATTAAAGTTACTGAAAAATGTGGGAAAATCCTCATCAGCAGCTAGTGAAGACACATATAAGAATATACTAATGGATACTTATAGATACTCATAGATACTAAATGATACTGAAAGATACTGATAGAAACCAAAAGATACAGACTGCGTACTTACAAATACTGATAGATCCAGAAGCAGATTGATAGACACTGAAAGATACAGATTCATACAGATAGACTACTGCTACTGTTCATACAGATAGACTACTGCTACTGTTGATATGTACATCTTCAACTGCATTTACACGTCGCGCCTAAAAGAATGCCACAAATTATTTTCTTTTTCAATTTTCTCACAAATTGTTTAAGAATTTGAAAGCATCGACAAGGCCGTCGCCCTTTCCGGTACTGACTGGCAACTCTCTGCGAATTGTTTGCCTCGTTGCTTGCAACAACAACAGCTATAACAACAATACTACAAGGCTAAAGAAAAACGTATAGAAATCTGCAAGGCAGCATAATTTGTTTTGAGTACCCAGCGGCGAAAGGCATTGCTAGACTGAGCTGTGCTCACATTGACGTCACTTCTTAGAGGGTATGCAGGGAGAGTTTTCTATGAGAACTAGCCAAAAGCTTAACTTAACTTTAATAACATCTATGTATATATAAATAACATATAAACATATGTAGCTAGATATACAATATTTAAACATCTGTACACTTCTTTTTCATTCTCTCTCTCGTCTTTTTCTAAGTGACGTTTTTAATTATTTTGAAAAATTATAATTGATAAGTACTACAGATAAGGCTATGAAAGATCTTTAAATTCCTAATTCCTTAAAATTTTATAGAAATTGAGGTTGATGAGGTTGATGAGGTTTTAAAAAGGTTTTTGCAGTTCAAATTCTCAAAATAACTTAACCAAAACAATTTTAAAACATCTGTTCAAAACTCATAATCCTACTCAACTTAGGCTTATCAATAAGATATACACACACTGTACATTAAGTACATAGTACAGGGTACCTGCAAGTCAGTTAACTACCCCCTTTAGCCAGTGCATCAGGCTGCCGCCGCGTGACACTGTTTTTGAGGTCGTCCACGCAGCTTCGCTTTGCTTTGGCTGCGGTTGCCGTGCTGTCTTATCAGCGTGCCATTTGCTGTGGCGATGCCGACGCGGCTGGCGCTTCCACATCAACGAGCAACGGCTCTATGAAGTACTCAAGGCATGCGGCATGCGGCATGCGGCACTCCCACAGCTCACAACTCATTACAATTGCCCAAAGACGCGCAGTGGAAATGAAGTGGGCGACGTCGGCGAAGTTGGAGTCGCTATTGGAAGTTCACGTTGCAGTTGAAGTTTTGGTTTGATGCTGCCATCTTATTGGCTCATTTAGCACACGCGCTACGGGGGCGAGCACAGCGCGTAGTGAACGGGCGAGACGGGGGGGGGAGGGCAGCATCGCTTTGTGGCGCCATTGCGCGCATGACGTCAACGATTTACTCGCCAAGTTGAACTTTTGCGGCGCGCCAGCAAGAGTCAGAGAATTCTTTAGCGTTTTCCCTTTTTTTTTTGGCACACAAATCGCCCGCCACGCCCCCCTCTATTGCCCACCCACCTGGTCTGCCCCTTTCACTTGGCTCGTTAGTGGCAAATGGATTTGCGGCACTTTTGTTTTGCCACCGAAATTTGCGTGTAAGTCGAATTTAATGCGTTTTTCGCTTTTCTACACTGCGCTAAATTAAAACGTTCACTTGCTGTGTGTGTGTGTAGGGAGAGGTGCGGGGGAGGGAGAGTGTAGGCGTGGCACTTGCCGCTACTAATTGTGACTTATTGCGAATTGACAGTGCCGCTAGCGAGGCATCAATTGTTGCATGTAACTTGGCATGGAATTTTTATTAAAAAGTTAAAGCAGCAAGGGGGAGCGGGTGTTTTCGACTAGTTTAATACGCTGTAGGTCATCAAAAGAAGCTAGTCTGTTTGGTAGGGTAACCCAAATGCTTGCTGCTGAATTTGAAGTAGTTACAGCGTATATTACGACTGAAAGATACCCTGCAAATGTTGAAGATACAAATGGCAAGCGAAGTTGAATGTTTTGAGTAAACTCAGCTTTATTTATTGTAGATATTCTACAATATGTACTGCCTGGCATACTCTCCAGCTTACAGGGTATTCACTGACAGTCCAATGAACTCGCCTTCTTGCAGTGCTTGTGCTCCTCTCACTTTATTCGACTCTCACTTTTATTACTCACAATTTGTTTTCATTCTCTGCAGCAATCAGCAGCGAAACAACAACAAAGACACAGCAAGAGTGGGGGCGGAAAGGAGAGGGGGGAGGGGTGCTAGCTGGTGGCAGAGGCTTGGCTCTTGGTATATCAAAAAGTTAAAATGGTGCGCGAGTGAGTGAGTGAGCGGGCACAACTTCCGAAGAAGCGGCAAAAGGCTGCAGGATATGCAGAAATTAAAAAAGTACGAGGCGAAATGAAACCGAATAAAGAAAGGACTCAAGTAAGAAATGATCGACTGCTGAATGCACTGTAAAGAGCTGTGAATGGAGAGTTTATCGAGAGAATCAAATCTTAAAGGGAATTTATTTCATTTGGGATAAGAGATAACTAAGTTTAGAGGTGAATAAAAAGGATTTTTTGCCAGCAAGTTCCTTATCAAACTTCCACAAATAAGAGAGAAAGAACTATTTTATTATTATTGCTTATTAAATAGAATTCAACACCAGCACTTAAAGTATTACACTAATGCCTTAAACTGGCAGTTCAATTTAGGTTAACTAACTTGTTCAATGATGAAATTGGTAATAAGATCTTTTTAAAATGATATAAGTGATAAATGATTCCTTTTCAAATTGTTTAGCTGCTGTTTCAAAGGTATATCAATCCTTGATTTCAAAATTATGACAAATTTCCCTATCAAGTGAGTAATCTAACCTCAATCTAACTCATCTACAATGTAACTGCATCGAAATCTACCTGACACTGCCATACATATACCCTTTCCGTGAGCCTGAAGCTGTAAAGCCGAAAGACAATTGAGGCAGGCAGGAAAACAAGTTGCACTTGCTCGGTTGGGGGAGGAGAGTCGCAACTGGGAGACGCCACAAGGCGTCACAGCATGCGGAAATGGATAACGCGCAGTGTGTGTACATCTCTGTGTGTGTGCGTGTGTGTGTGTGTGTTGTGCTCCTCGCGTGGCTGTCGCTCGACTTATCTGACAAAATCCAAGACTGGGCAACATTTCATTTCATAAATTTTACTCCGAGACGCTCGCAGGCATTTTGGTAGCTCGTTTTGGGGCGGCCTTGTTGCTTAATTCCTTACATATTGCTGCCACTTCTGCTTCATCTTCATCTACTGCCTCGTCTCTGCTTCCTCTGCTGCTTGTTGTTTTTTGAAAAAGCGGCAGCAAACTCGTGCAACATATACACGCGAAGACAGACAGCCATGCACGATAAACTTTGTCATGGAGTTTGTTACGACACTCGAAGCCATCTCCATCGCCATCGCCATCGACTTTGCCATCAAACTTGGCCAACCCCGAAAAATGCGTGTGCACAGAGACTGCTTGCGCCATTCTAGTGTGTCTGTCTCTCTGTCTGTCTGTCTCTCTGTCTGTCTGTCTCTCTGTCTGTCTCTCGGTACTATCGCATTGCGATTGTCAAGGCTTACGAGTTGGAAAGCTCTTTTGTTTTTCTCAACTCACTGCAAAAACAAAAGCAATAAAAACCGGAATCTACTTAGCTGTTAAGAATCTATTACATGGCGCAAAGACAGCTAAAGAGACAGACAGGCAGACAGGCGAGCAGACAGACAGACAGAAAGAGAGAGGGCGCGACTTGTCGTACGCTGTGTCAAAACTCCTCAGCTCAAGTCAAATTCTCATTTTGATTTCTCATATTTTGCTTTTTAATATGCTAATTACAAAGACAAATGAAAAGTTCGCGCTCCGAGCTGATTCAAATTAGATAGAAACGGGTATACTATGCAGGGTGTCTTTAACCTCGAGTTGTTTTTTTTTTTGAATATTCGAAATTAATTTGTTTTCACTTCAACGTTTGCAATGCGAAACTTTTCAAGTGTTTGCAGTTTGGGGATTTGAATTGGGAGAAGTTGATTGACATGGCAAGAAGTAAATGTTGATTCAATAAGATCTCACTCTGTCTCTGTCCCTCTACTCCCTGTCTCTGTTTTACATCTTCTGTCTTTCGCTCTCACTGTATTGAACCTTCCCTCTGCCTTTCTTTCTCGCTTTCTATGCAATTATTATAATTTATGTTTAACTTTTGTTCCTCAAACACATTGTTGCTTTCTTCTGCTGCTCACTACCTTATCGATAGTTTTGCGATAGTATTGTTTGCTATTATAAGAAACATGTTTATTTTAATGTATAATATTCTGTAGTTTCTTCTACTTCCTCTGTGAAATTGTCCCCTAAAAAGAACGATAGTATTTCATTACTGCACAATACTTTAATCGATATTATCGCCGGCAGCCCACGATTATCGAGAAATTTCCTTTACTTGTTTTTTTGCTTGTTTTAAAACAATGTTTGCCCAAATTTACGACATACCCTTCTTCACTAGCTACCCCTTCGAGCTGCTGCTGTTGGTGAAAAAAAAAGAAACCCCAACAAGTTTCATAAGCCGCAAATGACATAAAAATGTCGCAATATTTGTTGTTGTTATTCCCAGCCATTGTTGTCGTTGTCGCTTAACTCATTTGTATTGAAAGCGGCTCTTTGCTGCCCCCTTTCCCTGTAGCCCCCCTCCCATCTCTCTCCCTCTCTCTTTTTGCCCCTCTCTAAACTGGTGTTTGGCAACTTGTTGCTTCAGCCGGATCAGCGGCAAATATGTAAATAATATGAAACGTGCAACATTTGCTGCTAATCCCAAGAGCGAAGGAACAGCTTCAGTCAACCCATAACCGCTTACACACACACACGCACACTCAGCATACACTCTGACACCCTCCACACACCCTGCACACACACACATTGTTTGGGTTTTATGAATATTACACACAAAATATGCCACTTGAATGAAAGTCTGTGAAATGTTTCAGTCAGCCACGCCCACCCCACACTCTTTGAATTTAGCAGCGGCTTAAAAATATCACACACAACAAGGCAGCCCTGTGCGTCTGTGTGTGTGTGTGTGCAGCATATTAAAGTATTTTGAGCGGCGCACACGCAACGTATACGCAATATGGTATAGAATGGCATCGCGCATACGCCGCGTTATTTTGACGACAACTTGTCACTCACTTTGCACAGTTTTGTGCTCCAAATACGCACTGAGCATATGCAAAGATAGATTCTCCAAAGGGAAATGGACGTGGGTGGGTTCTGGGCGTGGGCGTGGCACTTTAATAGGTTTCAGGTCGCAGGCAATAAAACGTGACTAAATGCTTAACGATTATTCAAGTGTGCCAAAGGGCTCGAATTGCTAAAGTTTTGCAGGTGCAAAACTTTTAAGTGTGTGAGTAGTTAGATGTTTGTCTGCACACACACGCACACACACACACACAGAGACGTGCACAGCTAGGGCGACAGACAGTGAGGCGCAGAACGATTGCAATGATTGCGCCTGACACATTGAGAAACTTGCTCCCTTTGTGTATTTTTATGCTGGAATTTAAAATCATCTACGCAGCACCCCCATTCCCAGTGTGTGTGTGTGCGTGTGTGTGTGTCTCGTATGTGGAGTAGGACAGCCAACATGGCGGCACACTGACGTTGTCATCAAGCGTCACCGTCTCCGTCTCCATCTTCTGTCTCCTGCTCCTCCTCCTTCTCTGCGCGTCAACGCGCTGTGCGACTGTCATTTAAAGCGGCATAAAAATGATGACAACGTTGCCGGGCATCAGCTGCGAACGGCAACATCATCTACCCCTCTCCCTCTCCCACCCCCTTCTCCCACTCTCTCTCTCTCTTTCTCTCTCACTTACTCATTGTGTGCGCCATTATTGTTAGAAACATCATAAATATGCGAACATTCTTAAATAAAGCTCATTTTTACGACTTTACTTGGTGCCTGACTTAAGATAATTAAAGCTGCGAATATAACGGTCAAATAAGCACAGAATTAACCTGCATAATTGCAGCGAATTTCAGCTGAAAAAGCTTTAAGTCAGTGAAGAAAGTTGATTAAAGTGGACGATGCAGTTTAAAAGCTCAGTCGATTATATTAACATGAAGTTTAGCTAATCTTAAAGCACATAATCAAGTATGCTGCTGAAGCATTAATGTGCTTTTAAGCTACAAATAAAATATATATTATAATTATATATAATTTTAAAACTAATTGAAACTCACTAACGTTATCTGTTCAGAGCATAGCGAAAGTTTATATGTGCTTTAAAAGCTTTATTTTTGTAGTCAGATATAGAACTTTAATTTAATTTCAAAATTAAGTTTAAAAGCTGAGTTTATTTAATTAGTATTTAATCTAGCTGAGCTTTAAGCTCAGAATTATGCTTTGTTGCTGAACTGTTAATGCGCATTTGAAGCTTATAAAGTAATAAATATATTATACGATTTTAAAACTATTTTAAACTGACTAACTTCATTTGTTTTCAGCATAGCGAAAGCTTACTTTCATATGCTTTTTAAGCTTTATTTATACAACTTGTTTAATTGAAATCTCTTCGCAAGAAAGTAATGTGTTTTAAGAGCTACTTCTAAGCCTCTTCCACACAGGTGTGCTTTAAAAAAGTGAAATTTTATAGAAAGCTGCTTAAAGCTCTTCGAAGTGTGTAAAATTGTGTTTACAGCTGCTTTTAAAAGCTTCACACAAATACTCTACCTTTCAGTTTGATACAACTTTGAGTTGTGATGTCAATTGCATCAATAAGATTAATGTAATACAAAAGTTACTGCCACTTAATCCTGCTTGAACTAGTTCACTGAACTGAACACACACACACACACACAGCAAAAGCAGCGGCCTACTTAGTTTCATTATTAGTTCACACTAAGACCCCAAATCCAGTCACTTTTCCCGCACACTGCATGGATAATTTCCGGAATTTCAGCATATTGAAGGCTACAAACAACAACAGCAACAATAGTGACAACAACAATAAAAGCTACAATAACAATAACAACAACAACAACAAGTGTTACCACCATACAGGTGCCACACTTGGTTGAATGCGAGAAGAGGAAGTGTGGTAAAAGGACGTAGAATATAGAGAGAGAGGGGCTGAAGGGGCGGGGTCGGTCGGATATACACAAATGCGCGCTAAGGCATAAAATATCACGATTATAAAATGCAAAACACTGTGAGAGGCAACAACACAAACAACAACAACAACAGCAACAACAATAATAACAACAATATGTGACAAAACTTGCCTAGCTGCCTGACAATATTGTGTGCGGTTTTATCGAGTGGAAAACGGGTATATCGATTCATTAATAATTTCCTGCTGTTATCGATTAGTGCATCTAAAAGAAGTATTTGCATAGGTAGAAACAAAATGAACTAGTTTACATATGTTCTTCTATAATTAAACAAGGCAAGAAACATCGATAAGTTATCAAGCTTATAATATATGAAAGTTATCGATGTTCATTATACTTAAAACATATATTTATCCTTCAAGTTTCACAATTTTAAAGATCACTAAATTTCTTGAATCAAAAATATGTTTTATTGTTATCGATAACACGAACATTTTAGCTAAGTTAAGGTCAATATATCGGTGCAACCTCGGCAGCATAGTTGATATTTAGTGCCTGTTTAATTTATCGATATATATAGCGATAAAATCGTGTGGACAATTTAATGTTATCGATATACATCGAAAATTATGGAAAGAATTCTCTTCTTATCATATACATATCAGCTGTGATCTTTTATTTTTTGAACATATTTATCGACTATACATAAATTTATCGATATGTAGGGTATCAAAACGTCTATATACTATATATACTATATACTACTTTCACTTTTCCGCTACCGTTTGTAGGTTAAGGTAAAGAAAGGTAGATCTATAGGTAAGTGTAGATATGTAGACCTATGTGCATATTTATGTAAGTGTATGTATGGTATGTATATTTATGTGTGTGTGTAGGTGGGTGTGTTGGTGTGTGTGTGCGGTTGTCTGCATATTTATGTGCCCGAAATTGTTGTTTCATTTAGGTGTTGATGTGGTTGCCGTTAAGTGGCTCCCACACGCTGCCACCTGCTACCAGCGACCATGCCCCCACACGCCCCTCTCTCTACACATAGGCCACAAGCAGCTGCCTGCCTGCCTGCCTGCCTACCTTGCCAGCCTGTCTGTCTGTCTGCCTGTCTTGCTGTCCACGTGATGGTCCAATAAATAAGTAAAAGCGCGACCTACACAGACATAAGGTGTGACTTGTTGTGCGTGTGTGATGTGCCTGTGTCTGTGTGTGTGCTTAGTGTGTGGCATGTGATGTGTGTGTGTGTGTGTGTGTGTGTGTGTGTGTGCGCGCTGAAATCCTTGTGTTGATTAGAAAGTATGCAGCAGCATTGGCGGCGTAACGGCAACAACGTAAATCAATTAGTTTTCCACATGACAAGACCAGGTTAAAAGACCTTACACCTGCATAAACACCTGTATAAGCCAGCGAGAGACAGCGACAGCTAAGAAGAAAGAGAGTGAGAGAGAAAGGGAGACAGAGACGGAAAGAGAAACATACAAAGAGCAAGGGAGATGGCCAGCAAGGCCGTGCAGGAACTTTGGGTAAAGTTTACGACAAGCATCTTAAAATCCGAGCAACAGCAACAGCAGCACGACAACAACAGCAACAACAACAACCTGAGCAGCAACAGCACTGACAACAACAACAGCAACGCGTGGCGCGACAAGCAACAACAAGAACAAGAACAAGAACAAGAGCAATTTAAGCAGCATTATTTGGGGCATAAACACAACGTAAGCCTGGCTAAAAACAAAAAGCAAAAACGCAAATAAAACAGAAACAAATTGTAGGCGGCAGGGCAAAGGGGGCGTGTGCTGGGCAGAAGGAAGGGAGGGGGCAGGGAGGGAGAGCTGAAAAAATAAGGCCAGGCCGAGTCGGTGCAAAACTCATTAAAATTAACACTAATAAGCTTTGTTCCGCGGCCCAAAAACTGCAGCAACAGCAGCAACAGCAGCAGCAGCAGCGATAACAAAGTTGCTGCAACAGCAGCAGCAGCAGGCGGCATCAACAAATGTCACTTGATGCAACACCTTCTCGCCCCACCCCCTGCCAGCGCCTACACCCTCAACTTGTTTCGTTTCATTTCGTTTGTCATTCGCTATCCATTGCCCCTTTCCCCCACCTTGCTGCCTGCCGCATCCATTCGTGTTGTGCACAAAAAGGATTCCGTTGTCCAGCGTCGAGTGGCAACTTTTTTGTTGCAACACGAGAAGGCGGGGCGAGGGGCGTGGGGCGTGCTCGGGTTACATTTGTTGTAAATGGCTCAACAAATTGTGCAAAACAAAAACAAGCGCCGAAAAAAATTGTTGTTAGCCGAGAGGATGAAAGAGATAGAAAGGGAGGGAGAAGGAGAAAGAGAGAGAAAGAGGGCCGTCACAACTGACGCGGCACATACAAAGAGCAACAAATGATGTGCAACATAAGCGCCCACTTATGTGGGCGTGGCACTGGGCGCACCAAGAGTGCTGTCAATTGTTGATGGCAGCAACAGCGCGACAGCAACAGCAGCACCAACAGTGAAATGGCGACTAATTTAATTGATTTGCGTTTATCGATAAGCATTATCGATAACGTGCAGAGTGTTGGACATGCGGATAAAGTGTTATTTATTATATTAAGTGCAACTGGGTTATGGGTAAAGTGTCAGTTTATGTCGCAATTATGCTGACTATCGATAATTATCCAAATCGATAGGCAATAAAAATGCGCATATGTATAACAATAAAATTTAATTTAAGGCTATGTGTATGCAATATTATATGCCGATAGAGGATTCAATTTATCGATAATTGTGCAATATTATATGACGATAGGGGAATTCGATTTATCGATAACGATAATCGATAAATTCACATGTTAACTTAGGCACTTACTACCTAACGCATGCATGTATAATATTATATTCCGGTAGGGGAATGCAATTTATCGATAACGATAACCGATACCCCTAACAAAAACTATTTCACGTATGCATGGCCAATATTATATGCCCATATAGGATTTATCGATTTATCAATAACGATAACCGATAACTTCACCCGATAACTAACTCCTCTGAGCAATTAAAACTTCACAAGCAAATGCCTTTGGGCACTGAGCATGCATACATAATCTGTCTATCTAATTAAACAAGCGACTCTTATCGATAAACGATAAACTGGCAAATCTAATAAAACGCACAAACTAAACTTTTAATTAAATCGCCTAAGCGTCGAGGCTGAGACTCATTAAGCGCCATCTACTTTGTATTTGGGCCGCATTCGCGCGAATGCGTAGCGCCCTCAGGCTCTCTCTCTGTCTCTTTCTCGCTCTTATATCGAATGACTATCGAAATTAATTCGCGGGCTATCAATAGGTTTCGTGTTACGACTTGCTGCAGAGCGCTGCTTTCAAACAAATCAAGCGTCAAATTGCGAGCAGCGGGACAAGCAAAGCTGAAATGGGGCAAAAAATAGCGCAATCGGAATGAGGCAAATCGAAAAAGAGAAGGCAAAACAAAAGCACTGAAGACAGGGGGGAGGAAGAGAAATGAGAGAAAATGTAAACTGAAAACAAGATGCAGCAGCAACAGCAGCAGCAGCAACAGCAGCAGCAGCAACAGCAATGGCGACTACAAATGGCGACTATTTTGTCGCCAAACAAGGACAAATTAACGTATTGAGTTAGCTGTAGCACGTACCGAACACAATTGGCCATTAGGAAATGCCTGAGCCAACACACACACACACACACTCACACACACATGCACGCACACTTACTTCTACTACAGACAGTGAGCACCCACTCAGACTTGATATTTCTATCTGTTAGATAAGAATTAGTGATGCGTCGCATTAAGCACGCTGTGACTTGGGTCACAATGATGGGATAACAACTATTTACTATCGCCTGAAACTATCGATAGAAGTAAAGTCGACTATTTACTATATAATTTTGCATAGAATACCAACGAAGCTGACTTTTTCATACACAGATTATGCTAAATTGTACTATTGGCTGAAACTATCGATGCAAACTAGCTTATTAATGCTAATATAATAAGAGATTCGCTATTTAATACTACTGTAATTCTAATGTCATACTATCGGCTGAAACTATTGATAGCCACTAGCTTAGTTGATACTATTGGAGTGCAATCTGTTGAGACTATTGATACAAACCAACTTACCAATGTAAATCTAATAAGAGATTCGGTAGCTTATACTACAAGAGTACAGTAGTTGAAACTATGGTATCGTACTTTCGGCTAAAATTATCGATAGTTGCAAACTGACTATTGTTATTATAATAAGAGATACTCTAGTCGATACTTTTGGAGTGCAATCCATTTAAGAGATACCCCAATTGACACTATTGGAGAGATATCAGTTTAAACTATAATGTCGTACTATTGGCTGAAACTATCGATAGTAACATACTGACTAATGTTATTATAATAAGAAATACTCTAGTTGATACTATTGGAGTGCAATCAGTTGAGATTATCGATAAAAACTAACTTACTAATGATGGGTTCTAATAAGAGTTACCATTGAAGTGCAGACAGTTGAGACTATCGATAAAACTTAAAGAGCAGTAAACTAATTTAAAGAACATATACTTAAACAAGTAACTTGTCAGTTGTATATCGTGTAAAACTTATCTGCTATCGATAGTTTCAATAGCTATGTTTAACTGCCATCTATGCAATAAAAATATCCAATACACACACACACACACATACACTCTCAGTCACAGTGGCATGTGCCACATACTTTCGATGTCCAGTTCAAGCATTGTGACTCACTCCACACCCCTGCTCGGGGCATACCAAGTAGTGCGGGAAGCGAGCATGTGGCCCATGGCTCGTACATTTTGCGACAAGGACAAACAAGTGACATAGTCTTAAAATGTTGAACATCATTTTTTATTGCATTTTCAGAGACTTTCGACTGGGTCGCTAAGCCAAAAACTTACACATTTCTACACACACACATCTATATACAAGTATATATATGCTATATACTTATGGTTTATCTTAGTTTTTTCTTACGAATGTTGTTCCGATGGGTCCAAGATTGGAATTGGAATTCGCAACTGTGTGGGCTGAGGCGTGTGGAGTGCTCGCGGGGTCCCGACAAAAACTTTTGTAGCCTGCTGTAGGCGTGGCCAGTGTGTCGTATGCGAAAAGTTTCCGATTTAGCTGCTAAACATGGTACTGCTAAAAGAGTTTAACTACTTCTGTGGCCAAACACAGAGCTACCAAAAATTACAAAAAAAGTTCGAAAAGTTAACCCACTCCCCGTTGCTGCTCTACCTCCAGCCATCCAGGCAGCAACATCATTGCCAGAACTCAAATGTCAGTTACTATATGATTGTACATACTCGTCTATGTGGGATACTCCCCCCCGCCTCCGACACCAGTTTTTTTTCCTGTTTTCCTGTTTTGTTGTTTGCGTGTTTGTACTCTAACAAAAGGTAGCATGCTGATATGATAAGATAAATTATGCTGCAGAGCATATAGCTAATTTTGAATGGACAAGAACTTGCTACAACCTCTTTGAACTCTGTGCCTTGTTTAGTTTTATCAGTGAACATTTTTATAGAGGTCTATCCTAACTATCACTTATCATTACACTTACTATATTGCGTAAACATTAAGAATATCAATATGAATTGATTAACTAGAAAGTTCCTTCAAAATTTCCACAAATCTCAGATACTTGTCATTATCTTCCCCGAATTTCATGAATGTCTTAAAATATTTATGATATTTGCCATTAGATTATATTATATCATTGTTAGAGTGTTTAATCTTCGATCTGTTGTAAACTTTTTGTTAGCTTGTTTTCATTTTTTTTTTAACCAAGTTTCATTGTTGTTGCTTTTGTCGTCGCCTAACCCAGTTATTACTGTGTTTGTGCACCATTTGAATGAGTTAAGCTCATTTGATTTGATACTTTTAATGCGGCTTTTATTTTCGCCAGTTGCGATTTATCGTTCATATTTCTGAGCGAACAGCAACAATTTATATAGTTTTATTTGTTCCCCTTTTATATCCCAGTTATATTTTGTTATTCTTTTTTGTTTTGTTTTGTGTTCCCTTCTTTATACGCAAAACGTGTGATTAATGGAAAAACATAGAACAGGCACCGCCGGCACTACATTATTATTTCTATGTTGGGGTTTCATATGGATACCACGTGGAAGCGGGAGAGAGCTGTGAACTGGAATTGGAACAGGTGTCGTATCGTTTCGCTCATTCGACTAACCGACTGGGAACAAACTTTAAGTATGAAATTTATGCAATTATGTAGCACATCGTATTAAAAGTGCATTATCCTAACTGGGAATATAACGCAAAATACTCGACAATTTATTAGACTATTCTTTTGTTGGGGACTTAAAGCTAGATTGTGTTGAAAACTTTGCTTTTATGCATGTATTTGTATATAAATAGATATGTTTATTGCTTTGAAATATATAATAAAGGTTTGATTAAAATTTAATATGAATATTATAGCTATCGACCTTACTATCGGCAACTTGGTCAATGCTCTTTATATTACAATTGTGAAATACTATTAACTTTTTGTATCGATCAGTAATTTTCAAGCAAATCGATAACCTTCTCATTTACAACTATCAACGTATCTATCTGCAACATAATACAATAGTCTGCAATATTGTCCAAACCGAAGTACTTAACAACTTGATTCAAGCGGGAATGATATATTCCCTTATGGCCCAGACGATAGTACTTGCGATAGTTGGATGAATTTTAAATTATTCTAATCTTAAACTATCAATATAACTATCGGCGAAAAATTCAAAAGTCTACAATATTGCAAAAGTACTTAACATCTTGATTAAAGCGTGAATATAATATTTCGTTATTGCCAACACGATAGTAATTGCGATAGTTGTATGAATTTAATTGGCGAACAATTTTATCAGCAAACAATTCAATGATCTACAATATTGTTAAAGTACTGCACAGCTTTATTAAAGCGTATATATCATATCCCCTTATTGCCAACACGATAGTAGGCGATAGTTTCTGTCAGCCTAATTGATTCACAGATATTGCCAACTGCAGTTAACAGAAAGCTGCGAAACTTTCAATTTCGCTTGCAACAGTGATACGATATGTGTGCCACTTGTGTTGTGTGTTACTGCAATGTTGCATGCAACATATCGTGTCGCAACACACTCGCACTCGCTTTCTCTTAAGCTCAAACTCGACGCTATTAAGAGAAAGGGGTGAACGAGAAAGGGAAAAGGGAGGCAAGGGAAGGGAGAGGAGGCAAATTTATATGCTGCAAAATGTTCGGCTTAGCAAAAATGTTTGCCACAAAAATCACAAGATGAAAATCATTTCAAAACCAAATTCTCAAGCTGACTGGGTAAAAGGTGGAAGTGGGAGGAAGAGGGGGAGGCGGGTACTGGGCCATGAGGGGGCGTGGCTGTAGTAAAACTGTGCTGCGTAGCTGGAAAATCAGTGCGAAAATGCGGCTTAATTGTGGTTTTGTGGCCCAGAACAACATCGATTTTCGTTGCGACGGTCTAACGACATTTATAATGATGCGGCTGTGGCCGTATAACTTTGACTGCCACTGTATTCGGCCTCGGCCTCGGCAACGGCAACGGCATCGCTTGGCATCGCCATCGCCTGCTGTGTGATAACGCCTGATAACGATGATGACGTTGCTAATGCAACGTTAATGATGATGCTGAAATATGTGACAGTCGTACCCCACGCCCCCCCACACTCCCACACTCCCTTCCTATGCCCCTCATCAGCTCTCTCTCGTCCTCGCTCAATTACCGCAAGCGGTTGCAACAATTATAAAATCTTTAACCGTATAATCAAGGCAGCAGGTACGCGCGCAAAGGGACAAAGCCGCAGGCGATACCTACCTACCTACCTGGCGCCAGGTAATGGACCATGTGATAATGTAAATCAGAGCTCCAGACCCAGACAACGACAGTGACAGAGACAACGAGAGAGTGAAAGAGTGAGAGAGAATGGGGGAGACACGGTCCAAGCGGCGTATCGAGCGAAATTTTCAAGGACCCCTAGCAAACAATTTGCTACTGGCTGCCCAAATGGAGGCTCTTTGTTTGCTTGATTTCGTATACCCTGTAGGCAGAGAGAGAAAAGGGTTCACCTAGAGACAGGGGGAAGGGGGGTGGGGTTTAGAGCATTTCTGGGTTGACCCTTGTGCTATTAAAAATTTATTTGTACCATATTTAACGCAATTTACTGGATTTTTTTACGCGATCCAGTCGCATAAGCTTGTAATAATAGTATCAAATGGAATTCTCATGTTTCACTTGGCTATTTTAAAAAGTCGTTGTAAGAGCATTTCATGAATGAAAACTTGTGGTATATTTATTTATTTTTAATAAATCCAATTTGAGTACCTTAACTGGTTACACTATATAATAGTATATAGTATAGTATATATTAGATTGTATAATAGAAGAAAACCTACTAATATTTTTTTTTAATGTAAACAAATTTAGTATATTAACTACTTATACAACAAACCCTCATTAGAGATAATAAATTATTTTTAATTTTATTACTTTTCATGTATTACATTTTATTTATTTTTTCAACTGTTTTTACTTTTGTGGAGATAATTCTTTAATATTTTATTTATTTACTACGCTCTTTTCAATTTCACAATGCGTTCCCTTAGCTCTCTTAAATGATAGTGATGCTCTCCCGCTCCTTTTGCGTTATTCAACACTATCCTAACGATAGGGTTTACGATAACTTAATAAACTTACGATAGTGTATCGATTAAGGTCACACTTAACATAAGACTTAACATAATAGAGTATAACTTAACACTTTATTTATTTTACTTATTAGTATATTTAATTTTATTTATTTTATTTTTTTGTTTACTTTATTTATCTTATTTATTTTGTTTATTTTATTTATTTGATTTATTTCATGTTTTATTATTTTTATATATTTGCAGGGTATCTACTACTCGACTATAACTGTTAATATTGCAAAAGTAAGGCTCATTTGCACTACAGGGTATCAACAATTCCATCAAACTGACAATCTACTTATCATATCACAATAACTAAGTAGGGTTCTTTTATTACTGAAAAATGCAATAACCGCGATGTATGATAATAAAAGGGAATATTGTGCGTAGTGTCATTATGCATTGGTCATTCGACACTATCTATCTCTATCTCTCTCTCTCTGTCTCTTTCTTTCCCTTTCTCTCTCTTTCTGTCTCTCTTTATCTCTCACTCTTTCAGCCTGTCTGTCAGGACTAAGAGATACGCGTGACATAATTACAACCTGCCGGGCAATTACCGAAATACTAGTCCGACTGTTTGATTAATTACAGGTAACATTCGCACACACACTCACACACACACACTCTCACACACATACTCCCACAACACTTGACACCCAATGACAACAAAGAAGAGAAGACACGTCTCGGGTTTAAGTTGCCCTGTTTAATTAGTAATTTTCTTTAGCTGCTTATAACTAATTCCTCTCAAAAACACAATTCCAATTGCTCGATTTGTCTGCAGGCCCAACAAAATTGTTACTATGTAAGGCATGCAAAAGGGGTGGTGCAAGCAAATTTATTTGTTTGTTCGTAATTAATTAGCATGCATAACAAATTTCAATTGGATTAATCGAGAGACAAATATTTCTGTATTCTACAAAAAAAAAAAAAACAATTTATACAGAATTACTCATACAAGTAATTACTCTATGCACTGAGTTGAGTTGGTAAGCTTATAAGTGTTATATGTCGTATATTGGGGCAACGTACAGTTGAAGTTTCACAACACTAGCTTGATTAGTTACTGAATTCAGCTGGCACAGCAGGCTATGCACAGAGTTAAGCTTATAGGTTTGATATGTAGAGTATTAGAGTACTTTATAGTGGTAGCTCGATTAATTGTTTACTTTATGGTTCCAAACTCTTAAGTTTTTACAGTGGAAAAGCTTTTTATTTTAATTATTTACTGCTAGTTTGACAGTCTTTGCAAATCTTTAAAACAACATTTCGCATGCATGAAATTGCTGGGAATGAATATTGAAAATTTGCTAAAATTGCAGTAAATATGTGTTTGCTTGGTATGTGAAGATTTCATGCGTGTGCCAAGCAGATCAAAATGGATTATATTGAAATATGGGAGTATGGAATATCTTGAGCAGAAAACTTGTCAACAGATTGTTGTGCATGTTTGAACTGAGCTGAGCTGGACAAGGACTGCGTTTGTTTTTAGCCAGAAATTAGAGCAAATTATTTATTTAGCAATACACACACACACATACACACACACATACACACAGAAAGAGAGAGATGGAGAGAGGATTGCCGCAAAGGGATTGCTGCAGGCTGAAAAACAAGAACTCTGATAAGCCCGAGACGATTGCAACTGACATCTGGCATCAAGTTGGCTCAATTTTTGCTGCCTATTTGCATAGCCAGCACATACACACACGCACACACACACACATGTTTGAGGTGTGGGTCATTGGGTCAGTGGCAGAGTGTGGGTGGTTGTATATTACAACAACAAAGTCAACTGAGCAACGGGCATCGAGAGTTGGGGAGTCGAAGCTGTGAATCAACAAGATATTCGAGAAAATTATTTGTCTGTCATGTAATTTATACATTTTCGCCATGAAATGCCAAATACCTGAGGCTGCCGAAGCCCCTTTGGTACGGTTGGTGCTGTCAAATATGCTGGTAGTACTAATAGCACAACCCTCCTGTTTCTGCCCCTCCTCATGCCTCTCCTTGGCCCACTTATGATTTATGCATTTGGGAGGAGCAAAGCAAATGCAATCATTTAAATATGTATTTACACATTGTGCAAGAATGCGGCTTTTCCTATTTGCGGTGGCTTTTACTTTTTAACCAAATACGCACACACACACCCGCACACACGCACACACACACACCCGTACAGACACACATGAGTCTGCTTACATAGCTGGCCAACACGTACGGTAAGCTGGCCACAGGACACGAACAACAGCAGCAGCAGTTGCCAACTCGAACCAGGTTCGAACCGGCTTCGAACCAGTCTAGCACACACATTTGCGCTGCCTCTGGCTCCCTCTCTCCCTCCCTCTCTCTCTCTGTCTCTCTGTCTCTCTTACACCATTTCCGTTTGTGAGGCCAGCTAAGAGCGTGCTCTGGCTTTAACATAATTGCCATTAGAATGGCCCAACAATTTGTCTGCGCTTTTCCGGACTAGTTCAGGTCTCTCGCTCTGTGTCAGTATGCCAGACTGCCTCTCTCACCCTACCCCACCCCTCTTGGCCAGGTTTCCCTCTAAAAAGCCTTTGGTTCTTTGTATCCCTTTCAGCCATTCAATTCTTTGCCTTAGCCTTCTTTGTGGCTTAGTTTCATACGATCAACAGGTGCAAAAAGGCCTATTGGCTCATCAATTGCTTAGCTCAACATGATTTGGTATTGGAAAATGGCGAAAATGATGAAAACTTACTGTTTATGCTAGTTTTAGCTTGTCTATTTAACTAAAAATTGAAGTTTCTGGCTTTTTAAAAGCCAAATTTAGATAAGAGATAGAGCATATAGCACAATATGCAACATTTTAATCTTTTTTTTTCATTTTAATATATTGTAATGGAACTGAATAGTTTATAAATAAATAATTATGTCCTGAATCTAGGCATTTTTAAAAGAACATTTAGATCTTTCAAAGGGGGTAGCAGTTAAAGCATTGAAAATTAAAATTATTGTTGTTATATGAAATCCGACGATATGTGAATGCCAAAACAATCTGAAAGAAAACTCATGTATTAATTGATAAACAAAATACATTTGGAATTATTTTTTGGCAGATTTATCAATCTAGAAAGGAATTGTAGAAACTATACAGCAAGAAAAATCGAAAGGCAATGTTAAAACTGACTTGCTAAGTCAATTAAAATGCAACATTTTTCACAGTATACTAAAAAACAGCAAAGCAAAACAAAATCGTCTCTGTCAGCCACATTGTAAAAGAATATATATGCCACAAAGAAAACATAGCATACTTTTGTGAGTACATTATAATCTGATTTGCTCAAAAGCACACACAAAGTGTCTGACATACAGACAGCACACACACACAAAGCACACACACAGCTACACACACACTACACACACACAACACAAACACTTACACACACACTACACACACACAAACAACCAAAGTAAAAGTCTTAAAAGTTAAAACTTTTCCCAAGCTATCAATTTAAAGTTATTTACGGCCAGCTTTCCTCAAGCTTTGGCCAATTAAATATCAAAGGATAATTGAATTGAATTGGGAAAAAAGAAGACTTGCCCCGTAGCCAGGTGTGACAAAAGGAATTGGTAGGAAGACAGCCGAAGAACGACTCTGAGGCTGGAAGGAAACTTGCAACGTGCGCCAAAAAATCAATTAAGCGTTTTTAATTCAATTTTAAGTGCTTTAAAATGCAAATCAGTATGCTATCTTCCGTATACATATATAGTGTTTATATATACAAAATATCTGCCTTTATATACATACTTTATATATGTATTCAGCATAAATCAAGCAAAAGGCAATGGCACTTTGTGAGGCAGCCAAGCGAATTGTTGACAAAACTTTAAGCTGCTCTCAGAAACATGCCTAACACCCCCTCACACCTACCACCCCTGCCAGCTGCCCCCTGTCCGCTTACTCGACAGCAAGTCGCAAAGCCGCTTGCCACATATTGTGGCAAATTATCATCATAAAGTCGTTTATTGAGACACCTTGGCCGGGCACTTATTAAATTCCATTTAAATGTAGTTTTTGTGTGCCGTTGAGCTTAGTGAACCAGAGAGAGACAGAGAGAGAGGGGAGAGAGAGAAAGGGGGGGAAGAGGTATAGCTGAAAGGCAGAAGGTAGCAGGGAGGTAGGCACAGCGAGAATGTTGTTCAAATCACTTGTTAATTAAGTTTATTGCGGCACAGTTCTACCGACTCGTCTGGCAAGTTTGCTGAAGGGGGCCAGGAGTGTGTGGCAAAGGAGGGCAATGTGAGGGCCACTTGATGGGGTTGCCTAGGACAGGCAGAAAGAAGGGTAGTGTGGGGGGGAGGGGTGGAATGGGTTTCCCCTGTTTGCTCGTTATTACTTGGCCTGTTGTGCAGTTAAGTAGCCATAATAGTGTCATGCGTATGATAAATGACGGCCATGTTAAACACACGCACAACACATACAAACACACACACACATACAAACACACACACACACATACAGACACACACTTGCGCTCAGTGTGGGAGTTAGGGGGCGTGGCTCGTTAGCCACACAAAATGCGTGTATGCAATATGAGAAATCTCTTCAAAAACTTGCACAAAACTGCATGCCCAATTTAAATGTCAAATGCAAATGGCCTCAACTATAATTCTCGCTCTCGAGCGCTGCCTGTACGTGTCTGCATGCCCCCCCCCCTCTTCCCTCTCTCTGTCTCTGTCTCTCTCTGTATGTGCCGGTTGCCCCTGCCCATTTTTCGGCCTTGCAACTT